>CAJQZJ010004763.1:5412469-5442466 GCA_907164525.1 Lophiomys imhausi
TTCTTCTTCTTCTTCTTCTTCTTCTTCTTCTTCTTCTTCTTCTTCTTCTTTTCAGAACCCAGTTATAAACTGGCTAAAACCAGCTTAAAGTTTTAGTCATTTAGCATCCATGTTGTTAGAAAATCATGGCAGACAAAGCCTTTTACATTTCCAAAACTGATTCTTCAAGTTGTTCTTTTCCATAAAACAAATAAAACAACAACAACAACAAAACCACAGGGTCACACTGATACTGAAGTGACAGTAGCATACATGGATCACAGAGCATACGTGGATCTATGCTAAGTCCTGTGCAAACATTGTATGGTTGTTTAGTTTGGTGTTCTTGTGGGACTCCTATCAGTGGGAGTGGAAATGTCTCTGACTCTTTTGCCTGCTCTTGAGACCCTTTTCCTCTTACTGAGTTGCCTCACCTAGCCCTGATATGAAGGTTTGTACCTAGTCATATTGAAGCATGTTATGCCATGTTCTGTTGGTATCCCAAGGAGGCCTGATCTTTCCTGAAGGGAAAAGGGAGAAAAGTAAAAAAAAAAAAAAGAATAAAAAAAGAAGAAACTTCTAAGCTACTCAGAAATCAAGTTGCTAAGAGACAAGCAATATTTGCTTATCTAAATATAAGAGATAGATAGGGCATCTTCAAAAACCTCAAGAGATCTGCAGAATATGGCATTCAAAGATGTTTTCTTAACTTAAGATTTTTTGATATCGAGACATGTCAGCTACTGACAGCACCCCCTATATTACTCCAAGTAGAAGATGAGCATCGAAGAATCTCCAGTGGGAGATGATTAAATTGGTGGTAAGCCATTCTCTTGGCAAGAAAAACCACTTGCTTCAACTGTAGACAGACTTCTATCCAAAAAGGACAAAACTTGGAAGCAGGTAAGTTGACAGCCTAGCTCTGCCAAGACAGGGTAGGTAAGTCCTTCATAATTCCTGCTCTACAACCAATGTCTGTCAGAGAAACAGGACCAAAAGGCTGAAGACTGATGCTGGAATGTGCGGAGAGAAAAGGGGAACTGTCCAGGCAGTCACTGGTTTGTCATTTCTTAGTATTGAAAGCTGCAGGCCCTGCACTTCCTATATAATCAGATATATTTATCCCTCTCAGGTCTCTGAGGTGGTTGAAGAATAGATACCTAGAGTCTCATAGTTAAATTTTGAGTTGTTTAGGAATCAAGAGGGTGTTCTGGATCTAAGAAGATATTTTTAAAATTATGAGGCAAGTTAGTATGAAAGCTGAGTTAGATATAGAACTTTAAGCTCATGGATATGTTTAGATAGTAGAATGTTAAAGTCAGGTGCCAAATACATATGGACTGGACATTGGGAATGTATGCTAAGCCATATAACTATTATAATCGTGGCCTATTTATTTCTGTTGTTTTGTATTGTATTTATAGTTATAAGAAAAAGAACCATTATTTGGACTGAAAGGGAGAGCTGTTGGGGGGAAAAATAAATACCTTAAACTAAAAAAAAAAAAGAAGGGAAGAGGATGGTGGGGCTGAGGGGGAGGAGGGTGGAAGGGTGGGACTGGAGGGGGGAGTAGGGAGGGGATTGTGATTGAGATGTAACTTGAAGAAATAAAAAATAAATTATTAAAAAAAAAGAAACACACACACACACACACCAAAACAAAACAAAGCACCCAGCAAAATCCTGTTCTTGTGTACACCTTTCAGATTCTAGTGAAAAGTATTCATCAGATATATTACTTTTACTTTTTTAATTGTGTGTATATATTGGTCTGTGAGGCAGTATATACCCATGAGAACATGTGCTCCCAGAAGGCCATCCATCAGAGGGCACCAGGCTCTGGAACTGGAGTTTGATGTAGTTTCCAACTGTGTGATGTGAGTGAGGGCATTGAACATGGGTTCTGTGCAAGAGTAGCATATATTCTTAACCACTGAGCCATCTTTCCAGTCCCTGACCTATGCTGTTTAAGGAAGCAATGTCTTAACTGATGAAATCAGTCCCACTTTCCTCCTATTGGAGCTTAACTGATTTGGTAGATGATGAGATGCTGCCAGCAAATTGCTGTTTCCGAGAGAAGGAAATCACCAGCATCCCAGAAACAGATGGGCGTACTAAGCACAGTACACAAAGGAAAAAGAAACATTGATTATAAAACATAGAGAAGAGAACTCAATCTCAGGTAAAGAGGTAAAGCAGGACTGTGAGGCTGAAGCCTTTGGGTCATAGTTTGGGTACATATCCATCTCTGTTTCCTCTGGTTCCCAAGCCAGTGACCTCCGTAAGTCATTTTGTTGGCTCTTCATTTTAGTTTCCCTCACAGAATGCAGTCAATTATTTCCATTATGTTTAGTAAACCTGTGTGCTCCTTAAACAGGTATTGGTCTGAAGATGGGCATAGGCTAAAGAATGAGGTCCATGGAATCTTATACTGACTTTTTTTTTAAGTAGTATTTTCACGGAAATTTTCTAAGAATATTACTTTCAAAGACTATTTGAATAATTGCCATAATTTGTCAAGTAATTTCAAGTAACATTTTTAAAACAGAAATTTGATTTACTACTCTGAATTCTGCTGCAAGGCAGAGTGCAAACTGTGGTGGGCTGGAGAGCCAGTGGTTATCCCTGAGTCTTAGACTTAGCTACATAGAATAAACCCCATTTGAAAAATCTGTGCCTGTTTTTCATTAGCTTTAAAATACTTTAAGAATTTGGGTTATCTTTCAATTGCCTTCATGTCAGTTGACTGCAAGTTTCAGTCATGGGTATGTGTTGGGGTAGTGTTAAGCATTCTAAATGTTAATTGGCCCTGTTTGCTGTCTGTTACTTACCTTGACTCTGATTGGTTAAATAAAATGCTGAGGCCCAAGATTGGACAAAGACAGAGAAAGGTGGGACTTCCTAACAGGAAGTCTGTGCTTTAGACAGAGGGTTAATTCATTCCAGCCAGCAGCAGGAAGAAGGAGACACATACCATGGGTTAGAGAAAAGAACCTCATTCCACATGGCCAGGAATATTGGCATATCGTGGAGAATGGCAGTCCAAGGGGACGTATGTATATCTGCGGCCATATTTGGGTAATAGAATTATGAGCTAACTTAGATGGGCTAGGATTGCACAACTCAGGCCTAGGCTTGTTAAAATCCATGCAGTCTCTGTGTGCTCATTTTAACAGCCGCCGAACCAATTACTGATAATAAATGCTGGTTAAATAGTTTAATTAGCCATATTTTTTATTACATATCATGCCCCATGTTGGGCGCACCTGAAAACTGCAAATAAATTAATTAATGTAGTTATTAGTTAGTATAAACTGTAAGATTAGGCTGGCGGAGTAGCCAGTGGCTTGGCAGAGGAACAGGCGGCCTGGCCTGAGTGCCTTAACTGGTTGCCTAACTTATCCTGGAGAAAGAGCACCAGGACCAAGGGTGGCCTATACAACCTGTAACCTAAACTCTGTTAATTAATATCAGTTGTTATATTAGGCTGGTAAAATTACCAGCGGCTTGGCGGGAGATTCACCTGGGCTCAAGGGGAGTCTGAGAGTCTGGAAGTCCAACGGCCCAGGACTGCTTGGACTGAGGGCCTATAAGCTGCCACAGTCTTTTCCCCAATAATTAAACACACAAAGACCTTTAATGTCTTAACGCTTAGCCCTTAGCTGGGCAGACTCTCAATTAGCTACTCTAAGTTAACCCAGATCACCTAATCCCAAACCACCATGTGCCTGCGAGTACCTTCCAGGCTTCTCCAGACGTCTGTCTCCTTCTGTGTCTCCTGGTGGAAAGAGAAAGAGTGTCTGTGTGTGCCCAGAGTTCCTGTGCTGATCTGAGGAAGTCCCGCCTTCCTATACTCTTTCTGTCCAGCTAATTGGCCATAAGCAACTTTTATTAACCAATCAAGAGAATGCCTCAGAAGGGGTGGTAACCAGATCTCAGCATTGAATTCAATGTATCAAAAACAATATCAGACCTTTCCTCAACAGGTATGAGTACTAATATCCATAACTTACTTTTGTTAACGATGTCCAAAATATTGACAGGTGGTTGAATTTGTCCTCTGAAAGGAAATCACCAGGGATGAATGTCTAGTGGATGGTGAGAATGAGGGCGGTATTATTGCCATAACTTCAGCTATAGGTACTCTGTTGTTGGAGAAAGTTAGGAAAGATGCTTTGGGAACTAATGATAGTGTAGTGCAGTGACAGTGATGATCAAAGACAGCCTTAATCATTTGACCTTATGCTCATAATTTTATGACAGCAAGGAAGCCACAAAATAACCTAAGTCACAAAAGGCCTAGTTATTTCTGTTATACTAGAAACATCCTAAGCTAGTTGGTTAAGAATAAAAACCACAGCCTCGGAGCATCAAGGTTTCAAATCCTAACTCTATTTCTCTTAGCTCCAATGTGGTTGCTGTGAAGAACAGGAGGAGATGGTATAGATCTACCATTAACCTAGGATGGTGGTACACAGTAAACAACCATCACAAAGAAGAAAGACACGCTCATCATAACCACCAGTGAAGGGCCACATAGCACCATTCAGAGGCAAAATACAAAATACTACATAATTGTATGATTACTGGCATTGTCATTGTGCTGCTTCCTACAGATGAGTCCTTATGAACAATTTTTGTTTCAAGAAGGTGAGAAGAGTTAGAATCCTAGCCAATGACCACTATAATCAGAAAACCATGTTGAACCATAACATTATTGTTCCGAAGTCCTATGACCCTAGCCCTTGAAGCCAGTATTTCCTGGTCAGTCCTCATTAGCACTTTCTTCATTTGGCTTGTGCAAGGGTACTGAAACTTTATCCCAATGAGGAAAGTCTGTATGTTGAATAGTTTCTTGAATCACTTTTGTCTCCCCCTTTCTTCCAGGTGGTCAATCTGTTTGGCATGTTCTACTGTTAAGCTGAGTAGGTTTTCTATGGGGTTTCTTTCTGTATGAAGTACCCATTCTTTCTGCAACCTGAAAATAGTCTTTTGAGGAATGTCATACTAATTGAAGAAATACCTTTAACCTTCATTTTTCGCAGCACAACCTCTCTAATCTCTCCATAGCTAAAATTGATTTTTAAATCTCAAATGGAATCCCAGAGTATACCGTAGTGATTACTAACCATGAGAATTCCAGATCCCTTGAAATATATAAAAGAGAGCCTCTCTGTATTTTCTTCTCAAACATTATAAAAGGATCTTGAAAAGTTGTAAGGCATGGATGTGTGTTAAATCATTCGAGTATGAGATTCTCATAGACATTACTTGGTCTTCCTGATGTCTAACTCAGATTTAAGAATGGCACACAACTGGGCACAGAATCAACGGCTTTTGGAATAGAAAGAGCACAGCTGGAAGGAATGATAGACAAGGTGGAAAAAGAAATGAAATACAAAATGATCTCAATTTCAATGTTTGTCTGAAGCACTTAAGTAGGACTTAGAATATCTTACATGTGCTATGCTGATCTGATGTTCTCCATGTGTTATGAGACTTTAGAGGCTAACTGGCCATTAAACAACAGGATGAGGACTGCTGTAACAGGTGCACTGAAGTGGGAAGGTGTGGAGCAAATAAAACAAATCCCTGGCATCTATAAGAAATGGTGACCCCCAGGAAATTTTAAAAGGTTATGTGCTGTGGTATTCATGACGTATGTGTGAGAGGCATGATGGCAAGTGTATTTCTCATGAAAGTACTTCAATTACTTGCATATTGTTATTTCTTTAGAATTCCCAGGCCCAGCGCTATACACTTGCCTAATGCTCAAAGAGATCTATGACTTGCTTTGATAAATTGGTCTTTAATGCAATTCATTGGCCCGATGTCAATGGGACTGTTGCCTGAGCTACACCCTTTGCTAAAGTAATTTTCTAAACCTACTGCTGTGAGTCAACTAGTCTCTCCTCGTGAGTTTTCTTTGACACCCTTTGACATCTGTATCAAATTGAAATTCCTTATTAACACCTTTCAGGATTTCCAGTCTTGAGTCAATGCATCACTTTTTTATGTCCTCACTTGAAACTCTGCTTGGTCCATGCTCTAGCTTGGGTTTTTTTTCTCTTCTCTGTATCATCTTGCCCCTCTTGCATACCTCCATTTTTCTCCAACCACTTCCCTCAATGTATATAACAAATTCTTTCTTGATAATGTGATCCATTCTGCATGGAATCTTTTACGATGTCAGGATTGTTGATGTAAGATTTGCTAAGGGCAGTATTCTAAATATTTATTTATACTGTACTATGGCAACTATTTCTACATATAAAATACATAGAATATTTATATACTAAATATATAGTAGATATATATATATATATATTAAGCTTCTGTTAAGAGCAGTTTCTCTTCCTATGTTCTTGATTATCATACTATACTCGGAGACTCCCTTCTTCATTAATAACTTTCATCTAGTCTACAGTTAGCCCAAGTAATTCTCCATATGCTAAGTCCCAGACACTTCTCATGAATTATACCTTTCTTCACTACTGTAAGCAACCATGAGATCTTGTCTACATGTCCTACTGTCCAACCGCTAATCAGCAACCTGATCATTGCAGAACATGCCGATTTATGTCCTTCCCTTCCAAAGCCAGCTCCATCTCTCTCAAAATAAAACTGGTGTGCCAACCCAGTTCTCTACCATGTGACCCCAATCCCACTCTGTCTTTCTGTCACTCATCTTATCCCAGCCTGCTCCAGTCAGCTGCATCCCATTGACAGACATATGCACTTGTTCTTCAGCTGTCTCATTGTCCCTACAGATCTTCATTCATCCCCCCTTCAATTTACTCAGGCTTTGTGAAAACTTTATTCTAAGAGGCATTCCTTGCCTAGTGACTTGAAAATATAAGCACCAATCATTTCCCTTTTCTTCTCCGCCTCACTCTGTCTTTACTCATAGATCTCATTGTTGTCTCTTCTAATGTTAATATATTTGTTACTTAGTTTGTTTCCCTATTCATCCTGGTAAAATATTAACTGCAATATAAGGAGAAAATCACTGACTTTATTAGTTCGCATGGTGCCTGTATCACCTCAGATATCTTTAAGGACCTTAATGGTAAAGGGGAGATGGGAATGGTAGAGTGCCTGGCAGAGTGAATGACTTCCAAAAAGCACAGAGGACACCACAGTCCCCTCTTCAGGGTATAACCCCAATGGCCTGAGGACCTAAAACTAAGACTCGCCTAGTAATGACCCACCCCACCACCTTAAAGACCACATTCCCAACACATAATCCTTTTGGGTACATGAACCATATTTAAACTCCAGAAAGCATACACCCTAGCATCACTGGGATATGTACTTTCTGAAAACCATTCTCCAAAATAGTTGTAATGATTTTATTTCAGAAATATGTTGATGAGCCTTAAAATTAGAACAAATGTAGGGGTGGTGGATACATATTTCAACAGCATGAAGCACTGAAATCACAGAGAGACAGGGATCTGAAGATGCCATCTTGCAAGAGATTATAGAGGCTGTGTCACTCAACAGAACCTATTCTCAGGTAAGCACTAGTTGTACTTGAATATACCAGGCATGGAAGAAAGAAACACTAGTGAAGTTAACACATGGAAAATCTCTAAACTTGACCAACTTATATAATGGAAGGAATAACTCAAACATTAATCATTCTATAGAAGAAAACAAAATGTAGAGGTAGATTCTCTTCCCACCATACCATGTATTCAAATATACAGCCCTCCTGCTGGTTTAGTAAACTGGTAGTTGTAGGTTCTTCTCCAAAATCCATGTCTTCACCAGCCTGAATAATTGGTTTCCAACACTAGGAATGATTTCCATCGTGGTGAGTGGGTCCTAAGTCTGATTAGAAAGCTGTTGATTACTGATTGCCAAGCATGTGTGCCTCTGTTGCACCCTTGCTGTTATCACACCATCTGGAGATAGCTATGGTTCATATGTTTCATAGCAAGATAATACTGTTGGTTGCTTCCTTCCTTTGGAAGCTTGAATGGCACCTTCTGGTACCATGAGAGCTATTCCTCACAAAGAAGGTTTTCAGGTCAGACCTAGCTCAGGAAAAACTAAGAAATTAGAGAACAGGAGAAATAGTCTTCTCCAGAGAAATCCATGATAATTGATTTTCCAATATTAAGTGGTCAGCCCTGAATACATGCATATATGTAACATATAGATTGAACAGGTTTTATTTACATGTTTAGGAATATACTATATTTTATAAGATAAATATAGCATCCAATATATATAGTATTTTGTTACATATATAATTATATGCAAAGTATATAAATATATTTAAATTTTGTTATATATACATATATATATATATGTATAACAGAATTTAAAGAAAAATGAGACTGAATTTTAAAAAGAACAAGAGGTACATTAAAGATTTTTAGGAAAAATGGAAATAAGGAATGAATGATGCAATTATATTATAACCTCAAAAATAAAAATATTTTAAAAGTAAAGAGAGAGGGGAGAGAGAGGGGGAAGAGAGAGAGAGAGAAAGAGAGAGAAAGAGAGAGAGAGAGATTGAAGGAGAACCATATCTAACTTCTTGGTAAAACATTTTTTCCCCATAGATTTCAGATCATAGTTCCAGATACATGATATAGTTTGGTGGGCAATTTTATGAAGTAAAAAGGAAGTATTATATATCTGTGATATGAGTGAATTTCACTCATTCCATGTACCTCTAACAGGGCCTCTGACAACTCTTAAAGCCTACATGGGTTGTCTGTACTTTGCCAAAGATAGCAAGTGTAAGAACCAAATATCAATCTGCTTTCTTTATGTGGTGCCACTTCTGTTTTAGTATTTTGTATCCTCAAAATTCACCAGACTTTGTTAAAGTCAAGTCATGTCACAAATTGAGTGAATAAATCCTCCCTATCCTACTGGGTCTACAGTCAGCTAAGAGCATCTTGGCCACAGCTGCTCAAGGTGTTCTTGTTCAGCCACCAGGAACTCTTCAGAATACAGAATAATGGAGAGAAAATTTTGTTATTAACTTGAAGATTTTGAAGTTTGGTTGTTTTGGATTCATTTTAAGAGGAAGATAATGATTACACAATTTAATTACTTTGAACTTCAATTTGTTTGGACTTAGTTTAACATGCAAGATAGTTCACTTTCTGAAGTTCAGTTTCTCTCTAGGGAATTTTAATGGAAAAGGAACTGTATTCAAATGTGAGGTTTCTCCACATTATAGTGCTATTATCACTGAAATACACTTGTGCATTCTATTATTGGATACTGGATGTAGCATTTATTTTTACTGAAAAATCTTTGATAGGTTATTTTAGATAATATAACAGACATAGTTGATAAGGTAAAAAGAATTTGGAGTAATCTTCCAGATCTGGAAACAGAATAATCTTGAAATTGATTTAATTAACAATTTTTATCCATTTAGCAAGTTGAAAATCCAACAGTAAAATGCAAGCGTATGGTGAGGGCTCCCTTGAATACTTTGACTCATGATGTTGATTGCTAGTAATGGTGGTTGCACATCTGGAAACAAGTTGTTATATCTCAAACCAGAAACCAAGAGAGATTAGGGTCTACTACCCTTCCTGAAGGCATGCCCCCAGTGACCTGTGGGAATTCCACAATTCAATGACTCATGGGTATCCCACTAGGTCCATCTCTTAAAAGGTCCACATCACCATCCTGTGGTAGAAGTTAGGCCTTTAGTGATTTAGTAAGCAGTTTAGATTAGCATCTGATTGCACATAAAGAGGATCTTGACATTCCTTTAACCTGCTGAAACAAAGTAAAGTTGTGGCCAGACGATATGCCATGGGTAAGAAACCACATAAGCCATGCAGATGACATCAGTTACCATGAGAAGCAACGGGACTCCTGTAGATCACAAGAAATCTTGTGGACCTTAGAGACCGCCAAGAATTGTGAGATAATGCATTATATAAGCCAGAGAACTCCATGTTGTCTCTCTCTTCCTCCTGCCCTCATCAACTGAGAAGTCACACTGGAGAAGTGCATAGCAAGGTACGCCATCTGCAGAATTTACACTGTGATAGCCCAAGGCAAAGGCATGGCATAAAACCGGCTAAGAGAGAGTTCCTTGAAGGCATTTGTCTTAGGTGCCCCAGGGAGCCAACAAAATGAGCGAGGTTAGTGAAGTTCCGAAGACACTTAGAGAGGCTTTTGGCAGTGGTGTTTGCCCAGGCCAAGGAGACTGTCTGTGGAGCTGAGTCTCAGCTGTGGAAAAGGCTGGCCTCAGTTTGGAGATTGGGACAGATTGACTTTATAAACCAGCGGCAATTGGTGGTTTAAATAAAATTGACCTTGAGAACTGGCAAAGTAAGGCCCAAAGGACTTTAAGATTAAAAGATATTACCTGATGGGACTGCCATAAACCAAGTCACCCCCCACGGACCTATGCTAAGCATATTAATAGCCTTTTAAGAAAGTTAAAATAGTGTTAGTTAAGTGTTTTTAGATAGGTATTAGAATGTTCTTAAATATTAGGGTGTTCTTAGATTTTTAGATTATAGGTTTTAGGTTATAGGATCTATGTATTTTATAGGTGTTTCTTAAGTACTAATAAATATAAGTGTTTATAAATAAAAATATTCTGCTACTCCATCCCATATTGCTCCTCAGGGATCAAGTCGCCTGCACATGAATCTTAGACAGGACACAAGTTTTACTGAAGCCATGATACTGCATTGGTAGATAGCAGGTCACATTTTAGTTTAAAACCATGATTTCTATAATATAGGAATGATTTTATGCAATAGGATGCAATGGGGAATGGTATGTTGGGCAGAAGGGTCTTACTTTATAACTTGAATATTCATTCAATATAGAGTCTAATAACAGTTTTCATCCTTTACTCACTTCTATGATATGAGTTGTCCAGTTTGGGAGAAATTTGAATAAAATTCTTGAGTGGGGAATGTGTAACACACTTTGTCACTTCTTCACCATTGCTGCTAATTCAGAAAGGAAGTGTGTCATTCCATTCTCCCTGTCCATGTTGGAAATTTGAAAGGAAAGATGAAGGCATGCCTTCAGGAAGGGTAGTAGACCCTAATCTCTCTTGGTTTCTGGTTTGAGATATAACAACACAGGACAAGACTGGTGTAGTTCAGTGTCACATGTTCACAGTCTCACACTAGTGCTTAGTTTATGGAAATACCCTTGTCCACAGGTGTATGGTATATCCTCTGATATTAATTTTATCTACAATAGAGTGCTAGCTCGTCATCTGGCCTTTTGAAAGATCTTTGTTTTTAACTAGCCTGAATTTGAAGGAAGAAGGAAAAATAAATAATTCTCCCTCAAATGATGGAAGGCACAGTTAACTACTTTTTTATTAAAAGGGGGGAAAAGAAGACATGTGTCACTTCTCAAGAGCATTTTTCTTAGTGCAGTGGAAAAGAAAAAATTCACTCATACGATTGTGAGAGTCTAAAAATACATTTTCACAAGGAAATACAAATGGTCTCAATTTGAGGGAATGAATGACTAGGAATACCCTAAGTGACTGATTAAAATGATGTGGAAATTGTTCAGCCATGCTTTGGGGATCTTTAACTCTTTCCTGTAGCCCTGGGACTACTCTGGCTTCATTAAGCTGCTCTAGCTACAAGTGATTCATCCCACTTTGTCACAGAATGTCTGCTTTTTGCATTTCTTCACAAATACAACATGGGTTTTTACATCCACCCCATTTCCTTCTCATGCAGAGCATTGACAGTCAAACACCCCTGACTCTTAAGACTCAGAAAGCAGAAGACATTATCAGGGAAAAGATTGGGGTTAATTGGGTCCAAATAAACGGATTCATTTCCCTCTGCAGTTGTGACCACTTGTAGCTGAATGAAGAAAGAAATAAAAAGGAAAGGAAATGACTGCTCCAAGGTATGGTGTAGGAGAATTATTGCAGATACCTGGAAGAACATAGCCATAGACTGGGACATCTGAGAGAGTCTAGAGTGAACATGACCCTGAGCCATGTGGGAAGAATGGGGGGTGAAGGAGAGGGGAGAAAGAGGAATCAGGTGTGTCAGCTAGGAGGCCCAAAGGTACAAAAAGAGCAGGTAACCGAAATGGCTGGATTGCATAGAGAATAGCAGTCCATCTGGGCTGGAGAGTCCAGGGTATGTGGTGTAGTAGGGTATACCAATCAGAAGGGCCCTGTAACAGGTAGCAACTAAAGGATTCAGGGAGAACCTGGCTACTGGTGTCTGCTTTGATATATTAAATATGCTCTTGAGTCATTTGTCTGAGGTTTGAAACCTAACAGCAGCGATTTTATAGAATGTGGAAACAAATGAATTCACTAAACATGCCGACTCTCCATTTTAGAAAATTTCTCCTGAGAGAGAGGTTGTGGGGAACACAGTACCTTTCTTCAGGCATTTTTGAAGAAGTTTGTAGAAACCTCTTCTTTCAAGAGGTTCCTGAAGACACAGGAAGAACCAATGAGTGGAAATTGTAAGTGGGAATATGTTAGTTTATAAATAGCAATTACAACCATTCGGTCATACAGTGAGCTGTCTTGGTAACAATAGGCGGGGTCACCTCATGATGCTGACATCCACACAATTACCATTCAGGCTGAAGAGTATACCAAATCCTGTTGAAACTCTGAAAATTTGGGATTATGTGAACACTTTTTTGCCCATAAAGAAGACACAAGTCACTTTCTATTCAATTTCTTCTTGAAAGAGAAAAATTTAATATATTTTATCTTATTATACATTTCCCCTAAATTACAAAGTCAACAGCTGCAAATATATTCTGCTACAAAGCCTTCTGTAAGAAACATCTCTATAAGAAAATACATCTCATTAACATTTCCTGTAAATAAATTATTTCAAATAATAATTTTTGAGATGGTGAATATAAGAGAAATAATGTGAAAATTAGATGGTACATGTCATTGCTATGTAGGAAATTCTGACCCAAAAGTTCTATTTTTACATCACCAAGCTTAAGCCACAAATTTTGCTCTTGGATAAATTAGCTTATGAAATTTGCTCTAGCAGACATATGCAGAGCACAAACCATCCTCATCCTGCAAGGTGTATGTCAGAAGTGTAATTCTTAAGGGACTGGACTTTGATGTTGCAGATGGGATTTAAGTAAAACAAGAAAGTGATGTGGGCTCTACAAAAAGCTTAAGGAACAGCATGGTAACTTTACTTTGTCTTCTGCACTCTATATGTAGTATTTAGACCTAGTGTTAAATCAAAAAATAGTGAAGTAGTGTCAGAGAATCTCTATTGATTAGAGATATATTGATTTCATACATTACTTATTAACTTTCAGCTCTCAATAGTTGCAGAAAATAGAAGCTATGACCTCGGCAATGAAATATCTATCCCATTGAGAGGTTAGTACAGAAACTTCTGATGACCTCATCAGTTCAAAGCTTATGGAGGTCATTGATTCTTCTTGTACCACCTGGTTTAAGAGAACCCAATCTGTAAGATTCCCCTCATATTGAGATTATTTTACCTCAAAACCACGAAATGTTTTGATGCTAGGGTGGGCAAGGGGAATTGCACTAGCTCATCTGCATGAGGACAACAAATCCCATGGAGCATTCCAACTTTGGTTTTGTAGCCTTTGGTGTCAGCCATGGAAATTCAGCCTGTGCTTCAGACATGTGATCCTAAAGCCCTGACAGATGACAAGGTTTCCTCCACTTCCCTGCTGTGTTCCACACAGTACAGGTATCATTCATGTCTCTGGGGTCAGCCTCACCCTACTGGTCTCTAGTTATGCAAAGGTAAGTGTATTTAGCAGTCTACTTCTATCATATGGAGGGTATGTCAAAGCTTTGGTAAAGCAGTGTTTATCCCACTACTCAGTTTCCCTCGGGTGTTGGACATCTTTAATGTTTTGCAGTCTGTGGAAATTCTGCCCCATGCTTGTATTTCACTAGACACCATTAGTAGCTCTAGCCTGAGAAGGCATCACTCTTGAGATATCATTCTTTCACAGTGCAGGATCTTCTTTTGTCTTACATCTGTCCTTATTAATTCAGGTGAAATTGAGTTTTTGAAAAAAAGAAACAAGTGGTCTGAGGAGACACAAGTTTACTATTTTCTAATGTCTAAAGGACATGCCAGTATCTTAAAGTGGCTTGGAAAATATTGACTACCTTTTCCCCTTGTCTACCAAAGCCTTTATTTGAGAATTCAAATTAACAAGGTGATTTTTATGATGTGAATTAATGATGCTGCATAGTTTTACTTGCTATTCATCGCTTTTCCCTGTTTTAGAGATTATCTTATCAAGGGACAGTGAGAATAACTTATTAAACTGTAGCTTTGAGTAGAAATATGACTTCAGGTTATTTTTATAGCCATTGAAAATCTGAAGGAAACGTCCCCTCCAGTTGAAGCCAAACTCTTGAAAAATCACATGGTATTTGTCAGTAATTTCCAGGGTGTGCTTTCTTTTAATAATAGCATTTTCACAAATGTGTACATTATTTACATAAACAAGTCGCATAATGGAAACACTGGTTTGCTTTGCTTGTCACTGTCTCTATTTAATTCAGTCCTGCCCTCTTGTGCTCCACATTCTTACCACATTCGTCATTCTTCTGCATTCCAAACTGGATTTTCCATCACGCCATAATGCATTAAATACACAAATTCACAGTCCGCTAGTGAGACTCTCCCAGTGCCTATCAGATCTTCTGGCACACGTGGAGTCTGGCTTTGGAGGAGTAGGTGGCATCTTTCCACACTTTGCAGGACAGGCCCTTTGCACAGTCACACCTCTGGAAAATCTCCAGCCCATGAGAACCCTTCTTGCGTTGCTTGGTACAGACTTCCCCCTGATGGAGCACTGGTTTGCAGATTTTGGTCCAGAAGTGGCGAGCACAGCAAAATCCATCCATACAGTCTGATGACCGCAGGCAGGGGTCTCCTTCATGTCCTACAGAAACCATGAGCAAAAGGGATTACGAGTGTGCTTGAGAGCAATCTCTACAATCAGAATCACAGAAAGTGCTTTCACTTACGTTATCTTGCCACTGATAATGAAGTCTTGCATTCATACCAGTTTGTTCTCTCTTTGCTCTTATTATCTGTCATCTGAATACGAAGTTTAATGAACAGCTAGACTATGTTCATCTTCAATTCATCATAGTCCATTTTTTCTATTTATCTGTGTGTTTATGTATGTAGTGTGTGTGTGTGTGTATATATATATATATATATATGCATGCTTTTTGCTGTGTGGGAGTGTGTGTGTGGGGTGTGTGTACAAGTAAATGTGAACATGTTAATGTGAAAGCCCAAGGGTTAGGATGGAAATCATCCTCCATCACTGTCCAAACTTATTCTTTGAGCCAAGGTCTCTCAATCAAACCTAGAGCTAACTGATATGACTAGACTTGCTAGCCAGCTTGCTGTGGGAATCTCCTGCTTCTGCCTTCTGAGGCTGGAGTCTCAGAAAAGCTGTCAGGCTCTACCCAGAATTTACAGAGTGAGGGGTATTGGAACTCTTGTACTCATGTTTGCATGGTGAGCATTTTACCCACGGATTCAACTCCTCTGTCTATAGTATAACTTTAGATATTTTCCTGATGGTTTTCCCCCTGTGGGGTGACTTGGGGGGGGGGGAGGTTGATTTCAAACTCATTAACTTGATGTCTTTTCAACAGGTTTAAACAAAACTGTGACTAAAGAAAGCTGCAATTTTCAGGGACCCTTGACATCATTTATCAGCTGAGTCCAGCTGTGAAAGCAGAATTAGTAGCACACATTATTTAGTGCAGAGAATTGGTCACATGTGTGGGGGTTGAACTAAGAATTCTGCAAGACTGATCAGCTGCAGGAATTCACTACCACATTTAGGGCAAGAGACACCCGAGGAGCAGATGATGTCAGCATCTGGGGCCTTAGTTCACTAGCCAGAACTTAATAGCCCCATCTGACAGCAGCTGAAGACTCACGGAAACCCAGTTATGCCAGAATATCAATGGAGGCAGTGAGAGTAGTCAGCTGTTTAAACTCAGCCAAAGGTATCCGACAAAGAATGGTAGGAAATACAGCCTACAAGGAGCTGTGAGACAGAACAGAGGCAGAGAGATAGCAGCCTGCCTAGCTCAGAGCCATTAGGCTCAGGGACAAATAAGAACTTATTTTTAAAACATATAACATTACAAATCTGGATATTGTGTGCCCACACACAAGAAGATTAAGTCACCAAATAGTACCCTCCAATCTTGGCTGGATTAATTTGTTTCAGTATAAGGCAGGGGTTGTCAAACTTATATGTCGGCTACCAGATTGCAAATATGTTAGGGTTCTGAGGCTGTTACAGTTCCTCAGTTTTGTTGTATTATAAAATTGGGCCATAGAAAAGACCTAAATGAATATGTAAGTCTGTGATCTTATGAAGAATTATTTATAAAGTCTGGTGGTGATGATGAGGCTCAAAGGCCATCATGTGGCCACCTGTGTTCTACAGGATTCTCTATCATATAACTACTTGCACTGTAAGATTTTGATGCAATTCTCCACCTGCCTCTGTCTCCTGAGTGCTGGTGTTAAGGGTGTGCGCCACCAAGTCCATTGATGCAATTCTCAAACCATGCAACACAAGATTTATTCTTATTTGCACTCAACACATTTCATATATACTTAGATTGAAATAATTGATAGATTTTGAATAATGCCATGATTTAGATATTTGTTGGAATGAGGAAAGGCATTCAGGTAATGCAAACTGTATAGGATTTTGCTGAAACAGAAATAGGAGGTATGGGAAATGCCTCGGAGTCTTGGGGGGGTACAGCAAAATAAGAGGAATTATTTGCCAACATCTTTAGCATTATACAGATGACCACTTGCAGTCCACACTACAGCAATGGATCAGATCTTCTCCAGGAGACTGGCTCTTTAGAAGATTAAAATGTGGGGAAATGGTTTTGTAGTGAGACAAGCTATGGAAATGACATGTTTAGAAAAGGAAACCAGGTTTTCCTGTCAGGATTTCCCAGAGTACTTCAGCATATCAAAATGTCCCAAGAACAGGGAGATGCTCTGTTACAAAATTCTTTAAAAACACTGGGCATTTTAATCACACGTCTTGAAAGAGGAATACACAGATACACTTGGTAAAGGCCTCCTTTGAGTATATGTTCTTCATGCTTTCAAAATTTTATCAGAAGTAAAATAACTTCACACTATTCAAATTTGTTATTGGTGAGCAGTGCTCTGAAATGTTCCGATGGGAAGACTGGAACTTCATACTCATGTGTAACCCCACTGTAAACCAACTGCTTTTCACAGATTGGTATGGATAACATGTCATTTGATTTCTTAGTGAAATAAGCTTCCTTATCTGTAAAGGTAAAAAAAAATAATGGCTGGGAATTTAATTGTCAGCAGCAATATTTCCTCATGCGTCTCTCATACTGCTTTACTCTCTGATAGGTTTGGACCAGACAGATTTGTTTAGAAAATTTCTTCTAAATTTTCATGTGAAAAGAAAGGCATGTTTATAAAATGGCATGGGGCAGGTCAGGCTACTGCCTGTCTCATAATATATACTTTCTGGCAATTCTGTAAACTCTCTAGCATTTTCAAATAAAAATCAATAAGCTCACCTTAAAATTGTCCATTAATGAAAATTTTAGTAATGCATTTACCAGTCTAAAGTGAATTTAGTATCTATAATTTCTTTTACTTCTTTATAAAAGAAAGAAAGAATAAACAAACGTGGCAGTACAGGTGGTCCTACCTTTTATATGAGGCATCTTGGTATGCGGCCTTCCTAGATTCTGCCATCCAAGCTCATGGTCAGAATAGTGGCCATGGTTACGGTCTCGATGCCGAGTGCCATCCAGAGCTGGAATATGAGGGGTCAGGATGCTCTCAGTGACTGGGATGCAGATGCCTGGAAATGAGGATGCAAACAGATCACTTCAACTCTGTAGCCTGTGGTGTTCATCCTGATTCGTGTTAGGAAGACAGTTACGTGTGTCTGTTTCTTAGTCCACCTACTATGTATCTACTTTTCTATCTGTTAGCGCACTCATGGACTCATTTACTGATTGAGGACACCATACTTTGGCTCTGGAGCCAAGCTTCTTAGATCTGATTTTAACCTATTTCAAGATCAAATTACCACTGCGCAAACAACAACAAAATAGGAATAAAAACAGAGCTAATATCATTGGATTGTTGTAAATACATGCAATACTTAGAATGGTGACATATCGAAGAACTAAATCAGTGCTCACTAATTTTTTTTTAAGTCATCTGGCAAGATACATGTCCAGGGTCCTTTTTGTTCATGAGCAAATAATCTCCGTCTAGCCTACACACTTCTCAAATGGTGCGGGGCTTTCCTTCCTACCCTCCCTCCCTCCCTCCCTCCCTCCCTCCCTCCCTCCTTCCTTCCTTCCTTCCATCCTTCCTTCCTTCAGTTCCTCTCTATGATACTCACAGCAAGTTTGTGCCTGGAGGCCAGAGAAGGCATGACAATATGAGCCTAATTGGATCACTCTTTTTGTCTAAACTTATGTTTTAACCACTTTCTTTAATTACTTAATCATGTCTTCTTTGTGGTTGTCAGCTCATTATTAAAGCTGAATAAATGTCTGATGTCATTTCATTAGGGTTGAGTGCAGCCAGGCTACAGGTTAGAGTCTTTTGTACTTGGAGGACTAGTCACCTCCTCACCTAGTAAGGCACCTCCAAGACATCTCGAATATAATAATTATGATAGAAAACTCCTATGAATCTGGTCAAGGGGCTCACAACCTCACTTCTTGTCTTGGCACTCATTGGCAAACAAAACATTCAGTGATTTTGCACACAACAGTTCAATTTTCCAATAGCCTAAATCAAAGTAGAACATAGTCTAGAAAGTAGCCAGACCCTGGGAAATCTAAGATTCGGAAGGTGACTCTGGTGTTTCATACTCCACAAACCAAGATCCAAAACCTCCCAATCCTAAAAGATGTATAGCTCAGGAGCCTAGAAAATGAAGCTCACAAAGTGATCTCTCTTACCATTATTGCAGCGGGTACCAGGGCAACACATTCCATCTCTATGGCATCGTTTCTTTTTCCTCCGACAGACCATGCAGGCTGACGATCCTTGGTGGGGACTGTGGCAGTATCTTCCAACTTCGCATTCCTTATCACTGCTGCAAGGGTAGGCCTGTCATCAGATGTAATAGTACAGAAAGCAATGGGTGAGGACTTGGGACACTGAGAAGGCATCAAGGCAGCAAACCTTAAGGGAAACTAAATCACATTTGCAGCCCTGAATGAAATACAACATTGTGTGATGTTCTGAACACTGATTCTCCAATTGATGACTTTTAGTATTATCTTTTGATGGTGACAAAGATGAAACTGACAATAAACTTTAAAAAGTACCATGGAATTACCATTTCACATGCATTTTCTTTTTTTATGTTTATTTATTACTTCAGGTTACATCTCCATTACAGTGCCCTCTTTCGACCCTTCCCAGTCCTGCACTCCCACTCTCTACCCCCTCTCCCTTCCACCCCACTCCTCCAAAGTAGAGTAACCCTACATATCAGTCCCACCCCCACCCCAGTTCAGCAGTCATATGAGGGCCAAGAGTTTCCTCATACACTGGGGGCCTCAAGGCAGCACCACTAGGACAAAATGTCTCATTGACAGGTAACAAAGTCTATGTTCCTGTTCCCTTTGGTGCATTGATTGTAGTATATTATCCTGTACTATATGGCTAAAATCCAATTATAATATCCATAATTTACAAAGAACTCAAGAAATTAAATGCAAAGAAACCAAATAATCCAGTCAAAAAATGGGGAACAGAGCTAAACAGAGAAATCACAAAGGAGGAATCCCTAATGGCTGAGAGACACTTGAAGAAATGCTCACCAACCTTAATCTTCAGAGAAATGCAACTCAAGACTCTGAGATTCCATCTCACACCTGTCAGAATGGCTAAGATCAAAAACTCAAATGACAGCACATGTTGGCGAGGTTGTGGAGAAAGGGGAATACTCCTCCATTGCTGGTGGGAGTGCAAACTTGTACAACCACTATGGAAATCAGTCTGGCAATATCTTAGAAAACTTGGAATAACTCTACCTCAAGATCCAGCCATACCACTTGTGGGTATACATCCAAATGATTCATCACCAAACCACAAGGACGTTTCCTTATCTATGTTCATAACAGCCTTATTTGTAATAGCTAGAAACTGGAAACAACCCAGATGTCCCTCAACCGAGGAATGGATTAAAAGAAACTGTAGTACATCTATACAATGGAATACTACTCAGCCATCAGAAACAATGAAATCAAGCAATTTGCAGCCAAATGGATGGAACTAGAGAAGCTCATCCTGAGTGAGCTAACCCAGACTCAGAAGGATGTTCATGGCATCTACTCACTTATAATCACATGCATTTTCTTTGGCCAGTGTTGGAGCTAGGATTTATACTTCATACTGACACGTACCTGCTGTAAGGGTAACTTTGGAGGCTGTTGTATTGGTGACTGTTTATTGGCACTCATTGTAGAACACAAGAGCAGCCTCACTGCTCCATCCCTACCTGCTATTGAAAGGTGGGGGAATAGTAAAAGGGAACGATTGTGCTAGAAGTTAAAATGTGTTATCTGCCCAATCAGAGAACAAACACTCTTAAGAAAAACTCCACACCAAGGCTGTAGCTGCTTTGATTACAGCCGCTAAGGCGGCTGCATTGGGACTACAGGAAGATCTTGAGAGACTATGGACCCTTGGCTGAGGATCTCAGGATGGGGCACCATGGACCGCCCTGTTGAAGGGACATGATTAAGAAACCAGGAGACCCTCGAAGATGATGGTAACCACGGCAGCGGGAATGCTGGGAGATCTAGAAGAAACTTTGGCCTCTCTGCTGAGAATCAAGAGATGGGAAGATCTATAGGCCAGAGATCCACACCATCTCTCTTGTTCCTCCTGCCCTCACTGACTGAGAGGACACACACTGAAGAAGAGCACTGCAAAGTGTGCCATTAACAGCATTTCGATTGCTATAGGCCAAGGCAAAGGCCTGGCATAAACCTGCGGAGAGAGAATCTTTTAAAGGCATCTGTCTTGAGGCCCCAGAGTGCCAGAAAATTGATCGGGGCAATCAGAGTTAGGAAGCTGCTTGGAGAAGTTTGAGACTTGCCCTGGCCAAAGAGACTGCGGAGGCGAATCTTAGCTGACTGAAAAGTCCGCCCTCAGTTGGCGGGTGGAACAGACTGACTTTATAAACTGGCCATAATTTGATGGTGAAAATAAACTGGTCTTACAAACTGGCAAAATAGGGCCCAACAGACTTTAAGCTTTAAAGATACTACCTGATGGGACTGCCATAAACCAAGCCATCCTGCACGGACCTATGCTAAGAATATCAATATCCTTTTAAGAAACTTAAAATAGGGTTAAGTGTTTTTATATAGGTATTAGTGATTTTAGGTATTAAGATTATCTTAGACATATTATAGATTTTAGATTATAGGTTTTAGGCTATAGGATTTGGGTATTTTATAGATACTTGTTAAGTATCAATAAATGTAGATGTTGATAAATAAAAATATGCTGGTACAGAGAAGTTTGGTAAAGAATCCTGTAACTCCAGATTCTTTAGTGTCTCCATTTCCATAATGTAGTAGAAGCCATAGGATATACCTTGTGATGCTTGTAATTCATATTAAATTCATTTTTATAATTTAAAAAAAGAAAAACTCCACACAATCTCTACCTGCGAAAAAGAAAGGAGAAACTCCTCCAGAGTAATTTGAGAAACCTGATATGCACACAAAACAACAACCTCCCCAACCCAAACAAAGCAAAGGACCTTGGTCTCATTCCTACTTCCTTCACAGAGAGATGCTGGACTTCCTGTTCTCCACAGTGTCGCGTCCCCCTCGACCAGCAAGGACGACGCAACTCGCAAAAGCTCTTCTCCAGCAGTTTATTCAGGTCCCTTGAAAACAGTCTTCCGAATGCCCGGGCAGACCCAACCCACAGGCTAAATACTATATGAACAGCCAATCAAGTAAAGCCACGTGGTGCTATCTTAGAGGCCCACGTATGCGGAAGCAAGCCAGATCAGCGGTCTTAACCAAATATGGACTTGTTTACCACCGAGAGTGCTCACCGTCGGGCTGTGGAAGGTGGAAACCGGCGCCATATTTAGGGCACGGCACGTCGCAGCTCTCTACACCACAGTGCTCACAAAGCCCAAAGAGGCTCCTCCTCATACAAACTCCTTGCAGCAACAATGGCTTCAAGTTGTTGAGGAAAGGCTATTTATTAATGCATTCCTCCACCCAGCAGTAAGTCCTGAAAGCTAATTAAGCTGTGTTTGTTAGTATCTCAAAAGATAAAAGTAAAATATGGACTCTCTTTATATACATCTTGCCTTTTGGAAGTTCTCGGGACATTTAACATGCATCTGTTCAGAGACTGTAATGTCACACAGCACACTTAGATTCAGAATATTGAGATAGGTCCTGTTTTTGTTTTGTTTTGTTTTGTTTTGTTTTAAACAAGGTTTGAGTATGTAGTATGTTTGCAGGAACTCACTACATCGACCAGATTGGTCTTGAACTTCAAACGGGTGACAATTCTCCTGCCTCTGTTCCTAAGTATCAGGATTATGAGCAAGCATTATCAGGCCTAGCCTCCTTTTATTTTTTTTCCATATTTTTCAGAGTAATACATTAACTTTTAACTACAAATGACAATCATATTTTTGAAAGCTTTAATTTTTGCTTTGAAGTGTGTATAAATGATATAAGGATGAAGCTGTGGGTAAAATGTTTGTGTCCGTAAAATTATTGTTCTGGTTTGGGTATTTCCATTATGAAATTCCACTTGATGTCCCGGCCTCACACATTGCTAATTTTCTTTCCCCTTTCCTCTCTCACTTACTCTCCTTTCTACTACACGTTTGCCAGGTATGTCTGATCAACTTCAACTAGAAAGAGGAGGAAAAGATGAAGTTTATGTGTGAGTCTGGGGGAAAGTACATTTTATCATCATTACAATGTCTTATTTACCCTTGAAAGAACAGCACTGGGAACCATTCACTCCACTTCGGAAGTGATTTTAAATGATTACACAGTGCCAATGCTTCATGCATTCAGAAGATGAATTTGTATTATTAGCCCAGTTTACAATTTCGTAAGTTGACTTTTCAGACTTTGAATGAAGCTGAATTCACAGTAGTAAGTTGTGTTTCAAGAACCCAAGACTGATGAAAACAAAACAAATGTCACTTCCCGCCTTGCCACACTCTTTCCCTCAAGCAGTTTGCCCTTTTCCTATTTAAACCCATTAATTTTAATTGAAACACAACTCACATGTTTCTGATTCATTTACATTCACTTCATCAAATTGTTTTGCAAGAAACATTATTTGATGTCTTACAAATATTTCCTTCCTCAAAAATAGGACATGTTCCCTCAACAGAAACAAACATGTGCCACCTGAAACATCATGTGCTATTTCCAACTCAGCAAATTCTCAATCAGTCCTGAATAGAAGTGACACCAGGTTCCATCCCTAAAGAACAGACTAAATTGGAGAAACAGTTGATTGCTAAATATAGTTTATTTATTCAGAAAATTGTAGAAGGGACATCATTTCTCCCATCCTCAGTTATTGGAATTTGGAAATAATTGATGTAAGTCATGTTAGAAAAAAAATATGGTCTATTCTGAACTGCTATTTTAACTGTATAGAAGTTTAAAGAGATGGGTCTGGTTAACTTTGTTGTGTGATTTTTTTTAATTTGCAATTTTTTGTAATAACGTTTTTTTTAATAAAATAAAGTTGTACACATAGTAGCATCATTTCAAAAGGAGCACCTGAAACTCATTTTTGTCTAAAGCAAGATACTTGGTTGGACATAAAGTTTTATTATGATCAGATATGTCTTTTGCTTAGTTGGAAGTAGAAATGATACAGGCAAAGACAGTATTTAGGATTTTTTTAGCATAAAATGTTATATATATTGTGTGCTTGGGACTGAATACCCATACAAAAATTCTAGAAGGAATAGTTTGAAATTTTGAAAGTGAAGTTTAATAATTTTAAATACAAACATGGCTTCTCTTAAGCACATAAAACTCTTGGCTACAGCAAACTATATAAAGTATTATATATTAATATGAATATACACATATGTATACACACATATGTGTATATATATATTCCAAAAATATTTTCAAGAAGGGACACAGTAAGTTGAATGAAGTAAGTTTGAGAGAAGCAAGTCATATTTGGAGACATGGCTTGCCTTAAAAAAATCAGTGCCCTAAGCACAGACTTACTGAGGAATAAAACCTTTTTCACCCAATCATTATCAAGTAAACAAAACATAGGAAAACCTTGGTCCTAACTTATTAACAATAATACATATATTTTATCATTGATGCATCAAAATCAGAAAAGAATTCTAGACAAGATATTTCAACACTAACATGAGGGCTTGTCATTTCATTGGTGTTTTTTTTTTGAATTTTTATTATTAAATTGTGTCACCATAAGAGAACAAGGAAAGAGACAGGCAGACAGGTAGACAGGCCTACTACATGAGTCCCTGAAGAAATTATAGACATAAGAACGAATAAATAGACTTCTGGTGAGAAAAACACATATATAAAACTGCTGTTTAGGAACTTTCACAGGAAAGATCTTTATTTCCTGTTTACTTGGGCCTCAAAAACCTGTAACTTTGTTCACACTTGAAGATGTGGTCAACAAAGTAAATTTGAAAACCTCGGCCAAAGTTTTAATTTAATATTAATAACATGTTCACCTGATCCTTGTTTCAGAGATTTAAAAGTAAAAAGCAGATATGGTTCTTATTACTACAATTAATAGCAGTGGATTTTTATGGCCTTGTTGACTTGGTCATTGAAGACAAGACCAGATAATTTCTGTGTGTGAGGACCATGGAGCCTGATGAAAAACCAACAACCAAGGAGAAGAACTAGAATGAAACCTGTACTGTCTACTAAAAACATCCAGAGCTGATTAGAAGTCCAATTTTTTCAACAACTACAATCATTCACTACCCAGACTCAGGTATGTTTATGATGTAAATTAACTAGGAACACCTAATAAGAGGATATGATTAGCCATAAATTAAGAATGTATGAGAACTGTCCAGAATCAGGCCAAAAAGCAAAGACGTTTGTCTTTCCCCTACAAATAGCTACATTAATGATCATTATAACTATGACAAGAGCTAAAAAAAAAAAAAAAAAGAAAGAAAAAGAAAGAAAGAAAGAGTAAACACATTGGGCACCGCTTGAATTGAAGTCTATCAAAAATCAACAGTTGTTTTTAATATAAAGATCAGAATCATCATTTACAGTTTTAGTAATAAAATGAGGGAGAGATATTAAATAACTTTTAGAAATACATAGTGTGATCAGTGGCAGAGAATTTGAGTGTACTAAGCCCTTCCTTGACATCAGGCTTCTTCCTGAGGTATCAGGACCAAGAACGTGTCATGGAGAGGGTTTCATGTCCATAGAGAAAAAAATTATTCACTGGTGACCTCTGCGCTGAATACAAAGATTAGAAGTAAACTTGACCACATCTTTCCACGCCAACAGCCTGTCCTGTGGCAGCTGTTGGAAAGACAGAAAACTGGCAGGAGACACAGCCAAAGCTATGACAATGATTCCAGGTCTTCACAACAGTCTTAACTGAGTGTGAATCAGAACTGTAAACAGAAGCCCACCATGCAAATAATGACAAGTAGAATTCTAAGGAGCCAAGCAAAATGAAATGCAGCCATTCCACCTCATTTGAAACAATTGAGTCTTTGTTTCCTCACTTTCTTTTTCAATAACTTCCAGGAAAAAGTATCTATTAATTCAGTTTTACATGTAAGATTGTGTTTACTATCATTTTTTAAGGTTCCCCATCCCTTTGAAGATGTAAATGTAACAACTAGGTAAGTTCCCTGAAATCATAAGGAATATTGCTTCAGGTTTCTCGAAAACACTGACCAGTGAATAGAACTTTGGCCACAACCAAACCTCCTGCATTCTCAAAATTATATTTTGCCTGTGATGGGGGAGGGGGAGAGAAAAGAGACAGAAACATCACACATTGTTCATGTGGGATGACTGGCCACCCATCCAGATTCTTGCAAGATCGGCCTACTTTTGATGTTGTTTTAATCTAGACAGTCCTTTGTCCCCTTGAGAACTGTTTGTAACAAGCACAGAAGTTGGCTGGAGCCAGGAAAACGTCATCAGCTGGGCAGGCAGAAGAAAGCCTGCAGGGGTGAGAGGGGATGACCCAGCTGTGAGAATGAAAAACATTTGAGTGGATAGAGCCTGTGAAGGGCTGGGGATAGGAACATATCTTGGGGCTCTGATGTCAATGTAGAGCCAGGCTGGCCATCACACTTGGGAAACCAGAGCCTTGTCATGACTCCTCAGAGGAAAGATTAGTTCCCCAGGTTATGATGCTCCATCTGGTAGATTTGTATCTCCATTAAGAATATAACACTGCTTCAAAGGCATGCATTTCAAAACTGCACATGAAAATTGCATCACAGGAGTGCTGTGTGGACTATACCTCAGTAGTCTGCTAGGTGCAGATTGATCATCATCTCTTTTGTCTGCTCTTACCTATAAGGAATTTGAGGACGTATGGACATCGGTCTGGAAGGAATAAGCTATATTGAATTTGACAGAAAACATTCAGACTTCCATTGTGTGCAGGATATGAGTCTGTGGGTTCTTTCAAACAGCCATGTGGCTATTGACTCAGCAGTCAGCAGTTACTCTGTCCTTGTGGACTGACTACCAGTTACCTCCCAGGTACTTTTAAGAGCTAGATCTTTAA
Organism: Lophiomys imhausi; assembly: GCA_907164525.1. Classification (NCBI taxonomy): domain Eukaryota; kingdom Metazoa; phylum Chordata; class Mammalia; order Rodentia; family Muridae; genus Lophiomys; species Lophiomys imhausi. The sequence continues at coordinate 5,439,307 of CAJQZJ010004763.1, forward strand.
TCTGCAAGCATTTTGCTGGCTACTCTACAGATGTCTTTGACAGAAATATGCATGATTTTGCACATTTAACATCTAAAATTTGTCAACATGTGTTTGTTTTGTTAATATAATGATTAATGTTAAATATTGTAACATTAACTTCACAGTAGTTTAATATGGTGCAATAAAATAGATATAAGACAGTGTATTCATCATAAAATTAATTTCAGTGTATTTTTCCATGAACATTTCATCTTCAAATAAATACTGTGGATTATGTTCAGTTAAATTTTGAAATGCAGAAGTCATGAACATGGCTTTGAATGTTTTGCTTCCAGATTTTCCATGATTTCACTTAAAAAGTAAGGATAAGGGTCAACAAGATGTCTCAGCTTATGAGGGTAATTGCCATTAGGACTGATGACCCAAGCTCTATTCCTAGTAGAGAGGACAGACTCCCCCAAGCTGTCCTCTGATTTCCATATGTACATGTACAATAAGGTACATGCACACCCATTAACACACATAGTAAATAAATAAATAAATTAAATAAATATTTTAAGTCAATAATAACACAGAGAAGCTAAGATTTTTAAGACAGAGTATTTAAAATAAAATCATTCAAACTAAAATTTTAGCCAAGTGATACAGATATGCAGTCCTAGCAATAAGGAGGCAAATCAAGAGGATTCCAAGTTCAATACCAACTTCAGCTACATAATGAGTTCAAGGCCAGTCTGGACTATATGATACTCTAGATCACAGACACACAAACACACACACACAAACATTAAAATGTTTATGAATTTTGCCTATATTTGCATGTACAATGTGTTAAAAGATTCATCAACTCAGATGTAAGTGTAGGCAATGTCAAGAAGAAAGAACCGTGGATATTTAGAATGTGGAAGCTACTTTAATTAAAATAATTTGTGCTTCTGACATTACTAGGAAGCAGAATCTCACAGCAGATTCTTTAACTCTCTGGCTCTTACAATCTTCCCGCCCCCTCTTCTTCAATGTTCCCTGAACATTCAGTTCAGGAATTGTTTTGTAGGCATATCTATTGTGACTGGGTTGCACAACTATGTACTTTGGTTGGTCATGATCTGGTTGGATGTGATTTCCTATAAAGCTCTCTATTTGTTACAAAGAAAAATTTTCTGGATGAGAGATGAAGGCCACACTTGTATCTGAAGATTTGGAGCTACACCCACAAAATCTCACCAATATGACAGCCTAAATATGAGTTGAACAAGGACAATAGTAGACATGCCAAAGTGGAAGTTAGAGAGACCATGAGGCTTCAACCGTACACAAGGAATGGCTGACAACTAAAGAATGCTCAGAGTGGGAGGAATCGTCTTCCCCCAACTAATTAACTAATACCAAATGATCACACCAGAAAACATACATAGAAGTAGCATTATACAGATTGAATATGTCATATATAGATACAGAGAGATAGAGAGATAGTGATAGATGATAGATAGATAGATAGATAGATAGATAGATAGACAGATAGATGATAGATAGATGACATACACATATGCCTGTAACAAAAATCAATAAAAAAGAGGTCATGAATTTCAAAGAGACCAAGGAAGTATATATGGGGAGGTTTAGAGGGAGGACAGAAAATGGAGAAATAACGTAATTATAATCTCAAAAAAATTTTTAAAGTGAAAAACCAACCCAACAACAACAAAACAGCCATGGAACTGTTTTGGCTGAGTCTACATCCAATTTAGTTTCTTAAGAAGAATAAAAAAGAACTTATGCTGTTCATTCCATTACACATACTCATTTTAAAAGAAAGATTGTATCATTTTCCTTCCTTCTATGCAAACACTAACATATAAACCTCTTTGCTCTCTCTTTCAAATTCACAGCTTCATTTTCATTGATTATTGTTACATGTGTTTATACATATATTCCTAAATATAACCTGCTTAGTCTGTATGATGTTACTCACGTTTTCAAGATGGACCACTTGATGTTGGATACTTAATTGGTGTGCCCTTTCTGGGGAAGACCATTCTCCGGCTGTAGAGTTCCTTGGTTAGCTGTTGCTTTTTTAAGGAGAAGGGAGATTCTAAGACCCCGTTTTGAACATGTTCTCAAGCCCAATTTCTCAACTGGAGCTTACATCATGGAGTGAATGGGAGAGATAACTTTTCCATCTGGTCAGAGAACTTTTGGAAATCTAAATAAGGGATATCATTTACTGGATCTTCATTATTTTTGTACTTTTCATCCTTTCTCCCTTCATTATGATTAGCCATTCTTCCTCATTTAAAATATATAGAGTGAACTTCTCATAACTGTGGCCATAAGCAGGGCCTCCACGTGTACATAAATGCTAAGAGTCCTGTGGTTTCAGTGTTTTTTTACAACCAAGTCCTTTGTAACTTTGTAATGACTGACTGAGTATAATTATCCAAACTTAAACAGAGGAGTTAGCTGCTCAAATTTATGTTTTCTTCAAAATTTGGGGTTGAGCTCCATAACATAAAAATCTCATCACAGTCTTACAAATTTGCCTGATTTCATGTCTTTAGAACTATACAATGGTAAGGCAGATTCTATAATTGTACTACTTGAATTATGCCTTCAGCTTAATTTATTTTATGACTCTAGAATAAGCTGGTGAGTTCCATTTGTCCCTTGATAAAATGGACGTGTTTCCCTAACTTCAGTAGTGCTTACCTGCTAACTTAATCATAAACATTCCACAGATTCTCTTTAAAAGTACTTATTCACAGACTTTTCCCCCTGGATATTCTATTTCCATAAGATTGGATAAGGTCCAGTAATCTGTCTTTTAATAAATTCTGTTCTGGTGAACACACAGTAAGGGAAGAGAGGGACAGCTTTAGAGATATTGCAAGGATTAGTGTTGTGTCTTTTGCAGGTATCACACATATGATGGCAAGTTATGTATGGATCCAGTACCTTCTCCAGTCAGACAAGGGTCTAAGTGGAGATCATTTATGGCAACAACTGAATCTAAGAAAGTGATCCACTGACAACAGCTCTCTCCAGGAAGGTTCATCTCCATTCATAGGAGTAATCCACTGTGCTCCACAGAGAGCTTGAGAATTTTCAGAGTTCTATAAAACATAAAGGGAACACACACACACACACACACACACACACACACACACACACACACACACAC
>CAJQZJ010004763.1:5442476-5501295 GCA_907164525.1 Lophiomys imhausi
CACACACACACACACACACACACACACACACACACACACACACACACCAGCATGCACTTGGAGCTGTCAGCACATCCATTATTGCTGCATTGTTTCATATCCTCATGTGGTATACACCTGTGTCATGTTGGCAATGGATAACTATGCACTTTCTTTGTATTTTATATCCTGAGGGTATCCACCAAAGAAATAGCTTTCATCCCCATACAATATGTGAAAGACAGATAATGTGAGTTTCCAATCATTTATGCCCTTAATATGGCATTCACTTTTCATGTCTCAATGAAAGGTAATTTATATTTACAAGTTGATATTTAGGGAGATATGCAAACATACTTGTAACTTACTGCTTTAAAAAGTTTTTATTATTATAAAAGGCCAAGGTTGGTTTAAGTATTTCTATGTTCAAAGTACAAATTCTTGGTAATTTAAATGTCATATGAGCTTGTAGCCAAATATTTACTTATATTATTATGAATTTAGAAAATGATGGCATGGTATTGCTGTGGCAGTGTGTAATTATATCCATGAACACATGAGTGTATGCAGAGATTATGTCAACTTATCTCTGGAAATATACCAAGAAATAATATGATATATTTTACCCATAGGAAGGTAGGCAAGATTATTGTTGAGAATAGGAGAAAGGAGAAAGGAGAAATTTTAGGCTACATGAAAGCCTTTAAAAATATTTTATTATTTGTACTAGATACATGCATCTCCAATTAAAATTAATATATATTTTTAAAGAGCTAGAATCCCAAGATTCAAAACAGAGTTTCTTATTGGTTGTTAACATAGGCCTCATGTTTTTGTTTTAGGAAAGGTTTCCTTAATCCAGAGCTTCAAGTAAAGGCTCCCCAAGCAAAGTGTTCTGAATGGGGTTATAAATTTCACCTTCTTGGAACAATAAGTCTATCAATTAAACTTTCAAAATCATATTATCACATGCATGCATATCCACACAATGCATTCGTTGCTCTAACAATTACTTAACTGGCGTAATGTTTATTATTATCTTGGCTGATTTCACTTGATACAGAGCAGTCAAATGGCCACACCTCTCTACTCTTGTTGAATTCTCCTTCATTTCCTCCAGATATCAGGCTAGACTAAGTCAAGTAGCCACTGGCCACATTTTATTCTTATTTTGAGGAAACAGCTGATAAAAGCAGATAAAATTTGAAAGGCTGCTCATTTGTGGTCCAAAAAATGAAAAGAAAACCTAGCAAAAATATCTACCTTAATGTTCATTTTGCAGCATGAACTTTCCACATCGTTTAAGAATTCTATGAGTAAATATTGCTTGAAAATTATAAACCATTCCTATTAGAGCTTGGAGGCTGTAAATAAGAAGATGATATAAGGTATTTATCCTTCCAGGTGTGCCAGTGTGGAGAGGTAATGAGTTCAGGAAAAGCTGGCCCAGTGTCTCTACAGAGTGTTACACCAAGAGCTGGAATTTGTAGCTATCATCAGATTGCTTTGACTGACAGACACTTTATTACAAACATAGGGCAAGACTATCGCTCACAGTTCATCACAGGGACCTCTGAGAAAAGCAACTGAACCAGAACTATGATATCTCTAGCCAAGGTCTGGGAGCATGTGGATGCCTTACCCTATCAGCCACAGGATGAAGGACTAGGACAAGTCACTAGCCTATTCTGAAGAAAAAGAGACAGAAGCTATCTCATGTGATAATTTTATCAGCTTTATTCTTTGCAATTTCAGCCTGATACCTGAATTTATGGTATTTACAGAATACAGCCTGTTATGTCTAGTTAGTCCTGTGTTACTCAAGGTTCTGGGTCCTAGTCCTGTGTCCAAGACTCTGTGTCCTAAGTCCTGTGTCCCAGTCTCTGTGTCCTAGTCCTGTGTCCAGGGTTCTGTGTCCTAGTCCTATGTTTTGGTCTCTGCTGTTTAGATTGTCCTGTTGATAAGGCAGATCAGATATCACAAAGCAATTTATGCACAAGACCTGCCAAGTACATCCATATAGTAACTTCAATCGTTTCTGAGTTCCAAAATCCAAGACAACTAGGAATGTTTGAAGCAATTTCAGACTGTCAACTTCATGCTAGGGTAAAAGTCTCCCAGTGGAGCAGTGCTTGACTTTCTGACAGATGAAATTTGACAGTGGCCAAGGTCACTTATTTATTTGAGACATTTTTGAGATGACTGAGAGGAAAAGCCTTAGGTTAGAGAATAGTTTTACTTTTAGTTTCTGATAATAACAATAATATCACCACATGTTATTTATTAAAATAAAGCACTTTTCCAAAGGGGGGAAAAACAGTATCTCAGTATACATATGGACTTAGTTCTCAGCCCCATACCCCTACGAATCAATTTAAATTCTTATTGCATAGAGAAAAAGGAAGGAAGGTCAGCACACATGGGGCAAGGAGACATGTGTCTTCAGAAAAACATGGTATAGAGACATTACTCGTTGGGTTAGTATCAATTTCTATCATTTTTTTCTTTTCAAAAGCTTTGGAAAGGAAGGAAATTATAAGACAGATGATGGATGTTTTGATTTTTGGTGACCCTACTATTCAGATATCAGCCTCAGAAATGTGGTACATCTTGTGATGACATACTCAATGTGTTAGTAATCCCAAAGAGAACATACTGAAGACACTGTTCCCCCCACACCACCCACATCCCAGTGTGTCTTCTTTGGTGTGGTGACTCAAGCATTCTCAGTAGAGTGAAGGTGGTCAGAATATTTGTTACCAGATTAAATAAAAATAGTCATGTTTTGGGTTTAAGTAATTTTTCTCTCATTCCATTGGTTCTTTATGCCTGTGCAAAGAATATACTCCTTTGTATTTTTGCTGCTTCTATTTGTGGGCCCCTAGGCATTACTAAAGATTCCCAGATGTCCTGGCATTAGACTCTTTTTAACACCTCTATGTCTGACCTTACATTCCAACAGCCTTTGCAAAGAATATGGAGTTTTAAAATGTGAGTGTAGGACAAGAGAGAAGAGAGTATAGCTAAGAAAACAAAAGTTCCCACAGGGATTGAGATGGGTCTGTACTGCCTCAATACAACCAGAGTGCCATTCTTACTAATAGGTTCATGAAAAAGGCTAATGGCATTTTTTTTTTTTTTGGTTTTTCGACACAGGGTTTCTTTGTGTAACAGCTCTGGCTGTCCTGGACTCACTTTGTAGACCAGGCTGGCCTCGAACTCACAGAGATCCGCCTGCCTCTACCTCCCAAGTGCTGGGATTAAAGGCATGTGCCACCACTGCCCGGCAACTAATGGCATTTTTAGAGAATTCTAAAATCTTTCACTTACAAAAAAAGTCTGTCCCTCATCTCATATATTCAAATGTGTCCAAAGGACTATTTAGAATGGTATACAAAATCATCCTAGTGTTGTATGATCATCTTAGCCAAAGAAGAAGGAAAGTATATTACAATTAAGATTACCCCCCAAAAAATCTGTTTTTAAGGTTGGTGAAAAATCTATTTTCTATCTATCACTCTAGGTGTTGTGTCATGCACCCCAACTAAGTTGGGCTACATGCATGTCCTCTAGCCAGGCCCAATCCATGGCTATGCATTTAGAACCATTTTCTCTCTACCAGGAATAGCCTTCCTCCATCCCAATTCATCATCAGGGCATTTCTATATCACATTCAAAGATTACATCAACTTATTTCACTTTGGGGCAACTCTTCAGGCTGAGTAGCTGCCTCCAACTTAGATAGATCTGACTTTTATATATGGACAGATATAGGGCGCTTATCAGTACCAGGGCACAGAGCATGCTCTGTTGAGTCTTTCATCTCTCTTCTTTATGTTCTTTGTGTAAGGGAATCATTTTTCATCTCCATTTCCACAGAAGTTACATAATATTTGGAATGCATCAGTATCTCCCAACATGTCCTCTCTTGAGTTAATGAGATTTTGTTGTAACAGTGGTGGAAAATTTATAGAACTAAATTGACAGAAATATTTATAATCAATCATGAATGGTGATAAGATAAAGCACAAAAAAAATGAATGATGGCTTTGTATTTTTGTATTGGTTTTGAAACTCAGTCAAATCCTAATGTGTTTATAGCCTAGGACACTGTGTTCAAGAAGAAAGGAAGTTGGATAATGAGATATTTTATGACTAGAAATTTGGCCACAAGTGTCTCGCTGGCCCACAAGTCTCCCCTCTTTCTTGAGTGCTGTCATCAGTACCCTACCGCATATTCTTCTGTTTCTTACCTTATATTCTTCCTATTTTTCATGTATAAGTTATCTACAGTGAAGAGCAGGATCCTTCATTTATAAGTAGCTGCAGATTGTCCATGCTGCAGAGACAATGATCCCCTGATAGTTATCTGGTGCAATAGCTATGTTTCATCTCTTTCCTAGTTGTCCTCTGGAAATATTTAAGTTTTTTGCTAGACCAAGACACTCACAATGAATAATTCTTGGACGAGAGAGCTGATTACTTCCCTCTTAGGGTTATACTTCTTTCTATGGCTTTTTTGCTTTTGTCTCTAAATATTGTCTTCAGATTGTATGTGGCATGTGATAGTTTCCTAGTTAGCTACCACCACTGTGGCAAAGAAGATAACCCATGATGGCATTCTCTAACATTTTAATGCTATACAAACTTTAAAAAATTTTCAGTGGTGTTAAGGGACTTTATCTACAGCAGCTTAGAAATCAGTACAAAACAGGACACTCTCCAGGTGTCTGTTTTGGCAACCACCAAAAATCCCATTTAACCACTAATTATGATTTTATATATATATATATATATATATATATATAATTATAATACTGAACAAATTGAGTTAAATAAGATTCTTCATCAGTGTATCAACTTTCAACAAACATACAAATAGTATTTCTAAGTCTTGAACAAAATGCTTTTCAGATATGGTCTATAATTCTTGTTCATATGCCCTCAACTTACATAATCATGCCCATATTTATTGGAATTTTAGAAAAATCAATGTAACTTTTTAGGTCCTGTTTCTAAATTTAGCAACATACAGAAATTTGCAAAATATTGTTTTCAGCTTTGCCTGAGTCCACATTTGATACTTGCAGAAGGATACTATGAGACTATTTGCTGGGCAAAGGGGAGACAAATAAGAACTCTGCCTTCTAGATTGAATGTTTTCTATACATATTAATTCTACACAGAATGCTAGTCTGTTTTGAAAAGTTTAAACACTTGTAAGGATCCTGGGCGTTCTGGCTGCACAGAATAGACCAAAGTGTTGGGCTCTCTCATTCTGTTGGAAGAGGAAAAGCACAGTCACACCTCGGCACAGCAGGTATCAGACAGGATGGATTACATCTGACCATAACATTTCCTGGATTTAAATGTGATCACCAGAACTTCATTCACATAAACAAGCCAAGTTGTTTCCACACTAAGATTAGATGAAATGATTTTTTTTTTATTATAAAACCCAACACTAGCCAGGCTCCTGTCTGTAACTAGATCAAAAGCACAAAAGTGAGCTGCTTTTCATCTGCCCCCCTGGAGCACAACACACACACTGATCAAATGCTGCCTAGGGTTAGAAATCAGGTGGATGGAAATGCCAAGAACAGGCCCCTGAAACAGACTGCTCATCCCATAGCAGTGAGAACTGGACCTGTCTTTTCATTACTGACATATCAGAAATCCTTACAGCTTGCAAATTATGCTTCCAAGAAATACTAGAATGTCTTTCTTACATCAAAGCATGAATAAATATCAACAAACTCACTTTTTCAAAAAGGCCAGTCTGGATATTATTCTGGGACCACATGACATTATTTCAAAACATAGTTTCACAGAATGATCAGTTCAAGGTGTAATCAGCCTGCCACAGATCATAAAACAATAATTAATACTTAAGAGCCATTGTACATAGACCTTTTTGTCTTCAAAGTTAATAGTAACAAATTAACTATTTGTCACAAACCACCAGCACATGTTTGGAGAACTCCAAGAACTTTAGCATCCATGTGTGTCATCTTATCAGGTCTACAGTGGGAGCCCTCCATGATTAGATATTAATAAGCATTCTTGCATGTATACAGATGGGGTAGCAATGCACCCACATCCCAACATCTCAACATCTGGCTGGCTCAATGTTGAATCCTCAACTCAGACCCATTCTAAGGCAGAAAACATGTTTGGAGTGATAGAAGGGTATGGTTTTCATTGAAGACAAATTTAACTGAACATAATAGAGAAATTGTCTGGGAATTTGGGTGCATAACCTGGGTGTGGTAGCAACGAGCTTTTCCCATTTCTTACTAGAGTTCCATAACTCTACACATAACCTCAGCCCAGCCACACATCCTGAAATCCACCATCTCATGGGCCAAAAACATTCCCTTTTGCTAACAGATGCCGCAGTCACAGAGCCTCACTGCAGACTGCTCATATTTCTATGGGACCTTGACAATAGCAATCTTGGAGACTACAGATATCTTACAGATGTGCCTTTCACAAATATGATTTCACAACTTTCCTGGACATTTTGTTGTGTGTGTTGTTTTATAGACAAATAATAATCTCTAATCTTTATTACAAATTGCAAATGTAAGCTGCAATAATATTTTCTTTTGTGATTTCTAAACTTGTAAAAACGTATTAAGTCCCTTTCCCATAGGTGGAAGAACGTGAAGGCATTATTACTAACTCTTAGTTTTGATGGTGACATTTTGTTATCTTTTTAAAATTTGTTTCTTTTAAAGAAATGTCTAAAGTGTTTCTGGGTGAAATAATATGATATATAGGACGGATTTTATTTATTGCATTTGTTTTTCTCCCTGAGAAGCAAGAGGCAGTTGGAAAATATGGATGAAACAAGATTAGTAATGAGCTAAAAAATGGTCAAAGTTACAGAACCAATATGTGAGGGTTCAAACATATCATTTCCTCTACCTTTGTGTTTGCTAGAAATTTCCATCAAAAAAACAAGAGTTTTGTAAATCTGGATAAAAAGCTAAAATTAGTCTAGAAGCAGTCAACACCATACATACCTCACATTACTCACTCTACTCCAACAAGTAGAGCTTGGGCAACATCCTGGGAATTTGGAATCAGAATTGTCCCTTATCCTCATCTTTTCTTTGGAGAAAACGGAAAGTATTTGCTGAGAGGTTGTGCCAGGCTAGAAAAACTTTTGATTAAGTGCAACTATCACACACACACAGGACAGAAAATAAAATTTAACAGGAAAAACAAACTCATTCATCCAAGAAGTGTTGCTGGTGCCCAACCCAATTGTGAGAGTTGATCTTCTTTGTCAACTTGACTGGATTTAGAGTCACCAGGTAAGCACACCTCTGGGCACAGCTATGAGGCTATTTCCAGAAAGGCTTAGCTGAAAAAGGAAGACCCTCCCCCTCCATGAATGTAGATGGTACTGTCATATGCACTGGGTTCCTAGACTGAATAAAAAGAAGAAAAGGGTTGAGTACCACCTTCATCTCTGTATGCTTCCTGCTTTCTTCTTCCTTCTTCCTGCTTCCTGACTATGGATGAAACATGACTAACTGCCTCAAGTTCCTGTAACCATGTCTTCCCATTATGAGTGACTGTACCCCCAAAATGCACACCAAAATAAATTCTTCCTCCCTTAAAATAAATTAAAAAAAAGAAAAAAGAAAAACTTTTGATCTTGTGTACTTGAGAGATTCCACACTCTGGCAAGTTCACATTCTACTCTCCACAGGTAGCTATGAGTAAGTGAGGTGTAGAAACTGATATTCTAAACTATGCCTAGAAGCACAGGCCTGTAATCTTATTCACTCAAGATTCTGAGGCAGGGGGATTACCAATTCAAAGCCTGCTGGGGTTACAGACTAAATTCAAGGCCAGCCTGAGCAACTTTCTGAGACTATGTCTCAAAACAAAAAAGGTTTAGAGGTGTAGCTCTGTGATACAGTATTAACCTGACATAAGAAAATCCCTGGGTCCTCTCCCCCAAGAGAGACAGAGACAGAGAAAGACAGAAAGAGAAAGGGGGAAGAGAGTGTAAAAGGAGAGAGACAGGGAAAGAGAGAGACAGAGAGAAGCAGAGAGAGACAGAGAGATAGACATGGTAGACTAGCATGTATTCCTCAGTCCCTAAAGATCAAATTGCCCAAGTAGCCAAATGGGAAACATACACACTCCTAGCCACTGGGATGGATTGATGATTTTCCTAAAGTCCTAAAGTCAGCAGAAGTAAAGTCGATTAAGGGAGGGTTGGTGCCTCACAGAGACCAATAGAACATAGGGAAGAGTCAAGAAACTCCACTTGTGGAGAGTAATAACCAGGGTACTAATGAAACAACTTCAATACATCCTTTCATGGAATGCATGGGAACTCTGTTCCCTTGGCATAGAAAAAGAAGAAAGGACACGACCAAGCTGAGTAATATAGCCTTCTAATTTTATGCGGAGTCTTGATTTTTTTTTTTGTATTCCAATCCAGGTCTTGGGAATAACTGGGATATGTATATAAACATAAGGTATAAGCAGGATTATATCACAACACATGGACATTAAACACAGTTCTGATAGCCAGTGCTCTCTTCCACCACCCTAGCCTCATCATGTGATAATTCCATTATAAGAAGTGATTTTTTTTAATGTTGCATTGTTGGCAACAGTTACAAAAATAAAATGCAGCTAAGTATCTGTGTTCTTTGAACAGCCATCCCCTGAAATCACATCTGTATAGCACCTTGTGGGTGGCACATGTTTTCTCTAATGGAATTAGGAAAAGAAGTTGAGTTGGCTTTTAAAACAGTATTAATATAAAATTCACATAACATAAAATTAACCCCTTTAAGATGAATAGTTGCACTGGGCAATATATTCACACACTCATAGTTGTTCTACAGCCACTTCTGGTCCCAACATGTTTCATTGCTCTACAATAAACCCACTAAGTAGTTTGGTGAGACACTAAAAATTTTGAGTGTGCAGGTGAGGAGGCTTACTCAGTGTCTATTAATAGCCTATGGTTAGTTCATATAAAAACTAGAAACAGAAGCCAGCTTTTCAAACTCTAAATTTATTAGAAGACCAGAGGTTCTCAAATATCTGCCTCCCCCAGAAAGCTAGTGGATGTATCAGACACAGACAGAAGGTTCCACCTTCAAAGTCTCCAAGTCAGTAATTCTTCAGTGGACTAGAAACTTGCATTGCCAACATATTTCTAAGCAATGCTGATGTCACTGTCCCCATGCTGCACTTAGAGAACCAGTGAGCTATAGTAATTAGTCTCAACCCCAACTTCCTAGTTGTAGATTTTGCCACATTTAACCAGAAGTTTCTATATTCAAACAAAGTAGCCATACTGGAAGTGCTTAGGCTCTCTGTGTTATAAAAATTTTGTTTGCTTTTTTTAATGGCTACATCACCACACAAACAAGAGGTTGTAGGTAAATGTACTTTGTCAGCTTAAAACTTGCCATGTAGATGAAAATTTTATCCCTTGCTGAAGACTAAACTTTCCTTTAAGTATCTGAGCTTTTCTCTTTCAAATGTCTGGGGGAAATATTTAAACTGTGTGCTTGTAGATCAGGAACAGTCAGAGGTCATTTCCCATAATAATCTGACACAGTTCCTCGCACACAGTAGTCATTAACTACCTGGTAAATGAACTCGTTTATGTAACAATTAAAGGTAAGTTTCTTTTAGTATTATTTGAAGTACTTCCAAGTACATGGCCATAGAGAAAACTATGTGTTTTATGTTATGGGCAGGGATTTCTACACTGGTTCACTAAGTTTCAGGCTGGTATCCTAGTCTAACAGCACCAAGAAGTTCTTCAAGGCACTGATTAAACTGCTGGAGGCATCCCCTCCTCTCTTAGATTTCTGAATAAGTTGATGCCAATGTTTTAGCATCAACTCAAGACCACCACCCACATGTCTGTATGTGTGCAGATGAAAAGTCCAACATCTGCCCAGCAGATCTGCCTGTGCCCTCCTGGTGACTAAGCTTGAGGTTGGGTGAGGTGGAGCATTGCAGGAGTCAACAGTGGGGCTGATGATGTCTTGTTTCTAAAGTGCCTGGGTCCTTTAATCTTTCTTCCTTTGATGTCTGAGATTTCCTTCTTTAGGCAGTGACACTGGGACCGAAGCAACACCAGGAAACCATTTGCCAGTAAAGGGTGTGTGTACTGTGAACACCTGCAGCGCCCAGGAACCAGGTGACATGAATTACACACACATTTCTACATTTCTGCTTTGTATGTGGGTGGCAGTTGTTCCAAACTTAATACATACATACATGCATATATATGTAAAATATGATAGCTCTGGTCACTGTGTTATGACTTCTATTTGTTTTCTTCATATATATCCAGTAAAGTCAATAATGATCAGAGGGAAAAAAGAAAACTTTGTAGTGCTTATAAGTATAAAATTAATGGTTTATGAGCCAGTAGGAATTTTGTGCAAATTGTCTGTGGATTCAAACAAGAGAGAGAATAGTTTGTGGTTAAACTCACTATGCAATTGAAAGTCACAATTTTGGGTTCAAGATAAGATTGTTATCAGCTAATATGTGAACATTTTGCACACTATTTAACATTTGTGGGCTACTGGCTTCTTTCTCTTCTATAGGATCAAGGTCAGCTTTCAAAATGTTAGGTTTGGGTTTGTTTGTTTGTTTGGTTGGTTGGTTGTTTTCTTTTCTTTTTGTCTTAACAAGCTATCTCTTATAACTGATGGGGGAGGGAATGCCATATTCCTGGGAACTAGTTATTATTCTTCTGGTTTTCTTTCACATTATAAAAATACCATAAATTAATGGTAATGTGGGCAACAAAAAATACTTTCCTCAACTCTGCTGATATTAAACCATCTAAATGTAAGGCTATGTATAAGGGGTTCCCTAGGATGGTGTCATTCTATGTCCTTTCTGGATGTCCTTTACAGACAGCCATTTCCTCTTAGCTTCCAATACACAGCATCCTTATTCTCCTCCTGGCTCAGGTGAGTCCTTCACTTCCTCTCACCTTCCCAGAAGAGAATTCCTCAATGGTTCCAGCCTCAGGAGTCTTGTTATAGTGTAAAACCTTTCCCTCTAGAATTCTAGCAATAGCTTGTGCGAATGGCAATAGGAAGGGGGATTCAGACTTGTCCCTCATGACTCTAAATATTTCCCATTCACCTTCAAGTCTCTTCTCTTATGGATCTCACATGCCATATGCCTACACCCATGTTCACTAAGGTTAGGATAAAACAACCTTCTCTTCATGAGTTTCTCGACAGCCTTCAAAAAGTACAAATTAGGGAGGTTTTCCAAGGTTTAAAAAAAAGAGCTACAAAGAAAGTGGCTAAGGGAGTTGAAAAGAACCCAAATTCAGAGTATTCTCAGTGAGAAAGTTAACCATATTAACCTCTTTAAACAAATGTGGCAAAATATTAGAAGTTATTAGTTCTCCTCAATCAAAATCAGAGACTTGGATATTTTAAAAAATATTTACCATTAAGAATTTTAAAAATATGGCTTGAACAAATATATTGATGTGTCTACTATATTAGAAAGCATTTTTTACTAAATAAAATAACATAATCAATTTGTTCATTTTTTAAAGTGTCATTAAAAACAAATGTCTTTGGATAGGATTGTGTTTGCAGTAGTGCTGATCAAACAAGTCTGCATAGTCTTCTCTGTGTTGTGAGATTCATCCTTATTTGACTCCCTCTGTTACTTAGTCATTTACATGTGGTCTGGAAATCATGACTTGGAGGGGCTGCACGTTCCATTTCCAAATCATATAGCTGATTGCTCTTCTCTGCAAAAAGTAAAAGTCCAAATCTTTTTGATTCTTATTATTTTTCCTGGTAAATCCATTCAGAATAAGTCTTACATTTAACTCTCTGAGAATTTAATCTCATGGATTTGCTGGAATTACAAGACAATCTCCTCAAGATTTTGATTCTCTTCTCTAGAGGAAAAGACTCTCATTCTACCATTTTCATATCATCTGCTATTACAATGCACATAGCAGGACTTCCCTCTGACTTGCAATACTGGCAACATCATGAACTTGCTAAGTTAACAGAGGTGAAGATCAACAACATTCACTTTGCCACTTTATTTATAACTTTATGAAAATATATAATCAGATCTTATTCTTTTTAAAATGATGAGCAGTATCAAGGGAGCTATTCTTTATTTGTATTAAAGTTATGATTTCAGTAAGTGTTATTTCAATGTTAATATGCTCGGTGACTCAACAAAGTAAAATAACCTTTTCAAAAATAAAAGAAAAAAGAGCCCCAAAGCCTTAAAATATAACATCAGTATGCATAATTTCATGCATATAAATTAAAAGTTACTGGTATGTCACTTCTAGAGCAGGATATGGATATTTTCTTATCTCAAAACACTTTCTCATGCATGGTCAATAACTATAAAAGATTTGTACACATACACAGTTACTGCCTCTGATAGGATCTGAAGTGATGTCAAAATTTTTGATAGCCTAAATTCCCTAAAATTTCATCATTACCTTTTATAACATGTGGTAGTCAATTTGCTTACAAAAAGTAATTCAAGCCATAAGCACGGAATCTTTATTTTATATTCTAGAGACAAATTCTCTTTTATCTATTTTTACAATCCCTGATACACTTTTTCAAAATTCATCTAATTTCCTGTTTTAGCTTAGTTATTTTTTAGTATCCCTCCTAGGTAACCACTTTTATTTTGTGGTATTCCCATTTGTGTTTCAACTCCTTGTTTGCATTTTTTGTGGATAACCAGCTGTTGAGCTTAAGGATACCAGATGTTAGTAAAAGATTTAAGATACTATTTCCAGGGTAACCACCATAGAGCACTGGGACATCTTCATCATTGTATTTGCTAATCTAAAGAGGGAACTGAACCTCACCTTTCTCTATGGAAATGAAACAGATAAAAACTCTCCTGTAATACAAACTAAAATGGGTACACCATCCTCTACTGCAGCTTGATTTCTACTGTCATTTATTTTTCCACTCTATGTAAAAACAAAGGATGAAGAGCATGGTAAGGCAGGGAGCATCGAATGTATTAATCATCACTACTTGAAGGATCGGTTACACTTAGATAATTTCAAGGTTGAGGCCCATCGCCTCCCTACCCAGAAGGGAAGGTACAGCTTTGTGACTTCCTACCCTTCTGTCTTTTTCAGCATCCATGGGGCAAGCTGTGAGACTCATGGTCCCCCCTACCCTGAGAAGGGGATTGCCTTAGCCTTCTTCAGCCATTCTGCAGCCACAAATGACAGGACATGGACCTTATAATAACGTAGCATATTTTATGGAACAGAAATATCTTTCAAGTAGCAAAAATCAAACTTGTTAGCCTTCAAGCCTCTACTCATTTGGCTTATAATGCCAATCATTGCTGTCCTCAGGACATCTAGCACTGTTACTTTTTATACTAAGGATTGAATATGTTGACCTCAAGGCTCAAGCATTTAACCACATAACTCCAATCCTCTTTTTTCCACTTTTTTAAGAAACAAAATTCACTATTAATTAATTTTTTTAAATAAAATACCACCAAGTTGCCCAGGCTAGTCTTGATCTCACGCTATGAATCATGCTGGCCTTGAACTTGTGATCCTCCTGTCTCCCCCTTCCCAGTAGTGAGAATTATAGGCTTGTGCTACCAAGGATAAAGGCACACACACACACACACACATACACAGACACACACACATACAACACACACACTATGGTATAAAAGTCTTATTCAATCAGTAAAATTCAGGTATTAGATTAATTACAAGTATTATGTACTGGAAACTTCCACAAATGCAAAATGTGTTCAAAAGTAACTACTCTTCGATGTATTGTACTAGCCAGTAATCAACTGAGCTATGATAGCCGTATTGTGCTGTAAAATCGTTACTATTTCAATCAACTTAAAAGCATTACTATACTCAAATTATCCTGCAATACTGAAAAGTTGCCTCCTCTTCCAGATGTGGTTGTTGCCATTGATGTATCATCAAAAACATCACAATCAAAACAGTTAAAAGGCAACCTGATATCTTTGGGTTCTAGGACTGTGTGCTTGAAGTTCAAAGTTTTGTGGTATAATTTTGTTTCTTGATTCATCTTTTATGACCTAATATTATTGTCACTTGCCTTCCATTATACATTTAGTCTGCCTGTTTATTCTATTACAGAAAACCAAAGAGAGAGAAAGATGGATGTTAATAGTGTACTTTAGCCAAGAATTATTCTTCAAACACTACTTTATCATCTCAAATAACAAAATGTCCATTATTGTATGTCAGAAAAACTGATCCTTTGGTTGTTCATGGTATGCACAAAGCCTCTACCAATGTTGAACAGAAGAACATGTCAGTTAAATGGAGGCATTTCTGGACAACATAGAAGGACTCTTTACTGTGGACCATGACCTCACACATTCATAATTAGGAACACTGCTCTGTTTCCACTGAAGATGCCTGGGAAACAATTCAGTGAGGCAATTTCACAAGTCTTCTCAATGGAAATTTGTTTTATTCATAAATCAAGTAATAGGAACAAGACACAGTGTACTAGATTTTAATAATAATTATCATAAAAATAACAACTTACTGGAAATGCGGTGGACTGTTATTTTCTCCTCTAATGCTATACTGATTCACTCTGAAGAGTTGAAGGATAAGTAGTTTTTTATATCACTTCCTTACCCACATTCTTAGCCTGTCCTTCTGGCATTAGGTAGGGTATTTCATACTGAAGACTGTCTTTTTGTCAGCAGGCTTGTTTGCTGGGCCTATTTGCTAAGCTGAAGGATGACCTGGGGCTCAGAAGCCATAAGACTGCCCAAATCACACTCACTAGTGTGTCTGGAATAAATGTTTCCATCCAATGGACTCACACTCAGTGAGATCAACATTCCGCCCATGAATTTACCACCGTTAGTCTTTTCACACCTAGTAGTACAAAGGAAGGATAAACTTATTACTATTCCCCAACATTGTCCCCCAAATATATGACATCCCATGGAAGCCTTTGGCAAAATTATAGCTAAATCTTG
Source organism: Lophiomys imhausi (assembly GCA_907164525.1). NCBI lineage: Eukaryota > Metazoa > Chordata > Mammalia > Rodentia > Muridae > Lophiomys > Lophiomys imhausi. The sequence continues at coordinate 5,457,495 of CAJQZJ010004763.1, forward strand.
GTTTACTAATGGTTTTATAATTTTTCTGTAATTGGAAACATAGAGAATAAACTAAAACATTTCTCAGTAATGAGCTTTTTTAATTTTTTTATGGAATGATGATTAAGATGAAACGCTGCTTTTAAGCCACTTCACAGCCTAGTGAAGATGTAAGTGAGTATCACAGAATAGAGTGTGAGCTCAACAAGATCCAGACTCACCCAGGAAACAAACGTCCGGACATGTCTGTGGGGGAATTTTCTAGATTGATTAGCTGAGGTGAGAAGATCCACCTTGAGTGTAGACAGCATCATTCCATGAACCAGGGTCATAGGATGAGTAAAAGGAAAGGGTACCTGTACTCCACCACTTAACTCTCCCTGCTTCTTGACACTGTATGCATTAAGACCAACTATCTTGGGACCCTGCCTCCATGCTTGCCCTCATGATAGACTGTACCCTCAAACTATAAGTCAAAGTAAACCCTCCTTCCTTCCTCCTTTTTTTTGGTCATAACAACAACAAAACAAGTACAACTACCATTCTGTGGAATTCTCTGTCCCATCCCTTCTCTCCATACTTCAGTCCCAGAAATGGATTCCTATCCATGTTTCCATTTGTTTTCCCATTGCTGCAGCATTTGGTAAGGTGTACCGCAACAACTCAAAATTTCCCTCCGGTACCTAAGTGTTCGCCTGAACTCTATAAGTAAGTCCCCAGCACAATTTCTCTGCACAGGAGTGGCTTAGTACACAGTTGTTGAATTTATACAGGAGTATTGAACCCGAAAGATAATTTGGCCTGCAGTTAGAAACTATGGTCCACATTTGTTATTAGCATTTTTAAAATGTTCAGAAAATTTAGCTGATAATAAAATGAGTTTAACAATTTCTGATAGATTTATTCAGAATTGTCTGCTTTACAAACATTTTTGCAATAACCTATGACTAGAATAAAAAATTGTTATTGATGTTATAATGAGTATTAAATGGCATATTTTGTATACAGCTACCAGAAAGACTTCCAACATTAATAGTTGGAAGCTCAAATACAAGCAAAACCACATCCTGTTCTAGAACTATTGACCAGAATTAGATGCAACCCTGAGGTTTTCAAGAATATGCATGCACTACACATCACCAATAGCTATGAAATCTGAACCTGTGTTGAAGAAGCATATTATACATGATAATTAATCTCTATTCCTAGATAATATATGATAACCCTACCACACAAGATATGTGGCAAGTACCATGATATTCTAAATACACAGATACATGCCTAACAACATTTTCAAATGATACAGTTAGTAAGATCTTAACATGGAGGACAAAAATTAGCACTTGAGCACAGCTGCTTCTAATATTGGGCATCCAGTTCAAGCAATTGCTCTAATTCCTAACAGTGTTTGCTTTCCTAATGTTTGCTCTTATCCCTTAAATAAAACATTGTGAGAGACAAAGCCATTCAGAACCTTAGAGAGACCACACCAGTGGCTCAGTGGCAAAACACCATCTTTGCAAGCATGGTTTTAAGGTAAAACTTAATCAAAACCATAAAAACCAAAGCTTGGAAATGTCTGTCGATAAGCCCAGACTGCAGAAACAGAGACACTTGATCTGTGGGGTTCACTGGCCAGCCATTCTAGCTACAAACAGAAAGTTCTGTATTTAGTGAGAGACCAAGTCTCAAAAAAGTGGACACTAAGAGAGGAAGACAATCAGTAAGTACCTCTGGCCTTTTGCATGTGCATACAGAATGAGCACACCTGTCACTCACAGCACACAGAGTTAAGAGAAAAAAGACCCTAAGATATGAAACAACATTAAACATGAATACAAACACACTTGAAATTTCTTAATACTTAGATTCTACCACTAAGACAGTACTTTAGAAAACTGAAATAAAATATAATATAAGCTCTGTTACTGAATTTGACTCTTTGAAATCACAAGATGTCTCAGAGATTTTATTTGCCTGTAATAGAAAATAGTTTACACATATAAAATGGTTTCCCTAGCGTATTGGGAATAAAATATCCCAAGTCTCCACATCACAAACATTCCTTTTATTTAGCTACTTTTATGATAGTCTGGTTGCCTCACGTAAGTTTATGTTCTGATTGATCCTTCTTCCTTCTCCGGACTTTAGAAAGCCAGTCTCCATTCCATCAACACAGTTGGCTGACTGCTGCATTCAACGCAAGGAAGTTACTCCTTTTCCTTTCATGTAAATCTTTTATCTGAGAAATAAACTTGGTTCTTTACATGAATTTACTTACTTTGTAAGAGATGAAACAGGACTTAGACTCTTGGTTTTGGAAACTTCCCATAAGTAACTACATCTGGACCAGAGTGATCAGACTCTAATGGAGATTTAAAAGTTTTGTTTTATTTTTAGTATGGACTATGCTTGATAATGAATAGAGCAAAAGTTCAACACATAAGAAACTCTCTAACTATAAAAGTTTGTAAAATTTAAGGATATTGAAAGAAAAAGCTACGAATGGCAAAAGCTCCCCTTTTTTCATTCACTCATTTATGATGCAACTGTCCAAGACACCCTTTTCCCCTGGGGAAACCCGAAGCCTTTTTGCTACAGAGAAAGTATATGGATAGGTGCTCTGTTACCCTAGTCAACATGAACTGCAGTGGTTTTTCTAGACATGATTTCTGAATTTGCTTCACGTGTCACCAACTTTCTCACCCGCATGCTAATGGGGAGGTAAAACTTAAATCAAAAATTAACAAAACTGTGCACAGAAAGAAACACTTGGATATCTAGCGGCGCATCATCCATTCATTATCAACAGTGCTTCATGTCTCCCTAAGTGAGCGCTCATCAAACTCTGAGACAGGGCCTGGCATCCAGGATGTTTCCCATCACTCCCATGGTGTTGCAATGAGTAAGCTTGCCTTTGTGGTAGTCACAATTTATAATTAGAGGAAATAATTACAATTAATTAGATTCCCCTTTCCTACTAATTCACTCTCTAACAACAGTCAGTAATTAAACTATAAAAGAACAATAAAGTGGGCTGACCTTCCTGCTCTTGTTCTTTGTCACTGGCTTCTTTATACTGTGACAGGCCCGCTCTGGTTGAGCAGAATAGTTTAGTGACATGGTCACTAAGCATGTCTATTATTCACTGTAAGTACACATGTTTAGGGGATTGTGTTTCTTTAAGTTTTTTTTTTTTTTGAAATAGATTAGCACTTGAAGAAATTCATTACTTAAAATAATTTGTCTATTTCACTGAAGTCTCATAATTTGGTAAAGGAGAATGTTTATGTGCCAGTATTAGATATAAATTTTGGTGTGACATGATAAAGAAATGCTCATGATATCTTGAGCTTCCCCTTTTTCTAGAAAGTCAAGAGACACTAATTTTATGTGGGCTCTAAAATAGTATTTTTGTACTCATTAAATCTTTCAGGAAAAAATAGTGTTCTGACTCTGTTGAAAAGTTGGTACATTTTGTGGGTTGTGTATTTTGTAAAATTTTTCGGGGTTGAACAATATTTAATATTTAATTATAGTAACCATGTCTTAACACCATGTTAATTTTTAATCTTATTAAAACTTCTAAAACCTTGACATTTTCACAACAAAATGCTATTAGAATTCCAAAAGAGTCATAAACCATCTGACAATAGATTTTTAAATGTTTTAGCTTTATAAATAATTTCAAGTGCTAGTATTTGTAGCCATGAACAGACTGTTCAAAAAAAAAAAATCTGGTAATCATTAAGAGTCCTAGAATTCGTTAGCAAGCACAGGGCTGTAGATTTTTTTTTTCCTTAATGGTCCTACTGACATTAGCAATTCAGCTATAGTCATGCATAGGTTAGGCAGACAATAATAACCACCTCATGTAAATTCATAGATATTCAAAATATGTTTCATTTGTTTTTTTTACTAAAATCATGCTCATATGATTCTCCTAGGTGTATAATATGCTGTACAAGTCAGGCAAATTAAGGAAACCAGCTGTCAGCTGGACAGGTGTAAGACCATATCCTACCTCATTATTCTTGTTCCCACTTCTTGCAAAACTCTGTGGCTTTGAACTACTTACTACACCCCTCTGTGCATCTAGAAATCTTACTCAGTGAAGTTTCTGTGAGAAGGTGATGTAATAGATGGGAACAACTTCAAACAATGGACTTTAAGAAGCCCAGTGTCGGCTCCTGCTGCTGGTACCACTGGCCTGGCACATACAAGACAGTAAACGTGCAGATGACCCTCAAGTCTCAGCTGGACCTTGGTCTGATTCCTCACCCCAAGCATCTGGATTTGACAGCATGTGACATCTTTATTTTGGCTGCCCTATGACTACGTGCTATTCAGTTTTTAATCTGCAAAATGGATCACTGCTGTGTTAGAGATATGTGTGACATCATCAGCAACAGAGATGGTGAGTGTCTGAATCATATTAAACATCTTTATGAATCATTTTTAGGCTGTAAATCTACATGTTTTGGATAACAAATTATTAATAAAGCTTCCTCTATCAATTTAACTCAGGACTTATGCAAATTCTTGCATTAATTTTAAGGCTTTGTTATTATATGTATATACATGTAAAATTATTTTTGCTTCCTGGAGAATGATTTCTTTTAGCATTAATAATGATCTTTTCCCCCCTCACCATCATCCTAAAATTAAAGTGCCTATTAAACCCGCAGCTAGAGATTTTTAATGTGTATACTGTTGTATCAATTCTAATTATACTTTGTGTCCTTTATTATTTTGTATAATATAATACAATGCAATACAATATAATGTTATTTTATATCATATTATAGCTCACACCCAGTCCCAGATCATCACTAGACTGCTGATCTATTGTACTTGACCTACTGACCTTTATTTGCTTTCTTCTCTAATCAGACAACAGGAGACAACTAATAGAAGAAAAGTTACGATTATCACAAGGTACTAGAATTTTCTAACCTGTTCTGGTATAGAATTTAGATGAAGACTATATGATTTGAACTGTCAAGTTGGGACAAATCATTTAAAAAATTGAGGACTACTTGATTTTGAGCCAAATAAAGTTATCAGAGGAAACATCACTCTCTTTCAAGAGTTTATTGCTCTCACATGCTCATTTATATCTTATAAATATTGCTGTTTCATATGTAGATAGGACAGAGACGTAGGGAGAACCAAACACGCTTGCTCTACTAAAGGAACACAGCAATAAAATGACTCCTAACAATATTCTGCTGTGCTCATAGATCATCGCCTTGTTCAGTCACCATCAGAGAAGCTTCCTCTTGCAGCAGATGGGGACAAATACAGTAACCTCAAGACAGACATGCAGAGAGTGAGAAAACTTGGGAAACTATGTCTTTTTCTTTTAATGTTTATTTATTACTTCAGGTTACATCTCCATCCCAATACCCCCTTTCCACCACTCTCAGTCATGCCCTCCCACCCTCTATCCCCTCTCCCTTCCACCCACTCCACTGGAGTGGGGTGTCCCTACATATCATTCTCCTGCCCCAGTTCAGCAGTCATATGAGGGCCAAGAGCTTCCTCATACAGTGGGGGCCTACAAGGTAGCACTACTAGGGAAAAGTGTCTTATTGACAGGTAACAAAGTCTATGTTCCTGTTCCCCTTGGTGCATTGGTTGTAGTATAGTTATCCTGTACTATATGGTTAAAATCTGATTATAAGTGAATAGATACCATATGCATCCTTCTGAGTCTGGGTTAGCTCACTAAGAATGAGCTTCTCTAGTTCCATCCACTTGGCTGCAAATTGCATGATTTCATTGTTTCCGATGGCTGAGTACTATTTAAAAATGCACCACATTTTTTTAAAATCCATTTCTCAGTTGAGGGACATCTGGGTTGTTTCCAGTTTCTATCTATTACAAATAAGGCTACTAGGAACATAGATGAGGAAATGTCCATGTGGTTTGGTGAGGAATCACTTGGATGTATACCCAGAAGTGGTATGGCTGGGTCTTGAGGTAGAACTATTCCAAGTTTTCTAAGATATCACCAGACTGATTTCCATAGTGGTTGTACAAGCTTTCACTCCTACCAGCAATGGAGGAGTCTTCCCCTTTCTCCACAACCTCGACAGCATGTGCTGTCATTTGAGTTTTTGATCTTAGCCATTCTGACAGATGTGAGATGGAATCTCAGAGTCCTCTTGAGTTGAATTTCTCTGATGATTAAGGATGCTGAGCATTTCTTCAAGTGTCTCTCAGCCATCAATGAAATTAGACTGACACTGATCACCTTGCACAAAACTTAAGTTCAAGTGGATCAAAGACCTTAACATAAGGTCTGACACACTAAATCTATTAAAAGAGAAAGAGGGGGAAACCCTCAAACTCATTGGCACAGGTGACAACTTCCTGAACAGAACATTAACAGCTCAGGCTCTAAGACCAACAATCAATAGATGGGATCTCATGAAATTGAAAAGCTTCTGTAAGGCAAAAGACACTGTCATTCGAACAAAATGGCAACCTGCAGATTGGGAAAAGATCTTTACCAACCCCACATCTGACAGAGGGCTAATATCCAAAATTTACAAAGAACTCAAGAAATTAAATGCCAAGAAACCAAATTACCCAATCAAAAATGGGAAACAGAGCTAAACAGAGAATTAACAAAGGATGAATCTCTTACAGCTGAGAGAACATGAAATTCAGCCTTATGTCTCCATCAAATGTCTCTCCTCAGAGCTCAGGAAACACTGCTAGACCCAGAGGGGATAGAAGGCAACAAGGAATCCAGAACTTCTAGAAACAAAAGGGCTGGCACACAAATACACTCAGAGAGACTGAAGCAGTGTGCACAGGGCCTTCATAGGTCTGCCCCAGTTGGGGTCTTAGAACTGAAAGTACAAGTGGACACATGCCCCTAACCCTAACTCAGAAACCATTTACAATTGAGTCCCTTGCAAAGGAGAATTTAGTTTTGCCCAAGGTAGTCTCACTGGGGAAACAAACTACTTTTTATTTATATATTTATTTATTCATTCATTCATTCATTTATTTTAACATCCCATTCACAGCCCCCTCCCTCCTCTCTTCTCATCCAACCCTTCCACCATCTGCCCGCATTTCCCCTTCCCCTTCTCAGAGAAGGTACCCCCCCCTCACCAACCCACCCCAGTACTTCATGTTGCATCAGAACTGTGTCCTCTTCCACTGAGGCCAGTCAATACAGCCCAGCTAGAGAAAAGGCATCTGACTGTAGGTGTCAGGGATAGCTCCTACTCCAATTGGTAGGGGGCGACATAAAAACCAAACAAACTACTTTTAAGGGTAGGCCGCATCCCCAGCAATAGACGGCCAAGAGAAAATGAACTCAACTGAATAGTTAGAGGTTCTTTGGCTCCCAATGTTAACTCAGGGCCTTAATTTTTTTTTCTTTAACCTTACAAGTACTTTGCATTATATTAAAGCTTTTGGATTGGTGTTTTTATGGAATTTCTGTGTGAGCAAATGTGTTTCTTTGTGTCCATATGAATTTCATGTGCCTTTGCTTTGACTCTTTTTCTTGTCTGGTTGTCTTGTCACATTCCAATTTTTTGTTTTTATTTATCTTATTGTATTTATTATTATTATATAGATGTTTTCTAATGAGTGATAGAAAGGGTGTGGATCTGGATGGAAAAGGAGATGGAGAGAATCTGGGAGGAGTGGGGAAGGGGAAGCCATTATCTGAATATATTGTATGAAAAAAGATCTATTTTCTTTAAAGGAAAGAGAAAAAGTCAATTGCAACACAAATCTCAATTTTAAAACACCAAAACTATATCACTCCACCAAAAGCAAAATTGAGTGGACATAGAACCCATGTCATTTATTTTTAATCTTTCATGGAATTCTGCAATTTTCTTCCACACAAAGTCATTCTTTTGAGGGGGGGAAAAAGAGGCTTTGGTTATTTTGATGTCAAGTGAAAGCCAAGTGTGTGTAGTAATATAAGATTAGAAATTAATTTGGAAATCTGCAAAGGATTTTAAGTTCATAATTTCAAATGAAGTTAGGTTTGGATTTTGGCACTACATCATGAACAGTTCATTTACACCCACTAGGTGATGGGAATTACTAGAGAGTGGCCCAGCAATAGTCAATAGAGTACTTCTAACAAAAAGTTGGCTTTTGTGAGTTAATATGCCTTCACTGAAAGTCAATTACGTGTGTCACTTCAGAAGCAGACTCTGGCATTTAGAGAAAAGCTTGCAATCCATGGGTCTGTTCCTGGACTTTTCACACGGTGAAATTTATGTATAAGCTCGGTGGGTCAAGATCAATTTAGCATCAACTCTGAACTCCAGTCACAAATCCAGCTGCCTAAGGCCACCTTGATCAATTTCTCAAGTGTTTTCTCATTAGTACAAACTCTCCATCCATCTTCATTATTAAAAATTCTAATCTTTCCAACAATGTACTTGTGTGTGTGTGGTTTTTTTTTTTATTTAAATCTCATTTGTTTAGAAAGCACATGGATGTCTTGCTCTTTGCTTGCAAATAGTCATGTTTGGGCCAAGCAGACTATAACCCCCTGGGTTCCCCCTTTCTTTAAACAGCATGCATCACAATGAAGAGCCTGGAAACCATCACTCTCTGAAGGTGGCCTAAAGCCTACCAGGCTTTGCAGCCACAGGTCTCTGATTTATAACAAGGGTACAAGTAGAAGGAAGATCTCAAGGAACTGCCTTCAAAGAATTGTCTTCGTTATTATAATCTGTGTATTACAGAAACCTCTTTCTTTGTTGTCATTGCTTTTAAGATTTTAATTTTAAGAAAAGAATTGATTAATTGAAATCTTCATAATTACAAATCAGAAAATGAGCTAAAGGCAATAAAGTCCCTCAAGTGGTTCCATTCATCCATCCAGTTAGGTGTATGCTCAACACTGAGCACTGACCATTGGCCAGGACTTGGGTTAGATATGGGCTACACAATAGTGTGACAGGCACGTTTGATCCTATGGCAATCACTGTTGTGAAGCCTAAATGGCCTATAACAATGTGGTGCACATAGAGCAGTGTTTCAGGTGAGTCTGGCACAGTGATGAGCCTATGCAGAGCGAAAGGATCAGTTGTAGGCAGAGTCAGAGAAAGCAAACCTTAAGTGAAATTTAAGCAAAGATCTGTAGGCTGCCTAGGTTGACTGGCTGAAGAACAAACAGGCTGAGGGGAAAAAAAGGAAGTGGAAATGGCATATATGACATCCTCAAGACTGATTAAAAAAACAGCAAAGTGATTTGGGGGAGGAGATCAAGGTGGAGACAGTGTAGTGGCTTGCTTGGTCATCACCCTCTAGACACTAGCCTTTCTCCTGGAGGCAACAGTGAATTACAAAAGGATTGTAATGACAAGGATCAAATAATTGTAGGTCCTGGGCCTGTCTTCTTCACTAGGAGCTTTGTTGAACCTGGTGCTTAGGCACAGGTTCAGAGAAAAGGATTGATAAATATCTGTCAAAGTAAAAAAAAAAAAAAAAAAGCAAGGAAGGAAGGAAAGAAGAAAGATGGTAGGGAAAAGGAGGGTGGGGAACAGTAAGAGAACTTTCTCTGAGATGAAGAAGGGGACTGAGATCTGAATAGGTCTAAACCAAACTCAGCTCAGTCTCTGGCCTGGATCCACAGACAGTTTGCAGAAGTCTCCAGGCAGACTTACATAAGTTGTTACTATTCTTTTATGCTTGGGGATAATGAACACAAGATAATTAAGGAACTTACTTTAGGTGACACAGTCCATTCTCCTCCATCAGTCTTTGCTGTAAGCATGCAAGAGCACATTTGTATCATATGAAGAGATCTGTCTTTTCTCCCTCTGATTAATTAATTAATTAATTAATTAATCTTAATCTCTTCATGATTAAGATTTTAAAAGGAGTCAAAAATCATGAGACCCTGATTCATACACTCTTAAAAATTATCACAGATATTGTTTACCCTCGGCTAAGTTGTTGTGAAAGTAGATCTAATAGATAGTAGAGATTTTATTGATGCATGAAATGCCTGTTAGTGGAAGTAAGTGAGTCTTCCCTTCCCTTATGAATTCTATGTAAATTTCACAAAGTTTCTGAGCTGCTAGAGCCTGCTAAGAGTGAAGAGCAGCAGACCTTTCCTGTCAGAGGGAGGGGGTCACAATCACTGGTTCTCCCCAAAGGAGCAGGTGAAAGGGTGCCACTTCAAGCATATAGCCCTCCCTTTCCTCCCCACATTCCCCATGTGGATTTCACAGAAGCATTAGTGGCTCAGCTTTGAGAAATGCCCAGATTCAAACGAAAGTATTCAAGGAGACCTCTTCAAGATTGACCTAGAGAAGCCCCAGTTCCTCTCTGGAATTAAACATGTGGTTCCTGGAGAATACAGATGATTTATGTGTCTTCCTTGTTTTTAATTTAGAAGTCAGTCGCCTCAACTAAGCAGTTTTATGATCTCTGCTCGCAATCAAATCTGGGATTCCTGCATTTTCTGCTTTTGCTCAAATTTCAGGCTTTAGCTTGGGACTCTAGTGGTTTCCCCATCTCACACAGCCTCTTGCAGGGACTACTAGTTCTCTTGACCTGTAACTGTTTTTCTGGGTTCCCCCACTGCCATCAACTATCCCAGGAGTGTCCAGCATTCTCTATCTTGTGTGCTCTGTCACTTGTCCCTGCACCCAGAAATTCAGCCCCATTTCAACTCCCAGAATTACTCAAAATAGTTTATTTTGAAAATCAGCAAGCTATTTGAGCCAAGGGCCATGTTTAAATAGAGGCGATCAGACCAGAAAGTCAGTATTAAAATAAAAAATCAGTATATTTTCCCCTTTAATAAGCTTTCACCCCTCAGTGCTTCTTTTGTTTTCTGACCATAGAAACTTTGAAAGCTTGTTTCCAGATTTCAACAGTTGGAAGAAAAATCATTGTTGTGTAATTAACTGCTAAAAGAGAGGAAAAGGACAAACAAAAGGAAAACATGGAATCCCCAAGGATACTGAAATACCCTAGGATTTACAATTGGTCACATTCTCATCTCCCTCATAATTGTAATTTTTCTCTCTCAGCTCAAATATGACAGACTCTTCCTTCAGTAGCTGAAGACCTGGAGAACCACAGTGGGTGAAGAACAAAGGAGAGTCTTCACATCACTTTTAGGAATTGTTATGTGTCGAATAGACTTTTATGAAACCCCAGCCACTGGCTTTTTAACATAGGACATCACTACCCAGCTCAGATTGACACCTACATCTCTATCGTCCTGCCTCAGCCTTCCAAGTGCTAGGGTTACACTACCATGTTGAGCTTCAACATGGTTGTTTGGATCATACAGCTTGATTTTGAGTCAGGCTTAGTGCACTCAAACCAGAGAGCCCGGGTTTATCTCCCAATCCTACAAATTATAAAATGTGTGAATCTTTATCATTAATTGGACTTTAGTTTCCCACTTATATGGACACCTGGCCATCTACTTCACAAGGCTTTTGTGAAAACCAAATTAATTAATTACCGTAAAGAACTGAAAACATTTTCTAACATTACATGGGATTGTCTAAGTTTTAATAAAGGCAGTACACATTTATGAGCTTTATGAGTCTCTCTCTCTTTCTGTGTGTGTGTGTGTGTGTGTGTGTGTGTGTGTGTGTGTGTGTGTCTGTAGGTATGTATGTATGCAGTACAATCTGACTAGAAGGGAATAATGGCTATCTAGTTTTACCATTATTATTTTCCTCTGAGTGGATGATGTGTCAGTGACCTTCCCTACTTGGCACAGACCACATCCTCAGCCACAGCTATAACTACCATGGCCATTATTGTGGCAATCCTGTGGTCCTGATGTCTTTCCCTCATCACACAGACATCAGTAGTTCTCCGAAGGTGATCGCTATCACAAAGCCTCTCAGATGATTGATGCAAGCCATACTTCTGAGCTTTGGTTAAAATGAAATCTTTCTATTACTACATTGGCCTAGTTTGTAAATTTCTCTTAATGGATACAAAGTTTTTTTTTTTTGATTCAACCTGTGGAGTTGGAAAAAAAAAACATTCTAGTAGTTACTCAAACAATCTTCCAGTTAATGCAGATCTAAACTCTAAACCCATATCTAACATGTTTTCTTTGTTCCTAAAGACAGGGAAACCAGTGGCCACCATTCAGTTTTGCCAGTGTTTCTTGTGAAATTTTGCTACTAAATGCAAGGCAACACATCATTGGGAAGGACCAAAAGTGAAATTTCCAAATGTCAATGCAATTATCTGGAAACAGGAAAGGGAATCAAATAACTGCTGATGATGGGAAAATATACAGAGAATGAAATCTACAGGATCCTCTAGTCAAGATAAACTTGGACACTAACTTTTTAAAAAAAATAATAATTTTTTTATTTTTATTTTGTTCATTGGTGTCTTGCTTGCATGTATGTCTATGTGAGGATGCTGGGTCCCCTGGAACTGGAGCTACAGACAGTAACTGCCATGAGGGTGCTGGGAATTAACCCTGAGTTCTCTGGAAGAGCAGTCAGTGCTCTTAACTGCTGAACCATCCCTTCAGCACCCCAACACACACACACTGACTTTCTTAATGATAATGAGCAATTCCTTCTCAAACTCAAATCTTTGTATTACACACTTGCCTCTCCTAAAACAAAACTGTTACAATCTTCACAGTTCATATATTACCAAAGCCATATTAGTAACCTAATTTGATTCACTGTATTTCAAGATTTATTACTAAGCCTCCTATATTTCCCCTCTGCTGGTGCTGGAAGGGTAAAGGACAGTAGAAATAATGGCACACTGATGGATAGACCAGGGAAATACCCAACCCAGAAACCACAAATCAACAAAGTACATATCACCACCTATAACATAGGCCAGAGCTCTTAAGTCTGAAAAATAATTCCTTAACTACAATAAGTTCCCCTCCATGAAGACTGTGAATGTTGCTATTACTAATCATTTCTACTGTACTTCATCTATTTTCATAGCATTCTTTGATCCATTCCTTGCATTCTTTTTGTCTGAAAGTAATATTCTTGATATACTTAATAAGAGACCCCCTCCTGTGTTTCTAGATGTCTTGGCTGCTGATCAACAAAAGCCATGGGCACACTCAATCCTCTAAGCTTGGCATCACATCAGTCTGGAAGTAGTTTGCACGCAAAGCCCTTTGTAGTAAATACTCATTAGAGGTTCCGTTGGCTCATTTGGTCACCCACATTTTGCAGTGGGTGGCCCAGTTGGCATGCTCGTTAATTTATTTTTCCACCACTGCAAGTACTCCAGATGTAGTAACCTGACCCGCCCTCCTTTGCTCCTCTTAGCATGTTGGTATGGAGCACCCATTGTTCTCTAACACTGATTAATCTATTAATCCAGGTACTTAGACACACATGCAGGCTATGATCACCTCTTTCTAAAGCACCTTTTCTAGTGAAACCTATTGAAGCAAAACTGTGCTGTTGCAAGGATCACTCACACTAATTGCTCACATTTGAAACTAAGAAGTCATTTTTCTCTCTCCCTCTTCCTTCCTCTCTTCTCTTTCCTCCCCAGCCACAGCTTTACACAAACAAATAGACCAACTCACAGAAACACAATTTTACAAGTTATTCATGTGTTTCAAAGGAAATCTCTTGTTTTTGTTTATTACCTAAACATATCTTTACAATCAAGTATTGGTGAGTGCTTTGATTAAAAAAGAAAAAGTGTCTGCAGAATGGGGTTATCTTTCTAGGATTATCAAAGAAAACCTCAATCAAAAAAAAAAAAAGAGAGAGAGAACAAGAACCCTGATGTTGCTAGACTTCCTATCAAGTGTGAAGTAAGTGTCCATGAGAGTGTAAGACCTCCAAGTCTGGGCTTGATTCTCACAGGGCAAGCATTTTGATTAATCAGTGGTTATAAAACTATAAGAGCATTGATACCGATCCTCTTATTACTATGCTATTCATCTGTGAAATGCTTGTAATGATATTCACCAGCTATGATACCTATTAGTGTAAATATTAAAATCACAGCATAAATGCAAATTGCTTACAACAGTCATTTTTTTTCTGTGCTTACTGATACATGTGAAGCTGTTGTGTAAGGTGAATTACCATCAGTCTTTCATACTTTAGTATTAATGAAACTCTAATTGTTCTGTTGATGACATCTCCATGCATGAATGGAATGGAGAAGAGATGCAGCGTTGGTGGATAACAGAATGTAGCCATACGCTAGATGTAGGCACCGTATTATGTATTTGCATCCATTAACCAATTAAATGCTCAAAGTGACTGTATAAGGTACGTATTGTTAAGTTTGCTGAGTAAAAACTAAAGTATACCCTTGGAAAGTTTCAACGAGGAACCAGGATTTGAAGGCAGATTCATCTGATTCAAAATGTGCATTCCTTCCATTCCCTACATTCTAATCAGTCCAGTTAGTCTCATTTTTTTTTTTTAAGACAGGAAGAGTGTAGGAAGCACCCTGTCAGATTGCACAGAGTCATTTTGCATCCTGGATTCTAACTGCCGCTAAGATTTAATAGCTGTGGGGGAAAAACAGCAAGGTATCCTCCAGTGTACCATAAATAGGCCACTCCATGGTAAATTACACACTCACAACTCATCCTAAAAGGAGCCCCACATCACGGCTGGACAGCAATGCTGACCGAGGCCAAAGCCATGAGGCCCTGCACGTGCTCAGGATTGTTGTCTAAGTGTGCAACCCACACGCAGATGTCAGCCTCACTGCTGGCTTCCTCCCACACACTGCACTCCTGCACAAACACAACTTCTGTCTTTTCTCATATATCATGGTGTCCAGGTGTTTGTTTCTTTAACCTTGACATCTAGCCACATAAGGCATTTGTCAACCATCCCATTGATCCATCAAGGTCAATTCATAGTAATTGTCATGTGTAATGGTTTACTATCATGAGTCTTAAATTACTCATCCATAAACCTAGGCAATGAAATTCCATGTTGATAGACGGATTCTGATTATTGATCCACCAACCTGTAATATGAAAAGTTTCACTCTAGGATGCTACAAGAGCTCAGGAGGGAAGCTTTTGTTTAAACAAGACAATTTCTGCACAATTAGGCATGTCTGTCATTATGTTTTTGCTTTACTGCCAATGCTATTTGAAACTCAACACATTCTGAAGCACATTAATATTGAATAAGTGTTTTGATTTCAACTTCAAACATACACTTGGTGGTTCACTGGAAATTCACATGACCTCCTTGTATCATTCCAGCAGTATTATGAAGTAAGAACTACTATTGTCTGCTACTTGAAAAGAACAAGAGACCTGAGCAAGGATGCCTCAGATATAAGGACACCAACATAGGCACTGCAGCCCAACTGAGTAAAAGAACTTCCTCTTAACTTTATCCGTTTGGCATTTGTGATAGTCCCTGACTTAGGCTGTTCTGACATGCCATAGTTCAGTTTTAAAATGGTACAACACACCCATGGCTCTGTGGTCCATTTGAAGGTAGCATACGTGGAAGGGTGTTGGTGTCCTGGATCAATCATCCAGTGTGGTGGGATAGAATCTCTTAGTGCTGGGTGACTAGTGAACAGTCACACTGCATCAGCTCTGTGATCACCCAAGGAAATAGCAGATGCTCTGCGACACTGTGCTGTGTTGCTCAGGAAGTTAGGTGTGGTCTATGTATTTCCTGCTCTGGTAGTCTCAACTAACAGGAGACTTACCAGGGTGTAACTCCACTATGACTACAGGTATATCTGTAAAACAAAACAAAACAAAAACCTTTGAATATTATTTGAAATGCTGATTGTTTTTATTTAATTAGCTGAAGCCAGGCTACGTAAGAAAAATAAATCCAAGACAAGCAAAAGGGTGCCTATGGATACTTGAAAGAATAATCTAAATTTAAGGGTAAATTAATTAACAATAAAATCTTTCTGCTATCATACTGACATCCAATGTAAATTAGGTGTTTGAAAATGCTTTGTTTGTTTGTTTGATTGCTTTGCTTTGTTTTTGTGTTACCAAAACATCACATTTTATCTGTTTTCCAATCTAAGATTTTGGAAAGCAACTACACATGGAGAAATAGACATGTTTCCATGCCTAGTGAAGAAGTTATCTCCAACTGACAACCACTCACAAAGGAAAAACTAGTTTTTTCTGTTGTTTGTTTTGTACTATTCTGGTTTGCTTGTGTGTTAATTTTCTTGTTTGTTTTCTAAACACAGAGAGAAAAAAGGCATGGGATTGGATGGGAGAGGAGATGGGGAGATCTGGGAGGAGTTGAGGGAAAGGAACCTGTGATCAAAATATACTGTATGAAAAAAATCTATTTTAATAAAAAAGAAGAAATTAAATGAACACACAAACACATGTCAACAACAACACAAATGAAAGCATTCATCTGTACTTTTTAAAGCCTGTGTTCTTATTGATTTCCTTTGGCAGGGTCTTGAAGAACTAGGCTTCCCAAGTACCCTCCCATATATTAGTTCTTTTATACTTCGGTTTCTCCTTTTAACCCTCTGGCATGGCTAGTTCTTTCTCTCTCCCTGCACTTGCCACATGGGGCCTCTCTTTCAATCACTGTCCTTTTCCACGTCCAAAGCCTCTGCCTTCTTGAAATCCCATTCATGCTTTAGGTTTGCTGAGAAGCACATCTTTCAGATGTGCTTAATGGAGCTTTCTATGATCACTTCAGAAAAACAAGTGGTTTTTTTCCTTATTTGTGAATAATTCTAATTTTACCTTTATTTATGAATTATCTTTCTAATATAATGCTTATATGATAAATACCTATTTATGCATAATCTCTCTAGATTAATTCCAAATTCTTAGAGATGAGAAATTGTAAAATTTAGGATCATGATTTATAGTAGCCCCTAGTACAGTGCCCTACCTGCTACTGTATTGAGTAATTATTGGATGGATTGATAAAAGAATTTCATTGAATTCAATCAATATCACTCTAGTGATCTATTTTGTAATTCTATTAATATAGATCAATGACAACCCCTAACTAAGCAATATTTCCATCTTTGCAGCAAAAAACTATGTGAAATAATATATATTATAGTCAATGATTATATTATTGTATATCTATTTTCTCCCTCTTTCGTTAAGTTCATGTATATCTCCTTTGCTCAGTGTTTTATTCTCAGGTTATATATTTATTGATTTATTTTGAAGAATGAAGGAGGAAGACAGGGAGAGACAGAGAAAGGAAACTTAAAGGAGGGAAGGAAAAAGTGAAGTGGAAAAGGAAGAGAGAAAGAAAGCACAGAATTTGATTGCACAAGATACTGCTCTCATCTACAGTTTTCCTAATGTCAACCATAGCTTTAATCTCTAATTTCCAGGATTCCAGGAAAACAGAACAGAATTAAATTATGATGAACCAGACTACTGATCCTAAGTATATTGTACAACAAAGAGAGGATAAAAATATTTTATTTATTTCAATTTCTGTTAATCATCAATTAATGTGACAATCATGAAACTATGTAATTTGAGCAATGAAATGCCAATTTAGTTGTTTTGAAAACATAACCAAACTTAGTTCACAGTGCGTATTCATACCAGGCACAGAATCTCAACATAAAGGTGTTGAAAATAAACTATAGAAAGATAAAAGTAGACTGGTTAGAATGTATAAAACAATGAACAGAGAGAGTGTTTACATAGAAGAGAGGAAAGAAGGAAAACAAATTACTTTAGTATACTTTATTTCAATTGATTAGAAGCACGGTGTTTTCGGTAAATTGAACATACATTAGCAAAAGATAAGTTGATATAAATCTTAACTCAGAATTAATATATGAATCACAGGCTGAAATTTATGCCCAAAACCTAAAGCGCTCTCTGTTCCTAAAATATTTTCATCTTCTTAAATAGAAACTCTACACTAAAATAATAATAACTCGCCTCACCCAAGCTTCTGGCAACTTCTTTTCTACTTTCTGTCTCAATGATTTTTTTTTTCATTCTCAGAAAGTCATATAAGTGGATTCATATAACATGTGTCCTATATGGCTGGTTTAGTTCACTTAGCATACTGGTTTTGAGGTCCATCCTTGATGTGTTCAGTGTCAGACAGTCCTTGCTTGTTAATGTCAAATGATGCTGCTTTGCATACATGCCACATTTGTTTATCCATGTGTCTTAGCTACGGTTCTTATTTTTGTGAAAAAACACATGACAAAAAGCAACTTGGGGAGTTGGAATAAAGAGTTTATTCCATCCTACAGCTTGTCATTCTCTCTCCAGGGAAGTCAGGGCAGGAACTCCAACCAGAAAAGAGGGGGCAGGACCTTATACAGAGGCCATGGAGGGGTGCTGCTTACTGGCTTGCTCCTCACCACTTGCTCAGCCTGCTTCCTTATAGAACCCAGGACTCAGAGCCCATGTGTGGCTCCACTCGTAATGGGCTGGGCCCTTTCCATCAGTTATTAATTAAGAAAATGCCCTATAGGTTTGCCTGCACTTGCACCGTATGGCGGTATATTCTTAAGTGAGGTTCCCTGATCTCAGATGACCCTAGCTTGTGTTAAGTTGACATAAAACTAGCCATCACACCATGCATCTGAAAGGAGGAATTTGGGTTGTTTTCGCGTTTTAGCTAGTATAATTTATCCTTCTATGAATATTAATGTTCAAATACCTGGAGCAGTTTTAGTCAGCTCAAAACTGAAAATATGCACCAACATATATGTCGTTCAACAGGTAAATAGTTAAACTTTTATGTTCATACTATGAAATACTACTTTACAATAAAAAGAATGTACTATTGCTATACACCACAGCCTGCAAAATACATTTTTAAAATATGAGTAAGAAAATTAAGCTCTGAGGAATTATATATTGTACAATTTAATTTGTATAGAATTTTTGAAATGGCAGAATTAGGACAAAAACAAAGTGAAGGTGACTATAGAACGCCAACTTGATAGATGCTACCAGGAACGGAAATATTCCATCTTTTCAATGTCAATATCCTGTTTGTTTATTGTCCTGTAGTTTTAGAAGGGGGAAGCTGATAGTGTACATCGGTTTCTCCATAGTGTTTTCTATAACCTCACACCAACCTACAATAACATAAAAATTAAAAGTTAAACAAGAAGTGAAGAATGAGGGAGGGGAGAGAGGGAGGTAATGAATAAATAATTGAATGAATGAATGGTGGCTCTCATCAGAAGTTTGTTTAGACCCCCCAACCTGGTATGCTGCTTTTTTAGGTTTCCCTCATGGTGGATCCCACACAATGTATGCACAGTAAGCTATTCACAGAATGGAAGGGTGGTGGCTCCAATGGACTTGAAAAGCTACAGGGTACTGTGTCCCGTGTGGATTATAGAACAGCAGGGTATGTGACTTCCTCATATTTACTAATAAAAATCCCTAGGGTTTTGGCTTCCACCTCACCTTCTTTTGAAATACTCACCATCAGTGCTGGGAATCTCTCTGAGCTGAGATGCACTACGGGCGCAGGTTCTTGTTCCTATCTTTCATGTTGTGTAAATTGTTTTGCTTCACAGAAGATCTCTGGAAGAACGGGCAACTTTGTCTCACTTGACCAGTTTGAAACTTGCTTTGTCAGTGTAATTGTTCATTAAAACTGAACATTTTATTGAACAATTACACTGTGTGTGTGTGTATTGTGGAATGAAAGTAAGTTTCAGAATTATAGCCAGTGCCTAAGCAATTTCAGACAAAATACTTGATAGAATCCCTCTTCCTGTTGTTTAAAAGATGATGGTTTTCAGTATGAATTGGAAATCTTTTGTGGAATAAGTTTATCAAAGAACGTATTACCCTATCAGCTAATGGCTTGGGGAAATACTCTAGATTTTCTATTTACACATAACTTGGGTAATTACTCACATACACATATCATTGACTTGTCATCAATCAACTCATGTCAGAAGCGTCTACAGTCTTCGTAAATGGAAACGGCTGGCATATTCTAAATACGGAGAACCTGGCTTCTAAAACCATCATGAAGATTCAGAATCCTTAATTTAAAAGTTCCTTATCATTCTCTCCGTATGGTAATTTATTATCACATACCTGTTAGCTCTTCCCCTATTATTCCCAGACAACCAGCATGAAACCAGGATATATTTCATTCATGTTCTAAAATTAAATCCTTTATCCCACAATTAGACATAATCCTGACCACATATGACTATGATTTACCATAACTAAAATAGATGGTGTGAGATTTATTGTTGGCTCATGCTTGAAAAAGCAAAGGCAGATTTTTGAATTGAATAATTGCATGCTGACTGTGTGGAGCAGAATTATCACTCATTTTGTTTCTCAGGTTCTTTCTCCTAGCGATCAAATTGGTAAGATGCTCTGCTAGGAATTTTTTTAAAGTTATATCTGAGATCACTCTCTGAAAATAAAAACTTTTCACATATATTCACATGCATGTGTGTAGAATAAGCTCTTTGAAAATACGCTCAGTGTCAGAGAAGATTAGATGGGATAATGAGAGCTTTCTAGTATACTTTTAAATTATCTTTGTGGGCAACTTGTTCTTGTCACTGTGTGTGTGTCTAAGTCAGTTATCCCATTTGAACATCTTAATAACTCCAAATAAAGAGTCTGGCTAACATTTCTGTTTTGCTTGTCCAGAATCTGTTTCCTTACTTTTATCAGCTGATGTTTTCTTTGAAAACTTGGCCCTCAGCTCTGAATGAAACCCGGTATCATTTCAGTGGAGGACCCTATCTTTCATTGCCTTGACTAAGCACATAAGACCCCCAGCTAGACACTAGGACTCTAGAGTGTGTGTGTGTTTAGTAGAGAGGCAGGGGTTGTACCTGCACCCCAATAATGTCAATATGTTTTTGATCTTTCCTACAGCTCCATGAGTTCATGCCCTTTCAAAGGCGACTTTGGTTTTCTATCTGAACTTTTCCTAGTAGGTCCCTCAGATCCTTACAGTCAATTCTCCTTGAAAAAAGTATTGCTCAGTTAAGAGTTGATCTCTTTCCTATACCTTAAAATCCAACTGACATGAAGTTACCGTCTTCTTTGCTAATAATGTACTGGAGGTGCAGTGTAGTAAAGAAAATAGACCACAGTCACAGAGCTGAATTCAGATCAGTCTGACTTGAAGCTCAATGTGGCATTTTCTGTTTCAGGAGAGTTTCAAAGTGAGCATATCTGGGCAACTACAGAGGAAATCTACTAGACTAGTATATCTGGGTAACTACAGAGGAAATCTACTAGACTAGATGGAAACCATAAAAAACATACAGCAAAAATTACCTCTGGCTTCATTATTTTCAATGATACAGTCAGCATTTATTATGTATGCAAAGAATTTCTTGCAATAAATAAAGACTGCCTAAACCATGAAAAATTTTGCAATGACCCTGGAGGTTCCTGTCACTCTTCTTTCAGTGTTTAATGTCACACAGCTGTACATAGTTCCTGAGTTAACATGGGTTCAAGTGCACAGCCTACCAGCATTTAAAAATATTTTATTGCCCACTCCTTTAGCAAGGGATACACAAAAGTCTAGGGCAAAGAATGTTAACACGTGTATAAACATCATTTTAAAACTCCCATGAAAAGCCACACTGGTGGTAAGTCAGATTCAAGGGCAGGAGGATCAAATTATCTCTACATCGAAAATAAGAATAGAAGGCATACTGTGAATGTCTTTAACCCCCAGGACTGAGACCTCCAGCACACTTGTGACTTGAGTACTATTTCTATCACTGAAATGCTATTTTTATTATTGACCAGTGACTTACAAGGAAAACAATACTATTTAGTGGGATTAAAGGTAGAAGATGTTATTGGATAAGATTGCAGTTGAGTTTGGGGCTAGCTCAGTTGCAGGCAGCATGCTGGAGTTGTTGGATTCCAGTCAGCCTTTGCCTCTCCCTTCCTGGAACTGACCTGACTAGCCACCCTGGAAGCAACTTCTAATGGAAGTGTGGTGAGCTCTGGTCTTTGCTAGGTCTGTTTCAAAGTCGTTACGCCTGGAGCCAAGGAAGAAATGGAATGTAGTCTGAGGCACTGTTGTAGGAGGGAGAAGGCATGATGAAGACCACCTACTCTTCAAGAAAGTTTTAGAATCAAAATCCAATAAATTCAACAAGTCTCCACATAAATTTTGTTTAAAATGCCTTGGAGTGGGGGTATTTATTGTATAGTGTGCCAGAACGATCATGGACAATGGAAATGAGCTAGCCTGGATTTGATTTGGGTTTCTATGCTTACCAGCTGTGTGACTTCAGTCAAGTAATTTCTCTCTGCCTCAGTTTCTTGGTTTGTAAAATGAAATTGTATCAAAGCATTGCCCTCCCTCAGAATTACAAAGTCAAATAAGATACTCAAAATGTATCTGATGTGTGATAACTACTTAACTCTAGTAATATTTCCTGCCCAGTCTGGAAATATGTGAAAATATTTCATTACATCACACTGTAAAAATCCTACCAATTGTTTTGGAAATAGCACTAGAAGCCAAGTGTTCCTGAGCTAATAGGACCTACTGAATAAGTCTCCTAGAGAATAAACCCCCTTTTCCTTAAAAGGGTGACAATTTAACTCACAACGAATAAAATGGCCTTGTTAAAGGAGATTGATTTGGTTTGGGGGATTCTTTTGGTTGCTGAGTTTGTGTGTGTGTGTGTGTGTGTGTGTGTGTGTGTGTGTGTGTGTGTGTCACTAGGGCCTCAGAACAATAATGATAGCATGCCCATAGCTATGCATCAGAGGGGAGGTTAGTAAGCATTATAAAGAGCTCCTTACAGAGTTTAGGTAAGGCCTGAAGCTGGACTATTGCATAATGGAAACCACACAGTCACTGGAATCTGTCAAGTTTAAAGAAACAAGTTATTTTGATCATAATAATAAATCTAGCTTAATCCAATAAAACATAAGTATCATTTGAAGAGTAAGTGAATATGAGAAGTTATTAGTAAGATGTTTTCATGTTTTTTACATTAATTTTTAGAAATCTGGTATGCTTTTTGCATTTATAGTCCACCTCTGTTCAAATAATAAACCTTGAATACAAGGTAATCCTGCTAATGCATTTCATTAAATACAATGAAGTTGTATTTAACAACAATTAAAAAAAATACTCTCTACTTTTTGTCAAAAGAAAATCATGTTTGTCTTTTATTTACATTTAAATTAATTAATCTTAGCTAAATTAAAGATAAAACCCAGCTCCAAATTACACCATGATGATAGTCAATAACCACATGCACATCATAGTTCCAACATTAGAAGATCCAGGGTTACAGGTACAACCCAGCAACCCAGATGGTACAACTGGGCACAACTTTCCCACCTCCTCTTCTTAAATCTAAACTTTAAGATTCTGGTGCAGTGTGCTTACAAAACCTTCACTGAAGAGTGCAGCCTCAGTGTTAAGTGCCTTTGCCACTCACCTGTGGAACAAAAGTTCATCATAGACATCCAAAAACAAAGGAATATGTGTCTACAACCAAAATCCAGGTAGTGACAAGGTGTTCATTCATCCACCATGGCTGGCTGGTAGCTAACACCATTGTAGAGAGCAGACTCTGAGAAGACCTGCAGAACTGTGTCCAATTCCTGCCAGAAACCTGTCATCCTGCCAAAGCTTCTAGAAGGCAAGGCTCCCAGAGCACTGACCATGATGGAGAGGGCTCAGAATGTGTGAGAGAGACACCTGTGTTCTAATGAATAGTTTATCCTTCTCCTTTTGCTCTCTGTACACATTGAAGAAAATGACTGCCAATGGGAAGCTGAAATTGGTGACATCAGCTATGAAGGTAAGACGGTACCTAAAGCAGACATCACACTTTTACTTCTTTGATTAAAAAGTTTTGTTCTGTCCATGTAGAATGTACGTAAAAGAAGAAAGCTGTTCCACTACAGAACTTTTGTGAGAAGAATTCTAGAAAATATTGAATTTTGCATGTTATTAGAAGCAAGTTTACTTATATTGTGTCCATATTTGGCATGATGACAAAACTGAGGAATTACACATATACAACCCCATTTGTTAGACATTCCCATCTCTGACTCTAGGTGTTTGAACACCTGAGTACAAAAGCTGTCTTCCTTTCCATATCTTTCCTTCCAATCCTTTTTTTTGCCCTTCCCCATTTCCCCATTATTATAAAACCCTAGGTTTTCGCAGACTGCCCTGCCTGCTCATCCCTAACACAGAGTCCTCTGTTCTCTCCGTTCTCTGAAGTTTCCCACTCACTGTCTTCCTAAGAAACCACTTTTTATGTCATCCCAGTTTTCAAGAACTTTCAAGGACTCCCCTTCCATTACCTCAAAGTACTGCAAACTCTTAGCCTGGCCTTCAGAAAACTCTAAAATTTGAATTTACCTTATATTTCTGAAATTTCACATAAGAAAAGTCATGGAATAAAGTCAAAGTAAAGCTGTATGTGGAGCACAGGCTCAATTTGTTATAAGACTTTATTTCATTTTGTAGTCTCTCACACTCCCCCACCCACACATTTATGAACACACGCACACACACACACACACACACACACACACACATACACACACTCATAGATACATGTGTACATGCTACTATTCTTGCCTAGGTGTTCTAAAGCCCTGGATTATTAAGATTTAAACTCCAGCTCTCTGAACCTCTCACAAGCACATTGCATCATGAAACACCAGGTATACCCTTAGATTAACAGAGAAAGCCAATCCCAACTCATTCTGCCAGTCAGCTCCTTGTTCTATTTGTTTCTCAGGGTTCCTCACATCACTCTTTGGTTTTCATCCTGTCATGAGGCTCTAAATATGATCCCATTATCTAGAACATGGTAAGATTTCTGAATGAAAATCACTTGCTTGAGTCCTAAGAGATGCAGCAGGGCAGGAAACGGTATCACTTTAGGAGCTAATATATATCTTGTTTCAGTAGATTTGCTCTGTCATTAGAGGCCAGGTGTGTGGGGCTTCCCTTCCTAACTCCTGGAATCACCACATTAGTAGACACACTATGCGTTGCGTTACAGTATTAAAGCTCTGAGTTTATAAGTGTCAACTTGGGTTCTTCCATGCCTTTGTCCCTACCTATCTCGTGACCATTGAAATTTCACCTCTGGATCCAAACTGTCAC
This sequence comes from Lophiomys imhausi, assembly GCA_907164525.1. Taxonomy (NCBI): domain Eukaryota; kingdom Metazoa; phylum Chordata; class Mammalia; order Rodentia; family Muridae; genus Lophiomys; species Lophiomys imhausi. The sequence continues at coordinate 5,482,547 of CAJQZJ010004763.1, forward strand.
TGAAGGTCTGGAACAACAGACTCCATTTTGTGTTCTGGGATATGCTGACAAGTCCTAAGTGAAATAGAAAATGTATATATTTTTTTAAAAAATAATCAGATATACTGGCTAAAATAAAGATAACCTTATTTATTGCAGAACTTCTCAGAGAGTTTGCTAAGCTAATGCATACAAATCAGTAAAAAGACAGAATGGTAGGTAGCATTGTCATATCTGAAAAAAGAAATTCCCCTCCAGTAAGAATAACCCCATCCCCAGAGCATTAGGGTGGATCCTGGAGGGATATATAAAGTCCAGTTCACATGAGTTATTATATGGAAAGCAGTCCAGTGTCTAGAAGGCTTTAGGCTTGTCCCTATCATTGTCACCATACACATCTCACTGGTATATACCATATGTCCCTGTGTCCTCTTGGGAGAAGAACCAGACTCCTGTGTGAGTTCAATGAAGATCTTTCTTAAGAGTGTGTGGATATTTAACAGAGTGAAAATAGAACTTTTCTAGAGTCATTCCTGTCAGTGAGTAGGCCAAGTGCAGCTGTCCAGTGGAAAGAAATTTCAGAGTACAACTTCTGCTGTCCTGCTTAAATCTTGGGATTTCATGAGTGACCAAAAGTCTTTGATAAACCCTATAGCTCTCTTAAATTTGAATAATTTTATTAGCTCTCTGACTTGTTATCAGGAATTAAAGAGATGCTACAGATTAAGTATTTGTCTTTATACCTGGTAAATGGTGGAATGCTGAATCCTTCTGACTATTCCCATTTATTCAAACTATGAAATACCAATTGACTTTACCTGTGAAGATATTCTCACTTTACCCAGGAAGACCCATTGACTTCATAACTAATAAAACTTCATAACTATGTTGGCCACTTGGATGGCTGGGTTAGGCTCTGGGGGGTCCAATGGCACTCTGTCTGCCACTGCACTAAAAGGAGGAAGTTGCAAAACTCTCAGAAGTGGTGACTCTTCTGGAAAGGCCAAAACAGAAAATGAAATTTCACAACTATCAAAAGGCAGTCTCTAAAGGTGCTCATATGCCTCTATTTTTGAAACCTTTTCAAGATTTCTAATATAATGAATAAAACTTTGGTTCCTAGGTAAAGTTAAAAGTCTCCCCAAGTCCACTGCTTTGTATATAAATGTCATTAATAATGCTGAAGTTATTTACAATCCAGGGATCTGAAGCCTTGGGAAAACAACCTCAGTTTTTGATGTTTTACACAACTCGTCTAATGTTATCTGTCTTGCTAGGGCAGGGAGAAAACTCACAGGATCAGTGAGATGGGGGAATTTGCGTGAGTTAATGGAAATGCTGTGGCTGACCAACAAAGGAACTTACCCAGCCAAAATCAAAACAATGATATTAGCTTGGAGGGAGAAAAGCCTGCAGCATAATAATGTCACGCATTATAACCTTATCTAGTGGTTGAATTAACTTGGGTTGAAGGACTTAAAAGCATTTTGCGGTTTCTGTAAACTGCCAACAGACAGTGTGTTTAGCAGGCTCTCCATGGCTAAGTTCCTTACTGGTCTTTTCCTCTTCTCATCAGGGAGGGCTGGTTTCTCTCTCTCATTCCCTCTCTCTCCACTTCCTCTCTCTCTCTCTCTCTCTCTCTCTCTCTCTCTCTCTCAGCTGCCACCAACATTCTGAAGACAAAAGCCATGGTCTCGGGCATGCATGAATACCCACATATTGATTTTTATTGCTAAAGGCCTGACCTGTCTGCTTGCTCTATTTACAGAGTATTCTTTATATATATATATATATATATATATATATATGTGTACTTTATTTTTTTTTCTTCAAGTTACATCTCAGTCACAAACCCTTCCCTATTCCCCCTTCCTGTCCCACCCTTCCACCCTCTTCCCCCCCAACAAATTCCCTTTTCAATCCAACAAATGGTTCTTTCTCTTATAACAGTAAATTCTATACAAAACAGCAGAAATAAATATGCCACATTTATGAGAGTTAAATGGCCCAGTGTACCTTTCCAATGTCCAGTTCATACATATTTGGCTCCTGACTTTAACCTTCTACCTTCTAACCATCTCCATGAGTTTAAAGTTCTATAACTGACTTAGCTTTCATACTAACTTGCATCACTATTATAACCATCTTCTTAGATCTAGAACGCCCTCTTGATTCCTAAACAACTCAAAATTTAGCTATGAGACTCAAGCTGTCTATTCTTCAACCACCTCAGAGAGCTGAGAAGGATAAATATATCTGATTGTATAGGAAGTGCAGGGCCTGCAGCTTCCAATACTAAGAAATGACAAACCAGTGACTACCTGGACAGTTCCCATTTTCTCTCCATTCATTCCAGCATCAGTCTTCAGCCTTTTGGTCCTGTTTCTCTGACAGACATTTATTGTAGAGCAGGGATTGTGAAGGACTAACCTACCCTGTCTTGGCAGAGCTAGGCTGTCGACTTCCCTGCTACCAAGTTTTGTCCTTTTTGGACAGCAGTCTGTCTGCAGTTGAAGCAAGGAGTTTTTACATGCCAAGAGATAGGCTTGCCACTAATTCAACCATCTCACACTGGAGATTCTTCAATGCTTTTCTTCTACTTGGAGTAGAATAGGGGGTGCTGTCAGGAGTTGATATGTCACGATATCAAAAAAAATCTTAATTTAAGACCACATCTTTGAATGCCATATTCTGCAGATCTCTTGGGGTTTTTGAAGATGCCCTATCTATCTCTTGTATTTAGATAAGCAAATGTTGCTTGTCTCTTAACAACTTGATTACTGAGTAGCTTAGAGAATATCTGTGATAGACTGTCATAGTAGCTAACAAGGTGACATGCATGCATGACTAGGAGTTTGTTTTTCTTAACTATCCTAAACAGTTTAAGACGGTTGGTATCAAGAGGCCAGAGCTTCATATTTCATTTTTAAGTATCTCTAGGTACGATACCATTCTTACATGTTGGTCTTAGACAGAATCACTCCTCTCCCAGGAAAGTCTCTCAAGACAATCAAGCATGTGTATAGCCATACTCAGAGCAAGTTCCCAGTTTATGTTTACAAGAAAGGTTCAAAGCCATATAGTACAGGATAACCATCCTACAATCAACAAACCCAAAGGAACAGGAACATGTACTTTGTTCTTTGTAGGGTTAGTGGAACACTTCATCCTAGTGGAACTGTCATATAGGCCCCCAGGACAAGAGGAAGGTCTTAGCCCTCATGTGACAGAGAAACTGAGGGGGGCTGATATGTGGGGGCAACCCACACCAGAGGAGTAGGATAGGGGAAGAGGGGGTAGAGGGTGGGACTGTGGGACCTCGAAGGGTGAAGGAAGGGGGCGGTGATGGAGATGTAACTTGAATTGATAAATAAAAGATTAAAAAAAAAACTTGAAGAGTCTTAGCTATTCTAATAGGTGTGAGGTAGAATCTCAGAGTCATCTTGAGTTGCATTTCTCTGACTCTTAAGAATGTTGAGTATTTCTTTAAGTCAAAGGAACAGGAACATGGACTTTGTTACCTGTTAGTGGGACACTTCACTCTAGTGGAGCTCCCATGTAGGCCACCAGTGCAAGAGGAAGCTCTTAGCCCTCATGTGACTGATGAACTCAGGGGGGCTGATATGTGGAGGCACCCTACACAGGAGGAGTAGGATAGGTGGGAGAGGAGATAGAGAGTGGGAGGGTAGGACCGAGATGTAACTTGAATTAATAAATAAAAGTTTAAATTAAAAAAAATGTCATGGGTGTTTACAATAAGTAGATTTTTCATTGAAGACGATGGAAGTGAGGTAATAGTGAGTGGTTTTCATTTATGTTTTAGGATTCAGTACCATGACTTTGTATAGATGATAGGAGAGTGGCCAGGGAAGAAGAGGATCTTGCTAAGGAATTTAAGGTGAAACTGTTTACGGCTGATGCTGGCCCCCTCTGCTCGCTCTGGAACCCCAATACCAAGGGTGTTGTGCTCTGCACAGCTGATAATAGAGCAGAACTGACAGTCTTAACCAGCACAGGTTGTGCCTACACCAGTGCCTTCTGGAACATGGTGAGACTTCACATCCTCACTCAACTTTCTACTAAAATCAACTGTCATTGTACTATAGGAGCTTTCTCAAAACTGTATACTACGTTATAAAAATGCAACTTCACATCTTCTAGACAACACTTTAATCATCTTAATTATATATCTAGTCAATTACATATATATATATATATGTGTATGTGTATACACGTATGTATGCATATATATTAAAACTATTAATTAGGTTATTAACGTCCTATAATCCAACTTCTTAGTAATTTTCCTGGAAATTAATATTATTAAATATTGTTTTAAAATGAGTAACTACATACCCATGATCCACTCACTAAGAGACTGAGGCAGGAGAATTGCTAGTTAAAAGGCAGCCTATATTGCAGAGTAAAATTTTGCCTCAACAACAAAAAAAATTAAGAGTAATCTTTTAAGGTCATTTACTTGGGTAACTCTTGACAGTTGAGCCAAAACTTAAAGTGGGTAGTATATTCATCAATCTTTTCTTTGTCTCTTTACCTGTAGACAATATAAGAATGGCATGGACTTGAACACAGAAGTTCATTTTCGTATTTGGGCTGTATTATATAAGAATAATAAATTAAATTAAAACCTTATCTCAGAATTTTAACAAATGTTTATTTGTTTTCATGTTCTTCTTTTTTGCTTTCACATTAAATTTTTATTAGGTGTTCTGTTGCTTTATGAGAACAAAAATTCAGACAATGAGTTCACCAAAAAGAACTTTTAGTTTTTCAACAACGTAACTGAGAAAACAAACCAGTCTCGTATGAAGAATGAGGTCGTTGAAGTCAGTGCATGGCTTAATTTCATTGAGCATATGAATATTTATCCTAAATTTTAATTATGTGTTATTAAGATATCTCAAAGGGTGAAAATTGTCATGAAGAATTTTTTTAGATATTTTTATTTTCAAGTATGTGTTTGGGAGGAGTTAATGTGTGCATGGCTGCAGGTACAGAAGCTGGGGCATTGCTTCCCCTGTAGTTACAGGACACAAATGGGTGGTGGGCATCAAACTTGGGTCCCCACAAAAGTGTATGCACTTTTAATCTGGGCCATCTCTCCAACTCAAGAGCTACTTTATTTACATTTGTTTTGAAAGGATTCCATTTGCCATGAAAGCCAAAGACAGTGCGCATTGATGATGTGTATTTGTTGTTCTGTATCTTCAGGGTCATGGACTATCCCATACGTACAATATGTGTCATTCAGTTTAAAATGGTATAAGGTTTAATCTTTGCAAGAATATACAGCTCCAAGGGGGAAATGGTACAAGTTGTTCTGTTCAGTATTTCATCTCTTTCCAGGAAGGTAGCCAAACACTTCTAGGAGACACACAGCAGATTGTGAGATCGCTGTGCTGTGAGGAAAGGTTGCTATATGAAACCACTTGGTAAACTCCATGACATCACATAGATTTTCAATTGGACAGACCTTGGAGCTACAGCCACTCTGGGCCTGGGACATCAAAGGGTAAGATGTGGTAATTAACCTCATGTACAGAATTGCAGGGTCACACCACAGAAACTGCTTCCCATAGTTCCTTTGGTGACCTGTTTTCTTGCCTAAACAATAAGAGAGAATAAGAAGCTGCATGAGATTGGCTCTCTCCTTCCGCAGGTGGTTGTGACAGGAACACCACCAGTGGGTTTGTTTTCAGACTCTGAAAACTGTCTGCCAAATACCTACCTTAGTCCATCTCTACAGCGCAAGGGGAACTCAGAAAACCTAATTTCAATTTGGCCCAAAATTAATTATTGAAAATAATCATTTGAAATGAGTGGAAGCAATAACTTTTCCCCCAGCAATTTTCATGCACTCACAGAGCTTTTTGTGAATAAAAATAGCCTATTTGTTTTCTAAAAATCTGTGATATTTACAAATTTTCTACATATGCAAAGGAGAATATTCAATTTCTATAATTAAAATTATTATTCTAAAACTATTCCAATCATCCTTATAAAGCAAAACAGAGCCCTTTCTCTAACTGTAGCACCCAACACTGGACCTAACAAACAGCAGATGCTCCATAAATGTGAGTAAGTGCTGAGTGACTGGTTACTTCCCATCATGACTGTTTTTTTCTGCCAGGCATTCTTTCCTTTTTAAAAGGTTCGATTGTTTATAATCCTGTGAAATGATTTTTATACTTCTTAATAACCAAGTTCTTTATGTGACTGTGGAGTAAAAACCAACTAGATATGCAAATAGACTAAATTCTTCCCCAAATGTAGGCAATTACCCAGAGTATCAACAAAATAATTTGAGGCCAAGCAGCTATGTGGATGCCCAAGAGATGCATTTACAAATACCCTTGGAGTTCAACTCTTCTTTTAGCCAAGTTAAATGAAAAGGTTTTTTTTTTTAATATAGTTTCATCTAAAAAAAAAATCAGTAGGGACAGGAACATAGAAAGTTCACAACCAACAACACACATGATAAAGTTTGTGGTAACCTAAATCTCACTTTTATTCTCAACAATATCCAAGACTTCAGGTATACTGAAATAAATATTTGGGTCTACAATTATGAATGAAATAAGTCACTCTTAAATATTTTAATAGACTAGCACTTGCCTTTCTCATTTTAAATAGCTTCTTCCTTTTGTCTTTTATGGTCTACCAAATTACAACTGACTAAATGTACCTATTTAATGAAAGTGGATTCCATTAGAATGTAATCTTACCCGACTATTGTTTTCTTCTGGAAGATGTAATGGGGAACACGTGCAGATGCTTAGCAGCAGGCTCCTGTTTCTAGAATTACAGCCTTAAAACTGTCAGAACTGCTCATGAATAAGGAGGATCTGGAGTTCCTTGGGCATATGAAATACCCGTGTTGAACAATTAAATAGGTGAGTCAGGAGAATGCTAAACAATTGGATGGAGGACAGAAAATATCCAAGCAAAGGAACTTTCTTCTCTGGTGATGAGACACTTTTGCTCTCCCCTCCCACAAAATAAATGGATCACATTCTTCTAATAAATTTTTGAAGGCATTGTATTTTCTTGGTATGTTCTGGGTAACATGGTGGAGTAGCAGCTGCCTTCATGTGACTTGATTTAATAAGAATAAGAGTAAGCGTATGTGTTCATGAGTGCCTCAGTACATATGCCTATACTGAAAGTAGAAAGGAGAGGCAGTGGGAGGGTGCAAATAGATCTTTCAAGAGGGAGAAAGGAACAAAAAAGATAGGGTTATGGAATCCATGGTGTGAGAGCAAAAGAAAATAAAGAACTATTTTGACTAAGAAAGAACCCAGCAAGATAGCAACTGGAGAGGTGTGGGAGAGCAGAGAGGGAGAGAGAAAAAAACAAACCATAAATACACATATGGATGAAAGTGGTATGTGTTTCTTATTACTCACTCCCAAACTAGTAATTTTGCTTTAAATTCTTCTGGAGAAAAAAAAAAGATTATTATTTAACCCAAACATTGACAATATCAGTTGATTGGCAAGCAGGGATTAGTAAATCCCATCAGACTCTACCTCTAAATGAAGAGTCATTATTTACCTGTAACTCTTCATTTAGAGGTAAGAAAACAGGCCCTAGAATCTGAAAAATATGAATCAATAGCCTAAGTAACTCTACAGCTTAGTTTTTAATGTTCATCAATGCCTCACTTTATTTCCTCATATCTCTATGTAGTACTCTTAAGAACATTTCAACTGAAGCATGAAGATTGCCCAGCAAGTTCTGGGTCATTATGTCTTATATATGGGGTCTTCAGAATGCCAGAATAGTGCTCATATTTCCTAGAGGAAATTTTATTTAAAATCATATAAATGTGTGTATATGTATCTATCATTTTAAATAAAGTTTATTTCTGATTTGATTTTGTTTCTTTAAATATAAAATGATAATGCTGTGTAATGAAACAGATAGCTAGATTAAATAATCTAAGTCCAATTTCTCCCCTTATCTTTTTTAAATTGTTAGTATTCTACAAATACATTTCATTGTGGTTTTTAGTACCAGCTACAGTATTTAAAATCTATTTAAAATTTCAGCCCTCCGAGCATTATGGTGGAAGTGGCTGTGTTGTGGATGGAAGGAGACTGTGTTGAGATCTTAGCATTATGAAAACGAATAAATGAGATAAGGGAATATGCACTGTGAAAGAAAATACAGAAAGATATTATAAGAGTACATACAGCTGGAGAAAAGTGTGAACAGTGATAAAAGCAGGGAGAGCAAATGCCCCAACACCACAAACAACACGTCTTATGAGCAGCCAGAATAAAACCATATTTTATACTATTTATTGGACCTAAGATTGGCTATACACCTAGTTCATTCTAACTTTAAAGAAACACAGACTTTGACTAATTGTGTGTGTGTGTATATATATTTGCTTTACTGTGAATTATTCTCTGCTAGTATTTTGGATTTAAAAACCACAGCTACTAGTTTCTATAATATGTTAATGACTGGAGATTAAATTACAGTGTTCCCGTTTAGTTCCTCAATAGTGTAGCATTTATTTCAATTAGAATAAAGAATGTTTGCAACATTTGGACAAATGTTGCAATCTGTCAAATGATTATGAGTTTATAAGCTAAACAAAATTTATATTATCAAACTTTGTTCAGTAGATCCTGAAGCACATTGACCACCTGAAGCATTACTCATACTGAAACACTCCACTCAAAGGGTAATAGGACAATTTAATCTGCATATTTCAACTTGTCAGAAATACTTGGTAACTATTTAATACCTTTTTGGTCTGTTATATGCTAATTTTTTTGATTTTCCTGCTTTTCCTGTCCTACATTTGTCTCAAGATTCCTAAGTAGTGATTTCTTTGCAATGCAACGCACCCATCTAAAACCAAAACACTAAAGGGACAGATTTCTATGGTCCATTGTGTGCCAGGGATGACATCAGACCGTATGCATTGTCTCATAAAATTTCAAACAAGGTTTATATCTCTATTTTACACATGGGACTGAAATGTGAATACCTCTTGTCCATGTCCACACAGCTGGGAAGTTTAGATCTCACTTCCTTCAAACCCTTAAAATGAGGTAAATATTCTCAACTCCATAGCTACATGAACCATCCTAATGGCTATAGTGTCATAGAGTTAGCACTTCCTTGGAAAATTAGGTGTGACTAGATTTCATCTCTCTCTCTTTCTCTCTCTCTCTCTCTCTCTCTCTCTCTCTCTCCTTTCTTCTTCATCGTCTCGCTTCCCCTGTCTGCCTTTCTTTCACCTTTTCTCTTCTCCTCGCCTTGCCTCTCTGCTCATCTCTCTCCCTCCCTCTCTCCCTACCCCTCTCTCTTCCCTCCCTACCTGCCTCTCCCTCATTATCTCCCTCTCTTTCATCTCTCCTCTTTCCCTCTCATATTAAACCTTACGTAGGCCAGGCATCACTTGACTGCTTGCATCACAAACCCACACAATAGGAGAAGAACACATTAAATGTTTATAATTACCTATAGCCATGAGAAGGTGGGCAGAATCAAGAATCTTGTCCCATAACCTGCAGAGTATAGGTCATAATGCCACTATGAGGTCAGGTTTTTATGCTCCAAACTAAAAGGAGAATCCATACAATGATGAGTTAAACCACATGAAGTTTGTAGGAACTCAAATAATCCTAAAGTTTCTTTTTTACAAGAAATTTATTTTCTTAAATTTTTTTCAGATTCATTTATTTCATTGTATATCTATGAGTGTTTGAACTGCATGTATATATGTTTGCCACATATGTGCCTGGTGTCTGTAAAGAGCAGAAACAGGAATCAGATCCCCTGGAACTGGAGGTATGGATGGTTGCATTCCACCAAGTGGATACTGGAAGCTGAATGAACGTCCACTGCAAAAATAACAAGTGTCCTTAAACCCTGCACTTTTCTCTCCTGTCCTTCTATAAGAATCTCTATATGAACGAACTCTCATGTGATGATATTTCTTCTTCTTTCATGGTTAAAACAAAACAGTTTGGGAAGCAACAGAACTTGAGTTTGTGTTATCTACTTTCTCATCACTGTGAGAAAATACTTAACAGAAACACCTTGAGCAATGAAAGACTTGTTTTGGCTCATGGCTCCAGAGGTCACAGCATGTTGTGGTTTCAGAACGTCTTTGTAATGGTTGTAGTGAAGTGTTGCTTCTCACATAAGTAGCCAGACCAAGAAGCAGAAATCACTAGACCAAAACCTATGCTGAGTATAACCTTCAGAGAACTGCCACTAATAGTCAGGAAACTGATTCCAAAACCTCTCAAAACAGGATCAGGAGCTGGAGTCCAAGCATTCTAACAGAGACACTTGTAGAGATGGGCACTTTACAGGCAAACCATACCCATGTTTTAACCAACTAAATACTGATTGTTGGGTTCCATAGGATAGCATCCTTAATGTTCTGAGTATCAATTCTGTCTGGGGCAGAGTACAGAGCATGTCATTTGTGTTTCCTGCATGTTATGCCCTAGTTGCAGGATTTAAAGTCATAGAAGACTAGACCATCACTTACCATCACCTTCATTATATAATATGGTGTCTGATTTGCAGAAGATAATTGAAATTTAATTGGTTTTTTAATGAAAAAATGCATTAATAATGCTCAAAGACCATTTCTGAGATAATTCGGAAAAGACGATTATTCCAAAGTTTAAAAAGAAATAAAATCGTTTTCCTTGAAAGTGAAATCTTCATCATTCCAAGTTCTCTATCCATCCCACTACTGTACACTTCAGACCTGGAAAGCTCACTTGTCTTTATTGACAAGAAATACAGTCACTCCATCAAAGTGAAGCAGGATGTGAACTGTTACATTCCATGAAAATCTTAGTCTGAACTTAATTTTTTGCACTTGGTACGTAATGACTTTTCCATCTTTCTTCAAAGAAAAGAAATCTTCGATTTCAAAGCCATGTGTTGGGTGGGGGGTAGAGGTGGGGGAATCTGTCCTGAATTATATCTTTCTGAACTAGTTGCAAAACTCTTCCTTCACAGCACCCGATTTCGTAGTGTAGAGATAAGTGAACAAATTGCTCAACTCTGTTAAATCCTCATTTTAGTATTGTTGGAACTCTTCAGTTCCATCTTTGTGGCTCTACAGTAGAAGACCCACTGGTCTTCTCGGCCATTTACTTGCTTTTTCCCATAAGCAGAAGCTGGATCTAATTTCCAAATGAAAGACCTCTTGACTGAACATTTATTTTTACAAAGCAAGGAATGGCTTTACAGTGTTTGCCATTTATGTTTTATTTTAATTTGTTTTTTTTTATTCTCTGAAAAATGTGAATGGAAAATGTTTATCTGCTGGAGGGCTTCACATGCTTTTGCTTTATTGGCCTCATGAGTTCTCATGACAAAAGGAAAAGAGAAAGAGGGCAGGAAGGGAGGGAAGGAGAGAGAAGAGAGAAGAAAGAGGAGAGAGAAGGCTAAACAACTAGTTTCTGAAGAAATATTGAGTCAAAAACAAATTTTGTATACTCTATGAATAGCATAGCAAACTATAAAAGTAATCTTATCATACTATTCTACTGGCTGTCCCAGAGTTCTAGCTATACTTCTCATCAAAACAACCAGTATCACCCAGCGATTAACAACAGTACAGATCCTGAAATACATAGACATGTTTGAATTCAATTACCACTTAAGAAGTGTGTGACCTTAGGTCATTTTATTTCTCCTTCATCTCCTTTTCTCTAAAATGGGGACAAGGCTCAGCCTTTGTTACCATGATTTGGCATTAAATTAAATAACATGCACAGTACTCTATCACAGAGCACCATTCTATAGGAGGTTGATGACACCCAATTTGTGGCACTTATTACAGGATTGTGGGTAGCTGGAAAATGAGAATCTTCTTGGCTCAAGTTCACTAGACCCTTGCTAATTAAAAGGTTGTGGTAATGTTGATTCCTTCTGATTGAGCCAAGGGAAAAACTGTCCCATGACTCTACTGTTGTTCCTGGTGGTCTGCTAACAATCTTTGATGGCCTTTGCCTTATAGATTTCTGCCTTCACATTTTCATATCAGTCTCTTTATGCATACCAGCTATTGTGAAGGGTGCTAAGAGAGATCTACAAAAGGCACAATCTTTAATCCAATACTCAGCTTAAATGCCTGATTTGTCCATCAGGAGCATGACAGATCTACACCAGTTTCTTCCTGATTCCCACTGCCCAGAAGCAACTCACCATATTTTAGAACCTAATATGAACATATACTATTGCATGTTTCTGTGTCAGTTCCAAACTTCACTATAAATCAATACTTGTAGATCAATTCGATTATGTCAAACAAAATGAGCACCCAAATGTCACATAGTAGGCAGACTAGTGCCCTCCCAAGATGTTTATAGCCTGACTTCTGAATATTAAGAATGTGTTGCCTTCTAATGGATTTTGCTGGTCTGACTTGATGACATTAGAGTGGGAGGGTTGTTCTGGGATGTTTTAACTGGTCCAATCTAATCGCAATAGTCTTTAAAACTGGAAGAACTTTCCAAGCTACAGCCAAAAGGAGCTCTTACTAAGAAAGAGTTGTGGTAATGAGACACTTTTCACTTGTGGTGCTGCCTTATAGGCCCCCAGTGTATGAGGAGGCTCTTGGCCCTCATATGACTGCTGAACTGGGGCGGGGGACTGATATGTAGGGACACTCCACTCCAGAGGAGTGGGATGGAAAGGTTAGGAGGGATAGGGTGGGAGGACAGGGCTGGGAAGGTGGGAAAGAGGACAATATGATGGAGATGTAACCTGAAGCAACAAATAAATAAATTTATTTAAAAAAGAAAGAAAGAAAGAGTTGTGGAAACAGAGTTTGAAAAGACATCAACCTGGCTTTGAAGGTGAAGCAGGCTCTCTGGAAGCCACTACTTTGAACAGCCTTTTCCCATTGGATAAGGCAATAAACTGGGCCATGAAAATATTTTTAAAAATTAAATTAAATTAAAATGCTAGCAGGCGAGCAAAGACCCAAAGGGTAGCTAATGAGTTAAAAGGTAAATGTTAGAAATTGAAATGAAAGAGTCAAGAAATTATAGTTTGAGCCAGAATTATACTAAAATGGCTTTTACAAAGTCATATAGGCTTTCCTGTATTGTTAATGGTAATTGTGTTTTCGTGTAGGATTTTGGTAATAAGGGCAGCATGGTCCAGAAGGAAGAATTTCAACATCTTGAAAAGTTCAAAACAGTGAATTTTTTCTAAGTGTTTGTGTAAGGTCTGGGAAGGAAGCTCTCCCTGGCTTCAGATTCTCTCTCTGTTCTTGACAGCACCTGGCTGTGGGGAAAAAAAAAAAAAAGATGGGGCATTTTCAAAATAATCTTTCAGTATCCATGAAAGTTTATTTGTCTGAGTCACATTTCTAGGAGCTCTTTGAAATCTTTTGTGAGTCTAAGATCATGTTATCTGCACTTACTCATCAAGTTTAAATTCTATGAGTCACACAGTGGCTGAATTGAGTGAAGGCAGCTTTTTCTTTTTAAAATTTTCTTCTGTCCTCTTGTCCACTGAGTCTCTCAATTATGCACACATGAAGGACCAAGTCAGCTGATAATCGTTGACCAGTGTACTGTACTGGTACAAACCAACTCAAATGAAAGTTAGGGAAATACATACTGTTAAGTGAGATCAAGATGCTGTCCCCAAATTTTGCTTAGAGAGCACAACGCCTTGCCTAAGCACTACTTAAAAGAAAGCTTAAATTTTCTTGATGATAAAATGCAACCATTTTTAAAGTGGGATAGTCAAGTGAATTAGGGAATATTAATATGACAGTGATGTCAAAGATGGATAAATTGAGCAACCTTTTGGGGGATCAGTGTTTCAAATGCTCAAGGAGATAGTCTTTAAGATAGAATTTTATTTTCAGGGTTAATAGATAGCATAGATATCTGCCTAGACCTTGAAGGAGCACTTACTTTAGCAACTTTACTTTTCTTAGATAAATGATACTTTTTCTCTAATAAATAATCATGGGTTTTTTTTTTTAAACGATGGCCTGTGTTGACTTTTAAAGTTTGCTTACTCTGAGGCTCCTGCATGGAATTTCTATGCCCTTCTGAGCCAAGACACTTATGAACCATACAAGCTGTGTTCTTTCTTACTTCAGTCATGAAAAGTTTTAAATTCCTTGTTATTATAGCTTTTAAAAGATGACATTTAAGAAGTGGGTTGCCTTAAAATACAAATGATTTCTAAGTAATTATGCTAAAACAAGGAATGATTTCAGAAGGAATTAAATCCTGTAGGTGTGTCACTGTTATGGCTCACAGGTATGAATGGTTTCTCTAACCATGGAGCAGTTTTGCTATCACCCTGAAGCACATCTGATTTCATGTGAATGAAATTTGGATCTGGCAGAGGGACTACACTGACTTGGACTTAAGCACAACCTTAGGTTACTAGGAGACATCATGTATACCTAAATCTAGGAGCTGGTGGTATGTAGTGAGTGAATTCGTGATACATTGTGAATATTTCCATCTAATAAAACATTTGATGTGGCTAGGACTGAAGGGAAAGAGTAGCAGGTGATTCCAGTTGTTCAGTGTTGTGCAAGTGTGCTGGTTCTCTGGGACACATCAACTATCAGAATGAGAAAGCTTTCCAAACTTGACCTTGTATTACTTCCTGACCCACACTCCTTTTCTCATATAATGTTGCTTGAGTCAACTCCAACGTTCTACATGTTGCGTCCCCACTAACGTTTCAGCCTCTGAAAAACAAGACCACAATGAAACAGATAATGATAACCACTAATCCCTAAGTAGGGTAAGCCATTTAGATTTCATAAATTCTGATTTTTGGTTCATGAAAAGGATTTGGGATCTGTAAGTCAATATCCACTTACTCATTTCTTCAAATAATAGCCAACATTTCCCTTGTGTACACAGTAGGTGTATATTAGAAACACTGAGTCTGCTATGGTGCAAAAGCAAAAGATAGGATCTTTCTATGTGAGTATGGATGAAGTGCAATACTGACCCAAAATGTTCATAATAGATACAACATGCTGTTGGGATACCTAGAAGGGGATGCTGATGCAAGAAGTTAAGAAAGGCTTTCTGGGGAAAGTGATGTAGGTTGGCAGAGTGGAGACTAAGAAAGATTGTCAATTATCACTAAAATGTGTAAGGGGAAAAAACAAAACCAACCATTTTTTTTCCTAGTAAAGATAAGAAGTCTTGTCACTATGGTGCTAAATCTGTGGCGCACCCTTTTAATCCCAGCACTTGGGAGGCAGAGGTAGGTGGATCTCTGTGAGTTCGAGGCCAGCCTGGTCTACAAAGTGAGTATAGGACAGCAAGAGCTGTTATACAGAGAAACCCTGTCTCGAAAAACCAAAAAAAAAAAAAAGAAAAAAGAAAGAAAGGCTTTCTGGGGAAAGTGATGTAGGTTGGCAGAGTGGAGACTAAGAAAGATTGTCAATTATCACTAAAATGTGTAAGGGGAAAAAACAAAACCAACCATTTTTTTTTCCTAGTAAAGATAAGAAGTCTTGTCACTAGGGTGCTAAATCTGTATCTCAAAGGAAGTGAAACAATCAATTTGCAATTCTGTGTATGCTATCACAGCCACAATATGGAGGCTTGAGGAAGAGGGCTTAGACATCTTGAATGTTTCCCATACAGACGAACTATTAAACACACATGAATATGCACACAAGTGCTCAAATGGAACCTTCTCTAGGCTTCACATTGATGAGAACTAGTGACTGAAAATGGTCCGCTAGGCCAGGAACCACAAAGCAACAGTTCTGAGAATGTCCCTGATGTAAGCTGTGCCTAGCAGAAGAGAGTTCTGGTTCCTGGTTTCTAGTTTTCTCTTCTGAATTAACACCCCTTACTTAAGAGCTATACACTAGGCTGTGCAAATGGGGACATGACCAAAGCTAAGTGGAGGCACCTGGGCATCTTGTGGGTTGGCCAATTTAACTGACTTCATGCCTCAGAAGTTTCTACCTTCATCCTACAAATGGGCCCCAGACCAGCAGCCCATTGGCATAAATTTCTGGGGATCCAATGATATACAGAAGCCCTATCTTCACTCTTTATCTTAAGCTCATCAGAGCCAAGAGACAAGAACTCAGAAGCCATGGCCTCAATTGAAACATTATGGTAACATGAGCATTCAGCATTCTAACTCATCAGAGGCTAGGGAGAAATCCTCCATTGAATTCAGACACCCCATTTTTCCAGTATCAGGATGATTTTTTTCCCACAATCCACTTTGGCCTACATGTTGCCAAGTTTTCATTCTTTAATCCTCTGAAAAGTTCACGTCAAATAAAATTATTTTGGTAGTAATAAAACTGAAAAATATCATAGCTTTGTTATCTTATTAGTCATAAATTTACATATAAGGGCGTGAAAACAGCAATAAATAAACAATATTGAGTTATCTAATAGAAATAGCAATTCTTTTTCAATGATCAGAAATACTTGATAACTTGAAATTCTTTTTCCGAATTGACCAAATAGCAAGGAAATTTCTGCCTATAAATCTAAGAAGTAAATGAAAGCAAACATATGCATTATGTGCTATTGTATATGAGCCAAATACATCTTTCTGGTACCTAAAATGTTTACATCCAGGACACATGTCTAAAATGAAGGAATTACAAATAGCTAAACAATAATTCAAAAGATAAACTCTGTAGTTACGTTCCAGCACACTGAAAGGGTCCCTTCATCCCACAAGAAGGTTTTAGCACATCCTTGTTTGGGCTCACGCTTATTTTTGTCATGTTTTTAGGATGTGAAATGCTCAAAACTAACAAACAGTGGGAATGAAAAGTAATGCTACAACTGAGGAAGGGCCTGAGATAATTGCCACTGGCAGCTGTTGGAACCACTGAGAATTGGCATAGCAATGTGGGTTTGGAAAGAGGGATGGGAGAGGCTGGACTGTTTTTGTATTTTTGAAATATTATTGCAAACAAAAAACTTTTAAAAATCCATAAAAAATATTAGAAATGTGCAGCTGGGAGGAGAGGGGAGAAGACGTGCTCTTATTTTAAGCACATGTATTAATTATTGAACAAAGCTGCGTAGGCGCTTGCAGCTGGAAAGTGGAGGAAACTGAAATTTTAGTTCAGAATAAATTCACAAAATTGCACTTCAACAAGGGAACATGCAGCTGAGGGAGGGCAAAGGGACAGCAATATTTTTTGACTAAAATAAAGCATCCTAGCCCTTTATTTGACATGGTATTGGAAAGGACATTCCGGAGTCCAGATCAAAGTAGAATCAGGCATTCTGATCAATACAAAGCAATCTTTGGTTTCTTGGCTAAGTAGAGGTATTTCTTTATATGGCTATTTGTTATGCATTTTCTAGATCTCTGTAATCTGTAAAAAATCTCCTAAAATGATACAGGAATAACATTTTAGTCCATGGTGACTATTCCGCTATTCCTATAATTTTTACTTCCAAGGGATTTATTTTTCTCAGGAGTCTAAACATTTGCCATCTGTGAAATTTGCCATCAACTTACAAACTCAAATCATCTACATATGTGTACATATATATATATGTTTGTATATGTATATGTGTATGTGTATTAATTCATCTCATTTACTTACCAGGAAACTGTTTTCTTGGAAGGCAGGACAGTAATACTTAAACATATGTACCCAATGGATTAATTTTTATCTAATTTACATTTATGATTCTTGAGTAAATCCTTGTCTAGCAAAATATTATAAAATGCCCCATGGATCCTTGTCAAGGTAAAGGTTAACCTTAATAAAACAGCTAAGTATGAAGATCATGGGACAGTAGAATTTTCTTTTGTTGTTGTTACTGTTCTACATCAAACTAATCTACTAAGTATATACCAGTGTTTACTTTGTTACTTTTTAAAACAAGGTCTCACAATGTAGTCCTGGCTGACCTGGGTCTTGTACTGTACCACTCGCTGGCCTCTAACTCACAAAAATCCATTTGCTTCTGCCTCCTGAGCACTTAGGCTGTATAACTGTTTTCATAAAACCTTTCACTGTTATAAATTTAGAAAAATGCCTTATTATGTTTAAACTGATTTAAAGGATATTTGTATACTTTCTATTACTGGTTCTTGGGCAATCCTCATCCCATCAGAAGTTCTAAATAAATATTATGGAAACACATGTGAGTAAAATCTTATTTTCCACATTTCAGTATGATGTTTTGTATCAGCATCTGCTGATCTTTCACAAAATATTGGTTTATATAATTGTATAGAGCCTGAAAGCTCAATTCAAGCAACCAATACTGAAAATTGTTTTCTTTAAAGTGGTGGATTTGCTTTATTCATTTCTGAGAAAATATTCACTGAACTTTCCAGTCTAGACACCATAATCTATTTGACCGCCATTCTTTCAGATAACATTTGATGGACATAAAGACAGCATCAACTCAGCTGACTGCTCACGTGTTTCCCCTGAAATACCTCAAATAGTGTAATATAATGTTATCTAAATGTTAAAGTTCATTTAAAATATTTTAACTCATTTTACTGTGACTTAAGAATTACTATCTACTGATAAAGAAAGGAAGAAAGGAAGGAAGGAAGGAAGGAAGGAAGGAAGGAAGGAAGGAAGGAAAAGAGACAGGGAGGGAGAGGGGGAGGGAGCGAGAGAAAAGAAAAGAAAGGCAGACAGGCAGACAGGCAGACAGGAAGGAAGGAAGGAAGGGAAAGAGGGAGGTATGGAGGGAAAGAAAGAAAGAAAGAAAGAAAGAAAGAAAGAAAGAAAGAAAGAA
>CAJQZJ010004763.1:5501305-5574549 GCA_907164525.1 Lophiomys imhausi
GAAAGAAAGAAAGAAAGAAAGAAAGAAAGAAAGAAAGAAAGAAAGAAAGAAAGAAAGAAAGAGAGAGAGAGAAAGAAGTGTTTAGTCACATTTGCAGAATAATTCAGGAACATTCTTTGTAAGCATCTATTATAGACTTCATCACATCTATGCCACTTTCAGTGTTGGGAGCTCAGAACTCCTCACTGCTCTTACTCATTATAAGGAATTTCATGTTTATATTGTTTCCTGGGAAACAGCAGCAAAAGGGAAGTGGCATGTATTACAGAAGGAATTGCTGCTGGGAGGCATTAATGCTTTCCTGACAAAAGGCTGTTTCCAGGGTAGGTGGAAAATACTCAGGACATAATTTTGACAGAGATGGCGAAGAATCAGAGGGATACAAGATTTATACATCAGGGAGATGTCCCAGAGGGTGGGGTTTGTGGGAATGGGAAAGGGATTCATCAGGAGCCAGGGAGGAGGGAGACTCATAAAAGCTTTATTCCTATTCTCTAAGACCCAAGTTCTTTCACCCAACTTTCCCTAACACTATCATGATGCTTTCAACATATGGCCTGTAAAAGTTATGATCTCACTTTTTAAAGGATATGCTCAAAGATATTTGCCTATCACTCTTATTCACACTTACCTCACCTGGGTGGAAGATACCCATGTTGCCTAGTGAGTCTCAGGTGCTTTCTTTGTGTTGTTGTTGTTGTTTTTAATCATAAATACATGCCTAAGTATTTTGGGTTATCAAATGTGATTGTGAGACTGTCTTCAAACCCAATAATTAAAATGCACTAGTGCCTTGTTTCTATTAAGAAATACATTCCTCATTCCAATTCCCTTCACTTTTTCTGAAATTAACACTATTATCCATATCAACTATCTCTTTTTAAAGTAATTTAAAATTTTAGGATACTACATAAATATAATGCTTTCACTATTATATTTCTAATCTTCATTATATTCATTTCTACCTGTAATTTGATGATATATCTTCACTCCTCCCTAACACAGCATGATGTGACTCCACCATAACCTGTGTGGACATTCTTTCATTGTCGTCAGTGAAATGTCAGGTTGTTTCCTGTCTTGCTATTACAAGTGGCACTTCTATAGTCAACCTTGGGCATAGCTTCTGAACATTCTTAAGTATTTCTCTGGTTATGCTTCAAAGAATCCTATCAGATCATCATATGATCTGGTTGGAATGAAGACATACCCTGGATTACAGTATAATCTGGCAGGTTTTTCTGTGTTTAGGGTTACAAGATGTGACCAAGTGGTTGAGGCGGTTTTCTTCCCATCCATTAAAGTTTCTTATATACACCTATGCACTTCATCTTGCCCATCTTAATTTTTGAAAATCTAATGTTAAAAACTGAAGGATCCACAACTCAATTTTCATTTATTATTCTACACTAATAAGATTAAAGCTCTATTCTAATACTTATTAACAACTTTTACTAGTCTAACAGATGCTTATTCATGGGCTTTCTCAGTTTTACAAGATTATTTATCTCCCTAGTAATGCCTCATTGATTTGCAGGGATTCATTGCACACTCTGAACATTAATTTCTAGTCATTCAAAAGTTTGGTTAACTCTTTGTGCTAAATTCAACTCCAAGATAGTACCAATTTTCTACTTTCTTTATAATGCATTCTCATTTTTAATGGAGTTAGATTAGATTTTTGTAGAGGAATTTTAATTCAGCAACATGGCTGTTCCTATCACACACAAAGACCTTCAAAGTCTATGTGATCTGGCCAGAATGCAGACACACCTTGGATTACAGTACGCTCTGGCTTGAAAACAGACATGCTCTTATTACACACCTTTAATCCCAAGCAATGTAGGTAAAGTTAGTTCATAGAAAGAAACAGCAATGTTTGAAAGTAAGAGACAGGCAAAGTGACAAATCAGAGAAAGATTTGAGAGAATACAATATGCCCAACTTTCAAGAGAACAGAGAAGAAAGAGAGGCAATTTAAGAGAGAACAGCACAAAGGGACGGGGTAGGGGGTGAGTTTTACCAGGAAAGTTTTACAG
Source organism: Lophiomys imhausi (assembly GCA_907164525.1). Taxonomy (NCBI): domain Eukaryota; kingdom Metazoa; phylum Chordata; class Mammalia; order Rodentia; family Muridae; genus Lophiomys; species Lophiomys imhausi. Next base: position 5,503,345 of record CAJQZJ010004763.1, read on the forward strand.
AGACAGGTTGAAGAGAGAACATGCTAGACACAGGTAAAAACAGAACAAGCCAGAGAATGAGAAGGAGCGAGAAGATTAGAATATATTACTAGAGTTAGTTTGCGGCCAAGCAGAACAATGCAGTCAGAAGGTAAGAGAAGGCAGTTTGAACCATTCAGCTTGGGGAGGAGTCTGAGCCAGATCAGCTGACTTGAATCAGCCCACCAGAGTTCAGAAAGAACTAGAAATGGTGAGCTTATTCAGCAGTAAGCCTCCTAGAGGACAATTCCATCTGGCCAATAAAAGTTACATTTACAGATTTTTATATATGTAGTAAAATTATGAGATAGTGTTCCAGTGTAATTTTTCTCACATGGCTACCCAATGTTTTCTACATCATTTTTAAATGATGACTCGTGTATACATAAGTCTTCTAGTCTGTTTTATTGATCAGTGTTAATGCTAGAGTGCCAGTTGATAAGATGTGCTTTTTCTCACCTAAGCACACAAATCCTGGTTGTTGTAAGCAAGCTTGGAGGCAGACTTGGGACTGAGAAATAAAATAGTTTTAGTCATTCAAATGAGATTTAGTGCTCTTCAAACATCTGTGAACTAGTATAGTCGGTAAATAAAAATTGGTGATATGAGTAAAATTAAAGAAGAGACTTGATGCTTATAATAAAAATTGTTATCTACAATAAGGAATGTGATAAAGATGCTAACACTTCTTAAGTGATATAATTTTTCTTAAACCTAAACAACGCTTGCTCATTAAGTGAGTCAAATTAGAGCAAAGACATTTAAAAATCTTGGTTTAGGATCTGAGTCACTCTAAGGTATTAATCTACCAATACACAATTATCATTGTTTAGCTGCTAGTATTTACTGTACATCTGCCCAGGATACAGAGAAATTAAAACATATACAAAACAAAAACAAAACAAAAAAATCAAACTTCAGACTAATTTGGGAAAACGTCAAGAAAATAGTTGTGTATGAGTTTTGATGTTGGTTTGCCTCTTAGGCAATGTTTTACACACCCTTTGTCACTACCACAGAGCAGGTTTTACACATTCTTTTCTTTTTATAGGGTATGGTTAACAAATGATATTTCAGTAATTTTTTTCTGCTTTGTAGTGGTAGAGTTGATGATTTAATTGGTTTCTAGAATATCCATTTTTAAATGTAAATATAAACAGAACAGATGCAAGACTGTGAAAGATGTTTCTCACATTTACATAAACTTATTTTCTTAGAAAGATCTCTTTTGTCCTGTGTGTATCTCATTCAGTCCAACTTAAATCCGTAGGATATCTTCCTGTGGCCTACTAGGAAGTCATACCTTAATGGATAATGGTCTTTTTACATCTAAGGATGTATTTTAAAGATACAGATAAGAGACTTAATTAACTCTTAACTAAGGGACTTTCCTAATGGGCTGAATGTGGAAAATGAGTACAGGTGAATCTACAATTTTTATAGAGCAATTACCAAAGTAGATTTTTTTTTTTCCATCAGTTGACATAGAAAACATCATGGGCACAAGATTGTAAAGGAGAAAGATGAATTTTGAATATGCTCAGAAGGAATTACATATTTGGTACCTGTTATGTGGATATCTGAGTATAAGAGAAAGGGACTATGCCTAGAGATACAAATAGGAGAGGTGTTGGTATATACAGACATTTAAATCTAAATCATCATTAAGTCACAAGAAATGATAACATACAATGAGGTTTTCCTGGTTTGTTCTGAGCAGGCCTATATTGTTTTGTTAGGCATCCGTTTCCCTTAGTGTTCAACTTTTAAAACAAAGCTGTGCTCTGTAATATGGTTCAGAATGAATGTCAAGTCCATCCTTCTATTCAACAACCCACACTTTTTGAGAAACAAGATTGCCACTCAATAGTAAATGATCCTTACAGAATAATGGCAAGGGAGGGATGAAAGCATTTAGAGATGATAAACTCTCTGTTCCCGGTGCAGCTGATTATCTGCCTCTGTTAGTTTCACCAGAATCACTTGACTCTGTGCGGTATAACTCAATAAAAATAGGTAGGCTTAAGTAAGGAGATGTATTTTTCAAAATTGTGTTTTTCTGAAAGAGAAAGAAACAGAGGCAGGACATGAACACAGTGTGCATGTCTGGGTTGTGGTCCACTCCCCCACTTCCCCTTGTATGTCTCTAAACTGTTTTTTCCTACTTGGCCATACTTGTTATTAGCCTTGCTTACGAAGATGGGAAAGAATTGGAAAGTTCTTAAATATTGCTTTCTTTAAAAAGGTGGGGGAGCCAAAGTTCAAAACATCTGGGCTCTGCTGCCCTGGGAAACAGTTTTGGTGAGGCTGAAATGATTCTGTAAAAGATTATGCAGAAGGAGCAGAGACTTTGTCTCTTTGTTGTTCTATTTATGAAACATTTTACTTTCACAGTAGCTTTAGTTAAATGCTATGAAATGTTTAACAAACCTGTCCTCTTTTCCTCCTTTAAAAAAATGTGCCTCATTTGAAACCCTCGAAGACTTCCCAAATGGGTGTGCAATTACTCAATCGTCACCCACTATTACAAAAGCCACCCGTTCCGGTGCAGTTTTTAGCTTTGTCTGTTTGTCTGTTTGCTTGCTTGCTTGCTTGCTTGAGTACTGTGTGTGGTATTATTTCTCTCAGTGGGATGCCCGCCCCGCCCTTCTGAGAAGTACCCCAAATTCTGAAGGGTGAAGGGATAAGCCACGAAGGACAACACAGAATATAAGTGAGGAAATCAACATCAAACAGTTGGCCCCGAGTCTTAGATCAAACCATCTACATCCTCTGAGCATGCTCCATCTAAGTCAAAGAGCTACTACGAGTTCGGTCCAAACTGATCTGGTTGTTGGGGGTGGGGGTGGGGGTTGAAGCTGTTGTCCCAGGAAAACAGCACCGTCAAACCATACTTCCCCGTGGAGGGGAGGGTGGTGTCAGAATTGCAAGAAGGTCCAACTCAAGACACCTGTGTGCCAGATCCGCCCAGCTGCACCCGAGGGCCAGCCAGCGCTGCCTGACACCATCTGCTTAGCACATGGAATGCCAGTTTCTTGCTGAAGATGGGTTTGAAGGATGAGAGTCTTTAAAGAGAAAGCTCACAGCTCGGCTGTGACATCCTTAAACTTTCTCACATTTTAAAATAAACAATTTTAGGAAGAGGGGATTAAAGGCTTATGTCTGAGAGATGACAAGGAGGGTATATTGTGAGCTCCAGAAACATAGCCTCAGAAGTCCTCTTTCAGATCGGCATTTGGCTTTTCACTCTGGTGACGGATAAAGTATGATCATACTCTTGGAAAATTCCAGGTGTTAAGCATGTGCACATTCCAAACATGCTCTGTGTTCCTGTGGCTGGGTTTGCAACAATCAGACCAGCAAGGGAATCGTTCTCTTCTCTAGCTCTTCAAATACATAACAAGACTTTTGTCCTACACCTTCACTTCCTGTTCAGAAGAAGAAAACATGGCGGACAACCCAGACTCCATAGAATCCTTACTACTTACTTGTATTCCCCACCACACACAACATTAACACATAGAAGAGTATACTTCTTTGAAGACTAAACTACCTATAAAATATTAGCATATCTCTACTTAATAATCTGTCTTCCAGATTATTATGTATTTTAAATATTGACTTTTTTTCATTGAAACTTTCAGAGTGTTTTGTTTTGTTTGTTCTAATGTTATTGGAGACATAGGACATGCATCCTTTTTAGAATTGTCTGCAGGAATAGAAGACAGGAACTTTAATAATTTTCAAGGCTTACAGGCAAAATTCTATGACACTATTAAAATGTCTACATTGAATCAAATCCAATATATGGAAAACAACCTTTTTCACTTTTACAAAAATGAGAAACAAAGCAGCCTCCCCACTTAACCTAAGAATCATCTTATAATGGAAAAAAAAAATTCTGGCCCTAAGACGGAGCCTCCACAGAGCCACACACACCAAATGTTAAGCTTGTGTGTCACCCACAAGGTAACCTTTTCATAGCACCTTCTTTCCCTCCTCCCTCAGATTTTTAATGAATGTTTTGCAGGACATCCAGACACTGATAGAATACAGAGAGATTAAGCCATATTTGAAGAAAAATCCTAAGAAAATGTGGGCATTCAACCAATATTAGTTGGGTACAACTTCTAGAAAAAGACACCACTCACTTCTCAGATATATGATGGCTGATGCTAGATGGAGGGCATTGCTAAAAATACACAGGATTTTTCTAGTGAAACCACATTTAATGCCAGGCTGCTTTATGCATGGATAAACAATTACTATGGTTTGCATTTTTTCTATTTGATTTGTGTGTGCCTGAGTCACAACCAGCTGTCGGTGGTTTTCTTCCTTCCTCTTTCATGTATCTTAGCTGCAGACTATTACTCCTTCTGATCCCTGTGTTCAAGCCCACTGTAATGATGACTATTGGCACTTTGGTAAACCTGATAGCTTGGATTTGAAATCAATCATCTGCTCACTGCTTTGGCCGAGCACTTTTTTTTAAGATGTTTTAAAAAAGTCCTTGCATCTCCAGAATTTCCTCCTCCCATCATCAAAACACCCTCTCCAGCCAGTCTTTGACTTTCCCAGAAGTGAACTTTTTTTCTAAATAGAATTATTGGTGTGGTTGAGCCACACTATTCTTTTTTTTTATGTCTCCTGTGAACCACTGTTGTTTTTTGTTTGTTTGTTTGTTTGTTTTTTGTCCTTCATTTTGTAAGCTATAGGCCATCAAATATAGTTGCTCTTTGGTGTTGAAAGCTTATATTTTTTAACAAGAAAAATCACAGTAATCATTCCAATTCAACTTGTAATCAATCAAAGGGTGAGTGTGCCCTAAGACCTGAGCATTGGCCACTCACACTTTTAACAACCAACAGACACTAAAACTCAGCTACAATACCTTACAGCTGATGTGGCTAGGACTCCTTGGAAATGTCACTTCAATATCTTTCATGTTAAAAGATATTTCTTTCTAAAAACATATTGGAGAAGATACCAGTGGAGCAAATAGGCAATCAAGGGAGTCTATGAGGATTCCCAAAGTATTTTGGAAGAATTGTATTAGTTTGAGCAATTGCAAATACATTTTTACGCATTAAGAAGTTTAGATTTTTCTCTGAGATTTTAATATGTTTATGTAAAAAAAACTTTTTTACAGATACTGTTTTCTTGTCTTAGTGCATGTATTTTAACTAACAAGTTACACATGAAGGACCCTGTGTCATCAGATTGGACTCCAGGGACTTGGACTGGGTGTGGTGGCTTCCTGCCACTTCTTTCAGAAAGAGTGGGCTTTGGGTGGGGAACATACTTGTAGCCTACACTGGAACATCGTGATTCTCTCAGAAATAGGAACCATATTATGAAAATTCTCCCCAGGTTTTTTAATAGATACCAGTTTAAAGATAATACTAGAGGACTTTGTGTTTTTAAGTTTTGGGTTTTTTTTTTTTTTATAAACCCAAATGAGGCTTTCCATTATAATATAAACTGGCATCGAAAGGATTACAGTTATAATACTGCCTTGACTCACAATAACCTGGGGAACTTTTTGGAATTGTTTTTTAAAACAATGCTGTTTTGTTCTTCTTGTTGTTTTTAACATTTTTACTGCGTATGGGCATTGAGTTTATGATAACAACAAAAGCCACCACGTATCAAGTATTTTCAATGTGGTATACTAATCAATATGCATGACATCGGTTATAGTCATAAGTTAGGGCCAAGAAGAAATAAACATGTGGGTTGCTTCTGAAGTCAGTTTCAGAACAAAGGCCTACATTCTAACATCAAAAGAAAGAAATTTCATAGTGACTAATTTAGAAAAACAATATGTGAATTTGTTTTTTTATGACAAAGTTTTAAACATGTCTTTTATCAAATTGATTTCTTTATTATAATTCAGCCCATGTTCTCCTCCTGCTTTTCCCAGTGGTGAGAGCTTGGACCAAAGCTTGCTATTGCTGCCATTGGTCCATGCTGAGGTCCCCACCCGTTCTACACTCCATCTTTGTTATTTCTTCCCATACTTCTAATTCCTTGTAAGCTGCCTCCTCCCACTGATGTTTCTTTGCTGTTTGGTAAACTATAAAATTAGAATCAGACTTTCTCAGGGAACAGCAAAGCATTTACAAAGAGGAAAACAATCAAACTTTAACTCTTGCTAAAATATTTGGAAAATGGCAGGTCTTATTCTTTACATTATAACCATAGTATCCTGCACAATCAGACCTTTTCATGGCTGCTTATAAAGACTAAAAGTCATTCTGACTGTCCATTGATACAGGTACAGTACAGTCTACCATGATGACTAAAATGGCTTCATTGTCATTTAGTCATTCATGACTTCATTTTCTATAAATAAGAGGTTTTTTTTTTCTCACAGTGATTAATATCTAGATTTGTGTCATTCATGTATAACAGAAAGGATAACAGTTTTCTATAATTGAAGTGAGCCAGATAATGAAAAGATTCAGTTTAAATATTCATCCTTAGAAATCTTGATGAAAACTTATCAAGTGCTCCAGCCCCACTACTAGGCTATGTGGACCTGCTAGCCTCTGTCAACCTCAACATTTCAGCAGATTCATCAAGAACGCTACACTGGCTTCATTGCTACGTCTATGAAGGACCTATCATAGCATATGTACCTAACAAATGCTGGTTAACTGGGACCACAGTGCCCAATGCACTCTAAAAAGAAGCAATCCGCAAGTTGTCTGATTTACCCAAAGAACTTAATTACATCTGAATTTTCATGTTTATCAAAGAAAAGATCGTTAGCTGAGTTCTCTGGTCTCTGGTGTATAAAAGGTGGAACAGTACACTGATAAACTGTACAAACTCAAACAAGATGACATGACTTCATTTTGTTTTGTTTAATTTTTGCAGTGCTGTGGACTGATGTCATTACCCTGTCCATATAAGGTAAATACTCAGCTACTGAACTACATTTTCAGCCACAAGACTGCTTGCCTTTTATATTCCAGTTCTGCCTTTCGTGTACTGTGTAATCCGAGGGACTAAGTGAGGGAAATAAGATAACTCATGAAATATTAATATTAGTTTTTATTCTCTAGAAATGGACAGGTGATGGAGAATAGCCAAATTAGATTTTTTTTCTTTAGAAAACTCAATTCAGAGATAGTGTGAGGGACATCTTGCAGAAGTATAAAACATTGATTATATTTTATGGAGAATGATACTGGTGTCCTGTGAATCTAGGCACCAACTAGTGACAACAAAGCTGCAAGAGTGATCAGTAATAAGATGGAGAAACTTTCATCAGAGAAAACACGACTTGATGGACGGTAGACAGCAGAATCCCTAGCATGTTTGAGATTGAACAATTAGGTGAAAATTGACACCAGTGAATATTGTAAGAAGGATAATAAGCAAAGCAAGTTTGGGGGAAATAAACAATGTTAGTTTTGAATATATTTGACTTAAGTCACCTATCAACTGTCCAAACATATGTAACTCATGAGAAAATAAATACATAGACCTGTGCCGGTAAATCTAAACATGTAAACAAATAGGCCATGTTACTTTCCTCTGCTTGGGCCTCGTTAAAGTCTCATTTTATATATTTTCAGTAGATTATAATCATCAAGTTTTCTTCACTTTATTGAAGAGTGATCATGTTTATAAAAGCCATTACGTGTTCTCATTTAACAAAGGAATCAGAAGTCATAAATTATGTTCACAGTCAACTAAATTAGGACCGTTTACTTGTTTTGAAGAACAATTTTAACTTACAAAAACATCATGAAAAGTCATGGGAGAAACTTAATTACACATTGCTAGATTTAAAAAAAATAAAGGCAGCATACTGTATTATTCCAACTGAACAAGATTCTGGAAATCACAAAGGCATCACTAGTGGGCAGGGGATGGGGTTGTGGGAGTGAAAAATGCAATGACTTGGAGAGAGCAGAGGCAGAGAGCCTACTACCACCTTACTCTCTGCTCTATTTTTCTTTAACAGTAAACTTGTCTAAAGTTGAGGTCTATTAAATTAGTAATATTTTTAAAAGAATCCCACCAATGTCTTGAAAATAAGTTTTACCTTGATAGTCTCATCTGTGTACCCATTGTATTTATGACTCTGAGATCCCTGCACATGTAACATGAATAATATGTAATATGTTATGAAGGAGGACATTCCTCCTTAACAGAGTAATATATTTTCAAAAACTTTGAATACCACCCTCTTCTCAGTCCACTCACTTTCCTTCTGTATTGGTTGATGCTGTTTCCCATTAATGAAGCTTGGCTTTACAAGGAATCATTTCCCTGACGTTTATGTATTCCAAACCTTGTGACCTGTTATGTGTCTAAAATGTAGCCCTCAAGGAGCACATCTTAGATATGACAGAGAAAAAGGGCATGGGGCTCTTTTCAAAGTCACAGGTAGAGCAATGTGTTGGCATACAGGGAAGCTGCTTATAGGATAGAGGAATAAGAACAACTACGTATTTGTCAGACTGTGAAAGTATCATGATACTGAGATATTAAAAGAAAAGTCAAGAAAACCAAAACAACAGCCCATAATAAAAAATTTAAAAACCCGAAAATACTTTCCACTTTCAATCTCTTTCAACTACATTTTCACACACACACACACACACACACACACACACACACACACACACACGGAAATCTCTCAACGTGAAAACAATAATCATGATTTCAGAATCAGAATTTACTCTTGGGTTATTTGTGTAACTCAAAATTTAAGAAGAAACAGTAGTAACTTTTTTAGTAAAACATCTCTTACTGATATAACTGTGAAGAAGCAACACTTTCTAGTTTACAAAGACAGAACAGAAAACTACTATAGATGTACTGATTTTAAAAAAGCAGTAGGTGTTAACTGATTTCTTTGAGGTCTCATATGGATGGCTAATTCTGACTACTGTATGTGAATTTAATCTTCTCTCTGATTCACCTGCTATCTTAGGTAGAAATTTTAACCATTTTCTATAGCAAATTCTGAGAAACAGTGTATGGCGGTGAAGATGACCAGTCCACAGAAACTAGGATGCTAATGCAGGGTATACAGATTTTGGGGACATCAAAATAGCAAAGGTCATACATAAAAGAACTACTACTCACATTCTACTGGTGGTGAGAGAGGAAAAGATTAAACACATCTGCAAGTGAAATGATCCAACATATCTGGTCCAATAGCAATAAGATCAGAAGATCATGGGAGAAGTTTGCGGGTGGATGTTCATCTTTGCAAAATTTTGTCTCTCACACCAGGAGCATGGATTCAGAATGTCTTCAGAAAATGATGCTGATTGCCAAGAACAGTACCTGAGATCCCTGTTGACCACAACTAATAGTTCATCAGCTCAGTGTTATTCAGACTGTGGGTTTTAATCACTAATTCAAGCAACAATGACCAGCATATCTGAAGGAGGTGGATGAGGAAGAAGGAGGAAGGGAAGAAGGAGGAGATGCTGATAAAATAGGGCAGAAAAGTAAAGAACAGAACTTTCTTTTTTTTTTTTTTTTTTGGTTTTTCGAGACAGGGTTTCTCTGTGTATCCTTGGCTGTCCTGGACTCACTTTGTAGACCAGGCTGGCCTCGAACTCACAAAGATCCGCCTGCCTCTGCCTCCCAAGTGCTGGGATTAAAGGCGTGCGCTACCACCGCCCGGCTAAGAACAGAACTTTCAAATGTGCTTCATTGCCAGTCATAATAGAATTTTTGCTTGGAATGTATTTTGGGAGTGTGACAGTGGAAAGTCACACTGGATCACAATGTGAAATACATGTCTGACTCTGGCAGAAAAGTCTGAAAGTCATTGGCCCCTATCCTAGTGAGGCTTGGACGAAGGTCAAGCAATCTGCATCCTCCTTGGCAGCCTCCATGGTCCTCCCTTCTTTTGTATTGCCTGCTGTTGTAGTGCAGGCTCAGCCAGACTTCTTGCTAATCACATCACTGAAGTGTCCGGCCTGGGAAAGGGTCAAGGACAGCACAGTCACAGCCATTTCCCTTCATTAATTTTGTTTAAAACCCCATGGATACAGTTGTCATCACGGCACTATAATCTTTGATAACACATTAGAACATGCACAGATTTCCAGTGGTTAAAAGAACTACACATAACTTATCTCCCATCAGTTTTTTTTAATCAACTCAAGACAATGAATTCAATTCTTACACAGAGTTCACTGAAAACACGGCTTTGAGTTATGCGAAAGTTAGAGTCAGAGTTCCCATGCTCTAGTGACAATTACTTTACTACGGTTATGATCTGTACTCCATTGTTCTCATTTTGAGAATGGTCTCAACCTCACCCCCTCAAATATAATGATTGCCCATGTGCCTCTTGGGTTTTTATTCTCTTGTATGAGTTCTTGAAACATTTAAATTAGTAGATGACAAGACTTCTTTGATATTTTTCTATAAAGACATCATATTAACAATGGTTAAAAACGTAAGAATGATCTTGTTTGGTTATCAAATACCCGAGCGTATTTTAAGACACCATTTGAAAGGAAAGGTAAGAGGGTCTTCACACTGAAAATAACAGTTGATTTTTTTAGGATATGGCAAAAATAATTTGCCATCCTTTACTATCCAGTTCAAGCTATACAGAATTAGTAATCTGTTATTTTAAGTATTTTGTACAACTTGCAATATGTAACACTTTGTAAGCAGAAATAATTGCTATGTGTGCATTTTAATAAAATATAAGACAGTTTGATACCATATGCACCACAGAGAAAAGTTAAAAATTCTTTAAGTCCCAAGATTTCAAAACAGCAGAGATGAAAAAAGTTAAAAAACATTAAAAGAAGGAGAAAAGTACCTGTGTTGATGGGGTGTCTTATATAGCTTTTTGTGTCACCAGGAGGTGGTGAGACAGAATAAAACACAAGAAGTTCTCTAGGAAGTCATATTTGATTCTTATAGCCAGTATTAGTCCAAAGACATTTCTGACAGTTACAAAAAGTCAGGTACTTGATTGCCTAAGCTCTGATAGTTTGATGTTAGACATGAAAGATTTGTGTTTTGTCACTGAGGGTTCTTTTGTTGTTGCTGTTATTTCTGGCATGATTTCCATAACTGTTATGGAAATGATGTGAATTGAGGGGTTAATCACGCTAAAGGTAGACACCTACATAAATAGTGCATGACTCTAAAAAAGGAAAATCCTATCTGTCATTGAGTGAGGGTAGGAACAAGAGAGAAAAAAAAAAACACAAAGGGACTATGAGAAGTGCCCATGTTTGTGGGTAGATGATTTCGGTAGGTAATCAACAGAGGAAATAAAGACAAAAGAAACAGTACAATATTAGGAATAGAGGAACTACTTAGGCATAAGGAATTAACAATGGGCCACAGAGGGTATCGATGATTACAGAGATGACAAGAGCTTTAGGTTTCAGGAGAACACCACAATGCAGGATAAGCCACCTTTAAAGAACGTGTAAAAGAAAATCACCGTGTGCAGATACCGAAGTTTCAGGTGACTTGAAACTAAAAATTTTCTCTGTCATCCCACTGGATGAAGAAGACTTATATTTCATCTTTGACCAGACAGAAACACTATCAGCAGATACTATTATTTCTAACATTCCCAGTTAAAAGAAATTTATTGCACACTCCTGTGAGATGAATTTGATTCTCAACATTATTAAAGTACCTCTAATCTGTATAAATTAGGAAGACATAATTCAAGGTGAAATTGCAAAGCAAGAGGGCATGAGGTGTAAATAGTTTTCAGAGATGCTTCTCCAAGAGACAGAGAATATGCAAAGAAAAATGTCTGTCTTCTGAACTCTGAGCTCAATATGTGGGCCCAGACACTCAAAGACAGTTGTGAGTCTTCCTCTTGAGAGACTGTCTTAACTTTAAACAACATCAGATTAATGTTGTTGGAGCAGACTCTATGAATATGCTCAATTACTTTGGTTCCTGTGGTTAAGAAACTAATATTGCCTTGGGTATTAAAATCCTGACTTATGATCGTATCCTTGAAGTCTGAGCTATTCTTGCTTCTGTATTCATTCCATAAGTTGACCAGTTAAGCAGTAATGTGCTAGCTTCCCTTCTATGAAGGTGACATACCATCACTCAGTGTCAGCAGCGTTCAGTGAGAAAAATGTGACAATATTGAAATTGTTTAGTTGGTCTTGTTTTGTGATTCTCAGTCTTCGATGAGTTTGATTCTTCCCTCCATTCCCCTCATATAGTTCAGTCACTTCTCCCTGACTTGCTAAGAAAGATTAAACAGGCCCTTCTTTGGTTCATGGGCAGTTTATTTTATCTGTTTCTGTACAGACTGAAGTAATGACATCAACATCTAAATGGGTGTGCTTCTAAAATTTTTCATACATGTTAGCCTATGTGATTCTCATTCTTGCCCATTCATGTTAATAATGATTATTGTTATTGGTAAGGTTTTATCATGATGCTAATTTCATAATTTAAAATGAGCTAGAGGCATTAAATGACAGTTCCAAAGATATTCAGCTAGCCCATGGTGAGCTGCCACTCAAAACCTGTTAAGAAACGGTAGGGTCATCTGATGCGCTGACAGGCAGTTAGAAGAAAGTCATGGAGAAAACAAAAGCAATAAAAAGTCTAGATACAGACAGTTCCTCAATATAAGATGAGTTTAAGGGATGCCTTATCAGAAACACTGTAGAGGAGGCCTGGGCTCATGGAAGTGTTCACATTCTGAGGCATGTCTACAGGGGATGCACTGTTGGCAAGAGAAAATAAGATGCTCTCAAAAACACCCCACTCTTCTGATGGCATCATTGTAATTATGTGGGAGAGGTATGGGTATATGTGGTGTGTGTGTGTGTGTGTGTGTGTGTGTGTGTGTGTGTGTGTGTGTGAATTTTTCTTCCTAGTGAAGTCTATAATGGAGAGACAAATAGAGGTAGAAATGAGCTGTACATCTGTGCTATCTGCCTTTATAGCCACAAGCTTTGGGCTACTAAGAGTAGCAGTTGGCAGCCATAGGTGTCTTGGTTTTTTGTGTGTTTTAACACAACTGTGAGTAAACCCACATCGTTACACAATATAAGATACTATGGGAAAAAGCGGCTACATATACTTCTTAAATACAGAATAAACTTATCATGCTAATACCAGAGTCTGGTATTTAAATAGACTAGCTCAAATATCAGACAGTCTAGGTCCAGTAAATTTTGCTTTCTACACTTATCACTTTATAAACTGTACTAACTGCATAATCTCTGGCTCAGGAAAATTAATGGTTAAGTTTTTATTTATTCGTGTGTGCGTGTGCGTGTGCGTGTGCGTGTGCATGTGCGTGTGTGTGTGTGTGTGTGTGTGTGTGTGTGTGTGTGTGTGTGTGTCATTTGTGTGAAGTGCTCATAGAGACCAGAAGAGGGAACCAGATCCCCTGGAACTGATGCTAAAGCCAAATATAAACCACTTGATTTGGATGCTGGGAACTAAACCCTGGTCCCTGAAGGGCATCAGCCACTCTTAATTACTGAATCATCTCTGCAGTCCCATGTTTTCTTCTTATGTCAAAAGCTTCCTTCTTTAGAAAATAAGAATATTAAGGTTAGTTTCTTAAGTTATCTAGAGGATCAAGAGTTAACATAACCAAGAGTTTGGAGTCATGTCTGACACAAAGTGGATGGTTAATCAATAGTAACTCTTAGAAAAATTTAATATGTGTTCTAAGTGCTTATAAGTTTGTTGGAGGGATTCATTCATTTGATGATAACTAGTTCTTCTTGTCTCTAGGAGAAAGAATATATGCTTTATCTAAAGTTACTACCGTTCCCTCAGTGTGATGCTTTTATTCGCCTTGTCATTTAATGTACCTCAATTCACTCATTGATCTTTAAAAATTTTGTTTTATACTGGCCCTATACATAGGGGCATTTAATAGATAAATTTGAGATACTTGAATTTAAATTATTAGTGTACCAAATTATAATATATTTACAAATTAATTAGATGCTGCTTAAGATTTGAAAGAATAATAGACGGACGTTGGTCCCATTATTTTACTCTGTGAACAAGTAAGCTAGTACTCTTAAAATTTTACTGTTTTCATGAGGTCTTAACGATTTTATTTGTGCGCTTCTAATTTGTAGTCCACAGATAGATCAAAATTACTTTTAATATCTCACAAAAACAATCTGCTGTGTAGCGTTAGTGTTTGTGGAATGATGGTATAGCTTAAGAAGCTAACTACTTAATTAACAGAACAATAATTTCAATATCAGATTAAAATCACCAATCTTAAAGATCACTCTGATTTAATTTACCATTATCCAGAAAGCAATTCATGATGTTAACTCTCCAGAAAGAGTCGACTAGATACTGGTGTTATTCATGGTCTCTGTGTTATTGACTTGGAACCAGAGTAGGCAGTGACCCAGACTTGTCATCATGAGACACTCATTGAAAATCCATTATTTTATATATTTGGATGGTGACTTTTCATCCTGTGGACAGATGTTCCTATTTAAAAACAAAAAAAAACAAACAAACAAAACAAAAACTCCCCAAACTTTGTATCAACTGACCTCTTTGTTTGTGAGAATGGCTTAGATTTGTTTTAATAAAAACAACAATTAGAGAAAATATGATGTCCTGTTCCAGTTGCTGACCACACTGAGCAGAAAAAAGAAGAAAATATTGGTAAACTACCTGAAACACTAAGGCTAAATTTTGTTCTGCATTCTATATTAAATGTTTCTGTGCAATCCCAAAGACTGTAAAAAAACAATCTATTAATTATTACTAATCTTAGTTTTGAATCTTTGTTTCAGTTTGGTGTGATTTTCAGATTTTCATCTTTAAGAGAGGGTTGAGAAAGAGAGAGAAAGAATACCAAGTTGGGTGGGTAGGAAGTTGAGGAAAACCTAGGAGGAATTGGAAAAAGTGAAATAATACAATTAAAATATGAAAAAAAATAATAAAAATGAAAAGACGCATGCAATTTATGGCATAAATCTTATTGATGATCAGATAAATAACATGAGGCAGGTTTCTCTCTTTTTATAGATGAATACAAGCAATTAGACGCATGATTAGGCAAATCAACTTTAATACTTTTTCAGGGAGTCACAGATAGGAAGAATATTGTAATTCACCTTGATGTTACCTTTATATTAAAGAATAACTATTCTTGAGAAGGCTGACTTTAAATGGTAAGTATATTAATTATTACAATCTCTTCTAAAACTTCACAGATGACTTTAACCCATATTTTAAATGATAGCATAAATAAAAAGAATAGAAGCATATATTCTCCTAAAATGGAATACAGCATTACTCTCCTATGACATTCCTGTAGTTTTAACCATAGATTTGAAACAGTCTGTAAAGGAGGGAACAGGGCAGAAATTTGTATCCCAGGGAATAATAAAAAAGCCTACACTCAGTCAAAAGCCTACACTTGGTCAGGGTCACAGCTGGAGTGAATTTAAGTCACCTTGTCCTCTTGCTCTCTCTAGTCTTGCACAAAAATAAAATGATGGATGTTTATACTTTGATTATCATTAAAATGTTTTTCCTGCTACTCATGGATAACCTTCCACTTGTTTCACTGATCCATTCTGTAGACTTACCATGAAAGCAATGGAATAAAAATGTAGATTATTTCAAACATTTTAAATTATTTTTGAAACTTAACTATAAAATGATACATTTGTATTGTGATATCCAACAAGTATTAGCAGGTTATTTATTTCTTAGCAGGGAGAAGTAGGGCTACAGTTAAAATAAATCTTGAATAATTTCAGAAAGTGAGGCGAACTGCTACAAATAAAAGACAGCATAGTTTATTTTAGTGAATGCTCTCATGAATTCTCACAAATGCAAAAAGATTTACATTTTTATAAAGAAAATAAAATCTACCAACATTAGTAGTTTCTAACCAACTACCCCCAAGCTCTAAGCCCAGTGAATTTCAATAATTCCTTACTCAAAACATAATTTCATTTGAGCAACTGTCCTTCAAGTATCCAAGTTGTATTAGGAAGTTATAGAAAGGTATTGCATTAAACAACTTTTATATAGATATGCCCAAATAGCTTGTCACCATCTTAAATACTATTTGTCACCAGTCAATCCACCTATCACTTTTACAAATATTGAATTTTCTATGGCTCGCATTCAAGTTAAATACATCTAGTAATCAGGCCAAATGAGATATAAAGAACAGAAATGCAGAGAACACAAATCTAGATCTTTCATTTACCCACAAAACACGGTGTATTACAAAGTTTAAAACGATTGTTCAATTGCTTTGGTATATTTTTAAGTTTGTTTTGAAGGTGGTCCATAACATTCAATATGGAAAACTCTAGAGATGCTATTCGGCAACAGATTAAAAAATATATGTATTCCCACGGTTTTGAAGATAGTGTTTAAAATTACTTCTGGTTTCAAATATGTGAAATATTCCCTTTAGGAACTGAAATACATAAATATATATGTATCGGTGGTGGATCTTGATTTACATTGTATACATATAGATCACGCATGATTTTCCAAAACCTATTAGCAATGTCAGAAATGAAAGTTAAGTTAAAGAAACAGAATAGCTCATCAAAATCATTTTTCATAATTATTTTCATACCAAGTTCCTATATACTACCACCCTCAATTTTCTTTGTCAGTTCCTACCGAAGGTCTCCATGGTGTCTCTGAAAGGAAACCCACGTACGTTTTATGTCAGTCCTCACCATCAGTCATTATAGTGCCCTACAACACTTCTGTGGGTGCTGTTAGCAATGTGTTTTCTCTCTCAAAATGTAAGGGTGTGTTCTAGGAGTAATTTACAACCCACTCACCTTTCCTACAGAACAGCAAGAATCTATAAATTAAGAACCCTTCCCTTTCCTGAAATCAATCTGCACCAAGGCCGCAAAACTTTGGAGCTTACTTAATCTCATTTTCACTTTTGTGGAACAATGAATCATCAAATTTCTTTTTTAAAAAAATCATTCTGAAATGGCAATAAAATTTGGATTTTATCTCCCTATTCTGAAATTTTTAAACAGAGAGTTGTTAAATTTCAGTTTGCTAAAAAGAAGACTCAAGACTAAGTTTCTAATCTCCCAATGGGAAGCTGTATCCTGGAGATTTTTCCCTCTGTTATCTTTAAAGACAGATATTTCAGTATCAGCAGTCACAATTAAAACTGAACTTCTTCAGCCTTGGGTGGCACTGTACAGCTGCTTTCTTCAATTGGCACTTTGTTTCCAAACTTCTCAGCTAAAACTTGATATCATGATGGGCAAGAATTCTGGGCACCAACTTTGCTGTCCGAGATCTCTCAATCTCTCTCTCTCTCAATCTCTCTCTCTCTCTCTCTCTCTCTCTCTCAATCTCTCTCAATCTCTCTCTCTCTTTCTCTCTCTTTCCCTCTCTCTCTCTCTCTCTCAAAAACAGCATCATTTCTCTTGGGCTAATTTTCCAACTTACACCTATTTGTGAAATTATGAATATTAAAACTTTTAGAGACCGCATATCCTGCGTAATAAAAGAGATAGAATAATAAATGTTCAAATAATTAATTTCTCTTCTTTAAAGAATATTTTACTTTTATGCTTTAGACCAAACCACAAGTGAGAAAACAGAATAGACAAAATGTAATATTCCTAGATATTGATTATCATCCTCCTGCCTCTCACCTTGACACTTTATTTTGCTTCTTCTTAATTCCAGCATATTAGACTTTTCAGAAGCCTATTGTCACATTTTAAGAATCCCTTAATTATAGTTAAATGTCTGTAATGAAATATATTTTATATGCTAAGCTCGGAAGGGCATATCAGGAATACAATTTACTTGTAAAAATAAATACTTAGATATTCAAATTGAGGAGATGAAGTGCAGTTGTAAACTTTAGACACACACACACACACACACACACACACACACACACACACCACATAACTAAGGAGGTCTTTGACAGACAGCAAAGATAACCCATAGCTGTCTGTGTAGAGGTACGTTAGCAAACATAACGGTAAGTTTGACTCGTAAATCTGTTCTTAGCCCACTCTGTAAAGCCCCTCATGTCTTCTAGAATAACTTGTGATTTGACAGAAGACGATCAGGAATTAGGGCCCACAGTTATGTCAGAAGTAAGGGCACACTGCAGAAACTCCTGGGACATGCACTGATTAGACAGAGGATCCTGAAAAGACCCTGTGGCCTTGTGGTTTTCCTGTTGTTGTTGGGAGAACTACAGCTCTCTGCAACTAAAAATTTGAGGTGAAAAGTGAATGCTCTGCAGTAGATATGTAACTGTCCTTTCAACTGAGGCCCCAGCTCATGGTGGACCTCAAAGAGAAGGTTAGGTTAATTGCCCTTGAAAATGTTGGGGTGTCTCCCACGGAAAAAAGAAATGGTAAGAAAGGTAGCTATGTTGGTGTAGAGGTGTGTGCGAGAGATAGGACATGCAAAGACTATGAATGTGTGTGTGTGTGTGTGTGTGTGTGTGTGTGTGTGTGTGTGTAGGTATGTATGTATACTTCTACATATGTGCATAGTTTCTTGTTTTCCTTAAACTCATTTTAAAAGTCCTGGGATTGAAGACTGCAGTATTTGAGAGAAGAAGCTGAAATGTTTGATATTTCAAAACCCTGAGAAGCATTTTCAAAATGCAGACACACACACACACATCACACACACACACACACCAAGCATGCAGACCATGAGAGGGCAGTAGGGGGCCAAGCCTGAGTTTTCCCTGACTGGCCATCCTTAGCTGCCAACTTATCCTCTGCCTCCTGGGCTGTGGGCAGCTGCAGCTGATGACAACGTGCTGAAAGCGGGTGCAGACTCAACTCTGGGCGAACCAGAAAACCCGCATCTGCTGAGCGTGAAACTCTGCCTGTAGCTGACACTTGTGAGAGGTGCGTGTGCTGTTTTGGCAAACTGGCTTTCAATTTTGGCTTCCCACAAAAAGAGCAGAAAGTGAGGCTGTGGTGGTTCCCAGTGCCCACAGAGCCCCCTCTCCTGGCCACAGAGCACCGGACCATACTTGGTACCCAGTGCGCGCACTCACGCGCGGACTTTGCTTTGCTTCACTTCGCTCTGGGTACCTGTGTAACCTTTTGTAAATGACTGTCAATCTATCTGCTCCTGTGACAAACAGCAAGATGCCCGTGGAAAGTAACCTTTCTCTTTCTCGGAACCGGCCTTTTTGTCCCTGCTGCGTTGCAGGCACTTAGGACATTGTCATTGTCACCTCATTATTTTCTCCCCCACCCCAGTTGATTTATTCGCAGTTCTACTTGACTGAAAAATGAGAGTCTACTGGAGATACTGCCTGCCTGTGCAGAGTTTGGCAGAGAAAGCCAACGCGAAAGAGAGTAAACCCCCTTCTCGGCCTTGTAAAATGACTTGGGGGCCTGGGATCCATATTCTCACTGCACTCCCCGCGCTGTCACTTTTATCAGTTGTGAGTTTGGGGAACACACCAACATTTCATTTGAAGACTGGAAGGCAAGAAGCCCTGTCTTCCAGAATTGTGATGATTAAAATAACTTAACACCTAAAGCGCTTAGAATCAAGGCTAGCACATCCCAGTTGCTGTGTCAACTGCTATTCACATTCATTGCATCTGCTTGTTAGATGTGGAAGGACCATTCTGGCCACTTGGCCAAAGAAACACTCTAGATCTTTCAAAAAGTACCCATGTCTCAACGCAAAGATGAGACAGAACTTTAAACCTCCCGCTTTAAACAAAAATCTCAGAGAGCAGCAAATTACCCAGGATCCCATGCCCAAGCAGACCCAGATCCAGCGTCACCCACCTCCCAAATAGCCAGAAGCGCCACACCTGTTTGGGGTAAGGCTTTGACTCTTGCAAGGCGCAAAGGCAAACTTCAGGCGCAAAAGCTCTGGTCACTACCTCTCCTGGCTGAAGCGTGTGTTTGGGGGGGGGGGGTGGTGAGGGGTTCCTACCTGCCCCAGGCTTTTGCCCTTCTTACTGCCGCCGAACGCCAGTCCTTGGTTCATGCCCGCAGATCGATTGGCAGCCTGAGCAGGAGTTTCCCCTCCCAGAGAGGACTTGATGGAGTTGAGTTTTGCCCGCGAGCTGCCTAGCTGTGAGCTCTCCACCATCAGCACCGCGGCCAGTAGGAGTAGGCAGCGGGATGAATCCTTGCCCCGCATCAGCACAGCCATCTCCGGGTGAGGGGTTCCCGGAGTGGGGTGGAGCCCCGAAAGATGTGAATGCCAGGAGAGGGAGGGCGCCGACACTCAACCCCTCACGTGAGGCGCCTGGGCTCCTCACAGACACCGTTCTCCCAGATGTTCCTGGATCAGACACCCAGGACTCAGAACTCAGTCTCAAGCCTCCAGCCTGGAGCAAACGCGACCCCAGCGAGACCCGCTCCTTTGGCGGGCAGGAAGTTCGGCAGTCCCTGGAAGCAATCAAAGGCCAGACGTCTTCTCGCCAAGGAGGCGTGACCCAAGGTGCTGGAAGACCCAGCCCTGCAGATCGCACCACCGGCTTCGCTCAGTGTTCAGCACCTTTGCACTCTTGCTCGATTTTCCGCGATTGAACTCTCTCTCTCTCTCTCTCTCTCTCTCTCTCTCTCTCTCTCTCTCTCTCTACCACTCACTAGGTTCTCCCCAGCTTCTTTTCTTTCGGCCTCAGTTGCTTTTCTCTCCTTTCCTGCGCTTAAGCCCTCAACTTTTTGCACCACTCGAGTCCCTCTTTTCCAGGTCAGCAGGCTTTACAACTGGTGATCAAGAGTCGCCTACCCTGACCAGACTCTAGAGATCCCAGAGAGTCGAGGTCCCCGCACCCACACTTGCACGGGTGCGGTAAAGAGTTGTCCCTTGGTTCACAGCGGGCCACCAAGCACTGGCAGCCATGCAGTGATGTGCTGCACCAGGGCCAGTGTTCTCTTTCTGTTCTCCCCCGCCCTCTTCGCTTTTTATAGCTTCCCACAGTGGGTTTTTCCTCCGCCCCCAATTCATGAGTGACAAAGAGTGGAAAACGTCTCACTTACCCCCCTCCCCACCTCCCTGCTTCCCCTTCCCCCAGCAGGCGCTCTTTCTGAGGCTGTCGCTCCTGCTTCCCACCTTTCCTACCCTCCGATCTCTCCTTCACCCTGCCACTAACAACTTGTGGTTATTCCACCTCCAGAGGAGTATGGGGGGAGCTCTCCATGGCTGATTACAGCTCTGGGAGTGATTGGGAGTTTGGAAACAGGCGGAAATGTTGTCCCCATTTGTGGTGACTACTGCCACAAACACCAACACCACCTCCCACCACCACCCCTCCACTCGCTTCTTAGTTCTCCCACTGAGCTTCAGTCTCCAAGGAGAAGCCCTGGAGAATCTCTGTAAGTTAACTTGTGGATGGCGTGCAGCCTAGTTTGATGTTAACCTGTGCGGTGTGAGGCTGCCCCGATGTAGGTTCATCATTGGGGTACACATCGAAGGTGGTGTGTACAAAGGGAGAGCAAGAGAACCAAAGGAAGAGGGGGCTACAGAAAGGGGGAGTGATAAGGACAATTCTTCCCCCTTTGAAATGTCTAGATCTTTTTGGTTTCCCCATACACTCACTCCGACACAGATAGCATATATTTGTCTAACCAAGAAGTGGGAAGAAGGGTATAATATCCCTGGCTGTGCGACCTCACTGCTTGATGAGGCACCTTTAGGTCGCCAAAGCGCCCTCTGTGCAAAGAGGAAATCCCAGGCAGGAATAAAAAGCCTAATGAGGAACCCGGTGAATGGTGAAGTTGGCCGGAAATTTCTAGTCCTGCCTCCTGAGCGGCTCCCTCCCTCCTAGCACCTAAATAGCCTTTCTGGTCAGCCCTTCAGGCTTGGAGCTCCAGCACACTTCCACAGAGGCAGAGGGCCACCATGCGAGTTACCGGGATATGGTGTCTGGCTTGCAGCACTTGGGGGCGCCAGTGGCAGCGGTCAGCCAGGAGCACAAACACTGCAGGAGACAAGCTTAGCCAGAAATCTCTTTTGGAGATTTTGGTTGCCCAGGAGACGGAGCAAAAGTTGTTGGGTGTTTCTTTAGCAAGAGTTCCCTGGTGCCATCACTAGCAGTGTCCTTGAACCACAACTTGGAGTCAGACAGGGGTGGCCCGAGGTGAGGGGCAGACTCCAGCAGCACACTCTAGGACTTTTGGATTTAAGTCTCCTCTTTCACACCTGATTCTGGCATACACCAGCCTGTCCAAGAGCCCAGTTTAACATGCCGCTAAGGAGAAGCTTATTTTCCACTAAACTCTCCAAGACCTAAGGTGTGCTTTCAGAGCTGGGAGGTCCTGGGCAGAGGCAGCTGTGTACTTTGCTTTCCTTATCTGTGAGTCAGCCTGTCCTGAAACTTTTCATGAGCACAAGGTGGTGGCCTTGATTTTTTTTAATATGCAACCAAACAGGAAATAAAACATGTTTTATCTTTGGGTTGCTTTATTGCCTTAAAGTAAAATTTATCCATCCATCCATCCATCCATCTATCTATCTATCTATCTATCTATCTATCTATCTATCTATCTATCATTTATCTATCCATCTATCTATCATCTCTCCATCTATTTATTTATTTACTTTTTGATTTATCTTTGAAGACAAGTTCTGGTGATGTTACCCAAGCTGACTTCAAGCTAGTAATCTTCCTGTGTCTTTCTCCTCCTCCCCCTCCTCCCCTTCCTCCTCCCCCTCCTCCTATTCCTCCTCTCCCTCCTCCCATTCCTTCTCTCCCTCCTCCCATTCCTCCTCCCCCTCCTCCTCCTCCAAAGTGTTGATATTACAGACAACTGCTATTGCTCTTGTCAGGTCATCATAGCTAATGACTGTTTTACTTTTTTAAAAATGCATAAGAATAACATGGATGACTCCTGAAGAAATGACACCAGTGAAAATTGTCAGTTATACATATTTAAGATAATCAGAATGGTAGTTATCAAGGGCTAATTTCTATATCAATAAGCACAAGGGCTAACATCAAGATAAATAAACTCTAGATACTTACTAAATCATATAGTATTTAAACCAAATAATGATATGAACATGTAACATTGTCTAAAGGGAAGATCTCATGGTAAATGTCCTTACTACAATAAATAACATACATGATACATAATTTATGCATCAAAGGGTATGTGTCCCTGTATAAGCCCAAGAACAAATTCATATCTTTTTAAGGATAAGCATGGCTCTAATGGAACACAGAAGATGAGAAAGGTCTGTATGTTGTGAATAAGTCTTTAGTCTTTACAAATGGTTAGCATCTTTTGCTTTTGTTGTGATTTCATTTGCCAATCAGGAAACATTACAGGAAATTCATTAAGTCAGAAATTTACTGATTTGGATATTCTAAAGAACATTTTATTATTTTTGCAACTTTTACTTGTTAGTGCATGTGTAAGGGGTGTGTGTATGTGTCATGGCATGTGTGGAGGTCAGAGAAGAATTTAATAGAGTTAATTTACTCCTTCTACCTTTGCATGGGCTTAAGAGATCAAACTTTGTCCATCAGACCTTACACAAAAGCTTTGTTTATTAGCTGAGGCACCCTTGACAAATATTTTAGAGGAAAAGAAGAGACAAAGGTAGTTAGATATATCCAACAAATAACCATATAGTCATTTAAAAGGAAAGAGAATTTGACCACATGTAGAAGAAAAAAAATCAAGTTAACAAAAATATGAAGAATCTTTGTGTGTTTTGGTCCCTTTACACTTTATATCCAATCAGAATTATAACATACACATACACACACTTCCTGAATGCACTCTGATCACAAAATTATTGTTGATCATGAATAAATCTTATTGAATAAATCCCTCTTATTTAAGGACCATAATATCGAGTCTATTTAGAAGCCAACATAACACTGTATAAACTCCAGGAAGAGTCTTAAAAATACAGTTAAATTCCAAGTTTATATATGGTCCCATGGCATGGTGGAACAAGCACTCAAGAGACACAGCCAGATGATCATTGTGAGTTCAAGGCTAGCCTGATCTGTAGTGTTAG
This sequence comes from Lophiomys imhausi, assembly GCA_907164525.1. Taxonomy (NCBI): domain Eukaryota; kingdom Metazoa; phylum Chordata; class Mammalia; order Rodentia; family Muridae; genus Lophiomys; species Lophiomys imhausi. The sequence goes on from CAJQZJ010004763.1 coordinate 5,527,342, forward strand.
TCCAGGCCTGCCAATGGCATACAGTCAGACTCTGCCTTTAAAAAAAAAAAAAAAATCAGCCAGGCGGTGGTGGCGCACGCCTTTAATCCCAGCACTTGGGAGGCAGAGGCAGGTGGATCACTGTGAGTTCAAGGCCAGCCTGGTCTACAAAGTGAGTCCAGGACAGCCAAGGATACACAGAGAAACCCTGTCTCGAAAAACCAAAAAAAAAAAAAAAATCAAAACTTCCCCTAGAGGCATTGCAGATGTGACTGCTATATCACATGTGCATCAGTAGGTGGCAGAGAGGAGAGAGGCTGTATCTACATTCAGTGTTCTGACCTATGAACATCTGAATGAATAGTAGCCTAACATTCCTGGAAAAAAACAAAGCTGAATATCAACACAACTTTGGCACCATGGGGTAGCCTGTGATGACTACCAGACCAGTATTAGGCAAGCACCAGATTGGCTCCCAGGACAGTAAACAAGCCAGAAACTAGAAGAACTCTGCCTGGCCCTGGATGTGGGGGTTATAGGTGAGCCAGCCCTGGAGTGAGATCTTGCCCAGATGGGGTCACATGAGCAAGAGAGCTGTCCCTGCCCCTCACATGCTGCAGCACTCTGGAAATCAGGCCCTGCACCTTTCTATAGCAGAACTGGCCCTGCAAGTGGGGGTTGTAGGTCCATAACCAGGGCTTTGAGTTGGCTCACTCCAACATCTACCCCATGGATGAACTGCTGGAGTGCAAGAAGAGGTCAGTTCCACAACCCAAAACTACAGGATCTCCATGACGCAGGACAGTTACAGCATATCTGAGAGAAGTTCCAGTGAGGTTCCAGTATTGACAAAGTAGAACCAGAGGCCTAGTACCAGACCAAGGAGTCATTTTAATGAACATTAGCAAGCAAAATGTGTGGACAAAAAGGAATATTGTGGGACACACTGCAGCTTCCACAATGAGATTTTATATTTTATGCTGGGACAGATTGCAAGGGTGGAAGGTGGGTCTAGGGGAGGTTGGAGATGGGAGGGAACAGGGTACATGATGTGAAATTCACATAGTAAAACTTTTCAAAATAAAAAAAATCAAAACCAAGTTTGCATAAAATTTGCTTTTACAAATATTCTTTTTTTTTTTTTTGGTTTTTCGAGACAGGGTTTCTCTGAATATCTCTGGCTGTCCTGGACTCGCTTTGTAGACCAGGCTGGCCTCGAACTCACAAAGATCCGCCTGCCTCTGCCTCCCAAGTGCTGGGATTAAAGGCGTGTGCCACCACTGCCCGGCTTACAAATATTCTTATACATTAAGCAAAATCAAATATATGACATCAAACACTTAAATATAAACAACCACACCATAGACTAAAAAGGGAGCAAAAACTGGTATGTTGATGACACAAATTCTGTCTATACAATTATTTGATAGATATGTAAATTATACTTACATACGTACAAGAAAATACACACATACAAAATCAATAATTGAATAAGCACATGCCTTGACTGCTGTCATGAATCCACATATGTTTTCTCCTGTGTTTTTTAAATAGGAAGAAATGCCATCACCTTTTACTTGGGAGGATTGATTTTTAGATTACTGACACTAACATAATTAGAGAGTAAATGCATAAAAACAAGATGATACACAAGTCAAGTCAAATCTCTCCTGTCTAGAAGATAGTGTGTATGTGAACACTTTGTTCTTTAGCTGTACATTTTCTCTCCTCTCTCTTCCTCTAGCTCTGGGCCATTTGGCCCATTAAAAAGAAGCAACTTTCTCAGCAGCTGTTTTGAAAACAGATATCCTTCTAATACTGAACCCTAAAACATGATTTACCCTTTTTTATTCTCATTTGCAGCTCCTTGCTATTTCACTCCATCATCACACCTCCTGGATCATTATTTCCTATAATAGTTCTGTCAGCAGTTGTTTATGAGATTGCTGCACATTTAGTAAGTGTGAGACCGTGTGAACATGGAGGTGAGTGCATGGAGTCGATGTCCTGGATGAGCCTCACAGCCCAATGTCAAACCCTTGACTCACAGACATCTGTTTCTAGCCCATTAGGGCTACCTGCTCTGAGCCCTCTTCTGTTCTCACCTACTGCTGAACAATTTTGAATCTTTGAATTCAGTCTCTCCTAGGTTATCTGCAGCTTCCAAGCTCGTGAAATCATGAGATTGTCAAAATAAAAATGATTAAAAACATCCACTAGAGGCTTTCTTTCTCATGGTACTTGCACATATATCTTAAGAGCATACATACAGCCTATAATATGCACTCCCCTTATTTGAGTTTGAACCCACACAAGTGACTAGAGTAATGGTAATTAAGAATAAAGTATTATATCTTGGCCAACTTGGGAAGAGTGGTTACTATGCTGCAGGCCCTATAGGATTCCAAATCACCTTGCATATATGAAAGGGATATAAAATGCCTTCATGACATAGATGAATTTTGGTTGCTGTTAAGGATCTGAAAAATATGGTTATGAGTTTCCTTACTTCATAGTGAACCCAGACACAACTTGATCCTGTTAATCAGTGGTTCATATTTTGGTTCTTAACACATAGGTATTTGAAGTTACTCATCCTGCTTTAAGAATGTTCCTATTGTGTTTAAACTGATTTTAATAGATGCAAATTAGCACTAACATTTTTGGAAATAGATTCAGATGAAAGAAAAGAAAACCTGGATCTCGTATTTGATGCTTGCCTTAGCTTTTGAACTGTGTCTTGCCTTCATCTAATGGACAAATGATGACGTAATAAAAAGGCCAAGGCCTCAACACATACATGTGAGTCATTGACCTGGACTTGACACAGACACATAAAAATGAAATAGATCAAGAGATTTTGCAATCAAAGATAAAATTGCTTGGCCAATGTCTGGTTTTCTTGAACCTTGAAATACCAGTCATCTTCACAGTGTTTTCCCTGAATCCAAATAAAATAAAATTGCTATGTAATTTGTTCTTTTGCAGTCTGAACATAAGTATTTTTTAATCCAAATAATACATCCTAAGACTCAAGTAGATAAAGATGTATTGATCCCCATGTAAGTAGAGTCAGAATCAGAAACAACCTCTATACACCCGAATCTACATTTCTCCTTCTGATTCCCATTTTCTCTTGGTTATATACACCATATGTCCTTCCTGGTAATCCATTTATCTTTAGAGTGGAGTTCTAAAAGATTAGTTTAAGATTCATCTTTGGAAACAATACTATAGCTGAGTGTGGAAGCTTGTATCTGTAAGCCTAGCACTCAGGAGACTGAGGAAGGATTGCTGTGAGTTCAAGACTGGCCTGGCCTAAGTAGTGAGTTCCAGCTTATCCTAGCCTACACAATGAACCCTTCTCCCAAGCACAGTGAAAAGGAAACAGTATGGAAATATCAAGGAACACTTGACAGAAAAAGGAAGAGTACTTTGTTCTTCAGTGAAGTTCAGTTTAAGAAATCTCATCCTGGAAAACAATAACGTTTATATGATCTGGACTAGAGTTGTCTGGACTTGGTTGATTAGAACTCCCAGGTTCTGCAGAGGTTACACAAAAATGCAAGGAGCTGTCATCTTACATGCTAGGTAAGCACTCTACTAATGAGACACATCTCCAATCTCACTTTTTTTTACCTTCTGTTTTGAGACAGGTTCTCACTAAATTGTGTGGGTTGACTGTGAGTTGTATCCCAGGAGTGCTTTGAACTTGTGATTCTCCTGCCTCAGCTTTCTGAGTAGCTGGGATTGTAAGTCTTCCTTGCTAGGGCAGGCTGGGAGCTTTAATTTTCTTCTATGAATAAAGAAGAAGCAGCAAGAATGGGTTTTAAATGCCTACTTCTGTTGTTGTTCCTTGTGGAGGACTATGTTGGATGGGTGTTTTAGCCAGAGACTGTTGACTGCTCAGATCTGGGAACTACAATGAGTAGACAAAATATTCTAAACTTGTCAATGACAAGGTAGATTGATTTCTGTCCTGTTAGTATTAAAGATGTTTCCAAAACAAACATGATGCAAATGGGGAAACTATTCAAACTCAAAGTTTATTCTGTCAGAAATTATTTGGTCATTTGTAGTAAAAAAAAAAATACTAAAAGAGGAAGGAAGGCAGGAAAGAAAGGAAGGAAGGAAGGAAGGAAGGAAGGAAGGAAGGAAGGAAGGAAGGAAGGAAAGAAGGAAGAAGGAGGGGAGAAGGAGAGAGGGAGGGAAAGAGAAAAGAAGGAAGGCAGGTACAGGCAGGCAAGCAGCGATACAGTGGACCCAGTCATCATATAACGTGTTTGTTACTGGTCAGAAACCTGACATATGAAAAATTGGTACAAAAAAGTTTGACTACACTCATATCACATATAAAATAGGTTGTGGTATAAATGGAAAAATAATAAAATTATTTTCAAAAAAATGAGAAAGTTCCCAAGTGGTGACTCAATCAATACCTGTATTTGAACCATAACTGGGTTTGGTAATGGAAAATATAAAATGGATTTTATTTCTCTTTGAATGATCATCTTAAAATTGAGCTCACCTCTTCAAACTATAAAAATATATATTATTAACATCGAAGCTTAAAACTGGTTTCAAATGCAGCATAGCCAATACAACATACATTAGCCTGCATAATTTTATAGGTAATTGATTAAGAATACTTAATAGTGAAAATAATAATAGTGAAATATCTTAACTGCTTACCATTGTATGTGCCAGGATTCTTAAACACCTGGCATGCATTATCTCTTAATTATATTCCATGGTTCATACCTCAAAAACAATGAGTATATAAACCAATGTTAAAATAACTCTGAGCAAAGAGTATGGCCCCAGTGGAAGTGAACATAAGACAGAAATCCACCTATGTGCTATCTTTAGCCTTATAGCAGGTTCCAACATGGATTCTTCTGAGAAAAATACCGTTCTTCCCTTCATAATGGACTATGGAAGCTGCATATACCTAAGCTAATAAACACAAGCATTGTGCTTTGCTTAACATAGTGAAACTCTGAGAGAAAAATTATCATTCAGAGTGGGGAAAGGCCGTTCAGTTCCAGGATGGTGGAGTAGCTTACTAAGATGACCATAACACAGTATTTGCGCTGGCTGGCTTTTTGTGTCAACTTGACACAAATTAGAGTCATCAGAGAGGAAGTGACCTCAGTTAAGAAAATGCCTCCATAAGATCCAGCTGTAAGGCATTTTCTCCACTAGTGATCTATGAGGGAGGACCCAGCCCATGACGGGTGTTGCCATCTCTGGGCTCTGAGTCCTTAGTTCTGTAAGAAAGCAGGCTGAGCAAGCCATGTGGAGCAAGCCAGTAAGCAGCGCCCCTCCCCAGCCTCTGATTCAGCTCCTGCCTCCAGGTTCCAGGTCTGCTTGAGTTATTGTCCAGACTTCCTCCAACCATGGACTATAATCTGATAAACTTGCTTTTTGGTCATGGTATATAGTCACAGCATTAGAAACCCTGACTAAGATAGAATATTCTTGTTGTTTTGGTGACTTACACAATAGAATTTCATTTCATCACTATTCTAAAAATCGGCATTTAAGGACAAAGATTAACAGTTTTAGATTCTTTGGGGGATTTTCTCACTGTCTTTTAGATTACCACTTTCTCACAGTGTCTTCTTGAAATACTCATCCTTTGGTCTCTGCCCAAGTTTCTTCATATTAGAAAACATGGGTTACATTGGATTGGGTCCCCTTTAAAGACTTCCTTTAGGTTTTTTTGTTTTGTTTTGTTTTGTTTTTTAAGATCCCATTTTAATTACCTTTTCAAGGGCTTGTCTGCAAATTAGGACCTCAACATGTAAATTTTAGGAAAATAGAATACAACTCAGGCCATGATAGATGGAATTATAAATGTGGTACATATTAAAACACGTGGGAAAAGTAACATTTCTGTACAAAAATGCATACAATAGTTTACCCATGTTGGTATATGTAATGGAGAGTCTTTGTTCTATTCTATTTACATGTGTTATTTAAATGTCTTTCTATTGCCATTTAACCCCCCAGAGCAGTTATGATGTTAACGTCTTCAGATTCTTTCTGTATCTGACATATGGCTAAATTTGAACTCAAGAGCAGAGTCTAAGTGTGGTTTCAAGATTCCACTAGGGCCTTGAAATTGAAATCAAATAATGAAAGCTATTTGTCAGGAAGATAAGGTCGTTTCTACATTGTTAATGTAGAGAGAACATAGTTAATGAAAGATGGAGACAATAAAACAGCAGTGCACGATACAAAAATAAAATCACTGCAGATCAAAGGGAAAGGAAGCAGCAACCAGAAACTGAGTGGTCCAGCAATCACCAAGTCATTCTGTTACTAACTTAATTTGTCCATTTATTTAATTTGATTTGTTCAATTTACTGAGTAGATTAATAGTTGCTTGGAATCACAGCACCTTTAATTACTTCAAGGCAGTGCTAAATATGTGAAAGCAGGGGGAATATCTAATTTCACAGAAACTGTTCATGAAATCATTTGTTAACCAATGTACGCTTGACCATTAAGTCTTAAATTATCAAGAAATCTGAAGTGCAATAGGTTCAAATTGAGTTTAAGTTTTTGTGTTCTGATACCATCTAAAATTCATAAAATGCATGTTGTTTCCATTGAGAATGTATGTACACATTTATATGTGTCAAAGATCAAATAATATCTTTTACTTCCTAAAAACTGTTCATTGTACTGCTAGAATTATGTCAGCCTTGTTCTCCAATACAAATGTGTGTATTTAATTAAGAAGAAAATGAAATTCTTAAATCCTCAATCAATGCCTTTTTATATTTCAAATTATATAAATATGCTCACAGGTCATAATAGAATTTAATGTAACCTTTTAAAATTTTGATGTTTAAAACCAGGGCTTCACTGTGTTTACTTGGTGACCTGGAACTCACTCTATAACCATATTGACCTCAGACTCACAATGATCCTCCTCCCTCTGTCTCTAGAGTGCTAAGATCACAGGTGTTGGCTACCTTTCCCTGCTTGACAACTCTTTTTTGTGTTCTAATCTTGAAAATAGTTTTTCTCCTCCATTTAACAATGAAGCAACCCAGTACTGGGACCAGACATATGTACACACTAGAACAACTTTTAACATCGCAGGGTAAGGTATATATGAAACTGTCTAGGTGCTACACTCAAATTCATAGAACTACATTAATTTCCTTGCTTCTATATTAGTAATGCTTCATGGGTTAATTTATTTAAAATCCCCATAGCTGTAAGGTCCAACCAAAAACTATTAACAGCTCAAACATGTTCATTTTTTTTAGCCAACTGTAGACAAATCTTGAGACTTATAAAACTTTGTTAATTTACAATACATTTACTAGGAAAACACTTTCTATATATAGCATGCCATGTGATTTTCTTTGAGTACCCATTTAATGTTAAAATGTGTGAAACAAGATCATTCTATGTAATACCTCTAAGTAAATTCATGTAAGTTGGGAATGGAAATTGCAACACATTATAATATTATTCCCTGCCATCTAAAGAGTTCCTGGCAACTGTAATAATGAGGTTAAAAAATTTGTGAGTTCCTTAAACCAGTGTGAAATGCTGGGAGAACCCCAGGTTCATGTACTAATGACCTCCTGTGAGAGATGAACAAGAGATTATGACCAGGTCATTTTTCTGGAGAAACATGTTTTAAAGGTAATTTCTATATTGAATAAATCCAGTTACTCCTACCATACAGAAGGTTGAAATAGTCTTCAAATACTTTATGGTTAATCTTAAACTCAGGAAGCTTTACATACAGGGACTGGCTGTCTCTGTCAGAGTCTATGCTAAAGTTGTTCCCCAGTCACTGGAAAATGCTTCAAATTATCAAGACTTTCTCTGTCTACTGGGGGAAAAAAGAAAAGAAACAAAATCTGCCAGGAGCAACACACATGACACTGTAGCTGACAATCACCACCACAATGTTTTTGTCCTTTTATCCTGGGTTTTTTTTTCCAGTTTTTTTTTTTTTTAATCTACCCCAACAAGCTTTCTGTTCCCTCACAGGCTTCATCTTGACTATACCTGCTGAAGAGACCACATCGAGGGAAGCAGTATGAACACTGGCCTGGACTGGGGGCAGGGAGGAATGGTTAGAACCTAAGAAAACTTCATGCTGTATTTTTTCTAATCCCTAGTCCCCACAGTGATGGGCAGCATAAAACAGAAAAGGGAAATGAAGGTAACAGAACCAAGACCACCACACACCTATAGGAACACTAGGTAAGAGGTCGAGGAAACCAAATCACACAGTTCAAGATCACAGTTTCTGTGATAGAAGTTTAGGGCAATGAATGGGCCTCCAAGAACAAGTAAAGCCTCAAGTCAGAATGAAAAGAATTATCACAGATATAAATATTCACCTAAAGAAAAGCAAACACCATGTAAAGCTGTGAAGCTTCGAAGGAAATAAGAAATAGAAAGCAGGACAGGAAAATGCAAAACATGAGCAAGAAAAGAGATAGAGTATGTGTGAAATAATAAATGCAGAAGATACAATGTATTTGGCCATTAAAAGTCAAAACAATACAGCCAATGAAATACAAAAGAACAATCATTCATGAGATTTCCCTAGAACAATAGAATGAGTTGAGACTACAGACCATAAACTTTCACAGAAATAAATCTTCCGAGACAAATAACTAAAGTTATACCATTAAACGTGAGAAAGAAAACCTCTTTAGTCAAGAAAATACCACTTCCCCTGAGCCCTGCTACTCCTTTGTTCTTGTGACTGTGGGTCAAGCAAGATTCCTGGTTGTCATGAGAATACCATCTCCTCCCCAAGTGCAGAAGATGGGTTTGTAGTCACATGTGACCCAATCCTGTAAGGTCAGTGCAGCCATGTTTTTGATGTAAAATAACAGGGTGTGTCTTGGTAGGGTCTTGATAGAAAAAACACACAAACTCACTGGGTTAGGAAGAGTTTCAAGCTGCTAAACAGGAAGGAAAGAGGATAATTCTATAGGCACAAAGAGATGAAGATGAAGTTGTTGAAGACATAATGTAAAATATATAGCTTAAAAAACTGTGATAGATATGTGGACAAAGGCAGGCACAAGGTAAGTAAATATATAGAGAGACAGAGATATACTATGCAATAAATAATTGCCACATGCAGCTAGTCCCAACTTATATGGTTAAGAAAAGCCCAATGCCTAAAAATACAGCCCAGCTATATTATGCTTATATATGTGTGTCCAGTGCAAACATTGGAATGAAAATCAAACTTTGGGCTGAGTAGAGTACTCAGACAGGAGATAAAGTGATTGTAAGTACAGTATGAGGGCCTGAGATCATATCCCTATCACCCATCTAAAAATCTGGGTGTGGTGGTAGCTGTCTGCATGAGCAGAAAGGGAGGAGTGAGAGAACATAACATACACTTAAACCGTTTATTGTAGACATTCCAGCATTACTTCTTTTTTTGCAGCTTGTTTTTACTTCTGTTTCATATGTTTTGATGTTAGGATACTCAACTATTCCTTGAGTAATGAAACATTTTTAATTATTAATATCTAGAGCACAATGACTAATAACTTAAGACTCTAGGGGAGACAAAATATTGGCTTTTTAACAATTAAGTAAAAGACTTCAAATATCTATCAATTAAAAATTCTCTTCCATTCTCAATTGACTACTCAAATAAGAACTGGCATAAGACCTACTTTGGAGCATAGTGTTTTATTTCCTGTCACAGACTTGCTTTCTTGTGCTGCATGTAGGCTAACAGGAAATGAGTTCTTGTTCCCTCTGCATCCACATGTCTCAGGGAACAGAAGCTATACATTGTGTCACTTAGGCATAGGGATGGGACTGCCAATAAAATTTCACAACGGAAAATCCAAAATACATTATAAAATATGAGAAAAAGGAACTCTGATTCTCTGTTCTTAAAATATTCTTCCCAGAATACCTTAGCTTCATATGCAGAATTTGGCATTGATAAATGTCTACGTGGCAAGTGGTCATACACATCCTTTTAGTTCCAAGTGACAAACACATGCAAAAGCTGTCCAAGATGATCTCAGATCAGTTTTAGTATCTGTAAATTAAGTAACAAAGAACAGATCAAGCCCCTGAGTGTGCTGGAGATTCAGATGAATAATGGTCCACATTACTCCCAATATTAATGGTAAGCTTCAATCTGACCTGTGAGCACATTTCCAACAAGATCCACTAATGTCCTTTGCACATTTTCCTTCTTGGACACTAGAGGGAGGTTGTTTGCACTCACCCACTTCAAGGCGTATTTGCTGGAAGGTGATCATGCTCTGTCTTCCCATCTTCTTCTGGTCTGTAACTACAAGGCAGAGAAGGCAACTGTGCACCCTTGTCATTCAGCATGAAATAGATTTTTCTTATGACTACTCCTCTACCATGCATGGGGAAAACAGCAATTTAGGAAATAGCCCATATATACTTATAAAAGGAGAATCTAAATGGAAAATTTAACACAGATAGGAGCAACTAACAGAGGTAAATCATATCTCAGACATTGTTAACATAATTGTATTTACAAAGCAAATATTGATTGATTGATCAATTGATTGGTTGATTGATTGATTGATTGATTGATTTAGATAGGGTCTCACATAGCCCAGGCTGGCTTCAAACTTCCTATGTACCTGAAAATGACTTTGAACTTCAGATACTCCTTCCTCTACCTCCAGAATGTTGGGAAGGCCAGCGTGTACCACCATGTCCTGTTTATACGGTGCAAGTGATCAGACCCAAGGCTTTGTGAATGCTACACAAGTACTCTACCAACTGAGCTACAGCCCTAGTCCCCCAAATCATATTTTTAGAAAACACAATAGCTAAACTTTTAGAAGCTCAAAGGATAATATCATTTTATACAGCAAACTTTGGAAGAGAATAGACAACGATGCACTATCTGTTTTTATGCTCTTGACTGTCCTTCCAGTTCCTTCTATCCCAAGAGGTGCTTTACCTCTCTGAACCCTCTCTCTATATCTTCATTTGTCACCTTTGCATGGGCTCATTCTGCTGCAATCTATGTCATTTACTCTCTAACCCAATTTAACTTTTTGTTCTACCCAGATGAGTATCTTCCATGTAGAAGTTATCTCATACTAGAATACTTTAATTAATCCTCTTCAAATATACACATTAAAATATAACTGCTTTGTACTTTTCTTTAATAACGGTTCTATGATCTCAACATCTATTATTTTGAAATATGTTTTTATAAAGATAATGCCATTATCCTTCTCTGATAAAGAGTCTTAACACACTCCAACACTGATGAATAGCCACCTTGTCTTGTCATCCTTGTGGTTTAGCACTTGAAATCCCTTCATTTTCCTCAATTCCTGTGAATAAGAAGTTGTTTTTGTCATTTTCTTCATTTACAATTTACCTATATTTTTATCAGAGTTGAAGCATTGTGAAAAGTGTCTCCAACCAGAAGAACTATAGGAAAAACCATGTCATTGGGTCAAGTAAATCTTTGATGCTATGCCAATGAAGAGTATTTAATAGTCTTTCTCCTTTGGACACTATCCCTCAAAAAATTGTCTTATCATTAGTCATCAACTAATCCCTGGTAGAACATCAACTCTCAGTGGCTTAAGTTACTATTCTAGGGGGTATTTGTATTTAAAGAAAAAAAAAAAAAAAACTCGAGGGGCTGGAGAGGTGGCTCAGTGGTCAAGCGCAGTGATAGTTACACAGAAGACCTGGGTTTGGTCTCTAGTTCCTACAAGGTGGTTCAGAGAAGCCCCTAACTACAGCTTCAGAGGATCTGGTGCCCTTTTCTGGTCTCACAGGCAAACAGGCATTCACAGTCCTCACAGTTGTGCAGGCAAATACCCATACAGGTAAAATAAGTTTTTAGAACTCCTTTAAAAATAAAATAAGAAATAAGCATGAAATCTGTAAGACCCCTCAAACTACAAAAGTGACTCTCCATACAGGTTGGGAAAATTTCTAAGCAATCTTTGAATCTTGTCACACAAGAGCCCCTAAGGCCATCTTAGGATAAACAGGTTTTTGTGTTGGTAGATCCCATCTGAAAGATAATGTTCTGAACAACAACTTATAGCTGACAATAAAACTGTTACAGTTGATGCAGACACCACAATTCAAAGGAATATAGAAATGGGTGAAAATTTGGAAGATATATATATCTGGAATAACTTTACTTTGGTTTCCCAGTTCCATGTACCCTCTTTAGAGCAAAAGCAGTTGAGTTTCCATTGCAGAATGACCCTCTACCTCCTGCCCACCTCATCTCCCACTCTCGTTTTATGTTTCCAACTGTGGGCAGGGTCCCAATAAGCAGCAATTTGTTATCTTCTATTCTGGGCCACAGAGTTGATTCTTAGCAAGAAAGGACATTGCTGGAAACACTGGAAGTAAATAGCTTTTGTCAGGATCTAGGAATGTGGCTCAGTGGTACAGTGTTTGTCTAGCCCTGGGTTCAATCCCCAGCGCTTCCAACTTGTCTCAAATGGGAGGGTGGGAGGTTACAAAAAAATATACAGCACATGAGTGAAGGCTTCATAAGGAAAAACAAGCTGGAGAGAATCCAAGTTTGATTCAGAGAAGATGTTTCAGAATTTACTATAATGTCTGATGTGACTTATTGTAGGATAGATATCATATGAAACAAAAGCTTGTCATTCCCTGGGAAAGTTCTGTATGCTAAGACTGAACAGTTCTTTTCCAGATTTGTATGTCTCATTATTCACATACTTTGAATATGTTTTTAAAAAATATCTACTATAAAGTTGTATTTGATATCTCTCTTATTCTTGGCTTATAAATCTCTCTGTGTGGCTTATAAGGTTACACAATAAAACTGCTCTGAATTTTGCATAATGAATTTACAGTGAGTAATGGAAGGAATCTAGTGGTAAAAGCATGACTGTCTGGCTCCCGAGCATCACAAAATTAAGTGCACCTCAGCTGAGCATCCAGACCCAGCGTCAGCTCTAGCCCTCGTGGGTTGCTGGTTCTGCTCTCTGTTCTCCTTTATCCTGCATTTTCTTCAGAAACATCATCTCTCCTTGCTTCTCTCCTCTGTAACTTTCACTTCAGCTTAATTTGTTTCCCATTCATAGCTTTTTATAAATTTAGGACTTGAAATTATGAATTTCAATAAGGTTGTGCACTCAACCAATCATTCTAAATTCCATGTTCCTTTCTATCAGCTTATGACATGTTCACTTTTGAAGCAGGTGTGATTGACACAACTAGGATGCTAAGAATCATGACACTATACCATTTGTATGTGCATATATATGCAAAAACATATAGAAAAGAAAATGTGCTTTACAAAAATGATGGAAGCAGGTCGACAATGACTAATATTGTCCAACTGTGCAAAGCAATAAAAACACTGTTCTGATTATCACAGGAATACTGAGACTTTCTCCCTGGAGAGGGAAAATAAATCATGAGACAGTATTGAGAACAATAATCAAGACGAAATCATTAATTCATCTTTTAGGAGTTCTGTTGAGGGCCAGAAAGATGACTCAGTGGGTAAAGGTATTTGCCATCAAACCTGGCTACCTAAGACACACACCAAATAAATGAGTGAATGAAGAATAAACAAATAAATGTATTTGATAATAGTAATATACTTTAAAAAGAGTACTGTGATTAATGTTCTACAGTGAACACTTTGGTTTGTATTGTAGGATAAAATAAAATGTAAATATCTCAAAAGATTCATGAGACATATTTGAAGTTATTGTACGCCTTATGTCTTACAAATTTAAAATAAACAGCCTTAACTATATAGGACCTAGAAATACAAAGTATATGTACATATGTTAGGTTTAAACTAAGCCTTTACTAACAAATCAGACATTAGATTCATTCTGATAATTGTTTAGAGATGTTGGTTTTAGCAGATAGTTTAGGAGAGGGAAAGGGGAAATGAAAAAAAAAATCCACAGATCAAGAGAGTAAACTCAAAATTGTTTCTGTTGTTACAATGGATACAATTTTTCAAGACATCATAAATAATTTAAAACATATTCCTATTGCTACAGATAATTTTATCTAAAACATAGAAATGATAACCATACACAACCAAATGTAGCTGGTTCAGCTTTAGGAAGTCTTTATGACCTAAGATACAAAGCAATTTTGGAGGAAACAAAAGCAAAAGAAATTCAAGCTCTCCAAGATCTGATTTTTTTTTCCTGAAGGGTGACATATTGAAATAATCTCTACTAAAAAGAGTGCTGATGAAGCAGTGGAATTAAAGATGCCATTTCAGAAGATGAAAGAGAAAACTGATGTATCCGAGTCAATGAAACGAACAAACGTAACATAGCACACATGTTTTGATTCTATAGATTTCTCACACTGTCTGGAGTTCCCAGTTTACTAAGGTGATCATGACAATATTTTAATTCATAAATCAATTTGAAAATTCAACTTGAGAATAATATTTTTATGTTTAAGGACTATTTAAAAGTTCAGAAATAGACTGAGCTTCAAAGTTTTTGCTCCTTGAGCCAGGTGTTTCTAACCTGTGGTCCTTGGTTTGTTAAATCTTCTGAGTAAGGCAAAGATTAAGATTTCAGACCCCACACTGAGAGACTGGAATTTCCTTGTACACAGAGTGATACGTCAGAAAACTAACAAAACTCAAAAATAAACTATTGTCAACCCATCCCTGTGTTCCATGGGTTGAATATTAAAATAATCACTGTGGAAAACAACCATGGATGTATTTAAATGATAGAAACCTAGTTTCTGAGAAAGAGGATATATTCTCATAATGCAAGCCATATGCCATTTATAGGGTGAGAAAATTTTAAGACTCCTTCCTACATTAACAGCACAATGAAGCAAAATGACTACGCCAGAGTTTTATGATGTGGCTCGTCTGAACATAGTATCATGATACGATATCACAATGACAGCATTTGATACTATATCACAATGACAGCATTTGATACTATATCACAATGACAACATTTCATATTAGTGAGCAATGCATTCAGCTTTTGAGGGGCTAAAAAATACTTCCAAGAATGATAGTATTTAAACCATGTTTTAAGAATGTAGGTGTTCTCATGATGTGGAGGACAATGACTGAAGACAAAGGAACTAAACACTGAAGAAGTTGAAGAGATAAATAGTCCTTCGTGAGTACGGCACAGCACCAGAGGTCTCTGAAAGTGGTAATTCCAAGAAAGTTTTAGGCTAGATGTGGCACAATTCTCTGAAACTGTTACCTTCTGAAATTCGGCAATTCTAAGTATATGGCCAGCTCCGCTCCTCTCTAAGACAGTGGTATGTCATCTATGTGGGCATGCTCAATGGGTATAATGCACACAGTGCTAAAAATGTTCACTGAATTAAGGAACAGGAAAAGAGTGACATTCTGCACATAGACAGAAAGATTATCATTGAAGCAAAGAAATCTTGAAGGTCAGAAGTATAGCCTATTACATAAAGTATCATGGTTACTAAGTAAAAACGATGAGATCATAATGGGAGGTTTTCTGTGCCTTCCTGGTGTGTTTACCTAAAATAACAAATCTCATCCCTTGAGTCAAGAGAACTCTGCTAATAGATTGGCATGAGACACTATGCAAGTAGCAACACTTCGTCTTTAAAATGACAACTGGCATTAGGGTTCCTTTAAACTCTGTAACTTATGACTGTACAATATGACTTAAAAGATTATATCACTGAAGAAGCAATGCTTTAGTATGAGGTCATTTTACTTTAAAAATAACTAAATATTTTTAAAATATTTATTTATTTTACAATTTATTTTTTACAGAAATATTTAACTCTATAAAATAAAAGTCATTATTGTCCTTTTATCCAACTCAAATGTAGAAAGTTATTTTAATGATGTTATGAATATAATTAAATTAATCATATCATTGACTATTTTGATGTGAGATATATGTCTATATCTACTTACCTACCTACATATCCATCAGGACCTGTCTTATGGTTATCAAAAAAAGTACTAATATAATAGTAAGTTATATCTGGAAAAATTAAATATACACACTGAAAACAAGAGATAGATAGTATTCACATAATTCATCTTTAACCCTATTTACCCTACTTTCCAAATTAATATAAATAAACAAAAATAATAATGCAGAGAATCCTATAGAAACTATATAGTCTGAACTTATTTATCTTAGATACAACAGGGAAAATACAAAGCTTTTAAATATCAGACTGTTTCCTTCAGGGCAATTAAATCTAAAATATTTATATAGCAAAAGGTAGAAGCAACTACTTAGTTAGACAGGAGGTCAACCATAAGGAAAGTGCATAAATTACACATAACCAACGGGGAAACGTTCATCAGACTTTGACAGGACATGGTCTAAACTTTTCATCATCTGCATATGAAGTAAAAGTAATTCATTGCCAAGGGTCTAGAAATTTTTTATCAGAATGAGGTGTAGAAGTAGGAAGTTTAGACGGAATATAAAGACACATTTTTAGTTGAATATGGAAATGTATTAATTAAAAATACAGTAAGAAGTGACAAATTCAACAGTTCAGTTCAACAAATGGTTGTGACGAGTGGATTCAAACAGCGTTTCGGGAGACAGAGCTGCTTCATGTGCATGTGCCCTCAAACATCTACTGTCCCAGAAGACCAACAGATATATAAAGAAGTGGTATACCTCAGGGTAGCAAAGAAAAGGACTAACAGTGGGTGCAGGGTGCTCACCTAGCATGGAAGATGAATAGCATGAGAAATTGAGTCTGTAGGGATTTGAGGGAAAGTGGAAGAGAAAGCTCTGGAGAAAGGAGACATTCTGAGATGAAATACTCACCCCACTGTTTATTTTCTTTCCTTCCACTCTCTCTATATTCCTGAAAAGACAATGCCTGTTTGGAAAAATGCAGGAGGTTCATCACATCAGGGTTTGATTTTATTCCTTGGCAAGAAATGAAGGAAGAGTACAAGGGGCCAGAAACCATGGTAATTAGAGGAGGAGGTTCGAAATCTAAACAATTGAAATAACCAAAGAGAAAAGCTTTTAAATCAATTGTAAATTGAATTTAGAATAATCATGCAGCATTATTTTCCTCTGTATCTTCCAAAATGATCCAAATCCGCCAAACATCATCCGCAAACTTATCCTGAACATTTGTTTCCACTAGAGAGTGAAAATTGTTTATCTAATTCATTCCATTTTTGATGCATGGTCAGGAGCATGGCCTATAGGCCTTGAAATATTCAAAATTCATTTTCAAAGACCTTCTACAGGCATTCCTACTTTATGCTTAGCATCTGGGCATAAAGATTAAGGAAGTCAGTTGATTGTGCCTCAACCAGAGAAAGCTTATAACCACATGAGGAAAAACATATCATGCGATTGGAGAACAGATTTAAGGTAAAGCCTTCTTACATGTTCTCTGTATGATCTCATGAAGAAGAGTGTAATAGTGCCTGGGATGCAAACAAATATAAGGACAAGATTATTTAGGGACAGTCCAGTTAGGTAATGTTTTACAACAGCATGTGCAGATCTCAGGCTTGACTGGGGCTGTCATGTGCAGAGTGTCATTCACATCTCCAGTACTGAGGGTGTCTGCTTTCTCCTCTGACCTTTATCGTAACTCGAAACTCTGAAAATTTACAAATAAGGATGAGCTAAGAACCCTAGATCCACATGTCTTCAGAAGTCCTCTGGAGCTGTGGTGTTGAGAGACAGCCTAGAAAAAGAAGAAATGAAGGGACTTTATGGCGGAATAAATTTTATCCATACAATATATTGAAGCATGTCCACCAAAGAGTTTTAAGGGTAGATTCTGCATTTTTTTTTTTTTTAGAGAAGACAGCAAATGGCCCATGCAACTTGAATGGAGTTAATGTGCCCCCTGCTCTGCCAATCACTGTGTTTGACCTTACTAACCTTGAGAATCTGTGAGTCCCTGAAGCTAAGCAGTAATCACTAGTCTGATGGACCTGACAGAGTAAATATGTGTAACCATAAGCTCTGCATGCAGACTTAAGAGCTTAATATGCAAAATTCTGTGTAGTTCTCCAGCTCTATCTATGAAAAGACAATCTTGGACCTGTTTCGCCTACAGCAGTAAAGTGTATCATTAATAATGTAAACGCTGGTCTATATTTGTAAGGATTCCACCGAGCAGCATAAAACAGCTTGTTTCCTCTCAAGAAAAGAGTAAAGATACATTTATTGTTTCCTCTCAAGAAAAGAGTAAAGATACATTTATTTTGACAGATGATCTCTTTCCAAACACTAGTTATAAATTAGTCACTGTTTCCCTAAGGCAAGTTCCAAATTCCCCAAACTAAAGAAGACAGTTTTATTTGCTATCCCCCATGTAGTTTCATTGTCAGCATCGTGTTCCCAAAACGGTGGTGTTAATGCGAGTCACCCATGACCACACTGGGTTAGAATGAACCTGTTTAAATGACTCTTCAACCTTCAGGGCTCATGGAACAAAATTTACTTTTAATTGCTCCATTTTAATTTCTCAGGGAGATGGATATTTGTGCATAAAAAAAAAACTGCTCCATAGGTAGTATATTCAATATTGAGCTGCTCAGTGTTGATAATTTCATAGTTTTGAGTTCTCTTTTAATAAGGATTCCTTAGCTCAAAATTTTATGAAGTTCTATTTTATAGAACATTCTTCTACTTTCTTCCCATGAATCTTCATGCTTTTTTATTTAAATTTCACTTAGATTCTGTGGTAGGTCTAGTGTTAGCATATAATAGCATAGGGAACTTGGAAGGAGGCTGGACTTTAAGATAAAAGACTTACTTACATGTCCTTGGGAACTCGCCAAGGACCAGGACCTCTTTGATCTTAGGGCTAGGGGCAGGACATGCCCCCTGAGGTGCCCGCCCTCTGGAGGTCTGCTGTCATTATCCAGCTCTCTGTGAAAAGCATCTAAATGACATGCGCTGAGGCACCTGCCCACATCTGTGGACCGCCTGTGAATTCATGCCCCTCTGCAGAAAGCTTTTTTGAAAAAGACTGAGCCCAGGAACATAACTGAAAAAGTACACAAAAGCTTCTGCCGACAGGTGAAGACATATATATATATACATATATATATATATGTATATATATATATATATATATATATATGGCAGGATTCAGGTGGACATTAGGCTCTCTCTCCTGTTCTTGACTCACTCAACAACATTTTCCTCGAGTGGAAAAAAAAACACACATCATAATCTCACTGGAAAGTTGCACCCTCTGATATTGACCGGTTCAGGTCTGGAGAGGAGATGAATTCTCCCTGAGATTCAGGAGGAGTGCTTAGAAGTGGAGCTCTGGGACTTTGGGCCTTTGCAGACCTTAAGCATCTGAATAGGTGAGTCACCTGGGAAATTTTCATATGTTAATTGGTCTTAAGACCACAAAGGCGAGGAACAAAACTCAGAGACTTTAAGAGACTTTAAAACTGGAAAATTATATGAAGACCAGCCATCCACCAGGACCCATGCTCAGAGAAAGCTATCTTTTTGGGAAACCTTAGGTTACTGTTAAATGCTTGCATTATAGGTACTAAGAAGTTTTACGTGCTAGGTTTCAGAGTTAGAGTTTGGGTTTAGGATTTAGGAATTTTATAGACAATTGTTAAGTAATTGTTAAGTATTAATAAATGTATGTGTGATAAATAAAAATTTACTATTACAAGATTCTCTAAAGTTTACATAAAATTCTTAGTAGGAGAGCCAAGTATAGAAGGTCAGCAAGACAGGTTCCAAATTCAGTGCTTTTGGTAGGAATTACACTCCTGGCCTTGCAGGGTCTCGTAGGTATACGAGATGCATAGGGAAGACACTTGGAGTCTGACCCAACTCCGCTAGGACTAAGAAATCTGACAGTATCATTTGTACTACCATCCCAATTCTCCATTTACGTGAACTCTTGGATTTCACCAATGCCCTTCAGGCTCATCTGTTTCCAGTATAGTGTTCTCATTTACTCAGCTAGGTATTTTCAGAATGGTTCTTAGGAATGAACAAATGAGTAAAAAATAACTAACCTAATGATCTTGGTAGCTGGAATGAATTACTTTCAATCCTAGAAATGTAGAAAAGCGGGCTGTTCCACTTTATTTTCTGGGGGGGGGGGGCATGAAGGGGATAAGCAACAATGATAACCTTCAGTTATTCCTCTCTGCATAAAGGTTTCCTCTGAGAGACAGCTCTGAATATTCCTAAGAGCGTGGCTTTTGGTGCAGATTCCAATGCATCAATACCCACCTGTCTTGAGTATATGAGTCATCTTTGTCCTTTTGTCCCATGCCTTGAAGAAGAGATTATGCCTCTTTGGTCATTCCCTACTGAAAACACCTAAAATGTCATAGCTGTCATCATAGGATCAGGGCTCAAATAGTCCACACAGCCTCCTCCCAGAGTTATAGCAAAACTGCTTCCTTAGTAGCCTGTGGCTCAGCCCTCTCACATGGCTGCCACAGAAGCCAGGGTCTACTCCACCATTTGCAGTTGCTTCTGCAAGAATCCAGAGCTAATGCGCATTTACTGTGATGGGTTTAGTGGCCTCAGTAACAAAGGCAGTGCTTACCAAAATTCTTCAGTAAATGTTGCCACAAGCATCCCAGAGACCTGGAAGGAAGGGTAGTGGTAGACAGACACAGGACTCTGTCTGGGTTCACTTCAGAAATAAATACACCTTTTCCCACTGCTGCTTATAATATTGTTCAGGGAGCTACTAGAGACAGCACCACAAGCAGAGTTTGGTCAGACAGTGTCTTTGACCCTTGATCTTAGTTCTTCTGTTCTTCCTGCCTTTGTGCGCTTTGTTTGTCCCAAGGATGATCTCCCCAGGCTTTCTCTCCCGCTTGCAGTTTTCTTCAGTCCTGCAGCCACATCTGTGTGAGGGTTTGTACCCAAGAAAGGAAGTGCATACCACCTGGACATCAGCAACAGCAGTGCTTAACTGAGTATTCCCTGAAGCAAGTGGGGAGCAGGGCTGACTCTTCACGCAACGCAATACAGGCCCAGAAGTCTACCTACCACATGTGAACTCATTATACCCACATTAGTGTTCGTCATCATTATCTTGTAGCATCTTCCACAGACAGGGATGACACTCTTCTCAACCCTTGAGAAAGAAAATCATGAACCTTTTTGAGATATTCAAAGAGATGACTATGGCAGAAATGATAGTATAAGACTCAAAACTTTGAGATGGATTCTGTCACAACTAGAAAGTATGAAAGTTTTTCTTTTATTTTAATTAATAAAAGTTTGTGCTACTTAAAAGTATCAACTCCTTTATCACTTAAAATATGAGGAGTCTCTTGGCCCTCATATGACTGCTGAAATGGAGTGGGGGACCGTTATGTAGGAACATTCCACTCCAAACGAGTGTGATGGAAGAGATAGGGGGTAGAAGGTGGGAGGGTGGGACAGGCAGGGACAGAAAGAGGACATTGCGATGGAGATGTAACCTGAAGTAATAAATAAATATTAAATAAATAAATAATATTTAATATAACTAAAGCTAAGGCAGGAGGATTGTCAATAATTCAAAGTCAATCTAAGCTCATAGTGAGTTCCAGACTAGCCTGGACCATAGTGAGAGAGAATGAATGTCTCAAAATTTAAAGTAATTAAAAGATTTAATTACATTAAATAAAAAGTAATATATCAAAACCAAAATTATCAGCATTATATGAGTGGTTTTAAACATTCTAATTTTTCTAGGGAAATCCTTTAATGTTAAAGCTTATTTAATTTATTCTGTATTTTTTAAGAAACAATAGTCTACTGTAGTATTACAATTATTTTCTTACTAACTCATTCTGTCAACAGTACATAATTTGTATTTACTCTGCATACCAAATTCTATCCTGTCTTTTCCAATAGAATCATTTTCTCTTTGCTGTTGGTGGGTGGTATTCCAATAAGTAATACAACTATATTTTATGGTGTGTGTGTGTGTGTGTGTGTGTGTGTGTGTGTGTGTGTGTGTGTGTGGTTTTTTTGTTTTGTTTTTTAGTTTTCTCTCCCTGGCAATGAGACCCTTTTCACTGGTGGTACTGCCTTGTAGGCCCCCAGTGTATGAGGAGGTTCTTGGCCCTCATATGACTTCTGAACCGGGGTGGGGGACTGTTATGTAGGGACACTCCACTCCAGAGAAGTGGGATGGAAGGAATAGAGGGTGGGAGGGTGGGGCTGGGAAGGGGGGAAAGAGGACAATATGATGGAGATGAAACCTGAAGCAACAAATAAATAAATTAAAAAAAAATAAAAAAATAGTAGTAAAGTGAGACAGGCAAGTCAAAGAAAAATTAACCAAAAGACCCAAAGTACAAGATGACCACCAACCCTGTAAAGTATATAATGGGCCACTTCACTCCTGACTTATAAAATACCTTCTGTGAGCCTGGAAAGATGGATCAACAGGTAAGGGTGCTGCTGTTCTTCTAGAAGACCCAAGTTCAGTTCCCAGCACCCATATCAGGCAATTCACAACTGTCAGTAACTCTAGTTCCAAAAGATCTCATACCCTCTCTGGCTTCCACAGGCACCCACAGACACATCAATGAAAATAAAAACACGTATTTAAAGTAAAATACAACATTTTGGAAAGGGAACAGGAAGGGCAAGTCGTCGTCACTGCTTTGAGTCGGGATAACCGGAATTCCCAGTCAGTTTCTCTGTGGAGCCCACAGAATGTGAAGCTTTGGGAAATTTCAGAAAACATGAAGTCAGTTATGGAAGTCCACAGCCTGAAGGAAAAGGTTGGTGAACTTCTCTGCCACCAAATTTCTCACTCAGGCAGCTCCATTTGTCCATTTACTTATTAAAAGAATTAGTCACAGAAACCGCCATGAGCATGAATGCACACTCTTAGACTTCGTTGGAAATTTTAGAGAAGATATTAAGGAACTTGTAAACATTAAATACGAAATGTAGACAAGCGCCCTGGGAAACTGTGGAGTGCTTTTCAGGGAAGCAACAGTCTGTAATGACTGCGTATACTGGACATGCAGTAGAATGAATGACACATCACGCTGGGGATAATGTGCTACCCTGATGGAAGGACACTCCAAAGAAGAGGAACACAGAGACAGAGCCCTGGTACCAAAAGAAGCTTGATCTACCCCTGTGCCTAAGACAGAATGTTTTCCTGGAGGCTCGGAGTGATAGAGGTCACAGAATACAGGAGCCAGTGGAGGCGCAGACAGAAGGCAGACCGCACCAGCCTCATTTCTAGATTAGCACCTGCTCTGACAGCAAAGGCATTTCTCCAGAAGAATTTACACTCAGAAGTAATTTGCAACTTGAAGCATCCAGAAGTGAAACACACTCAATGAAAGGGATACCATGTCCCTATTCCTAGGAAACTGTAAGTAAATGCCTGTTTATGGCTGTGTGTTAATTAATAAGTGGGAAGTCAACTGAGACCGTATTCTAGGAATTCAATAGTCCTGATAAATTGCTGTAGATGCTGTGGGTTGAAGATAGGCAAGGCTAATGGGTTTCAAGAGAATGACAATACATTAATTGGAGATAAAAATGATAAAAACACGAATGATTCTTGGGAACCAGACACTGAGATTTCAAGGTGTAATGTCCTTAACACAGAGTACGTCTTGTTTAGAGAAGTTAGAAGATGTTAAGTTTATTAACTTTTCTGAAGGTGTACCTCTTGAGAGCAGCTGAGCTAAGATTAACATGCAGGCACCCCCGTTCCAATCTGTGGGTGTATCCCTCGGGCTGTGGACCACGTGCATGAAGAGAGAAGTAAGGGCAGAGGAGCAGCAGGGCAGTCAAAGGTGGAGGGCAGAGAGGTGAGGCTATGTACCCCCTCATGGCCAATACAAACTGGTCCCTCAAAGTTCTTACATGATGCTCTTTCCAGGCCTAACTCCATGTATTCCCACTGGGTAGTATTCCTGAAGCCACGAAGTACACACTCTCCATCTCCGGTATGTTTGCTTCTCTCTTTCTCACACACTTTTGACATTTGAAATTAGCATTTTCTTTATCATATTTTAGCATGATTTAACACCCTCTCCCCATTCTGGGTACTGGAAACATCCACAAATAACTAAAACTGTAACTTATATTGTTCTTGGGTTGAACAAGGATTACATTTTGTATTTTTTCTTTTCTTAAGGAAGCGAAAGATACACGTTTTATATATTATTTGCATTTTAAACAAAATCCTTTGCAGTGTATCTGTAGATAATTATCTATTTCTAGTGTCACCAGCTCATAGATAGAAAAGTTAAGGTAGGGTTTTTTTTGTTTGTTTATTTGTTTGTTTTTGTTTTTGGTGTGTGTCCCATGTTCACTGAAAATAGAAAACCCAGGGACTGGTTATTGGGAACAAGCAAAAGAAAGTTTTTCTAAGCTCTACCATTTCATTTTCAGACTTCATTTAATCATATGGAGAAACTAAATTGAAGGTCTCATGTCCTAGAGGGCCTGGTGACTCCCCAGTAGCTGAACAGCTTTTGTCATGGGGAGACAACTGTCTGACTCCAGACATCTCAAGGACAACTTCTCCATCTTACTGGTAGGATCAAATAGGTTCATGTTCCCAGACCCAGGGACCTACTTCTTTCTGTCCTGATTGATGGAAACTCCCTTGCTCAACCCTTACATCAAAATATGATTGGACAATGCTACAGCCCACCCTGCTCCTCCTTGCTCTATAGTTTTGTCCTTTAAATATGCTGTACAGTGTCCCTTCAGCTTCATAGTTCATAGTTCAGCTCCTGAGTCTGTTCTGAGGCCCTTAGAGAGCAGTAGCGGCTTACCTACAGTAAATTTTTATCATCTGCATTGACCTGGTGTTTGAGTTATATTGGATTTATGTTGCATTTAAGTGGACCCCACAACATGGTAAGATGATCATCAATTAAAGGCCTTTGCCACCACACATGACAACCTGAATTTGATCTCTAAAACTTGCATAGTAGAAGGAGCAAACCAGTTCTACAAATTTTCCTCTGACAGCCAATTGCACCCTCTTACACACAACCACACGCCCACACACACCACACACACACACACACACACACACACACACACACATTCAACCACACACACACCACACAAACAACCACCACACACACACACCACACAAACAACCACCACACACACACACCACACAAAAAACCACACACACACACTCCAATAATTAATTAATTAATGTGAAAAAATAGAAACCTAGCCTTATAAAATCAAAATGACTTCAGTAGTTAATAGATGTTTTTTAACATAACAAATGGAAGAGTGTGATTTGCACTGGAAAACCTATGGGCTCACCATCACCAACTGTTATTTGAAAGGCAAGAGCTTGTGGCTATTCCTCATTTCTATCTCATGAGATAGAATTATCACGAGATAATTCCCTCATCTGTATTTTCTTCAAGTCACTCATAGTCTTATTATCCTTGCAAGCATCTTGGGAAGCACACTGACCGGAAGTTGACCTAGAATGGTCAATAAATAAGCTCATGCTTTATACCGAGTGTTTAGGCAGTGCCTGGTAAAGAGATAAAAGGTTATTCAACATGCATGTGGTAAATGAGTAAATGAATAATGTTAATGAAAACTGTTGCTAAGGGGTTTGGATAAAATTACTAAGAATGAATTTGTGTGAACTACTCTATGTGGAGAGGTTCAGCTTATTATTTAAATTATAATAAAATATCTACTTCATTAGTGATAATAATGAGATACAAATAACCAAATATAAAATATCAACAGTTAATACATTCCACGGACTCATAGCTGTCAAAACTCCTCGTGACTGGTCTAAAGTCACCCTGTTTCTTTATAATATGCAAGCATAGATTTTCTGCTCCTAAGAAGCTGGAAGTTGGGGCTGGAGAGATGGCTCAGCGGTTAAGAGCACTGGCTGCTCTTCCAGAGGTCATGAGTTCAATTCCCAGCAACCACATGGTGGCTCACAACCATCCATAATGAAATCTGGTGCCCTCTTCTGGCCTGCAGATACACCTGCAGACAGAACACTGTATACATAATAAATAAATCTTAAAAAAAAAAAAAAAAAAGAAGCTGGAAGTCAGTATTTTATTTTATTTTATTTTATTGTGGCAGCTCAAACTATTTAAGGTTTCATTCCTATAGCTGCCACACATAGATATAGAGGTATCACCTACAGACTTAATTTTATTATTGTTAAACAGATAACAACAAGGTCCTTCTCATTCCATATCTTTCTCTTTATATTTCCTCCTCTAAGGTAGGAAATTATTACAGACTGCAACTAATCTTTATTCTTTCTGTATTTTTTTATTCTGTATGCCTGTGTACATGTGGATTTATTTGCTTATACACATGTGTGTGCATACGTATGTGGATGTGCGTAGGTGCATATGGAAGTCAGAACTGAGCTTCCTCAGGCACCCCCCACTTTTATTCATTCATTCATTCATTCATTCATTCATCTGTTTGTTTGTTTATATACGGCCTTTCACTGAGCTGAAGCACACCAAGTAGCGGGAGGCTGGCTGGCCAGTGAGCCTCAGGGATCCACCTGTCCCTGCCTGTCCTACCCTGGGATTTTTAGAGTGCATCACCATGCTTGGCTTTTTTATGTGGGTTCTGGGCCTCAAATTCAGGTCCTTGTGCTGGCAAAGCAAGTGTTGTACTTCTTGGCCTCTCTTCTAAGCCTTCTTTTCTACATATTATATACAAAAAAGGAAATTCCATACCTCCAGTTTCCTTTTTTTCCCCTGTTTTGTGGGAGCTAGTCAACTAATGAAGAGTTACCAATTAGGATTTCTTTTTTCTTTCTTT
Organism: Lophiomys imhausi; assembly: GCA_907164525.1. Taxonomy (NCBI): domain Eukaryota; kingdom Metazoa; phylum Chordata; class Mammalia; order Rodentia; family Muridae; genus Lophiomys; species Lophiomys imhausi. Next base: position 5,554,116 of record CAJQZJ010004763.1, read on the forward strand.
TTTTTGAAAAGAGCTGGCATTTATTTTAAGCACCACAGATCTTCGTAGAGTGACACATATAAATCCATTTGTAGAGGTTTCCTACTGTTTTCTTTAAGTTGTTAATTCTTTTTTTAATAATTTATTTTTTATTTCTTCAAGTTACATCTCAATCACAACCTCCTCCCTACTCCCCCCTCCAGTCCCATCCTTCCACCCTCCTCTCCTTCAACCTCCCATCCTCTACCCCCCCCTTTTTTTTAGTTTAAGGTATTTCTTTTTCCCCCAAACAGCTCTCCCTTTCAGTCCAACAAATGGTTCTTTCTCTTATAACTATAAATACAATACAAAACAACAGAAATAAATAGGCCACAATTTTGAGAGTTATATGGCTTAGCATACATTTCCAATGTCCAGTCCATATGTATTTGGCACCTGACTTTAACATTCTACTATCTAACCATCTCCATGAGTTTAAAGTTCTATATCTAACTCAGCTTTCATACTAACTTGCCTCACAATTTTAAAAATTTAGACCAAAAAGGACAAAACCTGGAAGCAGGTAAGTCGACAGCCTAGCTCTGCCAAGACAGGGTAGGTAAGTCCTTCATAATACCTGCTCTACAATCAATGTCTGTCAGAGAAACAGGGCCAAACGGCTGTAGGTTGATGCTGTAATGTATAGAGAGAAAATGGGAACTGTCCAGGGAGCCACTGGTATGTCATTTCTTAGTTTTGGAAGCTGCAGGCCCTGCACTTCCTTTATAACCAATTAAGATTTCATTCTACATTTTGTCAGCAGTCAAGACTGGCAATGAAGTAAAAGGAGAAAATGCAGATGAAGAAAGTGGAATGCGGGCCATTTGCTTCTTGTGTCTGGAGGCTGGCACAACATTAATCAAGTGCAACCAATTAAATGTGATGTTCATAACCTCTGCACATTATTCTTCCCTGTATAGATTGTATGTTTCAGTCTTCGACTTCTGTGCAATGGAACACAGCATGTTGTTAGACTATGAACAAGATAATTAAGCTGCATAACCATTTAAGTTATCTGATTCTCCAGGATAGGCATACTTTCTGAATGAGTCCTGAGTAATATTGTTAAATATACATCATTCAGGGGAAAGAGACCTAATAAATCATTTTGTGTTCATTTTTCCAAGGTCCAAAAATTGTTCAGTAAACATCCTGTCTTCTGGAGGTGGGAAGGGCTTTTAGATTCCTTGACAGTTGAAAATAAACACCCTGTAACACAATGCATGTAAAGCAAAAATGTCTATAGCATGCTTTCTTCGAGAGCACATGTAACAAGTAAAGATATCAAATGGGTTGACATGCTGTGTAACTGTAAAATAACATCATGCTTGACTTCCCTATGCCCTGAGCTCAACTTCAGGTTTCTAAATGCTGATTTTGCTTTCAATGAATAATGTTCCACTTCTGGGATGGACTGTGCATGTTAAGGGGAAAATAAAGAATGTGGGCTTTTGGCTCGGAATCAGCTATGGTTTCATAAGCTGCTGTTTAAACTGGTTCTTATTAATAGATCATGCAAGAACCCATGGCCCCCTCCCTCTGCCCCACACAAATGTGACACATTCTCTTAATCCAGAGCAAATGTTCACTCTTCTAGTTTTGTGCTTTCCCCCTTTAGGCCCACCCTGACTTTCCCTGTGACGCAAAGAGAGGGTCTGAGAGGAATGTGTGGAGGAGGGCATAGAAAGGTGCCTCCTGGAAGTGTCACAGGTTCTGAAGTCAGATGTCACTTACTGGGTTTACATATCCCTCCAGAGAGAATAAGCAGGGACTCTAAGAAACTGTGTACAGAGAGAAGTTCTGACAAAATGTGTAACCTTTTTGTTTTTCTTTTTAAAGGGTAGTTTTTCTCCTTGAATAAAGATTTTGAAAGTGATTTCTTTAACAATAAATGCTACTTAAAAAAATCTTTTCCAGTTTTCCCTTATTTCTGATTTACTGTTGTTGGTTTGTGGAGACAGAGTTTTTGATATGCTATTGAGTAATTTACATTTTCACTTTTCTTTTTTTCTCTCTCAGTCACTAGAGTAGATTTCTTTAAAAATTGTCCTCTCTCATGGTGAAATTTTCTATAACTTCTGGTGATTCTCTGCTTTACCTTATAATCAGTCTCTGTTAGTAGGAATATATAAACATAGAGCACCATGTCTTCCGAATAAATAGATAAGTCTATCATGTTCATTTCTAGTATGGTTTTCACCTTGATGAGTATTACTCTATTTGTTCTGACAAAAACCATGCCTGAAATATAAACTCTCCTTTCTCTCCCACCTCCTTTCCAATCATTAGCAAGTCTTTTAAAATTGCCTTCAAAATATATGAAAATTTTTACTTTTTCCCTCACTTATTCCTAATAATATATAATAATATGCTATTATATAATGGAATATATATGTATGCATTCCATTATTCAAGTATGCTTTGTCGTCTCTATCATCTAAGTATAACAAGCTTAGCATTCTGAGGATCAAACATTGTTCTTTGTGACATCTGCTATTTTGTAGTAAATTGGATTCTTGTGCTCATTATAATTTTAGATTGTGACCTCATGTTGTGTGAGACTTTATCTCAGGAAGTACCATCTGGGTTGAGGGTAAATACCTCCAGGGACATTTGGTTTTGGCTTTAACCAGGTGTTCTAAATGTATAAGTAGCTTGGGACCATTTTATGCTAATTTCAAGATTGTGCAGGAAATTAAAACACCTAGACTATGTGTGGACACGTCCTAGATAAGTACTATCAAGAGAGATGTTTGCTTCCTCCTCTCAGAGTATAGGCTACAGTGTCAAATGTTATTGATATCTACCTTTGCAGGCAAGATCCCATTTTCTTCTCTCATATCTACATTCCCATTGGCCTTCTGTGCCTTCTCTACACAGCTGTTTTAAACCATCTGGTTGGAAAACTAGCAACATGTCTCCAGCATCCCACCTTTTAAGAGCCTTGTCCCACAGCACAGCTTGCTGCCCTGCCTCTCCTCAATTCTCATTTACTTCTTAACACTTTGCATTTCAATAAGAAATTGTTTATTCTAATGACTATGTCTAAGTGTGTGTTAGCAAGAACACCTCTGAGGACCTCAGATCATATGACTTTAGTAGATAAGATATTTACACCTTAAAATGCTTACAAATTGAAGATCATATTCCCCTGTAGAAACTTCAGAGATTAAAAGGAAAAGAAGTGTTAATTTCTTCAAACAAGTTCATCTGGTCAAAAAAAAAAAAATGTGCCCTGGTTCTTCTTCTTCAACTTGCCATCCTTTTCTGATGGCTTTTGCCCCCTAGGTGTATCACCTCATGGTTCCAAAATGCTTCCTGAATCTCCAGGAATGTGCTACATGTTCCCACCTGCAACAGAGAGAAAGGCTGCAGTGGATTTTGTTTCTTTTTAAGATGGGGAAATTAAACCTTTCCCAGGACCTTTGTCACCTGAGGTCACTTAGTTCTTGTTCACCAGAACTGCACTACAGAGTCACTTCTAACACCATGGCAGGCTGGAAAACAAGGATCATCATTTCATTTTCCGTGTCACAGGCTATCAAGCCATGAAGTACCATGGTTTGTAAGTTGAGTATTGAAGACCATTATAGAGTCATATGACCACATGTTAAGTGATGAGAAGAACTCACCACTTACAACAGTAAAAGGTTTCAAAATGTGTACTGACCAAAACTTAATTCAAAATCAAACATGAAGTTGAAGTGTTTCTGGCAGCACTTGCCCATACAGGGTCACATGATTTCACTGCAGCCTTAGTTCTCAGTGCTAAAAACACACTCTGTGCACATGCCTAATGCTGTGCATCCCTAAAAATTAGACATTGGGGTGGATGGAGGGAGGTAACTGGGTGGAAGAGGAGGTGTAGAGGGGAACAGGAGAGATCAAGTGGGGACAATGGAGTGAAAGAGAACTAGGATTAGTCGAGGGTTGAGGAAGGTATCTCTGGAACCAGCTAGAAACCTAGAACACTATGAGGAATCTATGAGAGTGACCATAAGTAAGACTCCTATACATGAGGGATATGGGACCTGGAACAGCCACCTCCTTTAACCAGACAAGACTTTTAATGGAGGGATGGGGATACCAACCTACCCACAAAGCCTTTGGCCCATAACTTGTCTTGCCTACAAGATGTGTAGGGATAAAGATGGAACAGAAATTGAGGAAATGGCCAACCCAATGAATGACTCAACTTGATAACCATGTCATGAGGAAGAGCCCACCCTTGACACTATTAATGATACACTCTGTCGCGTCCCCCCCGACCAGCAAGGATGACGCAACTCACAAAAGCTCTTCTCAAGCAGTTTATTCAGGTCCCTTGAAAACAGTTTTCTGAATGCCCGGGCAGACCCAACCCACAGGCTAAATACTATATGAACAGCCAATCAAGTAAAGCCACGTGGTGCTATCTTAGAGGCCCACGTATGCGGAAGCAAGCCAGATCAGCGGTCTTAACCAAATATGGACTTGTTTACCACCGAGAGCGCTCACCGTCGGGCTGGTGGAAGGCGGAAACCAGCACCATCTTTAGGGCGCGGCACGTCGCAGCTCTCTACAGTTCCCCCTTTTTTATTTTTTCTAAAGTTGGTAGAAGTCCCTGGAAAGGCTACGTAATCCCATATCTGGGGATCTCACGGTGGGCCTGAGCCTGTAGGAGGGGGGTGCTCAAACTCTTACCCGTCTCTGGGTCAGCCTCCCCACTCGGGACTGCCCTGTCTTAGGTGGCTGAGACTTACCTGTCTACTCCGTCATTGACTTGCCAGACCCTAATATCTGTGGAACGAATACCTTAGTGGGCAGGGACTATGCTCAGTAAAGATTTAAGGCTTCATGGCAGCGAGCCATGCCTGAGGGGACTGGCCCGCCTCAATGGCGACAAGGGCCTGTATAATCATGGCTGCATTATGCTTTTGTGTGGCTCTCATCTTGTCGATGCACCATAGGCAAACCAGAGAGGCTAGTATCATCAGTATTGAAAAAGAGCCTACGCCCGCCCACTCCTTAAGATGATCCATAGCCGTCTGTATCCAGGAAGTCAAACCAGTGGCCAGGCTCAGATCCACCCGAGTGGTATTGATGTGGACGATTGTCGCTCTCAGCTCTCTCATCAAATTTTCAAATTCAGCTGACCAATCCTGTAACAGGAACGTTGACAATTGTCTAGACAGATTAGCAGCCTTTGTAAAATTTTGATACTGCACGGAAGTAACACACAAACCTTGCATTTTCCACTCACACCCCAATTGTGCTAGTTGCCAAAGAGAATCAATCTGTTCTTGTATTAAATCTATGCGTTGATTAACTACCATAAGGCCTCCTTTGAGATGAGAATTCACAGAGGTCTGAGTATCCAATGCCTGTGCCACAGTGGCTGAGATGTTATTCAGGGCATTGACAGTCTGTATAGAACTAGACAAGGCAATAGCTGAGGCAGTAGCCCCCACAGCAGCAATAGTGATGGCAGTAACAATAGCTGCAGTGATGCCAAAATCTCTTTTAAACCTGAATAGCATCATGGTATTAGGGGCCTCTACAGGAACTGGTACATATCGAGGCATTCTAGTCACCACAGCCACAGGAAAGGCTGTGGCATTCCAGCATAGGGCATAAAAACATATGCCTGGAGTGCATACTAACTTTTCTTCACCCAAGGATGCACTCCCATTACTTACAATCCATAGAAAAGGAGGCCAGAGACACACTGGCGAAGCTGAAAATGTCTTATTGTGGTAAGAATGAAACGAAGATTTCCAAGTACCAGAGCCACTACCGCTAGAAAGATCTAATTTGATAGCAGACCCTAGGGAAAATTACCTCTTTGATAAACTCCTCCCCCAAGCATAATGACAGGTCCCAAGTCCATGCAACTTCCATTTACCCCACACAAAAGCCACAAATCAAAAGGATTGGTGGCAGTCTGCTGAGGATCCCTAGTAGATATATCAAGCATTCCTGTACGAGACTTATTCACTATATTACTAATCATGGGGCTAAAGGAAAAATGATCTTGTTGAACCCAAACTGCTCTGCGCTCCTGACATCCAGTCCAGGGAAAAGGTCCTTCCTCTCCTGTGGATCCTCTACAAAAAGGTGCCCAGCATGGCTGTCTGGGGGGGTCCCGGTCAGAGACTCGTGTGGGCCACCATCCTTCAAGGTGAGAACTGTTGCCCGAAAACAAACCACTACCCCTACCCCCAAATCTTAGTTGTGGTAAAAAATCTGCTGACTGCTGAGACAATTTAATGCATTCTGTATCATCTGACCTATTGAAGCTCATTAAAAAGCACAGACTACCCTTCAAGCTGACATTTCTATTACCCTCTATAGGGCTTTTCTGATCATCAAAGGGAAGGTAGGGTAAGCCTAAGCTTCTATTACTGCTAAATAAGCGAGGAAACACAGTTGCATCATGTCTGACCGGCATCGGCTTTGGAAATGTCGACAGGATCCCCCATCTCGGCTCGGTCATTCCTGACATACTCACTGCTACTATCACCAGGATCCTTAGGAAGGTCTTCATGACGAATCTTCCTTACAAGGCGTTCAGGCACTCACACTGGATCTTGTTGATCCTGAGGAAAAACACAAACAGACCCTCTTGCTCATGTTAGCACGGGGTCAGGCCCCCGCCAAGAGCCTGTCAAAATATCCTTCCACTTCACCATGCCTTTAGGTGGACCATGAGAATCCTGATGTCTGTCCGCTGCTGAGCGGCCTTGAGCATCCAAATTTAAAAAATTTAAAGTAAATAAGGCTAAAGACATTCTCTCCTTGGGGGTACGGCCTTGGCCTATTCCCCCTTTCTGTTTTTGCAAACATACTTTCAAGGTGCGATGAGCACGCTCCACAATTCCTTGTCCTTGAGGATTATATGGTAATCCGTGATTAAGCTGTACCTCCATCTGGTTGCAGAAGGAGACAAAGGACTGTGCCGTATAGGCTGGTCCATTGTCCATTTTCAGCTGCTGTGGTTTTCGCCATGCAGCCCAGGCTTCTAAGCAATGCCCTATGACATTGCGAGCCTTTTCTCCACTCATAGGTATAGCATGTATGATACCTGAGCAGGTATCCACAGATACATGAATATATTTTAAGGTTCCAAACTCTGAAATGTGGGTAACGTTCATTTGCCAGATTTTGAGTGGCATCAACCCTCTAGGGTTCACTCCCACACTGGGAGGATGATGATAAATCACACACTGAGGACAGTCCAAAACCACTTGTCTAGCATCTGCTCTAGACAAATGGAATTTTTGCTGTAGAGTTTTTGCATTTACATGAAATAATTGGTGAAACTGTCTGGCTTGGTCCAGGAATGAGCTCCAAAAAATGCATGTCATCTTAGTCCATTGATCAACTTTATCATTACCCTCACTTAATGGTCCAGGTAATCCTGTATGTGTTCTGATATGTTGAATATAAAAACACCTTTTTCTTTGCCAGATTAAAACTTGTAACTCTTGTAATAAGGCACATACAGTACTACTATTCTTAATAGGACCTGATAATTCTAATACTTTCACTGCGTTGACCACATAAACTGAATCTGAGATCAAATTGAATGCAAATTGACATCTTTTAAACACCTCAATTACTATTTTCAACTCTACTTTTTGGGGGGAGCCCGGTTGAAATTGACATAACACGGGCTCTTGTCTTTCTATCAAATAGGCTCTGCAGCCTGTCTTTGAGCCATCAGTAAACACATTTGGTGACCCTTGAAGTGGTACTGCTGAAGTAACCTTAGGGAATATCACTGGGTGCTCCTTAAAAAATGATAGCAATGGATGCTTAGGATAATGGTTATCAATCACTCCTTCAAAGCTACATTGCAATATTGCCCAGTCATCTACAGTGCCACACAAAATCTTAATTTGATGACTGGAATAGGGCACTATTATACTGGCAGGAGCAACTCCAAAAGACTGCAAACATTGTTGGATACCATTCAAGGCTAAAGCAGCAACTGCAGTGGGATAATGTTCTATGGATTTTTTTGGAGAAATCTTTGAATAGGTCCATAATAATGGTCCATCCTGCCATAGCAATCCTGTAGGTTGACCATAGGTGGCAAATATGCACAATGCAATGGGCTGTCCTTCCTGCCATCTCTTTAGGAAGGCACTCTGTAACCTTTCTTCCACTTTACATAAAGCTTTTCTTGCTTCTTCTGTTAATTTCCTAGGAGAATTAAGTGCTGAATCACCTTTCAAAATATCATATAGGGGTCTTATTTCATAATTTGGTAGCTTCAAATAGCCTCTTACCCAATTGATATCTCCTAACAACCTTTGAAAATCATTTAGAGTCTTTAAATTATCTTGTCTTATCTCAATCTTTTGAGGTATTATCTTTTCAGGTCCAACCTTCGCTCCTAAATAATCAACCACATTTTCCTTTTGAACCTTATCAGGAGCAATAAACAACCTTTTCTTTTTTTTAATAATTGAACTAATTCTTCATAGGCCCGATCTAACATTTGTTCACTCTTAGCTGCCAGTAAGATATCATCCATATAATGAACACATCTCAAATCTGGAAAATTCTTTCTCAAGGGAGCAATGGCTTCCCCCACATACAGTTGGCACATAGTGGGGCTGTTTGCCATGCCCTGGGGTAATACTACCCATTCAAACCACTGATCAGGTTCCTCATGGTTACAGGATGGAACAGTAAATGCAAATCTCTCACTATCTTTGGCACACAAAGGGATGGAGAAAAAACAATCTCTTATATCTATAACTATAATGGGCCATGAGGCTGGCAAAGATGATAAAAGCGGCAAGCCGCATTGCACTGGGCCCATGATCTGCATTTGTTGATTTATGGCATGCAGGTCATGCAACAATCTCCATTTTCCAGATTTCTTTTTAATGACAAAGATAGGTGTATTCCAGGGAGATACAGATGGCTTTATATGCTTTAAAGACATCTGTTCATCCACCAACTCTTTGGCTGCATTCAATTTTACAGAGGAAAGTGGCCACTGAGGAACCCATACTGGGTCCTCCGTCTTCCAAGTTATGGGAATGCCCTCCTCAGTGGCCCCTAGGAAAAACCCAGGCCCTGTCTCTTTTGTCTTTGCTGCATAGATATGGGACTCTTCCGTCCCTGCAAATATTTTCCTATTCCAAAGCCTGGAGCATATCCCATATCTTGCATCATACTTTGGGCTGAATCAGAATAACCATTACTCAATTTAAATCCCATATCCTTTAAAAGGTCTCTTCCCCAAAGGGAGATAGGGAGCTCAAGTACATATGGCTGCATTTCTCCTGAGTGGTTTTCTTGGTCCTGCCACTTTAATAATCTTGCACTCATATCTGGAGTCTTAGCATAACCCAGGCCTTGAAGTGTTTGAGAAGAGGCTTGTATGGGCCAACCTGAAGGCCAGTCTTTCTTTGCTATGATACTCCTATCTGCCCCAGTATCCAAAAGGCCCAGGATCTTTTTACCATCAACTTTTAACTCCAAGACGGGGCGTTGGTCCAAATCCAAGGAGAGAAAAGTCAGATCCGTGCCCGTGGACCCAAAACCATCTTTTCCTCTCTCTCGATCCCTTGCCGCATAGCGATCATGTAAGCTCGGCAACATGATCAACTGAGCAATTCTATCTCCAGGAGAGATAGCTGTTATACCACGGGGGGAGGCTACCATGATCTTAACCACTCCTGTATAATCTGGATCTATAACTCCAGGATGGACAATAAGTCCTCTCAAGGCTGATGATGACCTCCCTAACAGCAAACCAACTGTACCAGGTTCAAGGGGTCCTTTAAAATCTGTTTCAAATAACTGGACCCCCATTTGGGGCGTTAATATGAGTCTGGTGGTGGAGCAGAGGTCCAATCCTGCTGAGCCTGTAGTGGCTCTCCGCGGTCTCTCGGATGGCGGAGGGTTGGCCATCTCTCTTGATTCTGTTCTTTGTCCTGATTCTCTACTGCCCCATATATTTGTGGGCCCTGGGGTCGTGGGCCCCGCTGTCCGTTTTTTGGACGAGCGCCACCATAACCTTGAGTTAAAGGCTGGCCATGGATGTCTGTCACTGAACGGCATTCATTAGCCCAATGGTTCCCTTTTTTACATCTTGGACATAACCCTGGCCGCCTGGGGCATTGTACACTTCCTGTACTTCCTGTACTCCTTCCCCCGGGGCACTATCTTTTAAAGTGTCCCATCTTGCCACACTTAAAACAAACTCCTGAACTTCCTCCACCTTTTCTGGTCAACTGTACTACTGCGGCAGCAAGACCAGCATTAGTTAACGGCCCTCCAAGTTCTCTACACACTTTCATCCAGGCTTCTAGCCCCTTACTCTTGTAAGGGGTGATAGCGGCTCTACACTCTTTGGTGCATTGCTCATAAACTAACTGTTTTATTAGTGGCAAGGCAGCATCCGGGTCACCAAAAATCTTCCCTGCCGCTTCCACCAATCGTGCCACAAAGTCTGAAAAGGGCTCCATGGGGCCCTGTAGAATCTTAGTTAAGTTCCCACTCACCTCCCCTTTGTTAGGAAGAGATCTCCAAGCCTTGATAGCTATCTGGTTTATTTGCTCATAAACCTGATTGGGATATCCTATCTGCTGGTTGGCAAATCTCCCCTGCCCAAGCAGCATATCTCTATCCCAGGCTGGATTTCCATCTCTCTGATTAATGGCTGCTTGCTCAGTGGCATACTCAATCACAAAAGCTTTCCAGTCTAAATATTGCCCTGGACTTAAGCAGGCACAGGCCAGGCCACTCCAATCACTCGGAGTCATACAATGTCTGCTTAATGCTTCCACTTGAGCCATTGTAAAAGAAGCGGTAATACCATAGGTATGAACCGACTCTGCAAGGGATTTAACTACCTTAAAATCAAGCAGTTCCTCGTACCTGTTCCCTTGTGGATCTTGGTATACCGGATAGGCAAACTGTAATTCTGTTCTTACTTGTGTCCACATCCCCGGGCAGAAAGATCTCCCTACTTTCAGAGACTGAACAGGCTGATCTATCTGAACGGCTTCTGGGTATGGAGGGGGAGTTGAAGGCGCCACGGCAACGGCTTTACTTACACCGACTGCCACCAACGTATCTTTCTCTTTTACCCTTTTCTTTTCCCTTTTTCTAATAGCAGTCCTCTCCAACTGTTCTATTAGAGCGTGTAGCTCCTCTTCAGAATCCGTGGCCTCTGAGTCTTCAAAATCTCTAAAATCTCTAAGATCGGGATAGAGAGGAACCTTCTTTTTGCTTCCCTTTTCACTGTCTGCCTGCTCAAATCTTTCGCCTTTGTTACTTTCCTTTTCACTGTCTGCCTGCTCAGATCTTTCCCCTTGCAGCAGTTCCAAGGTTGATTCTCCCTCCTTGATTGCGTTACAGCATCTCTGATCTTCTAAACAACTCCTCACCATCTTCCAAATCGGTCTTACTCCATGCTTCAGAGTCCCTTGCTCCCAAGCAAAATCCAAGTCCCTGCCTAATTTGTCCCAGAAGGATACCATAAGATTCCCGGACACCGCAAACCACGGAGCCACGGAGTCACATTCATTCAGAAATCTCTCTAGGGTTGACTTCTTAAGTTTCAAATTCCTAGCAAAAAGTAGCTCCTGAAGAGCCAGAAAAATTGGATGTGACTGAGACAATCCCATGATTAAAAATTTACTTTCGGTTCGCAGTTTTCCCCGTGAAACTTTACCTTTTGTTCAAAACTTCCCGCGAAACTTTACCTTTTGTTCACTATTTCCGTGAAACTTGACCTTTTGTTCGCTATTTCCGCGAAAATTTACCTTTTGTTCGCTATTTCCGTGAAACTTTATTGTCCCAATTTATCCCAGGAACTTACCAGTGCACTGCCCCTGACTGCAGGAGTTCTGAGTCTTTTCTGGTTCACCGTACGGGCCACCATTTGTCGCGTCCCCCTCGACCAGCAAGGATGACGCAACTCACAAAAGCTCTTCTCAAGCAGTTTATTCAGGTCCCTTGAAAACAGTTTTCCGAATGCCCGGGCAGACCCAACCCACAGGCTAAATACTATATGAACAGCCAATCAAGTAAAGCCACGTGGTGCTATCTTAGAGGCCCACGTATGCGGAAGCAAGCCAGATCAGCGGTCTTAACCAAATATGGGCTTGTTTACCACCGAGAGCGCTCACCATCGGGCTGGTGGAAGGCGGAAACCGGCGCCATCTTTAGGGCGCGGCACGTCGTAGCTCTCTACAATACTCCTATACTTGCAGACAGGAACCTATCATAACTGTCCTCTGAGAGGCTTCACTGAGCAGCTGATGGAAACAGACACAGAGACCCATATCCAAACATTAGGCAGAGCTCTGAGAGTCTTATGGAAGAAGGGGAGGAAGGATTAAATGAGACAGAGAGGTCTAGGACACAAGAAAACCTATAGAATCAACTAGCCTGGGCTCATAGGGGCTTACAGAGATTGAACCACCAACCATGCATAGCATAGGACATGCTATGGAGCATACATAGAACATACTTAGGACCCTGCATATATGTAACAGATTTGCAACTTGGTCTTCATGTGGGACCCCTAACAACTGGAGCAGGGGCTGTCTCTGACTCTGCTGACTACCTTTGGATCCCTTTCCCCTAGCTGGGGTGCCTTGTCTAGCCTCAATAGGAGCAGATACGTGTAGTCCTACTGCAACTTGATAGGTCAAGGCTCGTTGATATCCATGGGAGTCCTCCCCTTCTCTGAGGAGAAAGAGATGGGGAAATGGGAGGAGGGGAGGGGAAGGGGAGGAAGTTGTAGCATAGGAGGGAGGGGAAGGAGGGAAATCATTGATCCAGCTGTAAAGTAAATTAATTAATAAATTAAAAAAAGAATCTGGAAACATCTTGGCTCAGATTCTAGACTATTGTATGTGATGAACTGTGATGGTTTTATGGTACATAGGAAGTTTTCTGGTTTGGTTGAAGCATAATAGTTTAATTATAGAAAAAAACAGTTCATATGTTTCTACCATCTTACTCAACATGTTAGTATCAAATCAATATATTTTTGGATTTTATTATGGTGTGACCTTCAATTTTAAAAACTGATGCTTAACAAGCCAATGAGATGAGACAGTCAGTAAAGGTATTTATTATGAAAGCCTGGCAACTTGACTTTTATCTCCAAAACCCCAAACAAATGTAAAGATAGAAAGAGAGAACCAATTCTCCAGAATTATCTGTCACCATATACATATATACCATTCATTTCCCCATCATGCACACATATGCACAATAGTATTATATAAAATTAAAGTAGATAGATAAAATTTATGAAATTGCTATTTAAGGAGCTGCTTTATGAGATATTTTCATTGTTCATAATACACTTGTATATCATTCAGTGCAGATTCATGGCATACCTGATGTCTTGGTCACTTTCCTCTTGCTGTGGGCACTGGCTGGTTTTGTATGTCAATGTGACACAAGCAAGAGTCATCAAGGAGAAGGAACCTCAGTTGACGAAATGCCTCCATGGGATCCAGTTGTAAGGCATTCTCTCAATTAGTGATCAATGAGAAGGGACCCAGTCTACTGTGGATGGTGCTATCTCTGGGCTGGTGGTCCTGAGTTCTATAAGAAAGTAGGCTGAGCAAGCCATGTGAAGCAAGCCAGTAAACTGCATTTCTCTATGGTCTTTGCATCAGCTCCTGCTTCCAGGATCCTGCCATGTTTGAGTTCCTGTCTTGATTTCCTCCAATGATGGACCATGATATAAAAGTGTAAGACAAATAAACCCTTTCCTCCTCAGCTTTCTTTCTGGTCATGGTGTTACAACACAGCATTAGAAACCCTAAGACACTGTGAGAAGCCACCATGGCCAACACAGCTTATAAAGGAGAAAGTGTATTTAGGTCTCACAGTTTCAGAGAGTTAGAGTTCATGGCCATTGTGATGGGGAACATGATAGCAGGAAGGTAGATGGCATAATTCTGGTGGAGTAGCTGGGAAATCTTGAGACAGGATCAGGAGGCAGAAAGAGAGACACGGGAATGGTGGGAGTCTTTTGAAACCTCAAAGCCCACCCTGGAACCACACCTCTTCCAATAAGGCAACACCTCCTAATCTTTCCCAAACAGTTCCATCAACCAAAGACTGAGTATTAAAACACAGGATCTATGAGGGGTATTCTCACTCCAACCACCATACCGGAATTTCACCATGGCATAAGAAATAGTAAAGAACAGTATTTTAGCACATAGGCTGGGGAGAATCCTCTGTCATATTTTACATGCCATTATTCCTGTTGTTGACATTTGGCTTAAATTATGAGTATTTACTACTGAAAATGTTACAAGCATACTCTTTCAGGTATGCTTTATAAATGACATTGGGTGAGACACAATAGCAGCCAAAATGAAGAATAACTATCCTGTTCTGTTTTTGTTTTGTTGTTGTTGTTGTTTAGCTTTTTCGAGACAGGGTTTCTCTGTGTAATAGCTGTGGCTGTCTTGGACTCATTTGTAGATCAGGCTGGCCTCAAACTCACAGAGATCTGCTTACCTATGTCTCCCAAGTGCTGGGATTAAAGGCATGCACCACTAATACCAGTTGCCAAATACGTATGCACTAGACATTGGGAATGTATGTTATACCTTGTAATTTTCACAATTGTATCCTAATTATTCTTATTGTTTTGTATTGTATTTACTATTATAATAAAAAGAGCCTTACAAATGGTACTGGTCTAACTGGATGTCAACATGTAAAAGAGTGAAATTAGACCCATACTTATCACCTTGCACAAAACTTAAGTCCAAATGGATCAAAGACCTTGACATAAAGCTCAACACACTAAATCTAATAGAAAAGAAAGTGGGGTAAAGCCTCAAACTCATTGGCACAGGAGACAACTTCCTGAACAGAACATCAATAGCTCAGACTCTAAGACAAACAATCAATAAATGGGACCTCATGAAACTGACAAGCTTCTGTAAGGCAAAGGACACTGTCATTCGAACAACACAGTAACCTACAGATTGGGAAAAGATCTTCACCAACCCCACTTCTGACAGAGGGCTAATATCCATAATTTATAAAGAACTGAAGAACATAAACACCAAGAAACCAAATTATCTAATCATAAAATGGGAAACAGAACTAAACCAAGAATTCACAAAGAGGAATCTATAATGGCAGTGAGATATTTGAAGAAATGCTCAACATCCTTAATCATCAGAGAAATGCAACTCAAGATGACTCTGAGATTCCATCTCACACCTATCAGAATGGCTAAGGTAAAAAAAGACAGCACATGCTGGTGAGGCTGTTGAGAAAGGGGAACACTCCTCCATTGCTGGTGGGAGTGCAAACTTGTACAACCACTATGGAAATAAGTCTGGTGATATATTAGAAAAGTTGGAATAGCCCTACCTCAAGATCCAGCCATACCACTTCTAAGTATCCACCCAAACGATTACTCACCAAACCACAAGGACATATCCTCATCTATGTTCATAGCTGTCTTATTTGTAATAGCTAGAAACTGGAAACAACCCAGATGTACCTTAACCAGTGAATGGATAAAAAATTATGGTACAATTTACACAATGGAATACTACTCAGCTCTCAGAAACAAGGAAATCATGCAATTTGAAGCCAAACGGATGGCTAGAAAAACTCATCCTGAGTGAGTTAACCCAGACACAGAAAGATACACATGATATCTACTCAAATTATAATTGGATTTCAGCCATATAGTACAGGATAACTATCTTACAACCAGTACATCAAAAGGATCAAGAACATAGACTTTGTTACTTATTAATGGGACAATTTTCCCTAGGGTGCTACCATTACATCAGCCCCCAGTGCAAGAAGAAGCTCTTAGCCCTCATATGACTGTTGAGCTGAGAGGGGCTGATATGTAGGGACACTCCACATCAGAGGAGTGAGATGAGGGAGGAGAGGGTGAGAGGGTGGAACTGGGAGGTGTGGAAGGAGGGCACTGTGATGGAGATGTAACTTGAGGTAATAAATAAACAACAAAATAAAAGAAAAGAAAAGAAAAAAGAAGAGAAGAGAAAAGAAAGAAAAGAAAAGGAAAAGATCCTTTTATTGAACTAAAAGGGGGAGCTGTTGGGGGGGAAGATACACCTTAAATTAAAAAAATAAGCAGATAGGAGGGTGAGAGGGAAGAGGGTAGGAGGGTAGAACTGGGAGGGAGAGGAGGTAGGGAACTATTATTGAGATGTAACTTGAAGAAATAAATAAATGTTAAAAAAGAATAGGTATCCACAAATGAAAATTGAGATATACCTGTGATTTACTGTGAATATGTAAAAAGTCTCTCTAATGTCTCTTTTCATCTGTTATTCTTTTAAAAGTCCTAGAGTAGATATAGACTTTTAGTTTAAAATATTACTTTATTCCTGTTATTTTATTAGTTGTCTATGATTTATTTTATTTTTTATTTTCACATATGAGAATATTTTTAATTATTCTTTGATAATTCCATACATTAAACACTAAATATTTATCATATCCACTTCAAGCTCCTCTGTCCCCAGCCAGCCAATAGGTTCCACTCCCACCTTCATTTCCTTTCTTTGAAAGATATAACACACTGAGCTCAATTTAAGCTGCCCTAGGTCACTTCTTATTTTTACCCCAATACTTAAAATGTATTAATTTATTTTAATTCTTGAATGTAGTCACTATTTTTTGACTTCTTGGGTAAGGAAAAAATTATATTTCTTGATGTATGTTGTGTGTGTGTGTGTGTGTGTGTGTGTGTGTGTGCAAACACATATGTGCTTTGTTGAACAAATTTAGTTCATACTTTTTTAATTTAAATTTATTTATTTATTGCTTCAGGCTACATCTCCACCTCTTTCGACCCTTCCCAGTCCCGCCTTCCCAACCTCTACCCCTAACCCTTTCATCCTACTCCTCTGGAGTGGAGTGTCCCTACATAACAGTCCCCCACCCCAGTTCAGCAGTCATATGAGGACCAAGAGCCTCCT
Organism: Lophiomys imhausi; assembly: GCA_907164525.1. Lineage (NCBI taxonomy): Eukaryota > Metazoa > Chordata > Mammalia > Rodentia > Muridae > Lophiomys > Lophiomys imhausi. The sequence goes on from CAJQZJ010004763.1 coordinate 5,571,098, forward strand.
CATACACTGGGGGCCTACAAGGCAGCACCACTACAGCAAAGGGTCTCATTGACAGGATGAAAAAGTCTAATTTCCCGTTCCCTTTAGTGTATTGGTTGTAGTATAAATATCCTGTACTATATAGCTAAAATCCAACTATAAAGGAATAGATGCCATGTGCATCCTTCTGAATCTGGGTTAGCTCACTCAGGATAAGCTTCTCTAGCTCCATCCATTTGCCTGCAAATTGCATAATTTCCTTGTTTCTGATAGCTGCGTAGTATTCCATTGTGTAGATGTACCAAAGTTTTTAATCCATTCTTCAGTTGAGGGACAACTGGGTTGTTTTCAGTTTCTAGCTATTACAAATAAGGCTACTATGAACATAGATGATGCAACTTCCTTGTGATTCGGTGAGGAGTCATTTGGATACCCAGAAGTGGTATGGCTGGGTCCCGAGGCAGAGCTATTCCAAGTTTTCTAAGATATCACCAGACTGACCTCCATAGTGGTTGCACAAGCCTGCACTCCCACCAGCAATGAAGGAGGGTTCGCCTTTCTCCATACCCTCGCCAGCATGTGCTGTCATTTGAACTTTTGATCTTAGCCATTCTGACAGGTGTGAGATGGAATCTTAGAGTCGTCTTGTTTGCAGATGATATGATAGTATACATAAGAGACCCCAAAAATTCCACCAGAGAACTCTTACATCTGATAAACACCTTCAGCAAGGTGGCGGGATACAAAATTAATTCAAAAAAAAATCAGAAGCCCTTCTTTATACAACAAATAAATGGGCTGAGAAAGAAATTATGGAAACAACTCCCTTCGCAATAGCCACAAACTATATAAAATACCTGGGAGTAACTCTTTACCAAGCAAGTAAAGGACCTGTACAACAAGAACTTCAAGCCCTTGAAGAAAGAAATTGAAGAGGCCATCAGAAGATGAAAAGATCTCCCATGCTCATGGATAGGTAGGATCAACATAATAAAAATGGCCATCCTACCAAAAGCAATATACAGATTCAGTGCAATTCCTATCAAAGTACCAATACAATTCTTTATAGACCTGGAAAAAGCTATTCTCAATTTCATATGGAACAACAAAAAACCTAGAATAGCTAAATCAATACTGTACAATAAAAAACAATTGGAGGTATCACCATCCCAGATTTCAAGCTGTACTACAGAGAAATAGTAATAAAAACAGCATGGTACTGGTATAGAAACAGACCAGTGGATCAATGGAATCAAATTGAAGACCCAGAAATGAACCCACACAACTATGGTCACTTATTTTTTTGACAAAGAAGCCAAAACTGTACAATGGAAAAAAAGACAGCATCTTCAACAAATGGTGCTGGTCCAACTGGATGTCGACATGTAAAAGAATGAAATTAGACCCATACTTACCACCTTGCACAAAACTTAAGTCCAAGTGGATCAAAGACCTTAACATAAGGCCGGTCAAACTAAATCTACTAGAAGAAAAAGTGGGAAAAACCCTCGAAATCATCGGCACAGACGACAACTTCCTGAACAGAACACCAACAGCTCAGGACCTGAGATCAACAATCAATAAATGGGACCTCATGAAACTGAAAAGCTTCTGTAAGGCAAAGAACACTGTCATTCGAACAAAACGGCAGCCTACAGATTGGGAAAAAATCTTTACCAACCCCACATCTGACAAAGGGCTAATATCCAAAATTTACAAAGAACTCAAGAAATTAAATGCCAAGAAACCAAATACTCCAATTAAAAATGGGAGAAAGAGCTCAACAGAGAATTTACAAAGGAGGAATTCCTAAAGGCTGAGAGACACTTGAAGAAATGCTCAGCATACTTAATCATTAGTTCATACTTTTGTCTCTTGTGGTTCAACAAGTTCTGAGTCCAATGTTGCAAAGAAGAGAGGAAAATGATTGATAGTCATCAGTAAAAAATAGACTTCATTACTTCTTGCTATCACAGAACATGTGTGTGTGTGTGTGTGTGTGTGTGTGTGTGTGTGTGTGTGAAACATTCTGAAAACAAATGGTCCATACCTATTGAAAATCACTGTGAAATAGTTAGCCTAGGATATATTTAAAGTGGGTAAAGAATTTAAATGGTCAAAGACATTTTTAACTAAGATAAGGACCAAAGGGTCAAGATTCAAGACAAGGAGTCTTGGAAGAATACTGGTTGGCTTGCCTTTGACCACCTTTCTGTCTCTGAATCAACCAACCAATCCCGATAATTTCCTTTAAAATATCTGCTTTGAACATTCATTCCTGTGACCATGTGAGTATAACATTATGATGATAGTGTCAACAGAACTGTAGTGCGAGGGGAATAGAGGTTTGAGAGTCTCAGTCTCATGTAAAAGATGTTTTTTCACTCCTTTTATGTTCAGTCCTTCTGTTCTCAGCTGTTTAGATGACCTACGGGGTTTGTAGGCAGAAGCTGATCTTGCAGGTTTCACTGAGGTTCCTGTTGGGGCATTGTGTAGAGCTGAGCGGTCCCAGTGACATTGGATTGCAGTGGTGGTTGCAGGCCCCCGATGGAGACAGCTATTGAGGAAGTCTGCCAGGCAGAATCAACTGGGTCACTCGTCCTCCTTGGTGCCTGATTCTGCTCTCTGCTGAGGATTCCGCTGTCCAGCCGTCCCCGGGCTCCCCTAATGGACGCTTCGATTCTCCTGGAACAATAAGAACAGAGCCCTGCCCCAATCCCAACCCTAGGACAATTGCCCTCTTTTTTTTTTTCTGGGAGGGGGATGGGGGGGCTAGGTAGTACTTCTCCTGAAGCAAATTTGGCCTTCTGACAACATACAAAGCATTATCTTTCAATCCGGGTTAAAGAAGAAATCATTCTGTCACCTTGGAGCTAAACCAGCTCTAGTGTATATATTTTGAGATCCCAAAGGACAATCTGCCTGCATCGAGACGGCCTTTTGTAAGTAGCCTCCAAACCTAGGTCCCTCCAAATCCCATGTGTGTGTCTCTGAACTCTAATTATTGGGATCAGGGACCTGTGTTTCCCATCTGAAGGGATCAAAGATGTGTTCCACCACTCCTGGATCGAAGTCTTTCTCTATTTAGAGTTTGCCCTGCATCAGGCTGACCCTGAGCTCCGGGATCTGCCCGTTTCTGTCTCCAGTGTGCTGGGAGCCGGGACCAAGGGTGTACTCTTCTTGAAAGGTGGGACCAAGAGTATGCACCCTCACCACCCCACTCCGTATGACTCCAGAATACATAAGACCACCAACTCTACGGTCCCCCCCCCTCCCGTCTCCGCTGAAGTCAAAGGCATGGGCCAATACCACAATTCTCTTGTATTTTACCTTAGCTCCACGTCTTCTCTACACCTGGAGGTCTGCAAAACCAGGCAGAATGGCTATATCCTCTGTTCCATTCACAGTGTTTCAGCCCTGCCCCCAGCCTTTTTTTTTCTTTTCTTTTTTTTTTTTTTTTTTTTTTTTTTTTT
>CAJQZJ010004763.1:5574949-5598124 GCA_907164525.1 Lophiomys imhausi
GCCTGACAGCACCCCCTATTCTACTCCAAGTAGAAGATAAGCATCGAAGAACCTCCACTGTAAGATGGTTGAATTAGTGGCAAGCCTTTCTCTTGGCATGAAAAAACCCCTTGCACCAACTGCAGACAGACTTCTGTCCAAAAAGGACAAAACTTGGTAGCAGGGAAGTCGACAGCCTAACTCTGCCAAGACAGGGTAGGTAAGTCCTTCATAATCCCTGCTCTACAACAAATGTCTGTCAGAGAAACAGGACCCAAAGGCTGAAGATTGATGCTGGAATGTATGGAGAGAAAATGGGAACTGTCCAGGCAGTTATTGGTATGTTCTTTCTTATTTTTGGAAGCTGCAGGCCCTGCACTTCCTATATAAGCAAATATATTTATCCCTCTCAGGTCTCTGAGGTGGTTGAAGAATAGACAGCTAGAGTCTCATAGTTAAATTTTGAACTGTGTAGGAATCAAGAGGGTGTTATAGATCTAAGAAGATACTCTTAAAAGTGTGTAGCAAGATAGTATGAATGTTGAGTCACAGGTAGACCTTTAAACTCATGGAGTTGGTTAGATAGTAGAGTGTTAAAGTCAGGGGCCAAATATGTATAAACTGGACATTGGGAAGGTATACTGGGCCATTTAACTCTCATAAATGTGGCATATTTATATCTATTGTTTTGTATAATACTTACTGTTATAAGAGAAGGAACCATCTGTTGGACTGAAAGGGGAAACTTCTGGGGGGAAGAGGGTGGAAGGGTGGGATAGGAAGGGGGAATAGGGAGGGGTTTGTTACTGAGATGTAACTTGTAGAAAAAAAAATAAAGTATTTTAAAAAAAAAGATGCTTTTTCATAGAGACTAAAGAAGTAGGACATTTGGTAGCATATTTTCATACATTTGAATATATCATTTTAGAAAACACAACAAAAACTTTTGTGAGAAAAGTATCTATCTTCCAAATAAAGTTAGCATAATTAAGAATAAAATAAATCTTAAACAGAACATCTCAAAACTTTATTTCATTGATTATCTCTCTGAATTTGTCCTTCTCATTGTCCTAGAGACCTGGTAAGGCAGAATTTCTTATCAGTCATTTATCAATCTGCTTTTTGACTTTAATTTTTTTCCAAACAGCTGTTCTTATGTTAGATTTTGAAAATCGTGGACTTTGAATTGAGGATCAGGATTCTAAATCCTCTCTTCTCCACTAAGTTTTATCTTCTTGATGAATATGAGCATTAATGCCAAATAGAAGGACTTGTACACAGCACATACAAAGGTACATAAAAGTTACCATAGCTTCCATGTCCTCCTTTACAAAATACCCCAATTGGTACAACGTCATGAAAGACCTACAGCCTTAATATCACACACGATATGTGGCATCAGAGCAGAGCTTTATAAGTTCCTTGCTCTTAGGTTTCATTTCAGTGTCTTGCTTCCTGTTGTTTCTTCCCAAGAAACCTCTTTGCTCTGTGTGTCTACACTATTTAACTTTTCTTGATAGCTGGACTCCTAAATAATGCCTTTTGGACATGCCTATAATGTATAATCTATAATATAATAGATCTATTGTTATAAAGGGTAAGTTTGTGTTCTTAGTACATTAAGACATTTTGGAGTTCACATTAGCTTCTATAATATTCAAAGCTAGTTTCTCCTGGCAGAGTTTCCCGTCATTACCATCACATTATTGTCTACTGGTCTTGTAACCATACCCCATTTTATGCCAGCATATGGGAATATAAAGGGAGAGAGAGATGTGGGGTCAGCTCCATTATTTGAATCTTGTTTTGTTTCCGATTTACTTATTCAGTCATTAATCAGCCCAGGTTAAGAATGTTTGTCAGAGACACTTGGTATTAAAAAAAAAAAAAACCACTCCAATAGTTTGCTAAATTTCTCAAAAGAATCTGCTGAAGAATGGGAAATGAGTAATTTGTCATAGCAAATGAGATTAAGTAGTGTGACTGAATGAAAATGGTCCCTTTAGGCTCATAGGGAGTAGAACTGTTAGGAAGTCTGGCCTTTTTGAAGTAGTTATGGCTTTGTTGGAGGAAGTATGTCACTAGGGGTGGGCTTTCAAGTTTCCTATGCTCAAGCCAGGCCCAATGCCCCTCTCTCTCTTCCTGATGCCTAATGATTCAGATGTAGAACTCTCAGCTACCTCTCCTGCACCATGTCTGTTTATCATCATGTGCCACTCTGACGATAATGGACAAAAACCTCTACACTGTAAGCCAACTCTATAAGCATAACTTTTAAACTATATTTATTAATATCTATAAACACCTACCAACCAACCCTAACACTTTAGAAAGGATACCCAGATCAAGATGGCACAGGTCCTTGATGTCAACTGGTCAGCAGTCTGTCTTCAGGAACACCACAATAGAAGTCCTTCAGTGGTCACTTGGAGGCCTCCTAAGTCAGCCAAGACTGTCAAAACTAAACGAAGCAGTTTAGTATAGCACCTCCGTGTGTTTCAGTGGATAGTTGAACCCTCTGGGGCAGATGCTGTGCAACTTGACCTAGTCTTTGATGTTGCTGTCTTGCTGGGGCTTCCTCTGTTCATCTGGGCCTTGCCACAGCCTCATGGGATAGGATAGGGGCCGCACTCCTGCCTGTTTTTGCAGTCTCTTCACAGTCTGTTCACCATGGCCTCTCAGCTTGCTCACCTTTGTGGTGGCTGTGGGCCCATGGACAAATGGAGCCAAAGGCCTCTCTGCTCCCTCCATGCTCTCCTCAGCAACCAGTTCTCATGAACTTTCTCTGAGCAGGTCCTATGCCACGCCTCTTGTTCCAGCCTGAGCTTGCTTGTGGCAGGAGTAACCTTCTCTGGCCTTTTTTCAGCCTTCTTGGGCTGGCTTGTGGCAGGAGCTCCTTTTCACCATCATTTCTCGGCCTCCACATCTTGTCTCCTCAGTTGGTCTCGGTTTATGTGCTAAGGTGCCTGACGGCCCAATTCTTACCACCTCGGGGCTGGTGCAGCCTAGGGGCTGGTTCAGATATCTCTGCTTGAAGTTCGGCCTTTTCAGTCAGAGTTGCCTCACCCCTGCAGTTGACGCATCTCTGCTTCACACCTTCATTTCTTGCATGCCCTTTTTTGGCTCTGCCACCACACCTTTAAGTAGGGGTCTCTTGGGGTCCCTGATGGGTCTCATGATTTCTCAAGGATTCTCAAGGTTCCTTCAGCTCTGCCCCACCTCAGCAGCTATCTTTCTAGCATCTTTCAAAGTGTGGCAGTATCCAGCAGCTGATCAGTGCAGACAAGCCATTCCAAGCCACCCTTTCCAGTTTCCCAGGTAATCCTTCTTGTTCACTATCACTAATTAAACATACAGAGTTCCTTCTCATTGGTCAACTTCATGCCCTCCTCCTGAAGGTACACCTGTTGCCCAGGACCACATGCACTGCCAGGTGCCAGGCTGATTCAATAGAAATCCAACCTCCACCACCCAACTCCAACTAAATAATTTATAAGAGTTGCCATGGTCATGGTGTCTTTTCATAGCAGTAGAAATCCTAACTAAGAAAAGTGAGAAAAAGAAAAAAAAAGATGCTTTTTTAAAAATTTAACAGTAAAAATTCTTCCCAAACTTTAAATCCATGTTTTCTAAATGCTTTAGAACTTGCTTGGATATTCTCAAAATTCTATTCTTTGTATGCAGTAATTTAGACATAATCATTGCAGCAATGTGGCAAGGGTTGCCATTGGACCAGTGAGTGTAGGTCCAAGACAGATATCAAAGGGTAGAAGAAAAGGGGCAGAAAAGGATGGAAGAAAGAGGAACCCATGAAGTATCGAAGTCCAGTTACAAGTCATCAGATACCTGATTCCATATCTTATGTCCATTCCCAGTTTTCCTCACTTGAAAGTCTTTCTTTGAAAATGTTTCCTTTCCATTTGCAAGTCCATACAGATAATGCCACTCTCCTGAGATTCCTAGTGTTCTTGTACCTCAGTCATTAAAGTCTTTTTTTACTGATACATGTTCTGTACAAGCCAGTTCTGCTTATAAGGATCTATGATGCTTCCTTTTATGGCACAGCAATCATGATGGTTTTTAATTACAGTGGGGTTGGTGCTCTTAATCTGACAACAAGAAATTATCTAATAACTGAAAGTGACTGCCTGCTATAAGGAAGACAGAGGTTTCTGTTAGACATTTAAACTCACACTATTATAAAGAAAAGGATTTGAGCAAAAGTCAAAGGGTGCATTCCAGAATTCAGAATAATTTTCTTCTAAATCTAGGACTAATTTAAATTAGAATTAACATAGCTAATAATAATTTAAATATTCCTAAGTTAGGTATAGCTACAAAATTTTGTCTTGATATTAATTCTAAAGTTTGAAGTTAGGATAAAAAACTTGTTGATTCTCCTATTTCTGTCTACAAATCCAAGATATGATTAGTATTGAGCAACATACAAAAATTTGAACTGGATTAGATGTCCAATTTAGTTTCATAACTTCAGTGGGATTATGAGAAGAAACCCAAAAACAAATATTTAGCCACTGAATGGTCACCATAATCATTAAAACATACAAAAATAGAATTGGAAAAATTATTGTACATATTAGGATAAATAAAAATTTTTCTGAATTAATAAATTGAACTTTGTAAGGCTTGAGAAATCATGATTCTTGAATTTTAGACCTTCAAATTTCAACCTTATGTCACTAACTTGTCCTGCATTCCTATGTCAGGAAAGTGAAAAAAATATATAACAAACATGAAAAAGAATTAGTGGGCTCCAGGGCACCAAAGAGGGCAGAAAGTTGAAATTGTATGAAGAGAAATCATGAGCATATTACTGATTAGCATATGAAGAGTATGTTTGGAAAAGATTATTAAGGGAGGAGTTTGCAGTTTTCTCAGCAATTCAAAACCAGCAGAGACATAAAAACCTCTTTCAAAGCAACCTTTGCAAATGCTCAGATTATGGGGTTTGTGTACATTAGAAACAGTGTGTAAGATTCATGATTCCCCATCATGGACCACAAGCCAATTCACTCACTGTGATTTATCAAAATGGAGTTAGAAGTGTGATGCTTACCAACACAACTGCTCCCAGACAGACCACTCTCATATAATTCAATATCTGGAACAAAGAGACAGACTTCACCTCTCTCCTTGGGGTAATACTAACATTAGCATTTAAGGCAAGGTTCTAAGATCACGAGTATAAAGATAGTCATTAAAGTGAAATGTGCGCCATTGTATTCTAGGCTACTAGACATTCTGCCACATGATTCTTCTGAAAGAATCTGTCATGTTCCAGATGATCAAGTTTTTAAACTTACTTGTAGGCTTTCAAAGAAACCCTTAATTTTCAAATTATGGATGTTGCTAATCAAATATTTGTAAGAAATTGGAAAATGTTTCCTTCTGGCTGTAGAAATTCTGTTAGGTTTTTGCAACCAACTAGTAGTAAATGTAAATGAGAACTTTGCTCTAATCTCCTGATATCTGATAGGCTGTACTGCAGCCACTTATGTAGAATTGATATTTTAAACTTGATGGCATGAAACTTGCTTTGAGTTAACAGAGATTAAACACTGTGGATCTTGTACTTTACTGACCAGGGAATATTCCTTCTTATAGGATTACAGCTGAATTCTCTCAGAAGTATCTTCAAAAGTCAGAGGAAGCTGCCTTGACCATGATTCCATCTGCATTACTAATAAATAACCAGTCTATCCCAGATCTACCCAGTTATACCTCTTTATTTCTTCATGGTCTTGATCCCACCAGCAGTAAGTAGTATAATTGCATGCAGATCTCTGTCTCAAGGAAAGGCTTTCCTAAGTCAGCTATAACCCTGAACACACCCAAGATAAAGATACAAAATTGCAGCTACATCTAAACCACCTTTGTGATATAGAATATATATAATGGCACACTATTCACTCTGATAAATGTCATTATATTCATGGTCTTCTTCTTTTTTGGGGGGGGGGGGGCAGAGTTTTCCAGACTTTTTCTCTGTGTAGTCCTGGCTGTGCTGAAACTAGCTCTGTAGACCAGGCTGCCCTTGAGCTCACAGAGATATGCCTGCCTTTGCTCCCAAATGCTGGGATTAGAGGCGTGCACCACAACTGCCAGGCTAATTGTGATACTTTGAACCTTGCCTTAAATACTAATATTACTGTCAAGCCAAGTTTGGGGAGTGAAATCTGGCTCTTTGGTTTTTTGTCCACATAGTAAGAACATCTGTGAGGACATAGTCAACCTACCAAGGGCGACATCCCTAAAGAAAACTAACTCCCTTAGCAACTTCAAACTGTCAATATCTTCTCAGCTAAAGGTGGGGTTTCCTGTGCCCTCTCTCCTCCATGGTGCAATGGAGATTGGTTTCATCTCCTGAAGGTCTTTTGAGGCAACCAAAGCTATTGTCAGTTCATGAGTACTGTCCTGTCCAGAAGACCCTGTGTGTTCCAGTCCTCCCTAATTTCTGATTTACAATCTCCCTGCCTCTGCTATAATCCCTGAGCTTGAGGAAATGGGAGGGGTATGAATGTTCCATTTGTATATGCAACATCCATGTGAATTTATTCTCTGCTCTTTGACCTGCTGTGAGTTTCTAGGTTAACTGCCTACAACTGTACAAGGAAATTTCTCTAATGAAGACCAAGAGCTACACTAATCTATAGGCAAAGAGGTATGAATTTAGAAGACAGACTCCCTAGTGTCTTTCTTCACATGAAAAAAAAAAAACAGACACATCTTCTCTAACATTGGGAACAAAGCAAAAACATCTCTCACCACTTTTATTCAGCATCATTCTAGACAATCCCAACTAACCTGATACTTTAAGAAAAGAAATTTAAAGATTTAAAGGTATATGAAAAGGAATTTGAAGGTATATGAAGGGATAAATAGAATTCTTTATTACAGATGACATAATTATTTACATATAATATTACAAGGAATTGACCAAAAAAGAAAGTTATAACAGGTAAGTTTGTATAGGCAAGTGTTAAGAACTAAGATTAAGCAAAAATATCACTTGCTTTTCTATATGTCTCAATGAACAAATTGAAATGCAATTAAAAATATTTACAATGAATTAAAAACATGAACTATTTAGTCATACGCCCAACACTATAACCAAATGGAAGTATAGTCTATGTTCATGAATTGGAAGACTCCATTATTAAAATCTTGTTTCTTTACCACTTAATCCACAGATTCTACACAATCCTAATGAAACTCAAGAAAACGATTTTGTGCATATCAACAAGCTAGTTTCAGGCCTGTGTGAAAGTGGAAGCTAGCCAAAGTAGCCAGCACAACACTGAGGAAGACTTAGAATGCAGACACTGTCTACCTCAAGACTTATTAAAGACAAAGTAGTGAAGTCAGAGTAGATGCCAAGGTCAAGAGAAGAATAGACACCGTAGAAACAGATCTCCCACAAATAGAGACTACTAGTTGGTTTTCTTTTTTCTTTTTTCTTTTTTTTACACAATGTCAGTTCAATTAATAAAAGTTAATTGTTTAAGCCAATAATGCTTGGAAATTTGAGGTTCACATGCAAACATATTTTTAATCAAGAACAGACCTTTTATGAAATCATGGAACAGAAACCTAAATGTCAAAAGGAAAACTATAAGTCTTCTAGAAGTAAACATAGAAAAAAGTCTAGATATCTTTGGTCTTAGACTTTAATCAAAACTTCAAATACATAATCCATGTGAGAAAATGTTAAAGTATTGACAAGTTGAATTTTCCAGATAATAAAAATGCATTTTTAAAGACACAATGGAGAAAAGAAAAGATGAGCTACCGCATGGGAAACGTGTCTTTGTAAAGCACACACCTAATAACAACTTGTCTCCAAAACACACAAAAACTCCCAACAATAATAAAACTAAAAATTCAGTTAAGAAATGAGCCAAAGGTCAAATCTGCACCAATACCATAGCATAGAAAATACAGAGATGGAAAATAGCATAAGAAATCACAGTAGAGATCAGTCATCATTAAATAATTTCAGGGCAAACAATGAGGTGTCTTTGAAATAGCCCAAATCCATTGCACAGACAATGTTTGGTCCCATCAAGGATTCCTCACCAAACCACAAGGACATATCCTCATCCATGTTCATAGCAGCCTTATTTGTAAGAGCTAGAAACTGGAAAAAACCCAGATGTCCCTCAACCAACAAACGGATAAAAAAAAAAAAGTGGCGCATTTACACAATGTAATACTTACTACTCAGCTATCAGAAACAAGGAAATCATGCAATTCAAAGCCAAATGAATGGAACTAGAAAAGCTCATCCTGAGTGAGCTAACCCAGACTCAGAAAGATGCACATGGCATCTACTCACTTATATTTGGATTTTAGCCATATAGTACAGGATAACTATCCTACAACCAACACACCAAAAGGATCAGGAACATAGACTTTGTTAACTATCAATGGAACAATTTGCCCTAGGGGTGCTACCATGTGTAAGAGGCCCCCAGTGCAAGAGGAAGCTCTTAGCCCTCATATGACTGTTGAATTGAGAGGGGCTTATTTTTAGGGACACTCCACATCGGAGGAGTGGGATGGGTGGGAGAGGAAGGAGAGAGAGGGAGTTTGGAACTGGGGGTGGGGGTGGTGAAAAGAGGGCACTGTGATGATGTAACTTGATTTAACAAATAAAATTTTTTTTAAAAAAGGATGTAAAGCAACAAGAACTCACTTTGTTAGTGAAAATGCAACATGGCACTACATTTTGGAATACAACTTGATAGTTCAATGTAAAACTATGTATAATCTTGCCACATGCAACAGAAATCACTCTTATAGATATTTCCCCAACTAATATCAAAGTATGTGATAACAAAAAGTCTGTGTGCTAATATTTATAGTTCCTTTACTGATAATTGTCGAAACCTGAAAGAGGCCAAGATGTGTTTCATTGGCAAATGAATAACAAACTTTGATAATATCTTTACAATGGTACGTTGTTCTAAAATAAAAAGAAATAAGCGATCAAGTCCTAGGAAAATATGAGTGAATATTAAAGGCATATTGATAAGTGAAAGTCCAAAAGGTGATGTACCATGTGATATGAATTAGATGACGTCCTGAAAGTCTGAAACTGTAAAGACAGTAAATAGATCATTGCATGTGGGAATCCAGAGGAAGGGGGCAACTTTGAGAAGATGAAGGGAAAGGAGTTGTCTTAGGGCAGTGAAACTACAACAACTTTGGATACATACATTCTGTATTTATTTCTTTAAGGAAAGAAAAGAAACGCTCACAAGACAGAAAGCAAATCTTGATACATACAAGTAAAAAAATCATATAGGAGTTATGGGATCCCAGAATGAAATGCATATGTGCAAAATAATTTAACCACATAATAAATCCATGAGACAGGCTCACTAAGGGTGTTAAAAAATAGTTACTGACATAAGTAACATTGGAAATGAGGAGACTGTATGAGTCAACGTTAAAGGATCTACACAAACTCTAGACTGGGTAATAGAGTTGTTTTTCATGGGCCTGTGGGTAGCAGTCCTTGATACACACCCCTGATGAACTTCAGCAACATTGCGGGTGGCAGAAGCCAAATTTCTCACTGTTGGTTTGGGAGTTAGAGAGGAGCATGGGAAGAAAGCGAAAGTGTCACATCTGGTAACGGTTAAGAACTGGAAAGTTCAGTATGAACTGGTGTCTCACTTTATAGATACACTTAAACACAGAGAAATATCCTTGCTTAGTCAGCCAGGAGGGTCTAGGATCAATGTCAACTGAGCAATAAATAAATGTATCCAGACTTTCGATTCTAATACTAACAAAAGGAGCCAGAACCTAAGAGAAAGGACCTGTTCTAACTGAGATCACAAAATATACATGACCCTGGAACATCTTAACAGTACTTAAATGAAAAAAAATTGTCAAAGGTACAAATAAAAACAAAAACGCTCTGCAATGACAGGCATTTGTAAAAAGGACAACGAAAAGGAATGAAAAACATCTGCAATTGTCAAAACCAGAACAATTTGAGCAGGAAAATAGAGTATATCTAGATTGTAATCCAGTAAACATGAATCTACATGTCTAGAACAACATAAATGAAAGGTCAAGCAAGTAGAGAAGGACATAAGGACACCATACAGAAAACCTCTGGCTATTTACTTTAGACAACCTACATCTCACATTAGGGTCATATGAATGTGTTCTTTCCAGAGAAACACTGTTGAAAGTTAGAGGGAGGTAGATAAAGAAAATTTTGTGGAGGAGAAATATCTAGCAAAGATGAACTCAGTGAAAATACCTCAGCACTCATAGGGCACATCAACTGGGTTGTTCCTTCAGAGGGATGGAAATGGTGCTTTCCCTCTGTGCCCTGTCTCCCCAAATACCACAGCCAGGTCTAGTCATGGCTAAATATCAGACAAACTCTGAGAAAATGTTCTACAAAAAAGCCTGATCAGTGCTCCTCAAACTGTGAAGATCATCCAAGACAGTGAAAACTCCCACAGGCAAGAGGAGATAGGAATGATGGGATTGTGTGTAGTATGCCAACATGGAAATGATCCTAGGGCAGCAATGAAGTCATGACCACCAGTGAAAACTAAGGAACTTAATAACGTACAAGCTTCAGTTTTGATGATGTATCCATATTCGTTTATGGCAGTGACATAAGATGTTCATCATAGGAGAGATTTATGATAAGATGGATAATTCTTTTAAAAATCACTTACTATTTTTACTATCTTCATTTTGTGGGGTAAATATAAAACTATTCTATAAAATAAATTAGTAGTTGGAGCCATGCATTTTAATGCCTACCTTTAATCCCAACACTATTGCAGAGGCGAGAAGGGTGATTTCATCTACACAAGTGTATCCAGGGCTGCGTAGTGAAACCATGTCAGAGAGAGACAGAGAGAGAGAGAGAGAGAGAGAGGCAGAGAGAGAGAGAGAGAGAACTTCCCAAAAGGTACCACTTCAAAATTGTGGAAATTACATAAAATTATATTTTAAAATGTAAGGTATCTAGTCCATACTTTTTTTTATAGTTACACTTTTTCACTTTCTTATAACCTAAAAGTAGGTGTTTTAATGATTGTATTGAATAGCTTTTTAAGTGAGAATACTCCCTCCCCCAACTCACACGAACAGTTTATCCTCTGATATTATCAAGACTTAGAAAACAGGGATCCAAGATAGTGTCGACCATAGAGCAGTGCATATAAGTGGTAGGTGAATGAGATTAGTCACTGTGGAGTGAATGTGAGGTCCCCTAGCTGACAGTGAAACACAGATGGTGTCTGAATTCCCACGGCGAACATTGAGACCAGTCACCAGGTAAAACAGCCCACGCAGTTCCCGGGAACACAACCCTGAGATCAGCCAGCTCCATCACTGGTCTGGAGAGGAGTTCTGTCTAGAGATCTAGCCCAGGAGCGAATCCAGCTAACAGCTCCAGCCACAGACCAGCAGCCCAGCCTGTCTGATATGCAGCCTGCACTCGGAACTGTACACCCAAGAGGGAAAAACAGCCGCACCACAAGAGCAAAGTTAAGTGAGATTATTTTTTCCGGAGTTTCCAACATGGTAGCACAGTGTGCACTGTAGCAGAGAGGCAGAGACCTAACCCAGTCACAGCAAAGCAATTAGGAGCCAAGACTGCCTGCAAACAGAGCCCGCAACAATGTGTTCTCCACAAATACTGGGGCGGGTAGGTCACTCACCCTAGCACCCAAGCATCTGAGGCATTCAGCAACAGGCACACTGAGGCCAGCATCTGTTGTGGGTGGAGCTCCCTGCCTGCATAGTCAACCTAGCTGGGGAGCCAGAACGACTGGGTCAGTGAGAGGAGAACACAGACCCAACCACAGCTCTACCTGCCTTTCTGAGGAGACCTGTCAGCTCACAGGTCCTCAGAGGCTAGCCCTTTCCCCACTCCAATCCCATCTATATTGGTCCAATTGGGTCACAAATAGTTGAGGAGAGCAGCAGCCACCCTCCTCTCCAAGAGCCAGTCAGTCTATTACAGGAACCTGCCTGCCATCTGGAGGAAAACACCATGATCTCAGGATCAGCCAACCCCCAGGGCAGGGAGTTTTCCTGAGCACCAAGGTCAGGTAACAAAAGAAACAAAGAGATAACACCTGGGTCCATCAGAGGACAAAAGGTCAGCCCAAGAACATGATAAAAAGAAAAAAAAAAAAACAATAGGATGTCTCCAGATCCTAGGAATAATGATGCAGACAACTCTGGACTGCTGAATACAATTGAAGCAAAGGAAAATGACCTTAATCCTATGATTATATTAATAATAGAAGGCCTAAGAGAGGAAATCAAATACCTCAGAGAGCAACAACAAAGTACTGCAAAGGAGGTGATGGAAATGAATAAAGCACTTAAAGGAATGGAAGACCTGAAAAGGGAAGTTGAAGCAATGAAGAAAATCCAATCTGAGACATCCATAGAACTGGAAAACCTTAAGAAAAGAATTGGAACTACAGACACTAGCATCACCAACAGAATACAAGAGATGGAAGAAAGAATTTCAGGCTCAGAGGATAAAATTGAAGAAATTGATACATCTGTCAAAGAAAATGTCAAATCTAAAATGTCCTGACACAAAAACTTCAGGAAATCAAGGACACAATGAAAAGATGAAATCTCAGAATAATAGGAATAGAAGAAAGAGAAGAGTCCCACCTCCATGGACCAGAAAATATCTTCAACAAAATCATTGAAGAGAATTTCCCAAATCTAAAAAAAGAGATGCCTATAACTGTACAAGAAGCTTACAGAACCCCAAATAGATTAGACCAGAAAAGAAAATCTTCCTGCCACATAATAATTAAAACACTAAATGTACAGAACAAAGAAAGAATTTTAAAAGCTGCTAGGGAAAAGGGTCAAATAACATATAATGGCAAACCTATCAGAATCACACCTGACTTTTATTCAGAGACTCTAAAAGCCAGAAGGGCCTGGACAGACGTCTTGCAGACCCTAAAAAACCACAAATGCCAGGCCAGACTACTCTTCCCTGCAAAACTGTCAATCAACATAGATGGAGAAAACAAGATATTCCATGACAAAGCTAAATTCAAACAATATCTATACACAAATCCAGCTCTACAGAAGATGTTGGAAGGAAAACTTCAACCCAAAGAGGTTAACTACACACAAGAAAGCACAGGAAACAAATAGCATGCCTGCAGCAAATCCAAAAGAAAAGAAGCTCACTCACACACTATTTCCACCAACATCAAGATGGCAGGAAGTAACAATCACTGGTCATTAAATCTCTCAACATCAATGGACTCAATTCCCCAATAAAAAGGCACGGGATAGCAGAATGGATGCGAAAACAGAATCCCACATTCTGCTGCTTACAAGAAACACACCTCAGCAAAAAAGATAGATATTATCTCCAAGTAAAGGGCTGAAAAAAGATATACCAAGAAAATGGACCCAAGAAAAAAAGCTGGAGTAGCAATTCTAGTATGCAACAAATTGGACTTTCAACCAACATTAATCAAAAGAGATGGGGAAGGACACAATATACTCATCAAAGGAAAAATCCACCAAGATGAAATTTCAATACTAAACATCTATGCCCCAAATGTAAGACCACCCACATTCATTAAAGAAACACTATTGAAGCTCAAATCCCACATTGAACCTCACATATTAATAGTGGGAGACTTGAACACACCACTCTCACCACTAGACAGATCAACAATGCAGAAACCAAACAGAGAAATAATGAACCTCACAGATGTCATGAATCAAATGGACCTAATTGATATCTACAGAACACTTCACCCCAAAACAAAAGAATACACTTTCTTCTCGGCACTTCACGGAACCTTCTCCAAAATCGACCATACAGTCGGTCACAAAGCAAGCCTCAACAGATACAGGAAAATTGAAATCGCTCCTTGTAACTTATCAGACCATCATGGAATAAAGCTAGGCTTCAACAATAACAAAAACAACAGAGTGCCTGCAAAAACATGGTAACTGAACAACTCTCTCCTCAATGACCTCTGGGTCAGGGAAGAAATAAAAAAAGAAATTAAAGTCTTCTTAGAACTCAATGAAAATGAAGGCAAAACATACCCAAACTTAAGGGACACATTGAAAGCAGTGCTAAGAGGAATGTTTACAGCACTAAGTGCCTTCAAAGTCAGGGGCCAAATATGTATAAACTGGACATTGGGAAGGTCTACTGGGCCATTTAACTCTCATAAATGTGGCATATTTATATCTGTTGTTTTGTATAGTATTTACTGTTATAAGAGAAGGAACCATCTGTTGAACTGAAAGGGGAAACTTCTGGGGGAAAGAGGGTGGAAGGGCGGGATAGGAAGGAGGAATAGGGAGGGGTTTGTGACTGAGATGTAACTTGAAGAAAAAAAAAAGTATTTAAAAAAAAAGAAACTGGAGAGTTCCTATACTAGCCACCTAAAAGCACACCTGAAAGAACTAGAACAAAAAGAAGCAAACACTCCCAAGAGGAGCAGACGAGAGGAAATTATCAAACTCAGGGCTGAAATCAACAACTTAGAAACAAAAAGAACAATACAAAGAATCGGCAGAATAGACAAGCCCTTAGCTAAACTAACTAAAATGCAGAGGGAAAATACCCAAATCAACAAAATCAGAAATGAAAAGGGGGAAATAACAACAGACATTGAGGAAATCCAAAGAATCGTTAGGTCCTACTTCAAAAACTTGTACTACACAAAATTGGAAAATCTAAATGAAATGGACAATTTTCTTGATAGATTCCACCTACCAAGGTTAAATCAAGAACAGGTAAACAAATCTAACAGTCCTATAACCATTAGGGAAATAGAAGAAGTCATTAGAAGTCTTCCAGCCAAAAAAAGCCCAGGCCCAGATGGTTTCAGCACAGAATTCTACCAGACATTCAAAGAAGAGCTAACACCAATATTCTTCAAACTCTTCCACAACATAGAAACAGAAGGAATACTGCCAAACACATTCTATGAGGCCACAGTTACCCTGATACCTAAACCTCACAAAGACCCAACGGAGAAAGAAAATTTCAGACCAATTTCCCTTATGAACATGGATGTAAAGATACTTAATAAAATACTTGCAAACCGGATCCAAGATCATATCAAAAGTATCATACACCATGATCAAGTAGGCTTCATCCCAGGGATGCAGGGGTGGTTCAACATTAGAAAATCCATCAATGTAATCCACCACATGAACAAGCTGAAAGAAAAGAACCACATGATCATCTCATTGGATGCTGAAAAAGCTTTTGACAAAATACAGCACCCTTTCATGATAAAAGTCTTAGATCAGGTATACAAGGACCATATTTAAACACAATAAAGGCAATTTAGAGCAAGCCAATAGCCAACATCAAACTAAATGGAGAGAAACTTAAAGAATTTCCTCTAAAATCAGGGACAAGGCAAGGCTGCCCACACTCTCCATATCTCTTTAACATAGTACTTGAAGTTTTAGCTAGAGCAATAAGACAACTAAAAGAGATCAAGGGGATACAAATTGGAAAGGAAGAAGTAAAAGTATCCCTATTTGCAGATGATATGATAGTATACATAAGTGACCCCCAAAAATTCCACCAGAGAACTTCTACAGCTGATAAACTCCTTCAGCAAGGTGGCCGGATACAAAATCAATTCAAAAATAGCCCCTCCTTACACAAAAGATAAATGGGCTGAGAAAGAAATAAGGGAATCAACACCCTTCACAATAGCCACAAAAAAATATAAAATACCTGGTGGTAACTTTAATCAAGCAAGTGAAAGACTTGTATGATAAGAACTTCAAGTCCCTGACCAAAGAAATTGAAGAAGATATCAAAAGATGGAAAGATCTCCCTTTTTCATGGATAGGTAGGATCAACATAATAAAAATGGCAATCTTACAAAAAGTAATATTCAGATTCAATGCGATTCCTATACAAATACCAACTCAATTTTTTATAGATCTGGAAAAAAAAATTCTCAACTTCATATGGAATAACAAAAGACCCAGAATAACTAAATCAATCATGTACAATAACAGAACATCTGGAGGTATCACCCATCCCAGATTTCAAGCTGTACTAAAAGGCAATAGTTACAAAAACAGCATGGTACTGGTATAGAAACAGACCAGTTGACCAATGGAATCGAATTGAAGACCCAGAAATAAACCCAAACACCTGTGGTCACTTAATTTTTGATAAAGAAGCCAAAAACATACAATGGAAAAAGGAAAGCATCTTCATTATACGGTGCTGGTCTAACTGGATGTCAACATGTAGAAGAATGCAAACAGATCCATACTTATCACCCTGTACAAAACTTAAGTCTAAGTGGATCAAGGACTTCAACATAAATCCAGACACACTAACGTTAATAGAAGACAAAGTGGGGAAAAGTGCTGAACTCATTGGCACTGGTAGCAACTTCCTGAATAGAACACCAATTGCTCAGGCACTAAAACAAACAATCAATAAATGGGACCTTATAAAATTGAAAAGCTTCTGTAAGGCAAAGGACACTGTCCTTAGAACAAAACGGCAGCCTACACACTGGGAAAGGATCTTCACCAACCCAACATCTGACAGAGGGCTAATATCCAAAATATATAAAGAACTGAAGAAATTAAACACCAAAATATCAAATAACCCCATCAATAAATTGGGTACAGAGCTAAACCAAGAATTCACAGAAGAGGAATCTCTAAAGGTTGAGAGGCATTTGAGGAAATGTTCAACATCTTTGGTCATCAGGGAAATGCAACTTAAAACAACTCTGAGATTCCATCTCACACCTGTCAGAATGGCTAAGATCAAAAACTCAAATGATAGCATATGCTGGCGAGGATGTGGAGAAAGGGGAACACTCCCTCATTGCTGGTGGGATTGCAAACTTGTGCAACCACTTTGGAAATCAATCTGGAGATATCTTATAAAATTGGGAATAAATCTACCTCAAGACCCAGCTATACCCCTCTTGGGCATATATCCAAAAGATTTGAAATGAAACCACAAGGACATTGCCTCAACAATGTTTATAGCAGCTTTATTTGTAATAGCCAGAAACTGGAAACAACCCAGATGTCTTTCAACTGAAGAATGGATAAAAAAAAATTGTGGTACATTTACACAATGGAATACTACAGAGCTATCAGAAACGAGGAAATCATGCAATTCGAAACCAAATGGATAGAACTAGAAAAGCTCATCCTAAGTGAGCTGACGCAGTCCCAGAAAGATAAACATGGTATGTATTCCCTTATAAATGTATATTAACCATACATCAGAAGATAACTATCCTACAACCCACACACCCAAATAGATAGGAACCTAGCATATCTATCCTAGGAAAAATTCTACCCACCAGTGAGTCATAGAATCTGCTGCAGTTTAGTGGAATACCACACCCTAGATGGTGTGCCTTATCAACCTCCAGTACAAGTGGAAGCTCTTGGCATTCACATGAGGCAAGATCTGAGGGAGTATCATATGTGAGGGCCCACCTCATCTGAGGAGAAGGAGAGTACCAAGTAGAAGAACAAGGAGGGAGGGAGGGAGGGAAGTAGGAAAGGAAGGAGAGAGGAAGGGAGGGGCCAGGAGGGGACGAGGGAGGAAACTATGTTCTAGAAGTAAATAATATTTTTTTAAGAAAAGAGTTAATAAGTTTAAAAATATAATAAAAATACAATAAAAATTTTTCAAACTATAATTTACCAAAGGTATAATTGCCTTACTTGCATGAAAGAAAAATGGCCTTAATTTCAGATTAGAATGTTAGACTGCAGGTGCCCACAGAGATTACACAAACTTGACAGCAGCTTAAAAGTTTTTTTTTCTTTTTTTTTTGGTAGAGGTATATGATATTTCCATGGTTAGGCAATAAAAAGCAGATAACAGGTATAAAACACTGTAAATAAATTAAAGGTGACAGCTGTTCAACCTGGTTTTACAAACCTCCAAGTGTTGAAAAAACTTAGAGCTAAGGTAAAATAATGCATGGCATTAGCCATGCCTTTACCTCCAGCAGAGACAGGAGGATCACTATAGAGTTAGTTGTCTTATAAATTCTAGAGTTACAAGAAACAGGGTGGTGATGGTGCCCACCCTTAGTCCCATCATTAGAGAAGAATACATCCTTAATCCCAGCACACTAGAGACAGAAACAGGCAGATCTCAGAGCTCAAGGTCAGCCTGATACAAAACAAGCTCTAAACAGAGAAAAACTTTGATCCAGGGGGTGGAGGAGTACATCTTTAATCCCATCAGTTGGGAACCACATGTCTTTGATCCCAAAACTTAGAGTGCAGAGACAGGCACATAGAAGTTGGAAGGATTTAAGTTTAAAAGCTACATACAAAAGGCAGGCTGGATTTCAAACAAATTGTCCTTTGAGATCTCAAAATATATACACTAAAGGTTTGTTTAGCTCCAAAATATCAAAATAATTTCTTCTTTAATCTGGATTGAAAGGTAATACTTTATATATTGTCAAAAAAACAAATTTGCTCCAGGAAAAATATTACCTGAACCCCCCCCCCTCCAAAAAAAAGGTAATTGTCCCAGAGTTAGGATTAGGGCAGGGCTCTGTTCTTATCTTTCCAGGAGATTTAAAGCATCCATTCAAGGAATCCAGGGACAACTGGACAACGGAAACCTCAGCAGAAAACAGATCAGACACCAAAGAGGACGAGTGGCCCAGATGATCCAGCCTTGCTGACTTCCTCAATAGCAGTTTCCTCAAAAGTCTACAACCACAACAACTCAAAATCGCTAAGATCGTTCAGCTCCAAAGACTGCTCCAGCAAGATCTTCAGTAAAGCTCTGAAGATCAGCTTCTGTCTATGAACTTCTTAGGACATCTAAATATCTGAGCACAAAAGGACTGAACATCAAATTATTCTATTAACATTTTTAACCATTTTTCCATTCTTATTTGGGCCCCAAACAGGTTTACTACATCCCAAATCAGCAGAAAGTCATTTTAAGAGACCAACTTCCCATCCCCAGAAGGTGGGGAGGGTCCCCCCCCTTTGGTTATTTGATGGATAATAGAAAATTTTGTTATTTAGAGGAAAAGACTACAAGCTGTTAAATGGTCTTGTTAAATGGGTTTTGGAGGTTAGACCCAGGGACTTCTCTCTTTTTCTTTTCTGTATCCTTCTTTCTCTCCTATGCAGAATTGATCTGACTTGAGAAAAATGGGACATAGACATAGTATAGGAAAGATCAAGAAAAAAGGACAGATTATTGAATATGGCCTTACACCTTTGTATATTGATACAAAATTAATACTATATTTGGCTAAATTGGTATTGATCATTATATGTTAATGCAAAATTAAGATTGTATTGGGCTACATTGGTATTGATCTTTGTATATTGATACAAAATTAAGATTATATTTGGCCACAATGGTATCGACCCTTGTATATTGATGTCAAATTAAGATTGTATTGGGCTACATTGGTATTGATCTTTGTATATTGATACATAATTAAGATTATATTTGGCCACATTGGTATTGATCTTTGTATATTGATACAAAATTAAGGGTAATGCTTCTTAAAGGTATTGTTCCTAGTAATGCTTAAAAACGAAATGTAAAGTTTTGGCCTCTTGCTACCAACCGTCATAAACTGTTTAGGATAATTAAGAAATGGAAACTAATAGTCAAGCAAACGTGTCATTTTTTTAGTTACTATGACAGTCTATCACAGTTATTTTCTAAGCTACTCAGAAATCAAGTTGCTAAGAGACAAGCAATATTTGCTTATCTAAATATAAGAGATAGATAGGGCATCTTCAAAAACCTCAAGAGATCTGCAGATATGACATTCAAAGACGTTTGCTTAACTTAAGATTTTTTGATATCGAGACACGTCAGCTCCTGAGAGCACCCCCTATTCTACTCCAAGCAGAAGATGAGCATCAAAGAATCTCCAGTGGGAGATGATTGAATTGATGGTAAGCCTTTCTCTTGGCAAGAAAAACCCCTTGCTTCAACTGTAGACAGAATGCTGTCCAAAAAGGACAAAACTTGGAAGCAGATAAGTCGACAGCCTAGCTCTGCCAAGACAGGGTAGGTAAGTCCTTCATAATTCCTGCTCTACAATCAATGTCTGTCAGAGAAACGGGTCCAAATGGCTGAAGATTGATGCTGCAATGTATGGAGAGAAAATGGGAACTGTCCAGGCAGCCACTGGTATGTCATTTCTTAGTTTTGGAAGCTGCAGGCCCTGCACTTCCTATATAATCATATATATTTATACCTCTCAGGTCTCTGAGGTGTTTGAAGAATAGATAGCTAGAGTCTCATAGTTAAATTTTGAGTTGTTTAGGAATCAAGAGGGTGTTCTGGATCTAAGAAGATGTTTTTAAAATTGTGATGCAAGATAGGATGGAAGCTGAGTCAGATATAGAACTTTAAACTCATGGAGATGGTTAGATAAGTAGAATGTTAAAGTCAGGTGCCAAATACATATGGACTGGACATTGGGAATGTATGCTAAGCCATATAACTCTCATAATTGTGGCCTATTTATTTCTGTTGTTTTGTATTGTATTTATAGTTATAAGAAAAAGAACCATTTGTTGGACTGAAAGGGAGAGCTGTTGAGGGGAAAAAGAAATACCTTAAACTAAAAAAAAAAAAAAAAAAAAAGAGAAGAGGATGGGAGGTTGAGGGGGAGGAGGGTGGAAGGGTGGAACTGGAGGGGGGAGTAGGGAGGGGATTGTGATTGAGATGTAACTTAAAGAAATAAAAAATAAATTATTAAAAAAAGACTTAGCAAACAGTATAAAATTGAGTTCTGGTGTAATTTTAACAAGCAGCAAAGAATGCTGAGTAACTCTGGAGTAGAGACAGAGATATGAACATTGAGATAAAGGGGAAAAATTAAATCTGAGAAGATAGTTGATAAACCCAAAAATGTTTTAACAACAATTTTAAAGATGTTAAATAACTCATACACCATGTGACAATGCACTATTTTTTGTCTTTTTTAGATTTCAGGGATAATTTGAAGAGGATTATTGAAGCACTTAAGCTAAGTTTTTGTGTAGGTTAGAAAAGCAGACACCTTTGCAATCATTTAAACTACTGGAATACACACACTCATTTGTTCCACCAAGAACATTTATTTCAACTACAGAATATGAAGTTTTGGTCACTAAAAAACAGTAATTCAAGGTCAGTGGTGGGAAAGCAGATCAGAAAGTTCCAGTTCATTCATTAGCATCATGAACTGTGCTGAAAGGAGTAGGTGTCATTTTCAAAAGACAAAGGAAAGTAGATAAAGGGAATGTGACAAAGGTGGAGGCAGGTGCTTTATAATTCATTAGCTATATTTATGACAGCCTTTGAAGACAAATATGACAAGGATGGTTATGTCTTTCCTTTGAGGCCCCAGTTCAATGGCAGATTAGTAACCTGATAATGTTTCTATATTTATCTCCACAACAGAGATCCATTTTCAAATCAGCTAACACAAAGCATGCTTTCTTTTCATGTGATTGCAACACTCAGTGTGGGATGGGCCATCTGGCCAGATTGTCTGGGGTCTGCCCAGCACTCAGGAGATGCCTGTGATGAATCATCATTACCTCTGCTGGACTGCTAACAGGCAGGGGAAACTTTGAGTGTCTACAGTGTGGTTACCATGGCTTTTCTCAGCTTAAACCATTGCCCCTTTAAGGGAGAAGGGGCTTTTGTATGCTTGCATGAATCAAAGGAGCCCAAAGCCAAGCAAAGCACTGAAACGGAAAAGAGGAGGCAGCACATCAGTTGCAAGGAGAGTTAAGCTACTTCTAGAACATTTGCTACAACTTTTGGGTTTTCCCAGGTTTCTTCTGTTCAAGGGAAAATGGCGCATCTCCCCTTCCCCTTCCTGTTTCCCAGGCTGGAAATTCCAGTTTACCACCCTATGTGTGTTCAGAATCTTCTGGTCACAGAACACAAGTTTTCTTCAGTGGAAAGATGAGCAGATGAAGGGGAAGGTGAACTAATGTCTCGATGATGACATGCTTAACATAGAAGCAAGAAAATACTACCAAAATATCTGTATTTCTTCTTCTTCCCATATTTTACTCTTTCATTTCCTGAAGCATTTTCATTGGGTATATTTACAGGCTATATAGCAGTGGCTGCCTGAAGTCAATGTTTTCCTAGCTTTGGGGATGATTTAAATTCAATTAAGAGAATGCAAAAAGTATTCGGAGCAAGGGGTTGAGAATGGGATAATTCGATGGACAGGGAGAGTGAGATATAATTTTTATAAAGAAGATTGACAATAAAGATATCTGGGTCTTTACTTTGATCTGTGTGGCAAGACCTCAGATAGAAATGGCTATGCTGTCCATCAAGCCCTAAACTCGGGGTTCTAGTGTCCCAGCTTGCCAAAACTTCACTCTCTGTTACCAAATCTGTTAAGAAGCCATTGCATTGTTATAGTTTTAGGGGACACTTGGACCAAGGTGACCAACAGGCTTCCTTTTAGTTCCCTCTGATCTGGGAGGCCCTTGGCTCAGTCTTGAAAGGGAAATGGGTTATGGATTGACGCAATTTCAAAGTTATGTCACAGTTCAGCTGGCAAAATAAAATGAAGAAGAGGAGATAATTTATTCACAGCTGAATTTATAGCTAGAACGCCATCACTGCACACCTAGCTTGCTTTATTTAATTCACAAAACAATTCATGCTCTAGGTATTTGTGCCTCATTTTGTCTCTTGAATAGCTGCCATAGTTATGTGTGAGTTCTGTTAGGTTTCCAGACACTTGGCGTTAATTTGTAATCATTGGTGCATGACACCTCACTATTGATCCAAATTAAACCTCCTTTATGTAGCTGGAAGCTTACTGGTTGTTTTTAAGGATAAGTACATGGGGATGGGGAGATCGCTGCCTTGGGAAAGTGCTTGTCATGCAATTGTGAGACCTGGAGAGCTATCTCCAAACCTATGCAGAAAGCTGGGCTTTGTATAGACACTTGTAATCCTAACACTGGGGAGACAGAGACAGGCAGGTCCCTGGTGTGCACTGGCAAGCCTACCTAGGCTAATATGCCAGTGAGAGAATCTGCTACAAAAAATAAGGTGGATAACACCAGAGTAAAGACTCCGGAGTTTAATACACACACACACACACACACACACACACACACACACACACACACACA
>CAJQZJ010004763.1:5598134-5621332 GCA_907164525.1 Lophiomys imhausi
ACACACACACACACACACACACACACACACACACACACACACACACACAGCCCATAAAAATTTATCACTCAACTAAAAGCCATGACCCTTAATCCACTAATCCAAGATAATGATCACCTCAATTCCTATTTAGTGTCTTTTTTCTTGTTATATGATCTTATTAGATACATTTATATGTTTAGAGTACTGTTTTAATTTTTATTGTTTTCAATAAATGGAAATTTTATCTTGCCATATATGTATTTTGAAGCGGACTTTTCTGCTTAATGACTAATTATGTTGCACCCACAGTACTGGGTGGGAAGGCATTCACTTGACAGCTATACAATATTCTATTGTGTGACTATACCATCGTTATTCATTGCCCAGCCAATGGACATTTGGCTTGCTTCCAGGTTTTGCTATTGTAAACAGTGACTTTCTTGTGTATGTTCCCCATTGAACATTAGGTGCTGTATCCCTGTTTCCCACCACTCCACATTGCAGCGCATGCTCTGTGGCTTTCAGAGGAGCATGAATAACATATGACCCTTGGCTGGAATTCAGGACAGATCCATAGAGCCCAGAGAGGACCTCCCCTGCAGACACCATATGGAAAAGCGATATGACCCTATAACAGGAAAAGGAAACCATCTCAAAGTGGAGAGAAAACAATGGTTACTATAAGCAAAAATAAATGTTGATCCCATCCTGAAGAAGTTCATGAGTATTTGGCAGTATGAGGCACAGTACTGAGAAAGAGTAAGGTCCATTAGCAAGTCAGTGGACTAACTGCCATGAGGCTTAGGGAACTCAGAAAGTGGAAGCTGGGGCAACCTCAGAAGAAAGGAAATGTCAAGATGAACCCAGGCCTGAAGAAACCAGGACCCACAACCCGTCCAGGAAACTTGAAATAGCATCTATAAACCCTGGATTGGTTAGCAAGGGGAAGAAGATAATGTGCCTTCATTTTACAGTAATCTCAATATTGTCTTTGATTGATTTTTGTCACCTATGTTAGCACTATATATAGCAAGGCTATCCACAGTGTATTTAGGTTAAAAGCAAAAGATACCATCATGTCACAAATATACATCTATTTTAAGTCTGTGAATATATGTCCAGACGGTTGCTATTACTTAATTCAGTTTCACAACTTGTCCAACTTCTCCAAGAGAAACTTAAGTCTCATTATTGTAAAGTCTCAGTTTTACCACTGTGTTTGATAACACCACCAATGACTGGAAAATTGTGAGCCATAATTATAGTACAAATGTATAATAGCATATAAATTATATGTTATATATATGACATATATCTCAGCTATTTTCTTAAGTTACTAATAACAAGACAAAGAAGAACTAAGCTTCTTCATGAGTCTCCATTGCGTATCCTGTAAATGGATAAAATTATTCCACAATATTGGTAGTAGCTTAAAAGGTAGTGGCAAATTACCTATCATGCAATAAATGCTCAGGTAATTATTTCCAGTGTTCAGTAATATCAAATTCAGTATTTTAACAATCAAAGACATAAACAAAGATAATTCCAACAATCCACAATAGACAAGAAAATGGCAGTTTGCCTTGAATATGGAAGTTCATGTCAAAGTATAAAAAATTTGAAAAGATCAGAGGCCAATCAATTAGATGAGAGTAATTTGTGTCTGCCTAGGGAAACAGTAGATTTGAATCTCAGAGGTCACAGGGAGCAGGTTTACTGCAGTTAATGGTGTGCTGCATATTGGGTGTGTACGTGTAATCAACGAAATCTTATGCTGAGGCTGGAAAGGCTTCATACCACGAACATTGGAGGCTTTCTTCACTCAGAGTGCTTGAAAAAGACTGAGAATGGTTATTTGCTTTGTCTTCACAGGAAAATTGGGTTCAACTCAGCCTACAATGCCCTAGTATGATAGGGTGAAGGAAATTGAGCTTTGTGTTCACAGTAAAGCCATTTCCCTCTGTCCATAAGCAAGAAGGGGGGGGGCACTCTGCATAAGGAGAGAGCAGAAGAAAACTGAATGACTGTGATACATAAAGCTGAAAATGCTGAAGCTTTAATCCCACTTCTCAGATTCTGTCATTTTTAGCACCACCACCCCCATATATGAAAAGTAGAAATAAAATTTTGTCTTTCATTGGATTTATCTAAATTAAACCTTTTCTCTGCACTTCTCCCATCCCTGTTTTCTTTCTTTCTGTATAGCCAGCACCACAAGACACCTCCTGGTGTGGGATGGGGTCAGAGGGGAAGGTGGTCAAGGTAGCCAAGCAGAGAAAGTGGCTACAAGAGAAACTTATTCTTACCTTCTGGAGTGTGGGCTGCCCTACATCAGCAGTAGTAAAGCTACAGTATCAGAAAGCAGGAATGAATCCTTTCCTTGAGTGAAATGTAGCTTATTTCCTATGACTAGGAGTTGGTGTATTAAGCTACTGTACTCTGAAAATGTTGTCATTTCAGAGAATGAAGCAGCCACAGGAAGCAGACCACACAGAGTGCTCCAAAAGCAGAAGAATATAGATTCAGTCTCTGCCAAGATGTAGGGAAAAATGCCTAAGGAAGGTCAATTTGATTTAGAGGGATTTATTTAGATTTTTTTCATTTTCCCCCTTCTTTTGAAAGCTCTATTTAACTTCACATGGCTGAGTGGAGAACAAAGAAAAACAACATATTTGGTTTTATTTTCCCAGGATGTGAAATGCTTTAGCACACAGAACATCCAGCAGATTTAATCAGGCATTTGAACAATTGCCAATACTGAAACCGTGCGTCTCAATATAAATTAGTAAAAATATTTTGATACACCCTTGATAACTATCTTCTAAACTAAATTACATGAGGAATCACCCCCAGGCTGTTGGCAAGATCCTAAGATGACTACAAGAAAAGAGGGGCGAAATGTGTATTTCAATATGTTTTCTTTTCATTCTGTTTGGGACTCAGCATCATTCTCATTTGTATAAATCCCAGAAGAGATAGCAAGTGTGAGAATGTGACTCACAAATATAGACTGTTATGGGTAAAGCTGAGTATATGTAGACTGTGTTTGACCACACTGACCATGTGGTAGATGTAAGGAGATGTAAGGAGATATAAAACTCAATCACATGAAGTCAGATGAAAAGATAAGCATCGTAAGTCAAGGTCTTTTATTCCAGTTAAAACTGTTCTTGGTGTAGAATTGTGTTCTCAAGAAATAGTAACTTATAATCAACCAAGTTATCTCTTGTCTCATTTCTTCTTCCAAATTAAGTACCTGAGTTAAGTTATAAAAAGATTTGATCAACAGTATCATGTCCCCAGTTTGTACATTAAATGGAAGCTGTTCTTAATACATCAATCACACAAACTTTGATTCAGAAAGATTTTAAAGATTGTGTTCTGCCACCGACTTCAGTATTTTCTCTGTTACTGTGGAAAACGAGCCCTCTCCCTGCTCCCATCTTCCCTGTGCATAAACCATCCAAGGATCAGATTAGCTAACACTCATTTACCTACTAACCGTTCATTCCTCATAGTCAATAAGTTAGGATTTTAGAGGCTTCTTTCCAGTGCACTCTGAGATGCCTCAGACACAGCTTATGTTTCCAGGGAGAGGGAATCTATTGTGTGATAGACAGCCAGCTTTAATCTTTCCAGCTAATTCAGATAAACTGTTTTCCTCTGTGTGAGCATTGACCCTGGTTCCTGGCTTCAGTATTTCTTGCCTTTCCTCGGGCCTCTCAAAAGTATAGAATCTGGGTTTGGGGAGATGGTTTAGTGGGCAAGTGAACACGGGTTTTAATCCCCAGCACCCACAAAAAAAAAAGAAAGAACATAAAACAAAAGGTGTATGACCATACACACAGCTGCAACTCTAGCATTAGCAGAGGTGTAGGAGAGAGGGTAAACAAAGAGATTGTTGGGTTTGCCAGCCAGTAGCCTATCTACAGGCTACAGAGAAATGTGTTCTCAAGAGACAAAGCAGGTAGTGACACAACAGGACAAAGGACACCCTTCTCTGACTATCACACATACCTGCATACACATGTGCACGTATAGCACACACACATGAAAATGAAAAGGACATGGGTCTGCACTCCCTGCCGCCCATTCCTCAGGGCCTCCCCAGCCCCTCATTCTGTAGCCTTCCATTTGCTCTATCTCCTAGAATTCACAAAAAGCAGTAACACCTTAGAGGAAGGTAAAACTTACAAATACATATTTAAAAGAGAAATATCACACTTTGAAACAACCACATTACTATACCCTTTTATTGGCTAAGTGTGGGGGAAATGACCACTCATTTCCTGCTAGTGAAAATCTACACTGAAAAAAAAATTTTTAAGACAAATGGGCAAAAGCAATAAGCTAAAACTGTATCTATTCTTTCACTCAGCAGTAATCCCACTTCCAGGAATTGATCCTGAATAAACATTGGAAGGAATATGCATTCAAGAATAACAACAATAATAAAAATGACAATACTGGCAACATAGTAAGAAAACAGGAAGCAACCTAAAGCCCCAGTATCAGGGAGCTGAGGAAACTAGGGACAGAAATCCATGCAGTGTCTCCATACCTGACAACAGCTCATTCACAATATTTATCAGCAAGTAAAACATAATGGATGTGAGTGACTGACAGACCAGCATGTGAAGTTACTTACTGCCAAGCCTGATAGAGTTTAATATGATTCCTCTACATAATAGAGGGAGAGAACTGACTCCAACAAGTTGTCCTCTGGCAGCCACATGCATGCTGTGGCATGTGCACACACACACACACATTCACACATGTACAAGTAATAGGAAATGTAAACAAACTTTAAATGCAATATTTAAATAATGTACACAGTAATCTCTCCATTTGTGTGTAAATGTATAATATAAAAGAAAGTGTATGTAATTACATGGTTATGCATATAATGTTTAAGGAAAGATAGCCTAGAAATCATATAAATTGTCCCATTTTATTTGCTATAATAACATACTTCACAGAGAAAAGTTTTCAGCATACAGTTTCAGAGGCTACTCTAAGATCTGCTGGTTCCATTTGTTCAGCCTCTGATAAGGGGCAACTTGATACATTAAATCATGGCAGACAGCCTGGTGACGAGAAGCATATAAGATCATGTGGCATAGCAAAAAACTGGAGAGAGATTCATTCCTTTATGAAACAACTCACTGTCCTAGAGGCTACCCATGGACTTTCAAAGAACCATATTAATCCCTTTCAGAAGCAACACCCAATTACCAACCACTTCCTAGTAGGTCCATTTCTTAAAGTGTCAGCTACTTCTCACAGGCCACACTGGGCAACAATCTTCCAATAGATGAATCTGTGACAGACTAAAGCTGTACCTAAGTCACATCATATGTCACACAGTAATCTATGGAAGAGAGCTGGCCTGAAACTTACACAATGCTTTGAATTGTTTTGTCCCTAGGTGCTACCTATGCTCTGTGCCACTGTATGTAGTGTCTTTGTAGCTTTAGTCTGATGATTTAGCATTTCCCACTTCCTGATATTAATGTGTATGCAATTGTCAAATGTAAAATTTTGTGGGCTTTCTTACTTTTACAGATTATTATTAATTTGTTGAGACAAAGGCCTATCAACTCGGATCCCTGAGAAATTCACTATTTATCTACTCAAAATAAATTCCACTAATAACTACTAGACTTTATTTCCTATTTCTAACCAGATTTCCTACTTGTGAAAAAATATTTTGCCAGTTCCAATATGTCCCTATTTTCCCAGTTACTTTTGATGCATCCTGTTGTCAAAGGCTTTTGAAAGTGAAAAATGACTCCATTTCAGCTGATCCTTCACCTAGGACATATATGTGTTTCTAGGAATATGTGTGTAGCCAGGGTCATGTGTGTAATTCATGAGTGTATATGTGACCAAACACGATTTCCCTCTCAGGAAATGGCTTTTATTTCTTCACAGCGTACCCAGCAAACATCTCTACTTTAATTCTTAAGTCCTCACTAATCTGACTATCTTCATGAATTCAAAATAAATGCACATTTTCACATCCTCTTCTGTATGTCTCTTCAGAGATATTTGTTAGCTTTATGTTAAAAACTGACATTTCCTGCTTTTGTTTCCCCATTCTGCTCTCTAACATTTGAATGTCAAGAAGCTTCAAAATTACCAGCATTTCTACTTCCCACAAGCTCTATCTAACCTTCCAAGTAGACTCAGAAGCATAATGAATCTGTGGAGCAATGAATGTTAGACAGTTATCTTTCCAGCAGGTACTTATTAGGAGTGGAAAACATACCAGATATTCTAATTGTTGCTGATAATACTTTTGTGAGCACAACAAACAAGGATACTTGCATGCCTCTATTAATAAAGCATGTCATCCAATGGACAAAGTGACAATATTATCACAGGTATGCATAGGTAATGAGTTTGAGAGATGGTCTAAAAGAATAAGAAATGCAAGGTGTTTTGCAAGGACAATCAATCAGATTCAAGGCTGAATAATGTTTAGAGGGCATATCTACATAAGACCCCCAAGTACGCATGTGAGCTTTCTTCTATAAGTGAGCTGGCCTATTTACATGCTGACCCCTTCTTGATCCTAATGCATAGTTTTGTGCTCAGATCATGATTCTAAATATCCTAGACCTAATCAGATGATCAGGCGTGACAGTAATGAACTCATAAGGAAATATCCTTTTCCTGACTGTACCAAGGCAGATAATGGGTAGCAAGCAGTAGTCATTAACAGTGTCCTATCTATACTTTTGCTTCCATAAGCAGCATACACATTGTAGTGATTTCAATGAAAATGGTCCCCATAGGCTCCTTGAGGGTGGCACTATTAGGAACTGCAGCCTTGTTAAAAATAGATATCGCCTTGTTGAAGGAAGTATCTCACTGGAGAGGTTCCAGAAGCTCAAGGCAGGCCCAGTCTCTCTCTCTCTCTCTCTTTCTTCCTGTTGTCTTTGGATCCAGATGTGCTACTTCTCCTGCATCATGTGTGCCTGCACACTGCCATGCTCCTTGCCATGATGACAATGGGCTAAATCACTGAACTATAAACTAGCTCCCAATTAAATGTTTTTCTTATAAGAGCTGCTGTGGTCATAGTGTCCTTTCTCAGCAATAGAACCATACCTAACACACTCATTATGTTTTTATTTTTTTAACTTTTCCTTTTCCTATATATCTCAACTAATCATTTGTCCTTAACAGGGCTCTAGAGCAGTGGCTCTCAACCTGTAGGGCTCAACCCCTTTGGGTGAAGTACAACCCTCTCACAGGGATTGCATATCAGGTATCCTGCATATTCGTTATTTATATGACAATTCATAACAGTAGCAAACGTTTATGGCTGGGGTTCCCCACAACATGAGGAACTATACTAAAGTGTCTCTTAGGAAGGTTGAAAAGCACCACTCTAAAGCCTCTGCCTCTTGATGCTTATGTCGTGGCGAGAGCTTCTCTGTTTATTGCTCTCCTGCCACCAACATCCCTTTAAGTCATCTGGCAATGCTTCTGGATTAGTCTACTAAACATAATGACTTCCTGTTGCCTCCAAGACAAATTAAAATAAGTAGCAATCAGGCATGTGATCCCTTAACTTTGTGCCTCTCATGTATCCTTCCTGGTCCACCTCGCACTGCTTTGTAAGATATAGAATCCATACATAATACCTAGAAAGCAACTCATCTCTGAGATAATGAAGACACATATTTTTTCTCATGGACGTTGTTCCATCTCCAGGAGTGCCTTTCCTTGTCTTCTGTGCCATGAACCTATAGCCCCAGTACTGTGAATTCAAATGGATATTTCTTTGTTGATGTCACCTTTCTATAAATGAATGGGCTTTACCTCTTCTAGAAAACAATGTTCCAGAGGCTAGAAGAAAAATTGAGGAGGAATGTTATATACACTGTGACACAAATTTAGATGGGAAAGTCTAACCAACAAAAATCTACAATCTGTTATGGGCTCAGGGTTACAGTAACATCACTCACAACCCAAATGTCTCTTTTAGAAGTCTATGATTCACTCCTTTTGACTAAAAATATATAGATGAAAATTGGTTCAAAATTGCTTACATAAAAATGTGAATTATCTGTTTGAATTTGTGGGTAGTATAGGCCTCAAAGAAAAATCTGTAGAGTTGTAAAAATAGTGAGTTCTAAAGGGTCTTTAGATATGTGAGAAGAACAAATATTACAAACTCAAATTTATTGTGTGGGTAGATTGAGAAGCTTGTAGTTTAGGGTAATATATTTTATAGTTGCTTAGATTTAAGTGAACTAGCTAACTCTAGGATTATGATTTCATCAAATTCTTTGCCCTTTGGTCAAACACTTTGTCATCTGATCCTCTCCACCCCTAGGTATGCTGGTATTTGAATGGGGATAGTAAGGACAAGATACTCATTCTAGCTTTAACACTATGCCACATACAGTAACTCTGCTGTCCATTAAGATTTTGTAAAGTATATTGAACCCATCTCCTCAGATTATTGACAATAAATATGAACATGAACATAGTGACTTGTAATCACATAGAATTAGCTGCTCCTTTCTTCCCTTTCCTCTGTAGAATCCTTCTATATTGTACCAAGGGTCATGTGATACTTTGGGTCAAAGCCTCATAAATCTTTTCATTTGGAAAATCTTATGCAGACTCCCATAAATCTCATGGTTTACATTAGTACTTAAAGCATACTACAATACAGCTCAGTCTTACCTCTTGGTGCCTTCATACTTTCTTGTATCAGATATTCACACACCTTGCTATTTTCCCTGCCAGGAATATTTCCTCTTTCTGACATCTTTCCACCCATTAAAGTCCTAAATATGCTTCAAGTTTCAACTTAGCATCAGGTCATTTGGAAGGATTCCTTCAAAGCTTTCATTTAATTAGTTACTTCTTTATCTTACAAACACTTTCTCATTAAATCATGATCCATGCACTACCATTTCTTTTTTTTAATATTTATTTATTACTTCAGGTTACATCTCCATCACAGTGTCCTCTTTCTACTCCTCCCAGTCCCTCCCTCCACCCTCTATCCTCTATCTCTTCCATCCTACTCCTCTGGAGTGGAGTGTCCCTACATAACATTCCCCCACCCCAGTTCAGCAGTCATATGAGGGCCAAGAGCCTCCTCATACACTGGGGGCCTACAAGGCAGCACCACTAGGGCAAAGTGTCCCACTGACAGGAAAAAAAAATCTATGTTCATGTTCCCTTTGGTGCATTGGTTGTAGTATAGTTATTCTGTACTATATGGCTAAAATCCGATTATAAGTGAATAGATGCCATGTGCATCCTTCTGAGTCTGGGTTAGCTCACTCAGGTTCTCTAGTTCCACCCATTTGGCTACAAATTGCATGATTTCATTGTTTCTGATAGCTGATTAGTATTCCATTGTGTAGATGTACCACAGTTTTTTAATTCATTCTTCGGTTGAGGGACATCTGGGTTGTTTCCAGTTTCTAGCTATTACAAATAAGGATGCTATGAACATAGATGAGGAAACTTTCTTGTGATTTGGTGAGGAATCATTTGGATGTATACCCAGAAGTGGTATGGCTGGGTCCCGAGGCAGAGCTATTCCAAGTTTTCTAAGATATCGCCTGACTGACCTCCATAGTGGTTGCACAAGCCTGCACTCCCACCAGCAATAGAGGAGGGTTCCCCTTTCTCCACACCCTCGCCAGCATGTGCTGTCATTTGAGCTTTTTATCTTAGCCATTCTGACAGGTGTGAGATGGAATCTCAGAGTCGTCTTGAGTTGCATTTCTCTGATGATTAAAGATGCTGAGCATTTCTTCAAGTGTCTCTCAGCCATTAGGAATTCTTCCTTTGTGAATTCTCTGTTTAACTCTGTTCCCCATTTTTTGATTGAATTATTTGGTTTCTTGGCATTCAATTTCTTGAATTCTTTGTAAATTTTGGATATTAGCCCTCTGTCAGATGTGGGGTTGGTAAAGATTTTTTTTTCCAAATCTGTAGGCTGCCGTTTTGTTCGAATGACAGTGTCTTTTGCCTTACAGAAGCTTTTCAGTTTTATGAGGTCCCATTTACTGATTGTTGGTCTTAGATCCTGAGCTGTTGGTGTTCTGTTCAGGAAGTTGTCACCTGTGCCAATGAGTTCGAAGGTTTTCCCCACTTCCTCTTCTAGTAGATTTAGTGTATCCAGCCTTATGTTAAAGTCCCAATTTGGAATTTATTTGGGAGAAGAATACAAACTACATTAACTTTTACTGTGTGTGGTGATTTGTCTTGGTTCTTCACCTGAGTGGATCTGGATTCTATTGATTAACTGAGGAGGAAACCCTCCTGCAGAGTGGCCAGCACCTTCAGATGAAGGTGGTCCAGATATAAGGAGGTTTACAGGAAAAGTTTCTGATTTTCCCTGGTCCTCTAGAGAATGCTGGCTACTATGTTGTGGATTTAAAGTTTAAGAGTCAGTTCACTGCACTGGAAGAAAATTCTCATTATCACTTTTTCCCTTCATTATTTTTATACTATAGCTGGATTTCATCACATAACATTATCATGCCAGAGGTACTCTGATAAACAATGCATCATCTTTTTCTTTCCTTTCCATCACTAGTAATGAATGGTGCTCAACCTCATCGTATCTATCTCACTCTTTTGGCTTTTTCATCTCCAGAACTTGATCTGCCTCTTAACTTCAGCTGTTCAATGGAGTCTAAAGTAATAATATCTCATGAGAGACAGTCTGAGCTCACAAAAGTGGATAGACACTGACAGTATTATGAGTTTCCTCCAGGGTAAATAAGCTCAGAAAGGCCTGCCCAAGCCTTCAGTAGGGGAAATGATTACTTCTTGGTCTTGAAGATCAAGAATCAGTAAACAAAAATAATCAGGTGATGTTTGAATTGGGTGCTTTCTAGAAAGACAGTATTCCTGCAGAAAGAAAATCAAATAAAGCTGAGGAGTGTATGAACAGCACATCTGTGGTTTCATGTAAAGGGAGCTTAAGGGACAGACATTTAAAAAAAAAAAAAGGAAGAATGCAGGACTACAGATGCAGGAGGGGGACATATTAAAGATTCTGGCTCACTATGCCAAGAATTTGGGCTTTAATTTCTGTATAGATAAGCATCATCTCATGGCTCTAAGTAATGTAGGTACATGGTAGGTTTCTGTTGGAGGACACTGAGACCAAAGGAAAGGACATGACAACAACCTTGGGAAGAATGAAAGAATATCAAACCTTGGAGCCAAAAAGAAAAGAGGAAAGGAGGCACCTCATGCTGATGTAAAGGCAGCGATATAAATTGTTGGAAACAGTAGCGTGCAGGGGGTTTCAGGATGGCTAGCTAGAGGAAGCCTTACTCTCCAGCTCATGTGTCTGTCGGTGGCAGAAAAAGTTCAGCCCTGGGCAAAGTGAGTCCGAGGAATCTGTGTGGGCCTTTGATGTGCTCCTGCTCATCTTCCAAATGGCTTACTTTTAACGCTGGGGTGGGAGTGGGGATGGAAAAAATAAAACAGACTTGAGAGAAAAGAGTCCACATAATCCCTCATTCATTTGTTCTGATTCCAACATTGAGGTTTTTAGAGCAAGAGGTTTGAAACTACCAAAATAAACATGTAATTGCAAGAGAAAGAAGAAGTTGCCTTTTCATATTTGGAATATTTCTTGATAGCTCCCAAATGGAAAGCTTTCAAAACAGTGCTGTTGAAGAGAGAAGGGGGCAGTTGATACTTTTTACATGGTAAAGCTTTATATAAATTGCATTTTAATTATTACAATATGCCCCCATAAATTGGTATCATTATCTCAATTTTACAATGTGATTCCTCAAAGCCCAGAGAAGCTAATAGAATTTCTCTAGCACCCCATATGGAAATGGCAGGAGCTATGTGTACATCTACAGCTGCCTAGTTCTAAACTCTAGTCTTCTTCTATCACATGATACTGGATGTCAATTACTTAGGGAATAGCTTGGCTAATTATGGGAAAACTGAAGAGTTTCATTGTCCAATGCTCCAAAAGCAAACATTCCTTTACAGAACTGTTCCTGCCAATGCCTGAGACTCAGTTTCACAAATGATCATTCTTATCTTCTTCCACCCAAGAAACTCTTCTCATAATTTGTTAAATGAAAACCAGTCAATCAAACAACAAAGAGATTAGTGAGAAACTACAATGATTAGGAAATTCCATTTCAAATCTGCAGATTGACAATTCTTTCTCTAATTAGACCCCCAGTGTCAATACCAACTCCCAGTACTCTTCAACTAAGCTAGAATTTCTCTGACCAGGGTGACTGAAGAGCCCAAAAGATTTCTCTTGGAACTTCTGTCTTAAAAAGTCAAAATACCATTTAAATCAAGAACAGATAAATTTAATGGGTAGATTGCTACATTATCATTTTCTGATGTGATTAATCTTATCCCTGAATAGTGATACCTTTTCCGCCAAAGTTTCAAAGCACCCTTCACATGACCTTGAGAAGATATGAATGAGGAGGAGGGAAAAGCTTACTTGCAAAACAATTTACATTTGCTTAGGAGTGCTAACCACACTATACAACATATGTCAAAATTTTAAAGAGAACAGAACTTCTTTGCTCTGCACAGTGTATACAGTTCCTGGTCTTTGATGTTTCTGCTTCTGTCCCTTTATTTGTACAAAATTGTCTGGCTTAAAAAAATCTTTTTTGTCTCATGACCAACCTGTCAAACCTTATTTTAACTTAAAGATTAGCTGACTCCATGCAGCAAACCTGGAAAAGCCCTGCGTTTCAAAACAATCTGCCATTGTGCTATGTGTGTTTAATATATTTTAATTGAGGGAGTATGCCTGTAAGAGAACTCGTGTGTGTGTGTGTGTGTGTGTGTGTGTGTGTGTGTGTGTGTGTTTGTAGGCTTCAATGAGTGTAGACACACTAGAAGCTGCCATCACCTACTCTGCTATGATTGCTTGTGGCTCAGTCGGTTCAAATGGAAACGTAACTGTCATCTTAATACCATTTCTCTAATTACGCATATTAACGGGTTTGCAGCAATCTTCTAACTCCAGAGTCAATGGACTCTCTTTAAAATGAATTGAATATTTCTTTTAGAAAACATCAAGTGAAAAAATATCACTTCAAGATTACTGCACCACAGCCACCAAATCCCCACTTTTTTTTCTGTTGTTTGACAAGTATTGACTTGATTCACCTGCCAATGGTATAACTCTCTAGAAAGGGCTGTTTTTTTTTTTATAAATACTTTATTTTTTTTTCTTCAAGTTACATCTCAGTCACAAACCCCTCCCTATTCCCCCTTCCTATCCCGCCCTTCCACCCTCTTCCCCCCAGAAGTTTCCCCTTTCAGTCCAGCAGATGGTTCCTTCTCTTATAACAGTAAGTATTATACAAAACAACAGATATAAATGTGCCACATTTATGAGAGTTAAATGGCCCAGTATACCTTCCCAATGTCCAGTTTACACATATTTGGAAAGGGCTGTTTGAAGTGTTTCCTAACAGCCTTGTTGAGGAGGAGGAGGAGGAGGAGGAGGTCAGAATGCACAGAAATGCTGTGTGACTTAATGAGGTTGGAAGAGCTGGACATCAGAGGGAAGGAAGCATGGGGATTTGCATAAAAGGAGTGTTGTTCATGATTAAACCCAGTGGAATGGTTGAGGAGGAAGTGGTCCCTGCTCCCATTCACCATAGCAGACAGAGTTACGCCAAGAGGCAGAAGGTAGCTGGAGATGCTATAAATGGACTCTTACAAGTGTGTAAAAGCCCTGGCATTATCATCAATGGTGCCTTTTCCATTTATATCCTGCAATTGTTATTCATTGTTTCTGAGAATAGTGGAGAATTATCTTGTATTATTTGCTGTTGTGTGAGTTACTTTAATTGATAACAGAGTCTTGTAAGAGCTTTCGAAGACCATCTTTACCTCAGAGATGCTGATTAAGCCTCTGTTGGGATGACGATAAATGAGGACACTTAAAAATATATGAGTTAATTAAAATACACTAACAGTTGAGAAAAAAATTCCCCTGGAATTGTCCTTACTTTATTTTGAGGATTCAGAATAGAACATTTGAAACAAATTCTTAACTGTAGTCCCTGAATTGCAGTAATTTTTTTTTCTAGAAGACATGGTGTCTGTGCTCCCACCTGCTAACTGTGTCAATTCATTTAAAAAATATTTATTGATTTAATTTACATGTATTTACCTGGGTGAGTTATAAGTACAGTATGTGTGTAGATGTCCACAGAGGTCAGAAGAGGGTATTGGTTCCTCTGGAACTGGAATTACAGGTGGTCTTGAGTCCCATGTGGGTGCTGAGATCCTGGGAACCAAACCTGGTTTTTCTGCAAGAGTCAACTGAGTGGTCTATCCAGTCCCTACAGCAATCCTAAATACCCAAAGATGACATTTTCTTATATATATATTCTTACATTACAATTTCAATAAAACCACTGACCCCCCCCAAACAAAACAGAAACTGCAAATGAAGTCAAAGGCATTATGTTTGATCAGAACTGAACCCCCCTTAAATTTCCGTTACAGGACGACCTATATCATTCCCAAATACTGCAGGCTACCTCTGTTTGGAATTTTCACTTAGAATATATACATCTCTAATGTTAATACATTTATTAGTTGAGTATTGTCATGAAAAGGACACATATTGAGGGGGGGGAAGCTTAGCTTACTGAGCTTCTGTCTCCCCAGTAATAGGGAAAATGTACCAGCCTGAAGGTCTCAGAAGGCCCTGGCTCCAGCAGCCATACTGTTCATTGCTCTAGTCAAAGAGAGAAAGCTAGTGAAGAACAAATGAGCTCCAATCAATATAATCACACACGGGCAAACAGATGAAGAGGTTGCAGTGACCCCAGGTCTGTCTTCCAATGGGTGACAGGAACTTTGAAATTTTTGGGAAAGGGAAACAAAGGTTGCACAGCCCCAGACAGAGATTTTCTCAGGCGGGGGGCTGCTGTGGTTGGTTTTCGTCCTATTGTGCTTCTGCAAGGTGGTTCCAGAGACATTAGTATCACTGCTGTTGATGGAGGGGGGTCTCTGGGTTCCAGAGAAGTGACTAACTGTTCTTGCTCCAAGGTGAAACCTCAGTTCTATCATGGGGCAACTGCTCCCACTTGGTAGATGACCTCATCAAGAGTGATCAGTTTTGTAAGAGTCCAATTGCTTGAAGGGAGTCTTGATCCCTTGTCATAAAGATACTTATCAGTCCTGACCTACCTAGAATCTAAGGTAACTCCAGAACGCAGTGTATAAGCAGGAAATAATGAGGGAAAGGAAACAGAGACAAACTGGGGTGACTTGGGCCAATGACTGAGTTCTCTTCATTACATTTTTACCTTCCTTCTATCATTCTTCTTTGAAAGGAAGGAATATAAAAAAAATTATTTCATAAAAAGTATGAAAATTTTTAGATGTTCTTATTATATGTTTAACATTCAAGTAAATAAGGACACCAATGAAATAAAGAACTAACTTCAAAAGTAGTTGCTTGTATATGTATGTTGTTCAAAAGTCTATGTTAGGAGCTCAGTTACTTATTTCATTTAGATAATTCATTAGTTTGATAATTTATTCATTCATATGTTAGTCATATTATTTGAATATCAGTCTCTTCAGGCTCTGAGTTAAAATAGTATTAACAAGAAAGCTGTCCATTTCGCTTAAGTTTTCAAATTTGGTGGGCTATAGTTTTTTAAAGTAGGACCCAAATATTCTCTGGATTTCCTCAATGTCTGTTGTTATTTCTC
Source organism: Lophiomys imhausi (assembly GCA_907164525.1). Classification (NCBI taxonomy): domain Eukaryota; kingdom Metazoa; phylum Chordata; class Mammalia; order Rodentia; family Muridae; genus Lophiomys; species Lophiomys imhausi. The sequence goes on from CAJQZJ010004763.1 coordinate 5,613,854, forward strand.
CCTTTTCATTTCTGATTTTGTTCATTTGGGTTTTTCCCCTCTGCCTTTTACTTAAATTGGCTAAGGGTCTGTCTATTTTGTTGATTTTCTCGAAGAACAAGCTCTTGGTTTCATTGATTCTTTGTATAGATCTTTTTGTTTCTAACTTGTTGATTTCAGCCCTAAGTTTGATGATTTCCTGCCTTCTGCTCTTCTTGGGAGTGTTTGCTTCTTTTTTTTTCCAATTCACCCAGTTTATCTATTAATTCACTAATATGAGCTGTCACAATTTTTTTTTTTTTTTTGGTTTTTCAAGACAAGGTTTCTCTGTGTAGCCCTGGCTGTCCTGGACTCACTTTGTAGACCAGGCTGGCCTCGAACTCACAAAGATCCGCCTGCCTCTGCCTCCCAAGTGCTGGGATTAAAGGCGTGTGCCACCACCGCCCGGCACAATTTTTTTTTTGAAGGCACTTAATGTTATAAACTTTTCTCGTAGCACAGCTTTCATTGTGCCCCATATGTTTGGGTATATTGTGCCTTCATTTTTGTTGGATTTTAAGAAGTCTTTGATTTCATTCTTTATTTCTTCCCTGACCCAGTAGTCCTCCAGTAAAGAGTCGTTCAATTTCCATGTGTATGTAGGCTTTCTGTTGAAATTGAAGAGGCCTTTAGAAGATGGAAAGATCTCCAATGCTCATGGATAGGTAGGATCAACATAATAAAAATGGCCATCCTACCAAATGCAATATATAGATTCAATGCAATTCCTATCAAAATGCCAACACAATTCTTTATAGACCTGGAAAAAGCTATTCTCAATTTCATATGGAACAAAAAAAAAAAAAAAACCCAGAATAGCTAAATCAATCTTGTACAATAAAAAAACTTCTGGAGGTATCAGCATCCCAGATTTCAAGTCGTACTACAGAGCAATAGTACTAAAAACAGCATGGTGCTGGTTTAGAAACAGACCAGTAGATCAATGGAATTGAATTGAAGACCCAAAAATGGACCCACACACCTATGGACACCTAATTATTGACAAAGAAGCCAAAACCACACAATGGAAAAAGAACAGCATCTTCAACAAATGGTGCTGGTCCAACTGGATGGCCACTTGTAAAAGAATAAAATTAGACCCACACTTATCACCTTGTACAAAACTTAAGTCCAAGTGGATCAAAGACCTTAACATAAGCCTAGTCACACTAAATCTACTAGAAGAGAAAGTGGGAAAAACCCTCAAAATCATTAGCACAGGTGACAACTTCCTGAACAGAACACCAACAGCTCAGGACCTGAGACCAACAATCAATAAATGGGACCTCATGAAACTGAAAAGCTTCTGTAAGGCAAAAGACACTGTCATTTGAACAAAAGGACAGCCTACAGACTGAGAGAAAATCTTCACCAACCCTGGTGAAACTGGGAGAAAATGTCACCAACATCTGACAGAGGGCTAATATCAAAAATCTACAAAGAACTCAAGAAATTAATGCGAAGAAACCAAATAATCCAATCAAAAAATGGGGAACAGAGCTAAATAGAAAATTCACAAGGGAGGAATTCCTAATGGCTGAGAGACACTTGAAGAAATGCTCAGCATCCTTAATCATCAGAGAAATGTAACTCAAGATGACTCTGAGATTCCATCTCACACTCAGAATGGCTATGATGAAAAGCTCAAATGACAACACATGCTGGTGAGGGTGTGGAGAAAGTGGAACCCTCCTCCATTGCTGGTGGGAGTACAGGCTTGTGCAACCACTGTGGAGGTCAGTCTGGCGATATCTTAGAAAACTTGGAATAGCTCTGCCTCAGGACCCAGCCATACCACTTCTGGGTATACATCCAAATGATTCCTCACCAAACCACAAGGAAGTTTCCTCATCTATGTTCATAGCAGCCTTATTTGTAATAGCTAGAAACTGGAAACAACCCAGATGTCCCTCAACCGAGGAATGGATAAAAAATTGTGGTACATCTACACAATGGAATACTACTCAGCCATCAGAAACAACAAAATCCTACTATTTTCAACCAAATGGATGGAGCTAGAGAAGCTCATCCTGAGTGAGCTAACCCAGACCCAGAAGGATACACATGGCATCTATTCACTTATAGTCGGATTTTAGCCATATAGTACAGGATATCTATACTACAACCAATGCCCAAAGGAAACAGGAACATAGGCTTTATTACCTGATAATGAGACAGCTTGACCTAGTGGTGCTGCCTTGTAGGCCCCCAGTGTATGAGGAGGCTCTTGGCCCTCATATGACTGCTGAACTGGGGTGGGGGACTGTTATGTAGGGACACTCCACTCCAGAGGAGTGTGATGGAAGGGACAGGGGATAGAGGGTGAGAGGGCGGGATTGGGAGGGTGGAAAGAGGGCACTGTGAGTAAGATAAAATCTGAAGTAATAAATAAATATGTTTAAAAAACAAAAGTATTGAAAGGGTGTAAGATCCTAATAAATACACATATATTTGCTATTTCTGATTAGGTGAAAAAAAATAAAGTAAAAACAGAAGTCAATTTTAATGAAAATAAATACAAATTGATGGAACTTAAGGTTTTTAGGAAATATTTAAGGAAAATGAAAAGTAATTTAAAAGGGGGGGCGATGTCTCCCATAGACTCAATAGCTTTGGAAAATAACAAAGAAGATAGTCTAAATGACAGGCTAGAGACCTGTGAGTGCTTAAGCCAGGAGAAAATGCACAGGGCTTACATAAATCATCAGAGTCGGGAGTACTGGGACTGTCCCCGCAGAACCTGTGGCTCCTGTGGCTGCACTGCTAGTACTCTTCATATAGAATACAATAGACAAGTGCAACTCTGACATAACTAAAATACAATTGTCTTTCATATCCTATTGTTCCTTCAAAATGGGTTCAATGACAGTGCCAGGAAATTTTTCTAGAACCACTAATTCAGTAAGGATTCAGGATGAAACCAATATATCTAAATTCTCATTTCTATGTGCTGGTAAAGACTCTCTGAAAAGTAAATCAAGAAAACAATGCCATCAGAAGGAAAAACTGCTAAGAAATAAATTTAAGCAAGCAAGTGACAGATACTTACATTTGAAAATGTAAGACATGAATGAAAGAAGTTGAAGGAGACACAAATGGCAGGGATAGAGTACTCTATTCATAAAACAGATGAATTCATTTTGTTAGCATGTTAGTACTATCCCAAGTGACATACAGATTCAACATAATTCTACCAAAATTTCTATGGGCTAGGTATGGCAGTACACACCTTTAATCTCAGCACTTGATAGGTAGAGGCAGGTAGATTTCTGTGAGTTCCAGGCCATTCAGTATTATCAGGTAATCACCAACAGAACTCTAAAGAGTAAGGTGTCCCACCCACTTCATCCTTTCTCGTATTCCTCAACAGTTTCTAGCTGCCTAACTGGTTCCAGGTTTTACTTAGAGACATTCTCTTCACATTTCAGCATGAGAAATCGTAACTACTGAGCCTCCATACTGTAAATAAAAATGGAAAATTTACACCCAATTAAAAAGCCATCATCAGGATATCTCTAGTGTCTATTTATCTAAGTCACATTTCACTTCAGGATCAGCCTTTGTAGAAAGAGTTGTAGATCTATGTTAGCAAACTCAACTTGGTTCCCAGAGATTGAACACTATCCAGGAGAGACTGAAGCTTTCTAGAGAAAATAACCCTCCATAGTAGCAGATGCTTACAGTGAGGACAGTGACAGCAGATATACCAAATTTTCTTGAAATTTTGAGCATTTATATTTTTATATGAAGGCTCCATAATTGTAGATGTGGGCTTACAATGTTTAAGAATGTTTTTTCAGAACTTATACTAAAACATGCATGGGATAGAGTCACAGGGAAGAACACTCCTTGGGGAACCCACAGCCGAGTTCTCAGCCATGCTCAGCTGGTGCTCACAGGTACATTTGCTGACAAAGAGCTCAGACAAGGAGAAAGCCAACATCACCAATTATTGCTCTGCCAGAAACGTATGTATACTGTGAGTACTGTGATCAGGACAATCGGTGTTGACATGGAAGAGTATGGGCACTGGATGAAATGTACTTTTGCTCTCTGGGATAGATGGGAGCTATTTTTCACCTTCCTTGTGTATTTACAAACAGCCAAACAAAGGGACAAGCTTCCTTTAATCACACTGATCCTAGGTCTAGGTTAATCATACTTCTCTTCTTGACTTTACTGTTCATGTACCAGTGATGCAAATGTCAAAGGTCACTGTCTACAAAGGGATTACTCTCCACTGGACTGAAGCATTCCAACCTAATTTCAGAACATTTTTTTCCAGTTGCTTTGAACCAACAGAGCTTAAGCTGCTGAATCTTAGATATCACACAAAGAAGGCTAATCAGATATTAATTACACTATCCACAGAGATACACCTCCACAGATGAGCAAATTCTTTTGCCAACACACAGTGGAAAGAAGAATGTTTTAAACAGTGGTGGATGAGAAACAGAAGCAGGACATCCATTTATTGCTCAGGTTAATTTTGCTTACATTTACAATTTTAATGACAACAAGTTGAAAATTCAGAGGAAACATGTCTATAGCAACCATCAATACAACCAGAAGATAAGATTACTCACCATAACCAAATTTTATTAATAAGATCATCATAAATTATAGTCACTTGCTACCAACACCCTGAAGAATCTCCTGATACCACTCACAATATAGCTGTACTTGAAACTAGAAAGCAGACATGTCTTGTTGGTGATACAGACATGTGTTACCAGTTCTGAACCCACCTTTTTTATTACAGAGCTTAAGCTGCTCAACAAATTAAATGAAACCATTTGTCAGAGATCTGTGTATGTCACAGCTTTTGGGAGAACGCAAAACACCACACTGACATCAATTTGCTAAGTATACTAACAGATAAACCCAAATTATAGTTATGACAAGTTGAGGCTGTTAGAGTATATGGATGAACTTTAAGATCTGCAAGATTTCTAAGCCCTGAATCAAACTGTATATGCCAAATTTTAGTCCTAGAGAATCTGAATAAAATTCCATGCAAAATGAAGCAAGACAAAACAAATACATATCAATTTAATTGCACAGAATTACAGAACTAAAAACTGAATTTTCCAGAAAAACAGGAGGGAAAGAAGGAAGGAAAGTAGGAAGGAAGGTTAGACAGACAGAATGATCCATAGGCTTAAAAGGCAAAATGGTACCCACTTATATTCTATTCAGTGACTTCTAGTAAGCTAGCCGCAAACTTGAGGATGCACCTTCGGTTGCATGTACCATGCTGCACCACCATACATCCGAACTAGAATTCATAATAACTGCTCTAATTCAGAACACACTTGAGAGTGTCAGACTCACCTGACTCTCAAGCCAATCAGTGCCTAATAGAACATGGTGCCTAAAACACACAGACACCAAGCATCTTTGGCTGACAGATGATTCAAGGAGAACCCTGAGAATCACAGTAGAACACCTCATCTGTTCATGAGAAAGCCACAGACAACACAGATAGAGAAAAATGAGTTTGGGGCTATAGGTCATCAAGATGTCACAGAGTAACAAACTCTGGGCTCCTAGTTTCTGAAATACTGCATTTTAACACAGGAGGAAAGGAATATTGATACTGGCTCAGAGGGAAAGACACTGGCTCCTGTGATAAATCTGCAGGGTCTCTGTCTCTTCGCTTTTGTAGAGGGATGGCAAGACAGGCCTGAAAGAAAGCCGTGGCCTCTTCATAACCAAAAGGAGCTGCCAAGTTCTATATCATCTATCAAATTATTTTACTGGCCTTAACTCTCCATCTTCAGTGTGCCTTGATCTAGAGAAAATCCCAAGAAATACATACACTGGAAAAATAGACTGATTTAAGTTTGGGCCAGAACTGAAGAGAGAACCATTATCAGTTAACACTTCCTCCATATCAGGAATAGGGTTTAGAGGAAGTGCAGAAGGAAAGCCAGAAACCCTTATCTGCAGGTTTAGCTACGGGTACCAGAATAGGACCTGAATATATAGCCTGTTCTCAAAGTTAGAAGTCATTTCATGAAATGAAGCAGACCATTTTCATGGAAGCATGACATATTCTACAAGAAGCTAGAACTGAAAAGGACTTTATTTATAATAAACAAATCCTAAATCAAAGAGGGTCAATGCAATATTTCCAAAGTAAGCCAGAACTAAGAACGATGATTTTCTTTACCTTAATTTTGAGGGAGCTCTGTCACATTTTTGACAAGAAAATTGCACTGAACACCCCAAACAAATGTTTATAAAGCTACCAATTTTTCACCAATGCAGTTTGATAGACTCAGAATAAGTTGAATTTTGCTGAATTTGTTAACTGTGTTGAGTCAAGAAGGATTTAATGATTATGCATGGCAACATATGTGCTAACTAATATAGGAAAGTAGCTTGATGATTTTATAAATTAAAAACAAACCTTTAGGGATGATCCAAGATGGCGCCGACCATAGAGCAGTGCATCTGAGTAGTAGGTGAATAAGATTAGTCACTGTGGAGTGAATGTGAGGTCCCCTAGCCAACAGTGAAACACAGACAGTGTCTGAATTCCCACAGCGAACATTGAGCTGGTCACCAGGTAAAACAGCCCATGCAGTTCCCGGGAACACCACACTGAGATCAGCCAGCTCCATCACCGATCTGGAGAGGAGCTCTGGCTAGAGATCTAGCCCAGGAGTAGATACAGCCCACAGCTCCAGCCACAGAGCAGCGGCCCCGCCTGTCTGATATCCAGCCTGCACTCAGACCTGGACACCCAAGAGGGAAAAACAGCCGCACCACAAAAGCAAAGGTAAGTGAGATTATTTTTTCTGGAGTTTCCAACATGGCGACACAGTGTGCACTGTAGCAGAGAGGCAGAGACCTAACCCAGTCACAGCAAAGCAATTAGGAGCCAAAGCTGCCTGCAAACAGAGCCCATGACAGTGTGTTCTCCACAAATACTGGGGCAGGTGGGTCACTCACCCTAGCACCCAAGCATCTGAGGCAGTCAGCAACAGGCTCACTGGGGCCTGCATCTGTTGTGGGTGGAGCTCACTGCCTGCATAGTCAGCCTAGCTGGGGAGCCAGAACGATTGGGTCATTGAGAGAAGAACACAGACCCAACCACAGCTCTACCTGCCTTTCTGAGGAGACCTGTCAGCTCCCAGGTCCTCAGAGGCTAGCCCTCTCCTCACTCCAATCCCCTCTATATTGGTCCAGTTGGGTCACAAGCAGTTGAGGAGAGCAGCAGCGACCCTCCTCTCCAAGAGCCAGTCAGTCTATTAAAGGAACCTGCCCGCCATCTGGAAGTAAACACCAGGATCTCAGGATCAGCCAACCCCCAGGGCAGGGAGTTTTCCTGAGCACCAAGGTCAGGTAATAAAAGAAACAAACAGATGACACTTGGGTCCATCTGATGACAAAAGGTCAGTGCAAAAACATGGTAAAAAAAAAAAAAAAAAAAAAAAAAAAAAAAAAAAAAAA
>CAJQZJ010004763.1:5622760-5664807 GCA_907164525.1 Lophiomys imhausi
TAATCCCATCAGTTGGGAACCACATGTCTTTGATCCCAAAACTTAGAGTGCAGAGACAGGCACATAGAAGTTGGAAGGATTTAAGTTTAAAAGCTACATACAAAAGGCAGGCTGGATTTCAAACAAATTGTCCTTTGAGATCTCAAAATATATACACTAAAGGTTTGTTTAGCTCCAAAATATCAAAATAATTTCTTCTTTAATCTGGATTGAAAGGTAATACTTTATATATTGTCAAAAAAACAAATTTGCTCCAGGAAAAATATTACCTGAACCCCACCCCCCTCCAAAAAAAAGGTAATTGTCCCAGAGTTAGGATTAGGGCAGGGCTCTGTTCTTATCTTTCCAGGAGATTTAAAGCATCCATTCAAGGAATCCAGGGACAACTGGACAATGGAAACCTCAGCAGAAAACAGATCAGACACCAAAGAGGATGAGTGGCCCAGATGATCCAGCCTTGCTGACTTCCTCAATAGCAGTTTCCTCAAAAGTCTACAACCACAACAACTCAAAATCGCTAAGATCGTTCAGCTCCACAGACTACTCCAGCCAGATCTTCAGTAAAGCTCTGAAGATCAGCTTCTGTCTATGAACTTCTTAGGACATCTAAATAGCTGAGCACAAAAGGACTGAACATCAAATGATTCTATTAACGATTTTAACCGTTTTTCCATTCTTATTTGGGCCCCAAACAGGTTTACTACGTCCCAAATCAGCAGGAAGTCATTTTAAGAGAACAATGTCCCATCCCCAGAAGGTGGGGAGGGTGTTCCCCCCACTTTGGTTATTTGATAGATAATAGAAAATTTTGTTATTTAGGGGAAAAGACTACAAGCTGTTAAATGGTCTTGTTAAATGGGTGTTGGAAGTTAGACCCAGGGACTTCTCTCTTTTTCTTTTCTGTATCCTTCTTTCTCTCCTATATAGGAGTGAACAGACTTGAGAAAAATGGGACATACACATAGTATAGGAAAGATCAAGAAAAAAGGACAGATTATTGAATATGGCCTTATACCTTTGTATACTGATACAAAATTAATATTATATTTGGCTAAATTGGTGTTGATCATTGTATATTAATGCAAAATTAAGATTGTGTAGGGCTACATCGGTACTGATCTTTGTATATTGATACAAAATTAAGATTATATTTGGTCACAATGGTATTGACCCTTGTATATTGATGTAAAATTAAGATTGTATTGGGCTACATCGGTATTGATCTTTGTATATTGATACAAAATTAAGATTATATTTGGCCACATTGGTATTGATCTTTTTATATTGATACAAAATTAAGGGTAACGCTTCTTAAAGGTATTGTTCGTAGTAATACTTAAAAATGAAATGTCAAGTTTTGACTTCTTGCTACTAACTGACATAAACTGTTTAGGATAATTACAAACGGAAACTAATAGTCATGCAAACGTGCCATTTTGTTAGTTACTATGACAGTCTATCACAGTTATTTTCTAAGCTACTCAGAAATCAAGTTGCTAAGAGACAAGCAATATTTATTTATCTAAATATAAGAGATAGATAGGGCATCTTCAAAAACCTCAAGAGATCTGCAGAATATGGCATTCAAAGATGTTTTCGTAACTTAAGATTTTTTGATATCAAGACATGTCAGCTCCTGAGAGCACCCCCCTATTCTACTCCAAGTAGAAGATGAGCATCGAAGAATCTCCAGTGGGAGATGATTGAATTGGTGGTAAGCCTTTCTCTTGGCAAGAAAAACCCCTTGCTTCAACTGTAGACAGAATGCTGTCCAAAAAGGACAAAACTTGGAAGCAGATAAGTCGACAGCCTAGCTCTGCCAAGACAGGGTAGGTAAGTCCTTCATAATTCCTGCTTTACAATCAATGTCTGTCAGAGAAACGGGTCCAAATGGGTGAAGATTGTAGCTGTAATGTATGGAGAGAAAATGGGAACTGTCCAGGAAGCCACTGGTATGTCATTTTTTAGTTTTGGAAGCTGCAGGCCCTGCATTCCCTATATAATCAGATATATTTATCCCTCTCAGGTCTCTGAGGTGGTTGAAGAATAGATAGCTAGAGTCTCATAGTTAAATTTTGAGTTGTTTAGGAATCAAGAGGGTGTTCTGGATCTAAGAAGATATTTTTAAAATTATGAGGCAAGTTAGTATGAAAGCTGAGTTAGATATAGAACTTTAAACTCATGGATATGGTTAGATAGTAGAATGTTAAAGTCAGGTGCCAAATACATATGGACTGGACATTGGGAATGTATGCTAAGCCATATAACTCTTATAATTGTGGCCTATTTATTTCTGTTGTTTTGTATTGTATTTATAGTTATAAGAAAAAGAACCATTTTTTGGACAGAAAGGGAGAGCTGTTGAGGGGAAAAAGAAACACCTTAAACTAAAAAAAAAAAAAAAAGAAGGGAAGAGGATGGGGGGTTGAGGGGGAGGAGGGTGGAAGGGTGGGACTGGAGGGGGGAGTAGGGAGGGGATTGTGATTGAGATGTAACTTGAAGAAATAAAAAATAAATTATTAAAAATACGAACCTTTAAAAGAATGGTTTAATAAAAAATTTAAATAGTTTTGTGTACTGTCCAACTGACTTATCATTGGTTAAATACAGGATAATGTATGATCAAATGTGAAGGATTAAAATAATTAAATAATTCTTCATTATTAAATAATAAAGAAATAAATACCAGTTAAAGCAGAACACAAATATGCAGACTGCAAGTACATTTAAATTATTAATGACAGACAGTATGTCTCAAAGCTGCTGATGTCCATTGAAAACTACTGTACATACTGCATACACCCACACACATGTCAACCAGAAATATGTAAATAGATATATAGAGATTCCTTTTCAGTCTTTACTATAAACAGTTAACAGTTGTTGGGGTATGTTCAACCACAGCGTGCAATCCAATTGTTTTCATCTCAAAATCGTAGTTTAAAACAGCACTTGTAAAATGGTGGTGTTTAAGAAAACACTGCATCTCTAAAGGACATGCGTCTACACAGTGAGCTCAGATCTATCCCTCATTTCTTGAGCTTTAAAATGACTTGGAAGAGAGTTAAAATAACAAGAGCAGGGCAGCTGAGAAACAAAACTGACTGGTTCAAACACTTCGTTATCACTTCTTCAAACTGTGAGTATTGAAGGGAAAGATATTTTTACTAGAGTCAGAAAATGGAAAGGAGGAAGCTGTAGCCAAAGTGTTGTCACATTAAAAACAGAACCAAGTCCTCATGATTTTCCCTAGTTTTCCCTTCAACCGAATCAAAGATGCCTCACTTACTTTAAGTCCAAGCTGCCTGTGATCTGCTTCGTTTAAAAGCCAGAGCATTTAGGTTGGTCCCAGAGAACACATTTTCATTAGCTGCAGATTTAGAAACTGGAAAATCCCGTGTCAGCTGTGAGTGGAGATGTTCAAGGAAGTATGAACAGTGGAGATGTTCAAGAGAGTGTGTTTAACAGGCATTCTGGGAAGTAATAGCAAAAACTTCTAACAGCCAAAGTCTTTGTTCAGAAAGATACCTTTTCATGGCAAAGTGCCACAAAGAGCCAGGACATTTCCAATAGGTTTGTTGCTAACAGAATTACTGTTCTTCTTGCCATTTAAGACATCTTGTCCGTAAATAGAGTTATCTGCTAGACTGGGTACTGGAACATGTCTACCTGATTAGTTAAGTAAGAATGACTTGTGTATAAAACACGAGCAATAGCTGGTATCTTGTAGATCCACATTCAAACGTAGCATAAATAAGACAAATATGGCGAGTCTCTGATCAAAAGCGACAATAACACTCTATGAACTTTATGGCATTCCTCTCCGAAAACTTCAAAGCCTCTGATAAATTGTGTCATGAGACAGTCCATAGACAGATAGGGAAAATACCATTCTCCTTACCACATGAGCATAATGTCTGAAAAGATAAAAGGAATGGCCCTCACTCAGGCTTTTCTTCAGTAAAAAAGGCAAAAGAGGCACCATATAAATCTAACAGGGTTCTTCCAACCAGAACTGTGTGATTAACTTAAGCAAAAAAGACTTATTTTCATAGTTACCATGATAATTTCACATATTGAACGTCCAGTACCCTCATAGATTCCCTCTTCAGTCAAGAACTCCAGACAGCCTGGCAAAATCTATCTGGTCTGGTCTTTTGCTATCTGGATGCAAATCTTTAGTGGATGCAAATCTTTAGTGGATCCACATAGTCCTGATTAATGGAAAAATTCACTCACTGGATAGCATTCTTCAATTTGTGTGACTCCTTTTTTATTTATTTATTCACCAAATATATTATTTCCCTTACTACAATTTATGTCCTCATGCTACTAAAACACTTCTCTTGTAGAGAAGGAATGTTCCAGCATCTTCATAACTTTTCCTATTCATTGTTAATGCTGATTCCTGATAACATGATTACTTTCTATGTGTAATTTCTAACTAGAGACATAGTTCAGTGGTCCAGCACTTCTCCAGACTGAATGAAGCCATTGTGTACTGACAACTATAAAATAAAACTGGCCTGGTGGCACTGACTTTAATCTGACCTTCTTAGGAGACTGAGATAAGAAGAAGAATCACAAATTCAAGACTGGTCTGGTCAAGCTCAGAGGTAAGGCATTGGACTAGCATCCATGAGGACTGATGTTCAATCTCTAGTTACACACACAGAGGTGTATGTTTAATAGCAAGATGGATCACACACGTTATATATCTTGAGAATGAATTGCTGAGTCTTCTAAGATGGTGTGAATCATTTATGTCTCTGTCATTTTGCAGAACTTTGCTTTTTCCATGAAATGCTGTTGCATTACAATTACTTTCAGGTATCTTTATTCGTGATACTTGGAATTCAACCCACCACTTAGTACATACCAAGCAAGTACTCTACCCTCAACCTAAAATTTAAGTATATTTAATGTTAATACTTTAGGCATCAAGAACATGTGTATATTTCTCTATAAGAAGTTAGAGACATTTCTAGAATATCAAGATATAAAGTTGGTTTGGTTCAATACTGCAGGTGACAAAAAGGAGTGAATGTCAGCAATGGAATTCCACCTCCAATAGAGTAATTAGGTTTATTCCTCATTTAAATGATATTCTTGTTACCATTCTTATTCTATTATTCCTACTAAGAACTGTTATATATGGACTGCAGAAAACTCAGTGGTTAAGAAAGCATAATGTTTTTACAAAAGACCCACTCCCATTAGTTTAAAACTGCCCATAGCTTCAACTCCAGGGGATCCAAGAGTCTGTTTTATTCTGGCCTCAATAGACATATGTGCTAATGTGTGTATACCCACAGAAACTTGCCTAAATACATATGATTAAAAATAAATATATAAAGTCTGTATATTCTCTCTCTACACATGCATACATACATACACACATATGTACTATGCATTTATTCTTTTGAAGTTGACACTATTCTAAGTGTGTTATCAGTATCAAATATTTATCTGGCTGTAGCACTTCCAGTGATGCTTTCGACATGTAATAATGCTACCCACAAGTGATCACCTAGAAGCTACATCTATAGCATTTACTGATGAATTTAGAGAGTGAAAAGGATTTAACATCTTAATAACACATATCTAGGGGCTTATTTCTAAAAGCCCAAAGCTACTGTCAGACAGCCTTAATTTTTTTCTTTTTTTTGTTTATTTATTACTTCAGTTTACATCTCCACCACAGTGCCCTCTTTCCACTGCTCCCATTCCCACCCTCCCACCCTCTACCTCCTCTCCCTTCCAACCCACTCCTCTGGAGTGGAGTGTCTCTACATATCAGTCCTCTTCCCCAGTTCAGCAGTCATATGAGGGCCAAGAGCCTCCTTGTACACTGAAGGCTTACAAGGCAGCACCACTAGGGCAAAGTGTCTCATTGACAGGTAACAAAGTCTATGTTCCTGTTCTCTTTGGTGCATTGGCTGTAGTATAGTTATCCTGTAGTATATGGTTAAAATCTGATTATAAGTGAATAGATGCCATGTGCATCCTTCTGAGTCTGGGTTAGCTCACTCAGGGTGAGCGTCTCTAGTACCATCCATTTGGCTGCAAATTGTATGATTTCATTGTTTCTGATGGCTGAGTAGTATTCCATTGTGTAGATGTACCACAGTTTTTTATCCATTCCTCGGTTGAGGGACATCTGGGTTGTTTCCAGTTTCTAGCTATTACAAATAAGGCTGCTATGAACATAGATGAGGAAATGTCCTTGTGGTTTGGTGAGAATCATTTGTATGTATACCCAGAAGTGGTATGGCTGGGTCTTGAGCTAGAATTATTCCAAGTTTTCTAAGATATCACCAGACTGATTTCCATAGTGGATGTACAAGCTTGTACTCCCACCAGCAATGGAGGAGTGTTCCCCTTTCTCCACAACCTTGCCAGCATGTGCTGACATTTGAGTTTTTGATCTTAGCCATTCTGACAGGTGTCAGATAGAATCTCAGAGTCCTCTTGAGTTGCATTTCTCTGATGATTAAGGATGCTGAGCATTTCTTCAAGAGTCTCTCAGCCTCCTGTGTGCATTCTCTATTTAGCTCTGTTCTTTTAAATTAACCTTCATGACCACTTTTGCATACCATCAGAGAGGATTGCATAGTTCTATCTTTTGCTAGTAGCTGTCATCTGATACCTGAATTGCTGTTTTTAAAGGAGCTTACAGTGATGGAGAAATAACTAGATAACTTTTTAAAAAATTAGTTGCTCCTGAGTGCTTTCTCTATAAAAGCTACATTTAATGTGATACATTAATGACAATTAACATGATTCACAATTAATATGATACACAGTTCAAAATTAATTAAATGAGCTAATGTGACCTGCCTTTCAGATACATATGGGACAGTTGGAAGAAATTATTTGACCTTTACATGCTTTGTAAGTGACATGAGATTCTATGAGTCTCTAACATCACAATTAATATTTATTTAAAATAGACTGTTTTCATATAATATATTCTGATATGGTTTTCCCTCCACCAACTCCTTCCAGATCCACTCCACTTCCTCACTAACCCAAATCCACACCCTTTCAGTCTCTCACTAGAATACAACAGGTGCCTAAAAATAACAATATGACAAAATAAAAACAAAGAAGAATATGACAAAACAAACACAAGAAAATTAAGAGAGAGCCAAAGAGAAAGCATAAGAAACATATATAGGTGCAGAGACACACAGCTTCATACACACACATAGAAACTCCAAAAAACACAAAGCCAGAAACCATAATGGATATGACACAAAAGACCTGTAAGATATTTTTTTTTAAGTTTGCTCTGACCAACTGTTATAGGGCATGGGACATCCACTTAAGAGTGGCTTATATGCTCTGTGAGTTTCATTGAAGAAAACTAATTTTTTACTTGCTAATTTTTCAGTGTGAATGGTTTATCAATTTGGAGATTGCTTCTTGGTTAGGGATGAGGGCTTGTGTTCACTTCCCGTCTTGGTCCTGGGACCCAACCTGCCCCAGACCTATGCAGTCCCTGGGCATGCCTTCACAGTCCCCGTGAGTTCATATGTGCATCTACCCTGCTGGGTCAAGAAGGACTCATTTCCTTGGTCTTCTCCATCCTCTCTGACTCTTACAATCTTTCTGCCTCCTCTTCTTCAGGGTTTCCTGAGCCCTAGGGGGAGGGATTTGATGGAAACACAAGGATGAGTTTTATTTGACAGTGTGTCACTTTAAAAGTAGCATTTTTTATTTTTTTTGTAGTCCAAAACATTCCCACACATTTCTGAACTGAAGCACACTCAACTGTGCTGTTTTATATGTGTTGGTGGACACTTTTAGCTGTAAATAAAAGCAGTAGAATGTCCTTGGGTAAATAGGTAAGTATGATGCAGTGTAAGATATATTCATATATATATTATATACTTTTATATATATATATTATATCTCTTTTATATATATATTATATATCTTTTATATATATTATATATCTTATATATATTATATATCTTTTATATATACATATATGAACGCAATGAGTGTAAGCCATCCAGTTTGAGGACAATGGTATTAAGAACATGGCTTCATGTCAATGAAAGTTCCACTTTGCTCAACCATGCTTCACTTTTAAATCAAGGAAGGAAGAATAAAATGGTGTGTAGGACTGTGCCAGGAAGTGACGTCTTAGAGAGGTGACAAGAAAGGAAACACTCTAAGAAGAGTTGGCCTCAGAGAAGAGGGAGTCCCAAGTCTTTCTGTTTCCAAAGACATCACATGCGCTTTTTAGTTTTTAGTTTATAATTTTCTTACAATACATTTTGATCATATTCCTCCCCCTTCCACAGCTCGTCCTCCCTACTGCCCTATACACAAAAAGCTATTTGCGATCAATACCTGCGGATTCTCACTAGTTACATCAAAAACCCCCTAAAATGCACACACTCTTTTTTTTTTTTTTTTTTTTTTTTAACATTCTACAGAATGTTCTCTGAAGAATAGAAAAGAAGGAATGGAGGGACCGGGGTATAAAGAACTCTTATTTTTTTTTTTTATTTAGCAAATCTGCTAACTTTGTAGATCTAAGGAGACCATGAAAAAACTGTACAACTCATTCTAAATAAAACAGACACAGAATAGACGGCACCGTGCATTGGTCTGTTTATTTGGGCAATAATCTTGAATAAATTGTTGCCACTGGTCTCTTCTTAGAGGTCCATTCATACACACATATGGCTTCAGGCTCATCTAGACTTAAAGAGCCAGAAAAGTTCATTTCCCTAAGCTTCATCACTTGTCCTTGAGGTAAATCAAACCATCCATAAACTGCTTTAAGGAAAAGCATTTTGTGTAAGTGTGCCTTAGCAATGCTATGCATAAAATGTATAGAAGGAACATAAATGGGTAAGTTCCAATTCAGAGGACAAAAGATGTCACTATCTTTTCTTTTATATTTTTCTATTGAATAAAATAAATTATTTCTTGGCTCTTATATCTTTGTGCTTCTTTTGAAAATACACTCATCTACTTCAGGCTTGATGACCATTATTTTTATCCTTTTTTCCTATGTCATGTCTCTAAGGAACGCTAAGATTCATTTCCTTCAGTACTTAGCTATTTTACGGTAAGCCACATGTACCCCACATTTTGGTGACATTTGGTGATCATCAAATGACTATAGTGCAATGGAAAATAAGAAGAGGCACTCCAGTTCCCAGGCACAGTTACTCAAAAACTTTTAATTCATTTAAAATCCAGAACTGTAAGTTCCACTAACAGAGTGAT
Organism: Lophiomys imhausi; assembly: GCA_907164525.1. Lineage (NCBI taxonomy): Eukaryota > Metazoa > Chordata > Mammalia > Rodentia > Muridae > Lophiomys > Lophiomys imhausi. The sequence goes on from CAJQZJ010004763.1 coordinate 5,632,013, forward strand.
AGCTTTTTCATGTCAAAAAAAAATAGACAAATCAATGAGAGTAACAGTCAGAGTACTTCCAAAACATTCTATCTTGACAACCATTCAGTCTCAATTGCCATGCCAGTTTTCCCTTTGATAAGTTACCAATATCTTTTTATTGGATCGATAGTTTATATTACAAATACTATATTGGGGCAATTATTTTGCTAAAGGCCATAGTTATAAATTATCTTTGTCAAAACCTACCCGTGAGTTAGTCCAGAATAAGACCCTTCTGGTGACTTTCATTCTGCCAAAAACAGTAGTCAGTCTTGGCTTGGGGATGTTGAGACAGAGCCTTACACAGGAAGGGATTGGGAAAAGGTACTACTAACAAATCATGCAGCAGTGTTAAAGGGCACTAAGTTATATGTGCCCTAATTCTACCTGTTGTCATTTGACTCATTTCAGTAATTTGTTTGATTAGCATAAATGTGTCCAGTGTTCTTTCTATAACCTTATGCATGATTGTAAAAGACAAACTATCAGGGGTACCAGTGGGAAACTAGTATTATCAGAAAAAAAAATCCTTCAAATCATCTACTTTAAAACCAAAATTATTATTCAAGTCAGTTATCTTTCAAAATGTAATTGTATCAACCTCACAGAACACCAAAATTAATTTACTGAGATACTTAAGCATGGATTTGTAACTTATTCATCTTGGCAGATTCAACAAGATCTGTTTCTTAAAGCCAGATGTTCTATCAGTGCATTTACTGAAGAAAAAAATCTTTTTCTATAGTCATAGTGGGTGGCTGGCAACTTATGCTTTGAAAATGTTCCAGTCTTAATCATTGTGGTCACATGGTGAGGAGAGGAACTTTGGAGACATAACAAGTCATTTATTCATATGCTAAAATAGACTCCCAATACTTAATTCACTAACCCCTTGGACCTGCCCACTCTTGGCTCACCTCCATGCGGAGAGTGGGTGGCCACCTCCTCAAGAAGTTGTGTTGATTTCTGGTCTAGTTTTCACAAGAGACTGTCCACCCTCCTATTCAGCTGGTTGACTCTTAAAACAGAGAGCCACACCTTAATCAACCATGAGGAACTGTTTCTTGCCGAAGAGCTAGCTCCTGAATGATTGCTAACTGATTTCTACCAGAAACCATGTAAAAGGAATTTCAGTCCTGGAGATGACTTTGAAAAATAGAAGCACATCACTCTCTAAATAGTCATCACATTTCCACTCATAAATGGTACTGTACCATCAAAAACATTGTCGGCTTCTGACAAGACAGTTACTTTGTTGTAGCTCACCCTCAGCTTACATTAATGGATTGCCTAAAAGAGTCTTTCAAGGTTTTATAAAGCAGACTACTGTAATTACTTAATAATGTCATTAAAATGTCATCCACTAGCACCCGGAGTCCTCTAAACAAAGACACACTGAAGGAGCAGGCCTCTGGCTCTGACCTCAAAAAAATGACGAGGGCGTCTTCTCCTCTTTAGTGACAGAATGCTCGAAGCTGACCAGAGCATCGTTGCTTCAACTACAAAGAAGCACAGAGCTCATGCTATTAACTCAAATATGTAACTACGCAAGTCTTTACAAGTATGCATTTCTTCTACATTTTCCCTGAAATTTGTCATGACCTCAAGCTTTTGCTTCATGTATTTATCTACGGAGGATTGTGCAGATATCATTGAAAGCCATCCTCCAAAATATATGTTGGAAAAGATGCCCCATGCTTAAAGGAAGAAATAAAATAAGGTATCCTATGAAAAATATATTTGGGGAAGAGAAAAATGAGGAGATGAAATGGTGATAACAAAGAAGCCTGTACTCTTTCCCTTTTTCTGGTTGTTTAAAAATGCATCAGATCATTTTCTTGCATTGGTATTTGATATGCATTACACATTAAAGTATGGTCATGATTTTTTTTCAGTTAAAACTCTCTAAGCACTAACAGTAAATGAAGCAGAGGTGGTAAATGGTTCATTCAGGAGGGAACAAGCGTTAACATTACCATAGAATGAGGCTGGAGGAAAGACTGGCCAAAAGAAGAAACTGTGTACTCATGGGGATGTAGTGAATGACAAGAAATAGAAAACAAAGGCTTATCTGGACAGGACAAGAATGAATACCTTGACGCAAGCACAAAAACAAAGCTATTCAAGCCATGTGCCAACCATGAAGGCAGCTATTCCATTGTGTAATTGATGCTGTATTCTGGGGCAAGAGTGACCAAACCTCAGTGACAGTCTGTCACGAACACACCATGTAAGAAATACAGATGAACACATTAGTGTCTTCCCACGATGTCAAACTTTATTGACTAACAATAAATTCACAAGGTACAGCTTTTTTGGGGGGTGGGGGTAGCTGCTAGGAGGGCATCAATTTGCCAGTCTTAATTTCTTTGATTCTCCTGGCTGAGGCAAACATGTTCTTTAATTTGAATCTTAATTTATAATACTAACTTTCAAATCACACATTACATACCACATTTATAATGGATTAGAGAGGTCTCAGCAGATTTCAAGGAGGTCTGACTATTAAGAGTCATAGTCTAGGCTGGTAAAAACTCTGAAAGTCTCAGCTGGCATCGTTATTAAGAGGGCTGGAGGTCTGCTGGAGACGCACTGTACAGTCAAGCAACTGGTCGCCTAGATCACAGATTGGGGCAGAGCCACAAAGGTGAGGTCAGTTGAACAAGTTAGGTACAGAACCAGGAATACTGGGGGAGTGAATGGCAAGACTAAGTACAGAGAAATGAACAGGAAGACGGATGAAAAATCCAGATGGATGAATAGGCAGACAAGAAGATGACAACTCATGCAAACCTTGTCAACAGCAAGCAGACCTGAAGCCCCTGGGGTAGCTAGGAGTTCTCTGCCCATTGTTCCAATCACAGCACATACCTGGTAGAGAGGTGACAGGTCAGTGGGACTGTCACCATACTGTTAGGTATCCTCCTTCCCTGTAGGGGTTAGTTGACTGACCTGAGTGATTTCCTCAGAACTGAAGTGTCCTGTAAGTTCTCTTGTCTGGATTTCCTGACATGATTTTAATGTGCTCCTCTAGTATGTTTTGATTAATTTACAGGATGACACACTTTCTACTTTCAGGATGAAATTATATACGAGTCTGTTCCACCATCCTTGGTCCAGATGGAGGGTACCATTCATGACTCCACCAAGGTGCCGAGCCATTCTCCATTCTCAAAATAGAATCAAAAGATGTTTGTAACATGAAGTTGCTCTGGCAAGCTTCAGTCTGAAAAAAAAAAAAAAAACCAACAACACTGTTTTATAGAATATAGAATAACTTAGAATGGGGCTTAGCCTGATCTCAACAATATCCACCAAATGCTGCCACATACATGGATTTAATTTAAAGTACGTCTTATTCACAGCAATTTTGATCATCTTACCAATCTTTGACATTCTAATATAGTTTTCTTATTTAATATAGTCAAGTCCATGAATTCCCTTAGCACATCGATAAGCTCAAATTTAATGCGCTCAGGATGGTTGGAGTCCTGCCCCATAATTACCAGATTAGAAATGATGAACTGAGTAGGCTGATGGAAGAGGTCCATGGTGAAAACCCTTTCACACCCAATGTTCCTCATGTCTAAGAGTATCCCCAAGCAATGAAATTGTGTCTTTTTTTTTTTCTCTCTTAAAAGTTTACTTTTGTCAGGACAACAGAAAGTCTCTGGCATGTTAGGCAATTTCAAGATTGGTCTCTGAGGCCAGCAAACTTCATTGATAGCTAGGATTACTAAAAATGCAAATGCCAGGCTCTGCCTTGGATCTCTGCAATTTATAGTTCTTGATACAGGCCTCATCCTGGTGTTTCGACACCATTCCAATTGGTAATGCACCTCCTAAACTAGAAGATCATGTGAATACAAGGAGCAGGCATCTGTTCATTCACAGGTGTATTCAATGTGTGTGATCATATATGGAATGGAAGCAGACCCAGAAAAGAGGCCAGAAAAGCAAAAGTCAATGGTGTCTTATATTCTGCTTTCAGAGAGTCAAATGTGAGTTTTGGCACTCATGCCTAAACTTCTTGTTAATGACTATTTGTATATTTGTGTCTATGGTGGATTTCATCATTGTTTGGGGCTGAAAAGAGGTTTGGCACCAAGTTTACTGATCAGCACAAGTACTGAGCCTTCATATTCACTTGGCTTCCTTAACTCACTATCCTCCAACAGACAACGTGACTTATCCCCCAGTTCCTAAGTCATTCTCTGAATGATCAAGTTTCCTCATAGTTTTAGCTCCATACAGGGATCAGCATCACTAGAGCAATTCAGTCACCCCAAGGTAAAACTTTGCAGCTGTTTAAACAGTGTGTGGCCTGTAACAACAGGACAGTGTAGGGCAGGAAGCAAAGAGGGATCCTATTTCTAATTGAACCTCTATTGGGAATAGAAGTTGGTGGTATTTGATTTCTTCAGAGTTCATCTGCTTATCATGAATTTTCCAGCCATAACACATACACTCTTTCTGCCCAAGCACTTTCACCCTGAAGAACCCTGCCATTTCTGCCATTGCTACTTACCTATGGAATTCATCACTGAATCTGATGCTATCCTTTGAATGCAGGTGCTTGTAGCATCTCTGTGCTGTTGTAGTGGAAAACATTACCTTCTTCATTACCAGGAGAGATGATTTAGGGAAAAACAATAAAAAAGGCTTAAAGGGGCACATAAAAATATTGGATTTTGTAACCTAAATTAGAGATATTAGTAGATAGGTTTTCAAATAAGACACAGGAGTATATGTAATTATGTATATCACCAAGTCGGCATGCCCATACTGGAATTGAACAAAGAGTGAGCAGACTTATCTAAAATCAAGTATATAAAGGATTTTAGTGGAAAAAAAAAGTGTTTATCACTGACTCTATTTATCCATGGAAGACAAAGTAGAAAGAGAAGCAGGGTTGACTTCTTGTCCTTGTTATGCATTTATGTTTGTTGAAGACCTTGATGTCATTAGTCTCATTATTCCTGTTACTGTGAGTCTGCATAAACTAGTATCTTAGTCATCCAGTTGTTAGGCATAATTAAATCACCTTTGCTTGAAAGTGTCAGCTGCGGAAGTAGAAGCAGTGGGAGGTGTAGAGTTGCTGTCTGCAGGGAGCATTGCTTCTGCTCATAACTGCTTCCACAGTACTGGCTGCTCAGCAGTTATGTGAATTACAGTAAAATTATACAATTGCGTACCTCTCTGTAGGCAAAATGCTAAGACGTTATTCCCAGATTTCTTTCACATCTTCAGAGTACGAGATTTCTCTTCTGTCCTTTGGAAGTCTTCCACATGTAACTAATCTCTCCTCTTGTGTGAGAACTGCTGACAGATGGAATACAGAAAGCCATTCATGAAAGTCCAGGCAATGCAGTTTCACACTTCTTTGTTAAATATTATTTTTATAATGCACCTACACATACTGTTTCCTGTAGAATTGTCCTCTTTCACCCTCTTGAGGTCTCTAAAATGTAAAACTTGACATCATATCTTATGGGTCAGATGTAATCATGTAATTAGACATTAGATTTAATCATGAAATCATGAATTGTGTGTCTCATCAATTCAATTCAATGACTTTGGGTTTTGTTTTGTTGTTGTTGGTGGTGGTGGGTTTTTTTTTTTTTTTAAGATAAATTCTCAGTTCAAAATTTCAAAAGAAGAAAGGTGTAGGAAAATGACTCGGTCAGTAAGGTGCCTAAACACACAAGCACACACACACACCTCTGTCTCAGAGAACTTTAAAAAACTTGTTATTTAGTTCACAGATTTTATTTTACTTTCTTCTCTTAGTCAACTGACCTGACAGTAAAGAATTATCACCTACCCAACGTGACCATCCTTCAGGGCTGATGTCACAAAGTAGAGCCTGTTGAATTTCATGTGCTCTGTGAAAGGATAGAGAGAGATAACATAGAGAGCCTTAGAACAAACCAGTTTTCCTAAAGAAATAATTTGCTATAGAAGTGAAAGAGAAAATCAAACATTTCCCAAGGCAAGCTCTCTAGACAAGGGCATCAGACTTTAATTGTGAGCCAAGGGACCCACTGGAGGCTTGTAGAAAGAGATGTGGGAGCCTGTGAAAAGTAATGTAGTAAGAACATGCAGAAGAAAATTGCATCAGAAACAAATAAGCCAGTATGAAGTTTATTTCAGTCATCCAAGGTGGAAGCTAATGAGAAAATGAGTGAGTAATAAAAGTCACTAACTAGCAATGAAAAAAAAAATTAAAGATGCAAATTAAAATGCTGCATAACATGACGTGCTTATTTCAGAATGCATTCCAAGATTGAAATACATAGTTTAACAAAGCAAAGAAACAAAACCTGAAATTACTTTTGCACCAACCTAACACTAGGTAACTGTGAGAATAGAAGAGAGATGCCAAAGCTACACAGAGAAATAGCTGCTGGAGGCAGCCACTGTTTCTGGGATGGAAAAGAAAATGGAGATGAAAATAGGAGCACTCCAGATTTAGACAAGGAACTCAAAACAGTGGGCACTTAGACCTCTGGGGAAAACACTATGAAGTCATTTTGGAGTGTGGCCATTCTCCAGGCATAACATGATCTCCATCTTAAAGTAGAGACTACCTTGCCAAGGTTACTGGGACAATTAATTGAGAAGAACTAACAGAGGGAGCTAAGTTTAGGGTAATGGATGAAGTATTGACACCCCTTCATAATAAAAGCAGTAGAGGAGAGTCATGGGAACTTCACCCAAGATTCCAGCTCTTCCTGGCTCCTGCCTTCACTCAGCTGCAAGTGATTTCAGGAGATGTTAATATATACAGGAGTAAGAGGAGAAATCCAGCTGAAAGAGAGACAATGATGCGGTTTCCATAAAGTCATCATCTATGTATGACAGGGTGGGACTTTGTGCTGATGCACCTGTTTAGAGATGAACTCCTCAACTGGGTTCTGTAGGTAAGACCCCATAAGCTCATTGCTTCACAAAGTTGGATTTTGGTGAAATCACCCTTTGGTCTGTCTTTAATGTCCTTTCTGGGGTAAATAGACATGTGTATTTACCTAAAAAAAAAAAAAAAAAAAGTGAACTCAGTAACTCTAGTCTCAAAATATCCAGGCTTTGGGTTAGAATTGATAGCATATCAGGTACTGGGTTATATATGGAGAGGAGAAAATTCAGCAGAAGCCCAGGTGTGTGTGCCCCAGTGTGCATGAACTCAGAAGGAATTTCGTTCTGGGTACCCAAAGAGGCTGGTCCTAGAGATGACCAAATAACTGGGAGATTGGGAAAGCTACCTGCTATTGTGTGGTGATCCTTTCAGGAGGAATACATATAGGAAGGAAGACCCCTCTCTCTTACCTTCCTATCCCTCTCTCCAACCAAACAGGAAGCCAGCTGGTAAGGGATTTGGGGCAAGAGATTTGTTGATTTCTTTTACCAGCCAAATTAGAATAGAATAGACAAGGGTTTCTTGAACTTGAGAGACAACAGCCCCTAGCCAAATAATCAGCACTAGAGAGGAATTTGTAACAAAGCAGAGGTAAGAATGAGGTTTAGGAAAGAAAGGGGAGGGAAACTCGAGCAAATACAGGAAATGGGGCAGAGAACAGACTCAGGGAAGACTTGGAATCTGGTCATTAACTTGTAGATGAAATGTTTTCAAACAGTGACTGTACTCATTAAAAATCTTACAAATTTCATCCAACATCTTTGATCATCAACTTACCACAGATTTCCCATTGTGCTAAGAACTTTAAAATTATAAATAAACTTTCATTAAATTAATAAAGGATAAAAAAATATTCCTACACACTTGTATCAAAACAAGAAATGTTGTATTTTCAAACAAAAACATTAGCAATGAGGTGTAAAATATTTAATATTGTACCAAAATACTAATGGCGCTGCCCAAGGAATGCATGTATACATATTTGTTCTCTATTATCTCTACTTTTTATTATTACATTTAAAACATATTATTTTTCCCTGAGTCACTGAACATGTGTGAGTAGTCCATGAGAAGCAATAATTTAATTGTACAAGGATGCCAGTGGTCCTGCAGTGTAGAGACCCAGCATGGAAGAGTGGCATAAAGAAATTCTCCTCTTCCCTCCTGCAGAGTCTAGAATTCCATCACACTATCCCTGCTCTTTTCCTTTTCCCCCTACAGAGCTAAAGAATCTGCCTTGAATGTACATTCCACAGTCCTCTGAAGTATTACAGTAATAACAATAAATTCTTCACATGACACTTGGACAGAATCCAGGCAGGCATACACACAAAAACCTTGCTTTCTCTCAGGTCTGAAATGGGTTTAAAAAAAAATAACATGTTTAAAAGGAACATTACATTTTGGTAATTTGCAGTGCGATGATTTCATAGGAAGTATTAGGAAACCAGGTTCTGCTGAATAGTGTGGCTGTTACTACATTTGGTTTCATGACATCATAGAATTATGATTGCTTTATTAGAGGAATAATGGGTCAGAGGTTAGAAGAATAAATGTATACCAACTTCATGCAAAAGGAAAGGGATGGGTAGAGGCAAGTAAAAGCTCTTTCTCTCACTGATGTGCAGTCTGTCTCTGGGCAACACATTGCTCCTACAAGGAGGTGCTGTGAAGCTGGGAAGGGCCTCTTTTGGGGCTATGTTGGACTAATCTAGGTTCATTCCCACAAGTTTATTTTGCCTAGAAAACTATAAACAATGTGTTTCATGCACTTGTGAAAACACAGAGTTTAAAGAGATTACTAGATATACTGCTATTTAACAGAGAAATGGGAATATACTCAGGGCCAATAGAGTCTTAATTTTAACTTGTATTAATTCTGTCACCTTATAAAATATGTATGTTTTATAAATATAAAAAATACACAAGCAGGTATTGGGTTATCAGAATTGAGTGGGCACTATGGAAGGGCCTTAAGTTTTGTGTTCTGGGACAAATAATTAGGCAGAGGTAACTGAATAGTAAATATATTAAGCCAGGAGACACTTGCAATGGAGAAAGCTGGACAAACATAGGGTTCAGTAAATGGCCTCATGTACAATGGAGCAATTTGCTTGTATTTTGTGTAGTATGGGCTTTGGGATTATTTGCATAGTACAGGATTTTTCATGTATTCTCTGTTACATGAAGTTACATAAAACTTTGTGTATGATGTTTCATTATCTTCTTTTTTATTGAAAAATTTTTATTTTGTTAATTTCACATCATGCACCCTGTTCCCTCTCATCTCCCACCTCCCCTCAGACCCACCCTCCACCTTTACAATCTGTCCCAACATAAAAAATAAAATCTCATTGTGGAAACTGCAGTGTGTCTCAGTTTGTCCCACAATATTCCCTTTTGTCCACACATTTTTCTTGCAAATGTTCATTATAATGACTCCTTGGGCTGGTGCGAGGCCCCTGGTTTCTGCTACTCCATCAGTACAAGAACCTCACTTGTACTCCTCTCAGATATGCCATAACTGTCCTGTGTCATGGAGATCCTGCAGTCCTGGATTGTGGAACTGGCCTCTTCTTGCACTCCAGCAGTTCATCCATGAGATAGATGTTGGGGTGAGCCAACTCAAAGCCCTGGTTCTGGACCTGCAACCCCCACTTGCAGGGCCAGTTCTACTATGGAAAGGTGAAGGGCCTGCTCTCTCGAGTGCTACAGTATGTGAGAGACAGGGACATCTCTCCTCCTCTTGTGACATAATCAGATCTCCTGTTGGCCAATGGTGAGGGCAAAAGGCAGGGGAGGGGATCTCTTCCTAGCCAACACCACCACATAGCAGACAGAAGGCAGGGCTGGCTCCCACACTCAACTCCCTCAGGTCTGGCTCACCCACAACCCCCATATCCAGGATCAACTGTAGTGTGCTACCCAGGAAATGTGCAGGGCCTGCTCTACCAAGTGCTACAGTATGTGAAGGGCAGGGACAGCTCTCCTGCTCTTGTGACCCCATCTGGGCCAGATCTCACCCAGGGCTGAGTCTCCACAGTCCCCACATCCAGGACCAGGCAGAGTTCTTCTAGTTTCTGGCTTGTTTGCTGTCCTAGGGGCCCATCTAGTGCTTGCCTGGTACCGGTCTTGTAGTCATCAAAGGCTACTACATGACGCCAACATTGTGTTGGTATTCAACTTGCTTTTTTTTCCAGGAATGTTAGGCTACTATTCATTCAAATGTTCAAAGAACACTGAATGTAGATATAACCTCTCTTATGTGCTTATCATGAGACATGTGTTATAGTGTAGTAATGAGCCACAGGCTACCTTGAAACACTCTGGGCTGCCTTTGCACCCATCAGTGGCCAGACTTTTCAGGTTTTGTTTAAGATTGTCTGGACTTCACTCTTTGTACTATTCTTTCAGTCACTATATATAGTTGCAAGGTTGTACCATGATCTCTAATAACCAGAGAAGTTGATTAACATATGGAAAAAAAGAAAAACCAAAAAGGAGCCTGTGCAAAGTCATACAGCTAGTCAGTGACAGAACTTGAAATATTTCCAGGGTTCAAGCTCCTTCTTCTAAACTGCATTAAAGAAAAAAAAATTAAGCCTTTATAGTATTTCAACCCAAATAGAGCAATCAGCTCTGGTCTTGTTATCACAACATGGCCTTTGTGGTAACAGACAACACTGACTCATCTGTCCAGAAAAACAATGCCCTTTGGAACTCTTTTACCATCAAATAAATTGAGTGAGTATAATAGGAAGCCTTTCAGACAGATCTGTAGTGAACTGGGTGTAACTGCTTCCCCAGATGAGCTGTGAGAAACAATCCATTGAAAGAGATTATTACCTAGGAGGAGATTTTATTATTTTGGCCACAGTCTTGAGGACTCATATGGCTGTGGACTAGCACAGAGATCACCCAAATTTGTTGAACCAATCATCTGAAAAAGAAACAAATAGAGCAAGGCTTAAAAAAAAAAAAAAAAACAACAACAACAACAACAAAACCCCACCAGTTGGGATGTTCAAAGCTAAGAAAACAAGATTAAAAAGAATAGTATACATCCCTGAATGTTCCCCGGGAAAGCATATTCTCAGTGCATGAGATAAAGTATGCATGTCAAACAACTGTGAAGCCAAGAGCCAGAGAATGACCAGGAAAGACATACTGCTTTCTTTCCAATGAAAAATAGGTAGGTGTCTTGATTCTCCCATAATGTGAACTATCTAGCAAGATACAGATATAGGTTTTTTTTTAATTTTTATTTCTTCAAGTTACATCTCAATCACAATTCCCTCCCTACTCCCCACTCTGGTCCTATCCCCTAACCCTCTTATCCCTCACCCCCACCATCCCCTTCCTTTTTTTTTTTTTCAAGTTTTTCCCCCCAACAGCTCCCCCTTTCAGTCCAACAGATGGCGCTTTCTCTTATAACAACGAATACAATACAAAACAACAAAAATAATTAGGCTACAGTTATGAGAATTATAAGGCTTAGCATACATTCCCAATGTCCAGTCCATACATATTTGGCAACTGACTTTAATATTCTACTACGCAACCATCTCCATTAGTTTAAAGATCTATATCTAACTCAGCTTCCAAACTAACTTGCATCTCTTAAACTAAAAAAAAAAAAAAGGGTAGAGGATGGGGGAGTTGAGGTGGAAGAGGGTGGAAGGGTGGGACTGGAGGGGGGAGTAGGGAGGGGATTGTGATTGAGATGTAACTTGAAGAAATAAAAAATAAATTATTTTTAAAAAAACGTCTTTTTAGATCCAGACCACCCTCTTAATTCCTAAACTACTCAAAATTTAGCTACAAGACCATAGCTATCTAGTCTTCAATCACATCAGAGACCTGAGAAGAGTAAATATATCTGATTATACAGGAAGCGAAGGGCCAGTGGCTCCCTAAACTAAGAAATGACATACAACTGCCTACCTGGACAGTTCCCAATTTCTCTCCATACATTAGAGCATCAATCTTCAGCCATTGGCCCCATTTCTCTGACAGACATTGATTGCAATGCAGGAATTATGAAGGACTTGCCTACCCTGTCTTGGCAGAGCTAGGCTGTTCACTTACCTGCTTCCAAGTTTTGTCCTTTTTGGACAGCAGACTGTCTACAGTTGAAGCAAGTTTATGGATACATTCTGATTAAACAACCCATTAATAAACAGCTACTCTTCTTACAATAGAAAGAAAGCATAGTTTGAAAACATATTTTACTTTTAAATTAGTTTTGGGATTTATCAGATTGAGGGGAAAATATAAGAAAGAGGAGTGTTTGTAAGGAATAAAAAAATATTTTGGCAATATCTCAGGTACCATAAAGTAGAATTGCTCTCAGAAGCTCCAGCCCTGTCCACTGCAGGCAAAAGTCTGACTCTTGGCCAGTTGAGCACATGATCAAGGTATGTTTTGCATTCCAGAAATAGTACACTGACTGCTAAAGCCAGAACCTCCTCCATCAGGTCAAATCACAACTGTGTCCAGGAACAACTCTCAGAAGATGCAGAGGATGGAATATAAAGATCATCTGAAAGTGAAAGTAGGTTACTCAAACAGCTGAACACAAATATGAAGTCATATACCTCTCTGTCTGTAGGAAACAAACAGACTCACAACAGGAATTTTAAAAAACTGTGGGTGGAATAATGGCCCCTAATTACATACACATACTAAGCTTTGTTTATTATTTGGCTAGAAAATGCTTCACAGCAAGTGTTAAGCACATATCACATGCTACAAATCACACACTTCAGATTGTATGTTCCATAAAAATATCTTTCAAACATGTTATATTAATTCATATTAGTCTGATAATTATTGTATTTGTAATTATCCTTAAATTGTGATGTGTCTTCCAACCAATAAACAAAAAAGCGTTCTAAAAATTGTGGAAAATATAAAGTTGTTATATCAAAATTAATGCCTGATATTTAAAAGCTTATGTAGTGGAAGTGCCAATCAGCAAAGTGGCAGATGGGATGACATATTCCAAGGCTTATCAAGGGACTAAAGGCCATTGTTTTAGATTTGAGTTACGGTTTAATATATTCCAGACTGGCCTCAAATTCACTATGTAGTCAGAAACTACCAAATACAAATTTGATCCTCCGGCCTCTACTTTCTATGCCAGTATTCTGGGTACACAGCACCACACAGTTTCATGTTGTACTGGAGACTGAACCTAGGGCTGCACATATGATAGACAACTACTCTAGCGAAGCCGCTAGCCATGCCTTTGAGAACTAGAAAAAGTTCCACTTTTATCAAGTGAAAATATTACTGTAATATGCTAGATATTTCTGAGTAATAGCCTTAGAACATTCTGTATAAATTATGTAAGTTTAATTACTTAATGTCAGGTAGTACAGATGACAGTCTAATGACAATAATTAGGAACAAGCCACTAAAATGTAAATTTTGTTATAAAATACTGAATGTGCTTTAAGAGAAACACTCATCTTCATGGTACTTCCAGTGGTTTCACATTCTATATCTTATTTTCTATCTTAGGAGGACACTAGATTTGATGTTCCTGCTTCACAGACTCCAATGTCTCATTCTATAATTTGTAATATTGATACTGTGTTTACACTGTCTTTTAATCACTGATTTGTGGGAAGATCAAATACATACTGAGAGATTAAACTGTATTCAAAAGCATATCCAGTGAATTATGGCCACAAATGAGATAACACAGAAGAATAAGAAAACCTGGGAAACAAAACTAGGGACTCACATTTTCAGCAGTCAATTTTATTTCTAAAGTGCAGTTACAGCTTCTGCTTTCCAACTACTTCTTTAGAGTATGCTCTGGAGAATCTCGATGCTCGATGTGTAGTTTGAGAAGCCCCAGCATTGGCCTTCTCTAGGCATCTGTAAGAAATGTAGAATGAAACTCCACTTCAAATGCCCTGAAAGAAACAGCTATCTGTCACACTACAGACTTGACAGGTAGTGCCAATCAGGGCAAAACTGCAGTGCCTAAAGGAACAGGACATCTTCCCTGACAGGAAACCATCGTTAAAAGCATATGTTGTGATTAATCAATTCAGAAAGGAGTGAGTAAATCTTGAAATGCATATGTGCTAATCTTCATGTCGATCTTCTCCTTGGCTTGGTGTCCTCTTTGCTATAGGGGCATCAATGGCGATTTAACTAGCAACAGCCATATATTTTGGTTATTTAAAGGTTTTCTTAACGTTTTAATGGAATGTTTAAATAGTGACTTTTTCTGACATAATTATACCTAAAAAAAATTGTCAAATTAGAACTGAGAAGGTATTTTTAATGGACATTTTTATAATCCCATATCTAGTACGCTTACTTAAACCCGTTTTTTACTAATATCATCAATATTTTCTAAAGGATGTTTTCATACTATTTTTTTACTGATGTCAGAACATTTTGCTTTTCTAATATTTACTTCTAATTCATGTTTAATAACTATGTTTTCAATGCTGTCCAGATTTTTTTTTCTTAGCCAAAAACATAGAAAGTTGCAGTTCCTGGTTAATAATTTCTAATATTTATTTTTTTTTATGTGTACAGTTCTTTTGTCTGCATATATGTCTGGGCACTGTATATGTGTGTAGTAGCTGAAGATACCTTAAGAGTCTGACATCAAATTTCCTTAGATCAGTGGTTTTCAACCATACAGTTCCTCATGTTGTGGTGATCCCCAACCATAAAATTATTTTTGTTGCTACTTCATAACTGTAATTTTTCTACTGCTGTAAATAATAATATCAATATGTGATATGCAGAATATCTGATGTGGAGAACCCTGTGAAAGGATTGTCTGACCCCCACAAAGCCATCATGACCCAAGGGTTGAGAGCCACTGCACTAGATGATCTACAATGTGGAGCCAAGATTGTGGATGCTTGAAATTAAACCTAGATCCTCCAGAAGAGTAGCAAGGGTCCTTAACTCCTGAGTCATCTCTCTAATCCAAACATGAATAATATTCTTAAAATAAATGATATTAAAAAATCATTGTTGGATCTAAGAAGATGTTTTTAAAATTGTGATGCAAGCTAGTATGAAAGCTGAGTTAGATATAGAACTTTAAACTCATGGAGATGGTTAGATAGTAGAATGTTAAAGTCAGGTGCCAAATACATATGGACTGGACATTGGGAATGTATGCTAAGCCATATAACTCTCATAATTGTGGCCGATTTATTTCTGTTGTTTTGTATTGTATTTATTGTTATAAGAGAAAGAACCATTCATTGGACTGAAAGGGGGAGCTGTTGGGGGGAAAAGATATACCTTAAACTAAAAAAAAAAAGGGTAGAGGATGGGGGGTTGAGGGGGAAGAGGGTGGAAGGGTGGGACTGGAGGGGGGAGTAGGGAGGGGATTGTGATTGAGATGTAACTTGAAGAAATAGAAAATAAATTTTAAAAAATCATTGTTAGATAAGTAAAATAGATCAGGAGTCAGAGACACTTTCAGGCACACTGCCCAACAACCTGAATTTGAGCCCTGATCCCACAAGTTGGCAATACAGATCAAGTCATGAGAGTTGTCTTCTAGCCTTCATATGTGTACCTTGGTTTGTGTGGGCCACCACACTCACATCATATAAATAATAATAATAAATATTTATTGTTCACAGATGGTTTAAGGATGCACAGTATAGACATCCCTGAGAATTTTTGTAAGGATTCCTTGCAAATACATTTTCCACTCATTCTTATGACTACATAGTAGTGTATCATTTCCTAGGTTGCATATTTCTTTAGTTCCAATCAGAGAGAATTACTTTTCATAGAAAAAACTTAGATTCTTAAAGAAATGAAACAATATTTTTCACAAAAATACTGATTTTTGGCTGTCTTTAATGTGATTTCCACCTGGAGCCTGTCATCTATAGTCTTCCAGGAGGAAAGAACTGACCAAAATGAAGTTAGACATTCTTCCTGAGCCCATATTAAAACTGAGGAGCCATAGAAAACCACCACTCCAGATCTGGAGGGATAAACTAATCTAGACACTCAGCTGAGATCAGCGTCACTAGACTAGAAATTTGGGATCTGAAAACGGGTAGGAAAACCTATATAGTTATTGTGCCATTCTTGAAAGAAAAGACCACACAGAGAATTCCCATGTACCCCTAGGCTGCAGTCTTGGTGTAAGGGCACTTGCTTAGGTGGGGCTTCCAGGAAGTTCACCATGTTCCCACAATGGAGAAAATCACTCTTCTGTTATGAGCAGAGTGAGGGGAAAGTGATCAGCCTGAAACTCTCCATATCAAATGCCGATGATCCTGTGAAAGCAGAAGCAGAGGACATGAAGCAAGGGCGCTGGAGAAACTGAAGTCTTTGCAGGCATAGTAATCCCAAGCTCTAACATACTAAAGCTGCAGAAAATCAGAGACAAATTAAAAATCTTCAAAGCGAAAAATGCATCTCATACAGGGGAAAAGATAAGAGTGATGGTAATTTCTCACTTAAAAATAAAAAAACAAATACTCTTCAAGAAAGGAGATAATAGACTGAAATATTTGAAGTGTTGAAAGAAAAACTGAAAGGAAAACCCATTTCAATCTATAATTTCATATCCAGAAAATTATTCCACAAAAGTGAAATTGAAATGTAAAGACAAAACATGGAGGAATGCATTGCCAGCAGACCCACCCTACAAGCAATATCGAAAGATGGGAGGAAGAAGATGGCACGTCATAAACTCAGATCTGTGTAGAGGGAAAGAGGGGATGGAGAAGGAATGTCATTTTAAAATAAAATATTTTATTTCCTTACTCTTAATCTAATACATAATTGTTAAAGTACTAAGAATCATACTTATATGTCAGTGGCATATAAACAAATTTTATGTCAATGGCACATAAACAAATGCAATCATTTGATGCAGTGATCTGTTATGTATTCTAAATTTTAAATTAATTGCTCCCAGAGGACTGCTTGATTTCTATTACTTTGCGTGCTAACCATTGTCTCTGATTGGCTTTAATAAAATGCTGAGGCCTGTGATTTGGCAGAGAGAGAGGTAGGCGGGGGAAAAAGTTGGAAGGCTCTGGAGGAGCAGGGAGGGTCATGGGAAAAAGAAGGCAAGAGGAAGAAGAAGGAGACACACTCACACGATAGGGTAGATGGAATAAGATCATGCCACGTGTCCTGGAACATCAGCATATCATGGAGAATAACAACCCAAGGGAATATATATATATATATATATATATATATATATATATTCATTTGGGCAACAACATACAATGGGGACTATTTTCTTTTAATCCATGTTTACTGTCTCTGTCTTCTAACTGTGTATTTAAAACATTCAGATTGAATGTGACTATTAATATAGTCAAATTAATAACTGGTGTATCTGAATATATATATGTATATACATATATATATCCATATGGGTTTCATCTGAGGAATAAAATTAAGAGCTAGCATAGATGGACCAAGATTGAACAATCCAGGCTAAGCCTTGCTAAAATCCATCAGGTGTCTGTGTGATTATTTATAATAGCAGGTTAAGGATTAACAATGGCAACCAATTAATGATAATATAAATACTGGTAAATAATTTAATTATTTATTTCAATAGTCATTATCACAGTATTGAAAATAAAAGCATGTACTTGTGGAAAATTTATGCTATAAACCCAAGAGCAATCACTAAAAGAATTTTATAAGGAAGCATAATTGATGTTAAGAGAAAATGAAATCACATAAAATGCATAATTAAAACAAGAGAAGGATAAAAAAGAAATGAAAAATAAGTGAAACAAACAGAAAACCTCTACAGATACACCAGTTATTAATTTGACTATATTAATAGTCACATTCAATCTGAATGTTTTAAATACACAGATAGAAAACAGAGACAGTAAACATGGATTAAAAGAGGATAGCCCCCATGGTTTGTTGTTGCCCAAATATTTTTTTTCCTTTATTTTTTATTTCTTCAAGTTACATCTCAATCGCAGTCCCCTCCCTATTCCCCCTCCAGTCCCACCCTCCCACCCTCAACCCCCCATCCTCTTCCCTTTTTTTTTCTTTTAAGTTTAAGGTATATCTTATTTCCCCCTACAGTTTCCCCTTTCAGTCCAACAAATGGCTCTTTCTCTTATAATAACAAATACAATACAGTACAACAGAGGTAATTAGGCCACAGTTATGAGGGTTATATGGCTTAGCGTACATTCCCAATGACCAGTCCATATGTATTTGGTACTTGACTTTAACATTCTACTATCTAAACATCTCCATGGGTTTAAGGGTCTATATCTGACTCAACATTCATACTAACTTGCAACACAATTTTAAAAGTGTCTTCTTAGATCTATAACACTCTCTTGACTCCTAAACAACTCAAAATTAAATTATGAGACTCTAGCTATCTGTTCTTCAACCACCTCAGAGACCTGAGAGGGATAAATATATCTGATTTTATAGGAAGTACAGGGCCTGCAGCTTCCCAAACTAAGAAATGACATACCTGTGGCTGCCTGGACAGTTCCCATTTTCTCTCCATACATTACAGCATCAATCTTCAGCCATTTGGCCCCATTTCTCTGACAGACATTGATTGTAGAGCAGGGTTTATGAAGGACTTACCTACCCTGTCTTGGCAGAGCTAGGCTGTTGACTTACCTGCTTCCAGGTTTTGTCCTTTTTGGACAGCATTCTGTCTACAGTTGGGGCAAGGGGCTTTTCCTACCAAGAGACAGGCTTGCGACTAATTCAATCATCTCCCACTGGAGATTCTTCGATGCTCATCTTCTACTTGGAGGATAATAGGGGGTGCTGTCAGGAGTTGATATGTCTTGATATAAAAAAATCTAAAGTTGCGAAAACATCTTTGAATGCCATATTCTGCAGATCTCTTGAGGTTTCTGAAGATGCCCTATCTATCTCTTATATTAGGGTAAGCAGATGTTGCTTGTATCTTGCCGGTTTATTTCTGGGTAGCTTAGAAAATAGCCATAATAGGCTGTCATATTACCTAACTGAATGACCAGCTTGCATAACCATTAATTTGCATTTCTTAATTATTCTAAACAGTTTATGACAATTAGTAGTAAAAGGCCGAAACGTCACGTTTCATTTTTTTTCTTTACCTCCTAACCCTTCCATCCCATTTCTCTGGGGTGGGGTGTCCTTATATAACAGTCCCTCATGTCAGTTGAGAGGTCGTATGAGGGCCAAGAGCCTCTTCATTCATTGGGGATCTACGAAGCAGTTCCATCAGTGAAAAGTGTCTCGTTGCCCGGGAGAGAGAACTACTAAACAAACAAACCAATAAGCATAAATAGATAAAAAAGACTAAAAAATAGAAAAAGATATAACTAATATATAAAAAATAGATAAAGAATAAAAATTAAAAATAAGAAGCCTATGTCCAAGTTCCCTTTGGTGTGTTAGTTGTAGTATCGATACCTTCTACTATATAGCTAAAATCCTACTATAAGTGAATAGATGCCATATAAATATCAAAACATAGATAGGTTAAAAGACAAAGGTGTAGCCTTGGGATGTGGCTCAGTGTTTATGTTAGATCCTTGGCACTGAAAAAGAGAAGGAAGGACAGAAGGAAAGGAGGAGGGCAAGAGGGAAGGAGAGTGGGAGGGAGGGTGAGAAAAGAAACAGATAAAATTGTACCATGATAACACCAATAAAAAGATGGAGATGGGTTAGCTGTGTGTTTTTCTGATAAACTAGACCTCACAAAAAGGAAAGCATAGGGACACAGGGATATGACATAATGATTAAAGGATTCATAACATTTGGTGTATGTGTGCTTCCCTGATACATGGACAGCATCTTGGTCAGTCTAAAACCCTTTATAGCAAAGCTGTTCATCATCCTACATGAGACCCTGGGCAGTGAATTATGTAAGTAAGAAAATTTGAATATACTATAGACTTTTGCTCATTAAAATATATCAGTGTTGATTCATTATTATTAACAAATGCACTGTAAGTTTAAAGATCTTAAGCAAAGGAGATGGTTAAGGGAATGTATGAGAACTCTATACTAAATTTTCTGGAAATACTGTTTTGTGATTGGTATTGGTTTATCTGTGTGCTTACTCGAGATAGGGCTTCATTATTCAGCCAGATTGAAATTCACAATATTCCTGCCTAAGTATTGTGAATATCCTGAGTATTGTGATTATAGACATTCATCAACATCCCTGGATAGGAATCTTAAACTGCTTTAAAAATAAACTAACAACTTTTTTGAATTAATTCAATTAAAATCTATTTTACCTATGGTGATTATACTTAAGTTAATTCTAATTTAAGTAAAGTATAAAGTAGGAATGAATGATAAACTTTCTGAAAATTCAGTTTTGGTGGGGAAAAGAAGGCACCAGGAAATAACAAATGTCTTTCTTATACACCATTCTCTTTCTTAGTTATCTGAATCACAGTAATATGTAATATGAAAAGCAATCCTGTGCATAGATTTCTCTTGGTTAACTGGGATGTGTTTCTGAAATCCAGAGAGATGCTCCTGCTCTTGTTCAATCAGCGTGTAGAAGGTGACTCCACAGAGTACAGAACTAGGTTAGATGCACAGCTTTTCACGTGTCCTCCCTTTAACCCTTCTCTTATTTTATTCTTCTTATTAAAGCTTCTTGTTTGTCTTAGAGTGTGACCAGTAAGATAGGAAACAAATACATTTTGTGTATTATCTAGAACACTGCTTCTCAACTTTCCTAATGCTGTGACCCTTTAATACAGTTTCTCATATTGTGGTGACCCCCAAACCATAAAATTATTTTTGTTGCTACTTCATAACTGTAAGTTTGGTACTGCTATACATCATAACATAAATATTTGTGTTTTCTGATGGTCTTAGGAAACCCCTGTGAAAGGGTCATTCAGCTCCTAAAGGCACTGGAACCCACACGTTGATTACTGCTAGTCTAGGAGTACTAATGTATTAATACAATAAATAATCACAGGACCTTAGTTAGAGTCTCAAAATACTCTGAAATTTTGAGTTGGATTTCTAAAATGAATCAGACAAGAAACTTTTAAAAAGTGACTTAAAAATCACAATCTCTATTGTTTTGAATAAATATAACAAATGTGCATGGTTTATATTTGAAACAAAATGTTTAACATTATTAGATATATTTGTTGTTAGGACTCTCAAAGCACAGACAAGAGACAAGTATGATGACCTTGAATTTCACAGTTCACTGTCACTGTTCTAATTGCAACTCTCATACATCTGTGTATTGTATAATTCCTTCCACCCACAAAGCTGTAGCATCACTGTTCACATGAGGTATGTCTTTGGTTAAAGATCAAAGCACTTCCTGGTAGATGAGGCATGCTCCTTGAACAAAGACTAACAGTTCTGAACCCTAAGGCTACAGTCTACTAATGCTATTTATTTGCAGGAGAGACGGAACTTGAGAAGCCTCCTATCTGATTAGTTTTATGAACACAGTAAAACATAAATATGAAATGCAGTGGCTTACCTGTGCAAATAAATGATTGCTCCCTTATGTGGAACAACACAGCAAAACTTTTAACTTACGTCATATAAAATGGCAATGTCCACTATGATTTTTTAAGCTAATAATATAATCACTCAAAGGAAAATTTTAATAACAGGATGTTTGTATACAGCAAAATAATAAATTCTAATTGCTTGCAGCCTCATTCACTAGCATTCTAATATTTTTTGAGCTCACTGCACAACATATGATCAAAGGTTTGAATTAGATTGTTTAACAAATAAAAGATGTCAGTTAGACCTATCTCATTTTGACAGCATGATCTTACCATTCTATCACAAATATCAAATATGAAGAGCTTCTATGATAATAGGAAACTGGCATTTTAAAAAGCCAATTTTTAACCTGGTTAAGAAAGTTTAATAACAAAACAGTTTGGTAATATTGTACAACTTATTTGAGATCCCTCTGAATTAGACACATATAAAAATTATGAAATTATAATTATGTAGCTCTGTAGATATGAAAACTATACACGACAATGGAATCAAGACAATTTTAAAGCAAAATGGGACCAGTATTAAAAACATAAAACACATGCACAGATCTTCATGTAATGGGAAGAAACATGCATGTTATTAAAGGTCTATGCATTCTTTACACATGTCAAATGGTGGGTTATGCAAGTTTTCTCCAAGATGTCATCACTTGCACAATAATTGTCCTCAACTCCTCTTCCATGAGCAGTCAAACACAGAGACAAAAACAAACATACACACACAAAAAAAAAAAAAAAGAAAGGGAGGAATAAAGCAGGGAGACATGAACCTCAAACTTCTTGAATGTTTCAACCACAAGCATAAAATGTATGGCTACAGACATGGAAGTAGGACTCTGCTTTGGATACAGGAGGATTTCTTCTCTTAAACTAAGATGTGACACCTCATATGATATCACCTCTTCCCTTCATGGTGCAACCGTGTGTGTGCCAGCTCTCGTGGTTTGGACAGTATGCATGTTTCAGTGTGTCTCACTTCTGTTCTGTGAATTTGGTCACTAAAAGAGATGGATGAAATGACTAGGGATAGAGGAAATAAAACTAGGATTTCTTGATTTTTTTAAAAGCCATTTGTGTCTCCACCTCTATAGTATCTTCTGTTCTTTGGGAATATAACTCACATTATTATTGTCATTCTCAATTTCTATGGCCCTGTTCAAAAGCTGACCCCTATGCAGGAAAAAGTATTTAATCACAGAAAGTCTCCACTCATATCACTAGAAAGTGTTAATAATTATTGCGCTCGCAAGTTCCATTTATAACTTAGGTCATTATAAAAATGTTGAGGGCAGAACTGGCAACCCAGGAAAGCCCTTCAAGAGATTGATTACTGAGAGCTGGGGTGCAGCAGGAAGAAAGAATGGACTAAAGACTTAGTCTTGTCCTTTCTCACATTCACCAAGGCAGGATTTGGGGAAACTGAGAAAATCCCAGCAATTCCTCACTATGGAATAGACATGACATCTTTTATTGTGCAGAATTGCTGTACATATAAAATGAGATGCTGTGTAAGCGGTGTGGGGGCAGCTGGAATCCAGCCATGGTGAACCTTTTGCAATTGCACACCTGTGGTATTTCTTTGCCCTTTTAAGTGTCTCTCTGCTCTTTTTAAGATCAGTGGATTAGCAAAATGAAAGAATGTCAGTTATTGGCACAATAGCTTCTCTACCAAATTCCTAATTTAGATGTATACATATTAAGTTCACTTATAGGAAACAAGGATGATTTTGATATGAGGTGGCCATGACACAACAACTTACCCCAGCCAGCCCTTTCCTGTCTCCCAGGATACAACAAACTCTGCTTGACTGTGGCCATACGCTCCCCACTGTGATTAAGTCTGACCTCATATTCCCACCCCACTTCCAAGGCCACAAAATGGAATCCACCACCCGTGGACTGAAACCATGAGCTGAAATGGTTTGAAGCTGAGTGTGTCAGTTATTTTTGTCACAGAGATGGAAACTCTAATGTAGAAACTGTATGCATCTGAATGGCTCCGTTGACATGCACTGTGCCATTAGGCAGCATGTGCTGTACAGTGTTGTTATATGAGAAATGCAAACTTCAGAAACTTGTACAACACAAGGTTATGTCTGGATATGTCAGCAGTGAGTGTTTGTTCCATGCACATGCTTTTTCTTTATTACAATCTTCAGACAGGAAGAATAACTCCATTTGGAAAACATTCCTCCCCAAAAGAGCAATTGAAGAACCATTCTGAAACTTTCTGCCTAGATACAAACTGTATACCCTCTGCAATATTCTATTTGCTAAAGCAAGCCACACACCCAACACTGATGTCATAGACTAATCTCAGGACTGTTTATCTCAGAAGAAAGGACAGTAGGGAGGGAGGGGCCTCTTTTGGTACCAAATATTTATAACAAACAGCACAGTTTACTATACAATAGATAAACTATAAAGAGGCAAAATTATGACTAAGATCAGATCTTATCCATGTTTTCACATACTAAGTTTTGCAAATAGATGACAAAAGATGTAGAAAGTCTACATAGAAATATTCAAGACATACAACGCAAAAATATGTGAATGGTTTTTTCTCTTTAGTCCAATGGGTTTGACAATTAGTAGTCAACAGCATGTACATTCTGAGCAAAAGGAAAGGTAGATGGACATTTAACAATTTCT
The DNA here is from genome assembly GCA_907164525.1 of Lophiomys imhausi. Lineage (NCBI taxonomy): Eukaryota > Metazoa > Chordata > Mammalia > Rodentia > Muridae > Lophiomys > Lophiomys imhausi. The sequence goes on from CAJQZJ010004763.1 coordinate 5,656,127, forward strand.
ATACAAAGTAATTCTTTTTTATTTTTTTATTTTTTATTTATTTATTGCTTCAGGTTACAACTCCACTATATTGTCCTCTTTCCCCTTTCCCAGCCCCACCCTACCACCCCCTAACCCCTAACCCTTCCATCCTACTCCTCTGGAGTGGAGTGTCCTTACATAACAGTCCCTCGTCCCAGTTCAGAAGTCATATGAGGGCCAAGAGCCTCCTCATACACTGGGGGCCTACAAGGCAGTACCACCAGTGAAAAGTGTTTCATTGCCAGGGAGAGAAAATTAAGAAACAAAGAAAAAAGTCTATGTCCACGTTCCCTTTGGTGCATTGGTTGTAGTATAGATATCCTGTACTATATAGCTAAAATCCTACTAAAAGTGAATAGATGCCATGTGCATCCTTCTGAGTCTAGGTTAGCTCACTCAGGATGAGCTTCTCTAGTTCCATCCATTTGGTTGCAAATTGCATAATTTCATTGTTTCTGATAGTTGAGTAATATTCCATTCTGTAGTTGTACCAAAGTAATTCTTTTAAACCCCACTTCTGTACCCAAACTCACCATTTACTAGCCAAGAGAACCACAGAATCACCACACTAGCCTAAGATACATTGCATGCCAAGATGCTGTGGAAATGGAATTGTAAGCACAGGGCTCAAGGAAAGGGATACATTAACCTATTTGGTTTACTATCTATAAGTGCCACCCAGATTTTGGAAACACGTGTGAGCTTCCTGGCATGGAGGCTGTCAACATCTTTAAGAGGATCTTTTACAAAGTCCTTATTTGAGCATTCTTGCCTTAGGACACTGGGATAAGATATGTAAACAGTCTTTGAAATATAAGCAAACATAATAAGCATTGCTGTCGATTTGTTGAGTTAGAGAATGAATAAAACATTGTAACTGTCCCAATACTAAAAATAGATTCCTGTACTTTCAATATAATTTAATATAACATCATAGAAGACTCTGCTCTATCTAGCCTCCTCTGTATATAACATACAATGACATTTTCAAACAAACAAGCTAACTAAAAATCCTGGAAGAAAAGAGATTAAAATGTAAAGGTAAGCTCAATTCATTGTGGCAACTCACCCACAATGCACTAAAAATCTATACCACCTGCAAAGGTAAAAATCATGACTCTTCTTCTAGCATATTAAATTCAAGTTAGAACAAGTGGACAATTTAAGACATTGTGACATGTAACAGTGCTAAAAGAACCAGGGAATCTGGAATATATTAACATTAGACAATGCGTCATCAATCAAAATCAGACTAAATGAAGTCATAAAATATTTTGTTACAATTCTGGGTGTTGATCAGCTCTGTGCTTTAATACATAAGACCCAGGTGTGGAAAATTCCATCAAACTGTGAGGGAACATAGAAAGGAAAATTGTTCACTGGGAATGTCAAAGTGTACCTGACAGAATCCTTTAATGGCTTCCCTCTAGAAGTAAGAAACTTCTTAGAGTGATACTATTAGTCCTGAAAGAAGAACAATGGAGGGATGATGTGGGGTCTTGAAGAACAGAACAATTCTCGAACTGTGTAGATACTCAACCAGCATGTACATGGACATGAACAGAAGAAAACCAGGAGCATAGAGGAAAAGAACTGGGTGGGGAGGTGGCTCAGCTGGCAAATGCACTCCCTACACAAACCTGATAATCCAAGTTGAACCAAGGGAATACATCTTAAAAGTTTGATGTGGTGGTGCTCATCTGTAACTCCAGTACTCCTGTGGCAACAAGCTAGGAGGGCAGACAGGAGAATCCACAGCTGGAGTATGCAGGAGAGTTAGTAGAAACAGGGAGACCCTGCCTAAGTACAGGGTGGGAGAAGAAATCTGGCTCCTGGTTACCATCTCAATTACATATGTGCACTGTGACACACATATGTCCATACTCACATGCCCATATACACATATACAAGAAAGAATGGAAAGAAGGAAGGAAGGAAGGAAGAAAGGAAGAAAGGAAGGAAGGAAGGAAGGAAGGAAGGAAGGAAGGAAGGAAGGAAGGAAGGAAGGAAGGAAGAAACAACAAAAGTGAAGAGATTAATCTGTATCTAATTATCTTCTTAACCTTTGTACTCAAAAATTACACTTCTGGAAACGAAGCCCCAAACCATTATAAATAAAGCTGTTGGTAGATCTAGGACTCAGATTTCCTGTGCTTCTTCTATTATATTATATTTTCTCATTTCACTGTGTTTCACATCAATGAAGAAACATTGACATGGGCATATTTCTAATAGACTCTATTGTCTTATTCCAGAGATATTTGTTCATTCAAGTTCATTTCTGTTGTACTCAAAATAGCAAAGAAATAGAAACTAGTTGTCCATCCATTGATGGATACATTATGAAACTGGTGCTTTTGCACAATTGAATATTATTTACTAATTAAGAAAAATAAAAATTTCAAGTATTGGATAGAGCTGGAAATAATTATTCTGAATTAAGCAACCCAGATCCAGAAAGACAAATGCCACATGTTCTTTCTCAAGTAGTCTTCAGTCTATCAATTGGAGTACACATAGAAATCAGGAAACTAGTTAGGGGCCATGGAGGAGACTTCAAAGAAATAGGCAGAGAACACAGGTAGGAAGGAAGAAAGAGGAATAATGGAACAGAAAGTGTCACATGGGCTGGAGAATGAGAGGGCAGAGTAGAAGAGGGAGTATGGAGAAGGAAAACTAACACTAAAGCTGTTTGGAATTTGATATATATTTTTTTAATATTTTAATAATAAATTTGTAAAGTAATTTTAATAAAAAACAAAGGCTTTTGAAAATCCCATACTACTGTAGATGCTTCTGAAAATATATATATATCAAAGGGTTTTAAGTGTCATTACACTATACGTGTGTGTGTGTGTGTGTGTGTGTGTGTGTGTGCATCAAAGGGGTTTAAATGACACTATCCTATAACAGGATACAGTGCCTACCCAAAACATATTAAATAAAAAGGTTAATGCCTGGTATGGGTTATCTCCTTTTGAGTGGTTTGTCAGTGGTATCCTCTAGCCTCCATAAATATTATAGGCTATTGTCATTAGTCCTGGATACCTTACAAACAACACCCTGTTGCTGAAGATATCACATACTTAATCCATAGGGCATGGAGAAAGTAATATGCCATGACCTGGAAGCCTCATTCCTATTGGCCATGCTCCACAAGATGATTTTACACCTGTGAATATACTAACATCATTGAATAACTCAGTGAGTGAAAGAGAAAGTGTGCATGATGTTGGGAGGAAGAAGTGATGATGGGATAGGAATTGGAGGGAAATGAATGAGGATGGATTCCACATAGACACATTCTATTTATTCATATATATCAAAATATTTTCTTTTTTTAATGATTTATTTTTTATTTCTTCAAGTTACATCTCAATCACAACTCCAGTCCCACCCTTCCACCCTCCTCCCCCGCAAAACACCCATCCTCTTCTCTTTTTTTTTTTTTTTTAGTTTAAGGTATTTCTTTTTCCCCCAACAGCTCTCCCTTTCATTCCAACAAATGGTTCTTTCTCTTATAACAATAAATACAATACAAAACAACAGAAATAAATAGGCCACAATTATGAGAGTTATATGGCTTAGCATACATTCCCAATGTCCAGACCATATGTATTTGGCACCTGACTTTAACATTCTACCATCTAACCATCTCCATGAGTTTAAAGTTCTATATCTGACTCAGCTTCCATCCTATCTTGCATCACAATTCTAAAAACATCTTCTTAGATCCAGAACACCCTCTTGATTCCTAAACAACTCAAAATTTAACAATGAGACTCTAGCTATCTACTCTTCAACCACCTCAGAGACCTAAGAGGGATAAATATATATGATTATATGGGAAGTGCAGGGCCCACAGCTTCCAAAACTAAGAAATAACATACCAGTGGCTGCCTGGACAGTTCCCATTTTCTCTCCATACATTACAGCATCAATCTTCAGCCATTTGTCCCCGTTTCTCTGACAGACATTGATTGTAGAGCAGGAATTATGAAGGACTTACCTACCCTGTCTTGGCAGAACTAGGCTGTCGACTTATCTGCTTCCAAGTTTTGTCCTTTTTGGACAGAAGTCTGTCTACAGTTGAAGCAAGGGGTTTTTCTTGCCAAGAGAAAGGCTTACAACCAATTCAACCATCTCCCACTGGAGCTTCTTCAATGCTCATCTTCTACTTGGAGTAGAATCGGGTGTGCTGTCAGGAGCTGACATGTCTCGATATCAAAAAATCTTAAGTTTAGAAAACATCTTTGAATGCCATATTCTGCAGATGAGGTTTTTGAAGATGCCCTATCTATCTCTTATATTTAGATAAGCAAATATTGCTTGTCTCTTAGCAACTTGATTTCTGAGTAGCTTAGAAAATAACTGTGATAGACTGTCATAGTAAATGACAAAATGACACGTTTTCATGACTATTAGTTTCCATTTCTCAATTATCCTAAACACTTTATGACAGTTGGTAGCAAGAGGTCAAAACTTTACATTTCGTTTTTAAGCATTACTAGGAACAATACCTTTAAGAAGCGTTACTCTAAATTTTGTATCAATATACAAAGATCAATACGAATGTGGCCAAATATAATCTTAATTTTGTATCAATATACAAAGGAGGGGGAACACCATCCCCACCTTCTGGGGATGGGACGTTGTTCTCTTAAAATGACTTCCTGCAGATTTGGGACATAGTAAACCTGTTTGGGGCCCAAATAAGAATGGAAAAATGGTTAAAAATGTTAATAGAATCATATGATGTTCAGTCCCTTTGTGCTCAGCTATTTAGATGTCCTACGAACCTCATAGACAGAAGCTGATCTTCAGAGCTTTACTGAAGTTCTGGCTGGAGAAGTCTGTGGAGCTGAAGGATCTTAGCGATTTTGAGTTGTTGTGGTTGTAGACTTTTGAGGAAACTGCAATTGAGGAAGTCTACAAGGCTGGATCATCTGGGCCACTCGTCTTCTTTGGTGTCTGATCTGTTTTCTGCTGAGGTTTCCGTTGTCCAGTTGTCCCTGGATTCCTTGAATGGATGCTTTAAATCTCCTGGAAAGATAAGAACAGAACCCTGCGCTAATCCTAACTCTGAGACAATTACCTTTTTTTGGGAGGGGGTCAGTTAATATTTTTCCTGGACCAAATTTGGTTTTTTTGACAATATATAAAGTATTACCTTTCAATCCGGATTAAAGAGGAAATTATTTTGATATTTTGGAGCTAAACAAACCTTTAGTGTATATATTTTGAGATCTCAAAGGACAATTTGTTTGAATTGCAGCCTGCCTTTTGTATGTAGCTTTTAAACTTAAATCCTTCCAACTCCTATGTGCCTGTCTCTGCATTCTAAGTTTTGGGATCAAAGACATGTGGTTCCCAACTGATGGGATTAAAGATGTACTCCTCCACCCCTGGATCAAAGTTTTTCTCTGTTTAGAGCTTGTTTTGTATCAGGCTGACCTTGAGCTCTGAGATCTGCCTGTTTCTGTCTCTAGTGTGTTGGGATTAAGGGTGTATTCTTCCCCAATGATGGGACTAAGGGTGTGCACCATCACCACCCTGTTCTTGTAACTCTAGAATTTATAAGACAACTAACTCTATAGTGATCCTCCTGTCTCTGCTGGAGGTAAAGGCATGGGCTAACACCATGCATTATTTTACCTTAGCTCTAAGTTTTTTTCAACTCTTGGAGGTTTGTAAAACCAGGTTGAACAGCTGTCACCTTTAATTTATTTACAGTGTTTAAAACCTGTTATCTGCTTCTAATGCCATACCATGGAAATATCCTATACCTCTAAAAAAAAAAAAGAACTTCTAAGCTGCTATCAAGTTTGTGTAATCTCTGTGGCCAAATGCAGTCTAACATTCTAATCTGAAATTAAGGCCATTTTCCTTTCTTGCAAGTAAGGCAATTATACCTTTGGTAAATTATAGTTTGAAATTTTTATATTGTATTTTTATTATATTTTTAAGCTTATTAACTCTTTTCTTAAAAAAGTATTATTAACTTCTGGAACATAGTTTCCTCCCTCCTCCCCTCCTGGCCCCTCCCTTTCTCTCTCCTTCCCTCCCTCCCTCCCTCCTTTTTCCTCTGCTTGGTACTCTCCTTATCCTCAGATGAGGTGAGCCCTCACATATGATACTCCCTCAGATCTTGCATCATGTGAGCGCCAAGAGCTTCCACTCGTACTGGAGCTTGATAAGGCACACTATCCATGGAGTGGGGTTCCACTAACCTGCAGCAGATTCCATGACTCACTGGTGGGTAAAATTTTTCCTAGGATAGATATGCTAGGTTCCTATCTATTTGGGTATGTGGGTTGTAGGATAGTTATCCTCTGATGTATGGTTAATATCCATTTGTAAGGCAATACATACCATGTTTATCTTTCTGGGACTGTGTCAGCTCACTTAGGATGAGCTTTTCTACTTCCATCCATTTGGTTTCAAATTGCATGATTTCCTCATTTCTGGTAGCTGTGTAGTATTCCATTGTGTAAATGTACCACAGTTATTTTATCCATTCTTCAGTTGAAGGACATCTGGGTTGTTTCCAGTTTCTGGCTATTACAAATAAAGCTGCTATGAACATTGTTGAGTCAATGTCCTTGTGGTTTTGTTTCAAATCTTTTGGATATATGCCCAAGAGGGGTATGGCTGGGTCTTGAGGTAGATTTATTCCCAATTTTCTCAGATATCTCCAGATTGATTTCCAAAGTGGTTGCACAAGTTTGCAATCCCAACAGCAATGAGGGAGTGTTCTCCTTTCTCCACATCCTCGCCAGCATATGCTATCATTTGAGTTTTTGATCTTAGCTATTCTGACAGGTGTGAGATGGAATCTCAGAGTTGTTTTAAGTTGCATTTCCCTGATGACCAAAGATGTTGAACATTTCCTCAAATGCCTCTTAGCCTTTAAAGATTCCTCTTCTGTGAATTTTCGGTTTAGCTCTATACCCCATTTATTGATGGGGTTATTTGACATTTTGGTGTTTAATTTCTTCAGTTCTTTCTATATTTTGGATATTAGCCCTCTGTCAGATGTTGGGTTGGTGAAGATCCTTTCCCACTCTGTAGGCTGCCGTTTTGTTCTGAGGACAGTGTCCTTTGCCTTACAGAAGCTTTTCAATTTTATAAGGTCCCATTTATTGTTTGTTTCTTTTAGTGCCTGAGCTACTGGTGTTCTATTCAGGAAGTTGCTACCAGTGCCAATGATTTCAAGGCTTTCCTCCACTTTCTCTTCTATTAATGTTAGTGTGTCTGGATTTATGTTGAGGTCCTTGATCCACTTAGACTTAAGTTTTGTACGGGGTGATAAGTATGGATCTATTTGCATTCTTCTACATGTTGACATCCAGTTAGACCAGCACCATTTATTGAAGATGCTTTCCTTTTTCCATTGTATGTTTTTGGCTTCTTTATCAAAAATTAAGTGACGGTAGGTGTGTGGGTTTATTTCTGGGTCTTCAATTCGATTCCATTGGTCAACTGTTCTGTTTCTATACCAGTACCATGCTGTTTTTATTACTATTGCCTTGTAGTACAGCTTGAAATCCGGGATGGTGATACCTCCAGATGTTCTGTTATTGTACATGATTGATTTAGCTATTCTGGGTCTTTTGTTATTCCATATGAAGTTGAGAATTGTTTTTTCCACATCTGTAAAAATTGAGTGGGTATTTGGATAGGAATCACATTGAATCTTTATATTGCTTTTGGTAAGATTGCCATTTTTATTATGTTGATCCTACCTATCCATGAACAAGTGAGATCTTTCCATCTTCTGATGTCTTCTTCAATGTCTTTCTTCAGGGACTTGAAGTTCTTATCATACAGGTCTTTCACTTGCTTAGTTAGAGTTACCCCCAGGTATTTTATATTATTTGTGGCTATTGTGAAGGGGGTTGATTCCCTTATTTCTTTCTCAGCCCATTTATCTTTTGTGTAAAGAAGGGCTACTGATTTTTTTGAATTGATTTTGTATCCGGCCACCTTACTGAGGAGTTTATCAGCTGTAAAAGTTCTCTGGTGGAATTTTTGGGGTCACTGATGTATAATACCATATCATCTGCAAATAGGGAAACTTTGACTTCTTCCTTTCCAATTTTATCCCCTTGATCTCTTAGTTGTCTTATTGCTCTAGCTAAAACTTCAAGTACTATGGTGAAGACATATGGAGAGAGTGGGCAGCCTTGCCTTGTCCCTGATTTTAGAGGAAATGCTTTAAGTTTCTCTCCATTTAGTTTGATGTTGGCTATTGGCTTGCTGTAAATTGCCTTTATTATGTTTAAATATGGTCCTTGTATGCCTGATCTCTCTAAGACTTTTATCATGAAAGGGTGCTGTATTTTGTCAAATGCTTCTTCAGCATCTAATGACATGATCATGTGGTTCTTTTCTTTCAGCTTGTTTATGTGGTGGATTACATTGATGGATTTTCTAATGTTGAACCACCCCTGCATCCCTGGGATGAAGCCTATTTGATCATGGTGTATGATACTTTTGATGTGATCTTGGATCCGGTTTGCAAGTATTTTATTAAGTATCTTTGCATCCATGTTCATAAGGGAAATTGGTCTGAAATTTTCTTTCTCCGTTGGGTCTTTGTGAGGTTTGGGTATCAGGGTAACTGTGGCCTCATAGAATGTGTTTGGCAGTATTCCTTC
>CAJQZJ010004763.1:5665207-5675419 GCA_907164525.1 Lophiomys imhausi
TTTTTTTAGATTTGGGAAATTCTCTTCAATGATTTTGTTGAAGATATTTTCTGGTGCATAGAGGTGGGACTCTTCTCTTTCTTCTATTCCTATTATTCTGAGATTTCGTCTTTTCATTGTATCCTTGATTTCCTGAATGTTTTGTGTCAGGACATTTTTAGATTTGACATTTTCTTTGACAGATGTATCAATTTCTTCAATTTTATCCTCTGAGCCTGAAATTCTTTCTTCCATCTCTTGTATTCTGTTGGTGATGCTAGTGTCTGTAGTTCTGATTCTTTCTTAAGGTTTTCCAGTTCTATGGATGTCTCAGATTGGATATCTTCATTGCTTCAACTTCCCTTTTCAGGTCTTCCATTCCTTTAAGTGCTTTATTCATTTCCATCACCTCCTTTGCAGTACTTTGTTGTTGCTCTCTGAGGTATTTGATTTCCTCCCTTAGGCCTTCTATTATTAATATAAGCCTAGGATTAAGGTCATTTTCCTTTGCTTCAATTGTGTTCAGCAGTCCAGAGTTGTCTGTAGCATTATTGCTAGGATCTGGAGACATCCTATTGTTTTGGGTTTTTTTTTACCATGTTCTTGCGCTGACCTTTTGTCATCAGATGGACCCAAGTGTTATCTGTTTGTTTCTTTTGTTACCTGACCTTGGTGCTCAGGAAAACTCCCTGCCCTGGGGTTTGGCTGATCCTGAGATCCTGGTGTTTACCTCCAGATGGCAGGCAGGTTCCTGTAATAGACTGACTGGCTCTTGGAGAGGAGGGTGACTGCTGCTCTCCTCAACTGTTTGTGACCCAATTGGACCAATATAGAGGGTATTGGAGTGGGGAGAGGGCTAGCCTCTGAGGACCTGGGAGCTGACAGGTCTCCTCAGAAAGGCAGGTAGAGCTGTGGTTAGGTCTGTGTTCCCCTCTCACTGACCCAGTCCTTCTGGCTCCCCAGCTAGGCTGACTATGCAGGCACGGAGCTCCACCCACAACAGATGCTGGCCTCAGTGTGCCTGTTGCTGACTGCCTCAGATGCTTGGGTGCTAGGGTGAGTGACCCACCCGCCCCAGTATTTGTGGAGAACACACAGTCGGAGCTCTGTTTGCAGGCAGTCTTGGCTCCTAATTGCTTTGCTGTGACTGGGTTAGGTCTCTGCCTCTCTGCTGCAGTACACACTCTGCTGCCATGTTGGAAACTCCGGAAAAAAATAATCTCACTTACCTTTGCTCTTGTGGTGCGGCTGTTTTTCCCTCTTGGGTGTACAGTTCCGAGAGCAGGCTGGATATCAGGCAGACAGGCGGGGCAAAATATTTTCTTAAAAGGAACTGACATGATAGGAAAAACAGGGATTTTTTTTCATTTATTTATTGCTTCAGGTTACATCTCCATCATAGTGTCCTCTTTCCACCCCCCAGTCCCTCCCTCTCACCCTCTACCACCTTTCCCTTCCATCCCACTCCTCTAGAGTGTAGTGTCCCTACAAAACAGTACCCCACCCCAGTTCAGCAGTCATATGAGGGCCAAGAGCCTCCTCATACACTGGGGACCTACAAGGCAGCACCATTAGGGAAAAGTGTATTATTGACAGGGAGAAAAAGAAGTCTATGTCCATGTTCCCTTATGTGCATTGGTTGTAGTATAGATATCCTGTACTATATGGCTAAAATCCGACTATAAGTGAATAGATGTCATGTGCAACCTTCTGAGTCTGGGTTAGCTCACTCAGGATGAGCTTTTCTAGTTCCATCCATTTGGCTGCAAATTGCATAATTTCCTTGTTTCTGATAGCTGAGTAGTATTCCATTGTGTAGATGTACCATAGTTTCTTAATCCATTCTTCAGTTGAGGGACATCTGGGTTGTTTCCAGTTTCTAGCAATTACAAATAAGACTACTATGAACATAGGGTTTTTTTTTTAAATGTTATAGTTTCTCAGTGTTCAAACCAGAACATTTTTTTTTTTCATAACAGTTGAAATCCTGATTTTTTTCCCTAAAATATCAGATTGGGTATTTATTTTTTTTCTAGCCTCTGCCAATCTAGTCTCATGTTCTTGGCCACCTGAGCAGTGTCAGGCATGGGTTCCATCTCATAAAGTGAGCCTCAAATCCAATCAGATAGTGGTTACCTACTCCCACAACATTTGTGTCACAATTGCACCAGTGTATCATGCAGGCAGATCACCATCATAAATCTCAGGGTTTGTCAGTGGGTTGGTGGTTGCCTTTCTCCTCTGCTAGTGGGCAAAATATTTTCCAGTACCATGAACACTAGTCAATAGGGTTGAAGACTCTAATTAGGCACTATCTTGACTTCTCTGTATTAAAGAATATATGTGTTTTCTTCAGCAATGGTGTCCTGCCATCCATTTGTAGACATCAACCAATGGCCTTGGCAATAGCCTGAGTTGTTTGGAAAAGTCCATGTGGCTCTTTTTTTCTGCTAAAGGAGCATAGCAATAAAATGACCCTTAGCAATCTTCTGCTATACCCATAGGTCAAAATCTCACTTAGCCACCATCATATAAACTTTAGATACCCACAACTGGACAATGTGCAGAAGGTAGGAGACCTTGGAACACTCAGTTTTAAATGGCATCAACCACCTCTCCTTGGGGCTCAAGAAACTTTACAGAAGAAGTGGCAGAAAGACTGTAACAGCCAGAAGGGATACCAGAGAAACAGTATCTTCCAGATACAACAGGACTGATGCATATATGAATTTACAGAGACTGTGGCAGCATGCACAGGGTCTGTACAGCTCCAAGCTAGACAGAATCCCAGCAATGAGAGGGGGAATTCCATGTAAATTCCCATCCTTAATCAAGGAGCCATCTCCAATTGACAACCACTTGCAAAGAAAAATAATTTTTCCAATGGAGTTTCACTGGATATCTAAACCACACTTAAGGGTAGGCCCCATGCCCAGCATTGGATGGTCAACACAAAATGACTCAGTGGAATTTTTGTAGACATTTTGTCTCATTATGTTTTGTTTGAGCATTTTTAAAAATTTCCCCAGTGTTTTGCTGGTATATTAGGATTTCTAAGTGTATGTTATTATGAGGTTTGTGTATGTGTGTTTGTGTGTATGTGCGTGTTTCTTGTGTTTGCTTTTTTTATTTTCTTGGTTTTTATTTTTCTATTTTTTTTTCTAAAGAGAAATAGAAAGAAGGTGTGGAGTTAGATGGGTGTAGAGATGAAGAGTATCTGAGTGGAGAGATTCAAGAGGAGAAACCATGATCAGAATACATTGCATGAAAAAATTATTTTCCTTTAAAAAGTTTAAAAAGAGAAAGGAAAACAAAGAAATGTAAATATTTAGTTCTATTGCCTCTCAGTTCAAGATTTTTCTAAAATCCTCTGAAGCAATAGAGGAAACTGATTATGGGAAAAGCACATTGGAGTCCTCACACATACAAAAGTGAAGATAAGAAAGTGTAATCCATATTAGGTACTTGGAAAATATGGAGTAGGTACTGTGGACAAAGTAAGAAATGTTGGCAAATGTCCTTCCATTTCCTCATTTTACATTTTTGTCTTCTCGCACAGTAGATGCTCAAGAACAAACGGTTGGTTGTACCATGACTTGAAAGCCTGATGATATGAATGAGGCTCTGATCTAGGCAAAGTCCACTTGGATATTGGGGCCAATAATGCAAACAGAAAGGAGATTGCAATCCCAGTGCAGTCAGTCTGCCTCATGACCACAGCACATGGACTCTGCTTCCAGCAGGGTTAGCTCAGTTCCTGCTACATCTCCACCCCAGCTGACACATACAGGAACTGACCCCACTGGTGGGTTCATTTTCCCTTCAGAGGAGAGTTCTGTCACTACTTTTCATGTTTAGTTGTTAGCTTAGAGAGCTTGATTATAGGAATACTAGGAATCAGAACACTCATGTGCCTAGATCTTGTGAAAAAGAAAAATGTCATCCAAATTGTTTTCAGAATACCTTCAGTTTAACTTTACCCACTGCTCTAGTCCTCAAAAATATTTTTGCCATCTGAAGACTTACAAAAGTAGACCTAGATTATTGACCTGTAATGATTTATATGAAGTTTGTAATTACAGTTGCTGTTGAGATCAAGAAAACCACCAAAGACTAATGAATATCTAAGTAAAAATAAGAACATTGTTTATATAACCATCACTAAAGAAGACTCTTTTCTTGGTGAATGCTAGTTCCATCTCTAAAATTCACCCCCCCCCCCCAGTGAAATGCAGAGATGTTTCACAGCAGATGGAAGAAAGGGAAGGTGCTGTTTAATAGGAGAATCTTATGGTGATTGTGCTAATAATGTCAACCGTCAGACCCTGGGGCTGTTTACTGATTCCCTTTCCTGAGGGGAGGAAATGTAGAGATGACCTGAAGAGAAGTGTGTGTGATATTTGAAAAACTGAAATGGAACTACAAATGTGGAGCTCTGGGGTCAACAAGGGCCACAGGGCATCTCTGCAGCTTCTGAGCATCATCACCAATTGTGGTGGTTTAAATGAAAATAGCACCCATAGGCTCAAGCAGAGGCACTATTAGGAGGTGTGGCCTTTTGGAGGTAGGTGTGGCCTTATTTGAGGAAGTATGTCAGTGGGGGCGGGCTTTGAGGTTTCAAATGCTCGAATCAGGCCTTCTCTTCCTGCTACCTGCTGATCCAGATGTACAAGTCTCAGCTACCTCTCCAGCACCATGTCAATCTGCATGCCACCATGCTTCCCACAATGATGATAATGCACTAAACCTCTGAACTGTAAACCAGCCCCAATTAAATGTCTCCTTATAAGAACTGCCATGGTCATGGTGTCTCTTCACAGCAATAGAAACTTTGAGACCATAGTCTTCTGAGTATTTGCTGGGATGGTATAGCAGTGGTTCTGCAGCTTTTCCAGCCACTACTGGGTATCCTGTGTCCTTGAGTCCTGCGACAAGGGGCTCCATCCCACAGAAAAAGGCACTGGCATGCCCTAGGAAGCAGCTACACAAGCAAGACAGAGTCCCAGGAGACTTTGTAGAGGGGAGATGGCCACCAAGCCCCACCTCAGGCAATTGATTGCAAGAGTCAGCTTTCATTAAGGGTGTGGACCACGGTAGGCTCATCATGCTGCAATAGATGGCCACTCCCTCAATAGAATATGTGAAGCATAAATTTGACTGAATGGGTTTACAATAAGAAAAATATGAAGAAACATTAGGGTGGGTGGTGAAAGGTGCAGATATGGGAGGAGTTGGGAGAGGAGGATGACTATGGGCACAATACACAAGAGAAAGAGCCATTTGCTGGACTGAAAGGAGAAACTGTAGGGGGAAATAAGATATACCTTAAACTTTAAAAAAAAAAGGGAAAAGGATGGGGGGTTGAGGGTGGGAGGGTGGAACTGGAGGGGGGAATAGGGAGGGGACTGCGATTGAGATGTAACTTGAAGAAATAAAAAATAAAGGAAAAAAAGAGATATAGATGAGAGAATGAAAGCATAATAAAATACATCTATGTGTAAGAAAAAAACAAAAAAATAAAAAATAAAGATTGAAGGAATGAGGCCACTTTACCCTCATGCTCCTACTCTGTCAGAGTCTGTCTTCATTCTTCTCTTCAGTTGCAGCCTTTCTTTGTGACAACTGACTTATGACAACTTCCAAACACCAGCAGCCAGACCAGCAGCAAGTTCACAGCACAGATTTTGGCACCAGCTGCCCCAAGTGCACAGTGTCTGCTCCTTACAAATCTCCTGTATCACAAACCGTGGCTCCCCTCCCACGTGTGTCGTGTCTAACACAGAATTACAACCAGAGTGTAGGACTGGATCCTACTCACAGCGCTGGTGACAGGCTGCTGGCTGAGTTTAAGACACAGTGTTGAGCAGTGACTGCTATAAGCCTTTTGTCTTCCCCTTTGGGACAAGTCTTTTTATTCTGTGGCTGTTTCACCATGTGTATGCAGGAACAGAAAATTACCTCTATAGAGCTGAAAACCCCACAGTCAGAAGAAGCACCCTTAAGGCATATGTGTGGAGCCTCTGACAAAATTTGATGAGATGATGAAAACCTGGACTTCAAACCTGGGCCTGCTCATATTAGTGAGACAGGATTGATTATTGTGAGAAGAGTGGCGAGATGTCTACTTAAACTATTGAAACATTTGGAACCAGGTAGCAGACAAAGGAACCTAGTTCTCAAAGATTGTCTCCCAATGGACTACACCTTCCAGTTATCTACATCTTCATTTAATACTTCCCTTTGATTTTAATTCTTTTGACACAGACTAGGTTCTTCTTGGTTCTTGCACAGGGAAAAAGCAGATATGCAAAATTTTTCATTATTAATGTAGTAAGAAAACTCAGTACCCTTTTTGCTGGTCTGAGATGGGATATGAATCAAACTGCATCCAGAATGGAAGAGTCACAGGCTCTGCCCATCCTTGCTGAGAGACACAAACTGAAGTGTTGCATCCACCACCAAAGACAATACCTTGGCTCCCCCTCGGTCTGCTGTGCCTGGCATTTTTACTCTGTCTCTCCTCACTCCTTTCCATTAGCCACATCAATACTAGATTAAATCACCTAAGAATATCATACTCATTATGTCATCTGACTACTAAATAACTCTTCAAAGGGCTCCATTATACGTGGGGATAAAGTCCGAACTCTTTCATCTGTCTTCCATCTCTATTTCGATCTCATTTTCTACTCTCCTCCAGAATGAATTTCCTCACTGCCGCAAAGTCATCTCTTAATACCCCAGCTATGCCGTGGGTTTGCCTACCACACATACCCAATAGAAGATTTCTAATCCCACAGTTTACCTGTATAAACGGTGCTCATTCTTCTGTGTTCAACTTAATTCTTTCCTATTTTGGAAGTTTTCAGGTCTTTCTTCGCTAACTTCTATCATCTTTATTGTATAAATTATAATTATTTTTCTGTATATATACATATAATTCTTTAATTAAATCATCATTATCTCAAGGAAAAGGTACTCTTTGATTTCTCAACACAAAAGGACTGGTGAATTAATTTCCCCTTTTATGTTCTTCAAATAAAGTACTTGGAAAGGAAAATAAATTGTCTCAACTCATATTGAAGCAATCATACTGACAGCCATCAGTGAAATCATTAGTCAAGCTGTGGCTGTCTGTAACAGTCACACTTGGGAGAGGAACCTAAAGCAGCTATACTCTAAGTAAGAAAAATCTCCTTTTAATTAAAAATATGAAACTCCTCGATGTTTGTGATTGCACTCTTAACACTATACTTAACAAAAACTATCTGCATTGCCTGACACTTTCAAGTACATTTACATTAATCACAGAGAGCAGCGTATCCATAAAATTAGAAATTAGTTTATGAATCTCTGTGGCATATGCTACTAGTGTGGTTTGTTCATAGTTAATTAGTGATGTGAGTAGATATCCCAGGACACTTTACAATAACCTCATTTCTCAAAATTTTTTCCCTTTTATTTCATTAGACTTGCCATAAATGAGGTTTTTTTTTTTCCTCCATAAGAAACATCATTGTTTTCCTTAGTATCACACAGAACAATTTGACTTGGTTTAAAAACAATTTGGAATGCTCAGAAACAGAGAAATGATCATATGATCTCTGGTGAGTCCATGTAATTACCATGAACACAATAATATGCTAAAATTCTATAATAATGTAGAAAAGTTTATAATCAGCACAGATATTCAAAAACTATGAGGCATGGAGAAAATCCTGCATAGAATAAAGTGTTGCCCCCTTCTCTTAGAGCAAAGAAACTTCCCCCCACCCTGTATTTCATTCTCCTACTGCACTGTACTACCCCAAGCCCAAATTCCTTGATTTTAAATTTATATCAAAGCACTCTATGATCAATGTATATTATAACTTTATAAGAAATAATATAAGCAGAATGTCTGTAATCTGAAACTGTGAAATGAAAAATATTTGATTGAGGTGGTATCACAAGCAAAAACAGCCATATCTGACTGACCTACGTGACCTGTCGCAATCAAAACATAGGCACATTAAAATATCCCCAAACACAGGCACATTAAAATATCCCCAAACACAGGCACATTAAAATATCCCCAAACACAGGCACATTAAAATATCCCCAAGCACAGGCACATTAAAATATCCCCAAACACAGGCACACTAAAATATCCCCAAGCACATTTATGAAAACTGTATAAGGGATACAAATGAATGCATGTGTATCTGTGTATAAGATATAATTAAACATGAATGAAAATCACATTTAAACTTGCATTACATCCCCAAGATGAATATTTTGAATATGTAGTATTCCAAATACATCCTGCCATCAAGTAAAAAACATCCACAAATCCAAAACATTCTTCACCTCAGGCTATGCGGATAAGGTCCACTCAACCTGTACAAGTAATTTCTTTATGTTCAGAGGTCCTATGAAAACCCTTCTTTTCTACTTCTATCAGAAAATAATAAAAATAATAATAACAGAAAATACCCATTTATTCAGCCTAAATCTCCCATTAAAGAAAATTCACTCATAAATGTTCTTCCTGTCTATGATGAAATAGCTTCAAACTATGCAGCATACAATGAGCTCCACGCTCCTTACATGATTTTATGAAAAGGTCTGTGTTCCACGTCATGATAGACTTGACAATAAGGCTTTGATCATATTCCCTTTTAGCTTTTATGTTTTTAGCCTAAAGCATCCAAATTCTTTAATCGATGTTCATATAGGGATCCCTTGATCAATGCACTTATTGTTGTCTGGGATTCCCCCAGGTCTTTCTTGTTTGAGAAGTTGTGGTTAGGGTACTACAGATGATTCCTCTTCTTACACAACCATAGGATGATGTCTGCTGCTTTGTTTCCAAGGCTCTTTGTGCGGTAGACCATTGGTGCTCTGGGTAGCAATCTGAAAGTATTTCTTAGCTCCCTTTCCTGGGCATAACTCCCTGAACCCATTACTTCTGCAACTGTGCTTTTCTTTCTGTCAATAAACCTTTTACCTATGAACACCAGAAAAATTCATCTTTCAGATTTTTCATTTGGATAACTGAGAGTTCATTCTTCCATTTATTCCTGCACGGGGCATCTTGTTGCCAACATCACAGTTGGTAGCTTCAGTTGGAGATTTTGTTACTTTGACAATTTTTTTAAATGTTAACAATCTTTCAGGGCAGCCTTCCTCGGTCGGAGGTCTCCCTACCACCATACTCAGATCCTGCCCCTCTATTCTCACACTTGGCTTCCTGTCTTTCAGTGAGTCCTTAACACACAATAAAAGCATTTTCCCCCGAAGACATGGGAACTATTTTTAAAAGTGTCTTTTATCAAATAGTTTATTTTTACAATGTGTATTAAAGCAATCTGACCATGTTTTACACATTCCAACATCTTGTCCTGGGAACTAGTGAAAGCAATTTTTCACATATTTCTACTGAACACATTTAAATTTAAGGGAGTCCCTCTAAGAGCTTGACACTAGCAATTTAGAATTGTTGGTTAGAAAGTCTTTTCCCTCACCTCACAGCATTCTGTCTCTCAGAGACTATGAAAGAGATTGAAGCTTGATAAGATGGCATTTCTATGTAGCCTTCTTACAGCTGGCTTTGTCTTCTCTGTTTGTTTGGGCAAGTTGGTTTCCTAAAAGGTAAAGTATGAAGACTGTCCAAAATGTATATGATACCAATGTATTCATATAGTTATAGATAGAAAACAAACCAGATAATGTTATATGCTGCTGTGTTTATCTAAATCTTTGACCAAAATAATTGCAGCTATGTGGGAAGAAAGGAAGTTTCAAGTTTTAGATTTTAGTCCTCAAAATCTTCAATCTTTAATAAGTTAATGTTGAGGGTCTGAAAAATGTATCACAGTTTATAGAGAGCTTCCCTAGAAAGCAAGAAGCCATGGCATGAAGTGGCCATTGTGAAACATGACTCTATTCCCTGCATTTTGGTGGTGGAAATGGGAAGATAAGAATAACAGTCATCTCCAGTCCATAGTCAGCCAAGACCATCCTCAACTACATGAATGAGGCTGCTTCTGAAGGGGGGAGGAATAAATATTAGCCCATATTTAGCACCGTATATAAAAACAAGTTATCAATGTGGTTAATAGAAACCTAGCTGTAAAAATTTAATCTATGACATTTCCAAGTGAAACCCATGAGAAAGTCATTATGAACCTGGATTAAGAGAAATACACACACACACACACACACACACACACACACACACACACACACACA
>CAJQZJ010004763.1:5683563-5714470 GCA_907164525.1 Lophiomys imhausi
AGATAGATAGATAGATAGATAGATAGATAGATAGATAGATAGATAGACAGATAGACAGACAGATAGATAGATAGATAGATAGATCTTTTTAAAAATAGGAACTTTAAATATTTAGCAGCACAGAGGACAGAACACTTAAGCACTCACATTTTTTGAATGGCTAGATTTTCTGATAACTGATCTCCAATTCTATCCAGAAAGTTAAAAAAAGAAAGAAACAACAAACAACTACACCAAATGGCCCAAACAATATAGCAGCCCCAGTTCATCTTTCCTGGAGGAACATGAAGTCCTTGTTGGAGAGAAGTTCCTTTTCCTGGATATCCCTCCCAATGGCAAGATGATAGCTGCGAACCCAGTGGCTAGATATACCTATTCTACGGCTCTGGAATGGGACAGCTCTGCTTTCCAGGATTCATCAGCTCAGAGAATGAACTACCCTGAGTGAAGAAGCAACAAGAGCTCAGCCAGGGTCATGCAGTCACAGGCCCCCTGGCCTGTGTTTAGGGTTGATAATGGTTTTGTTTGTTTAGGTTTTGTTGACAAAACATTGGAGTGAAGTTGCAAACAACTTCTCTCTATGAAAGGAGAGAAGGAATCTGTACAGTCTACCTGCCTTTCATGACTTGTCAGGACCAATGTGTGCACAGTTCTAGAACATTCCATGCTGCTTTCTAGACACAGCTTTTTTGCATGCAGCTCTCTGAAGAACTCTCTCCTTCCCCATGTAACTTACATTTTCCTTCAAATATTGTACTACAGGCAACTTATCTCCAGTCCCAAACTATCTGAAGTGCCCTCCATTTGCTTTTGTTTTCTCAAAACATCCCTCTCTTCTCAGCCCCCATCTCAGCTTATGCAAACATGTGATTACTTGGCTGCAATCTGCCTTCCTCTGAGACTGAGAGCTTCACATGGACAGTGTACTGCTGCCAGGCACACAGTTCACCTCCCAGTTGGTGCTCCCCATGTTTGTGGTGACTAATGAGTGGGTGAGGGTATGAATTTATAAGTAACTAAAGAAAGATTTACTTAAGAAGGAGAAGTATCTTAACATTTCCAACAAATGTGTTTAAAATAGGTTAATACTGTGAAATCAGGTGTTCTCTGTTTCCACTGCAAGGAAAAAAAAAATATGTGGCTTGAAAAGACTCTTCCATGATTTTCCCTCAACCTGCTCACAGATTGAGGCCGACAGATTGCCTCGATTGGAGACAGGGTAGTTCCGTCTCAAAGATCACTTAGACTCAGGCTCCAGCTTCTTCCTGAATCAGTGCCAGGTGTGGTGGTGGCTTTGCATGCACATGGCTTTCCTATGAGGTCATTACTGATGGAAAGCATCAACACCTATGCCCCTTGGGGAGGGTAAGAAGTCAGCTCCATTCAAATGAGCGTTCCTCAGGCTCCTGCTTCGGGAAACATTCGCCTGCTCCTTCCTACCGCAGATGTTTTAGTTTGAGGGACAGGATAAAGGATGACACCAAGGATTGAAAATCAGAACAGACCTAATGCAGCTGCATGGGGAAAGGAAAGGAACTAGGCAAGAGTTTCCATGTGTCTTAATGTTACCCTTTCTGTCAGCCCTTCCACTTAATTTAGGCAGACAATGAGATGTGTTCCAAAGAGATGTCAATCTATTCTGGGTGGGTATCAAAAAATGATTACTTATCCCATTGCCCACAGAGTAAGAATTGCTAGATGGTAAAATGCTTTCTTAGCCTGCAAACACCATGGTCGCAGTTTTTAAAATTCACTTATTAAAAAATAACTATGAATATGTAGTTGTAAATATTAGCATTGTTCTTCCATATGGAGTCATAGTTGCAAATGTCTATTACACGAACATTATTGAATAACAGAAAACGAGTATGTGATAAAAGTTCATGATAAAAATATGACCAAGGAATGGATTTATTTGCTAATATGGGCTGCTTTGTTTTCCTTCATTGGGCATTTGTGATGGACTAAGGTAGTTTGCCTGAGCAGGTATTCTGTTTATACAGGCAATGTGTCTACTGTCTGCAAGCATTACCAAATGCCTACCACATACTGAACACTCCTGATCATAACGGATTTGCAAGTAGGCAGACTTGTTCATCCAATGATAAAAGAGAGTGTGGATGTTGGGGGGGCAATGGAATGAAGCATTCCTTGGAATCATAAGAAGAGCCTATGTTTGGCAAAGAAATTCTAAGAATATTATACTATAAATACAACTAGAGAATTTATGAGAAAGAAGAGGCACTTACGGCTGCAAGTGGTTTTCAAGGAGCTAAAAATGAAAAGCTGGCATTTTGGAGGACAGGCTCCTAAAAGCCTTTGGAGGAAGCCTTTGAAGTGGTAGTTAGTGGAGTTCTGGTTAATGTTTCCATAGCAAGACTGGCAGATGGGTTACGAAGATAACATTAAAGGAAGAAGTATGTGAGTCCTCTTCAAGCTGGACTGCAGAAGGGGAGATCACAGCCCAGGTAAAGTCAGGAGACACCACAGGTATTTCTGATTGTCCACAAAATGCAAGACCCTGCCATTCAGGGGAGACAATGAAGTCTTTACAGTTAGTATTTTCAAGTTGCACAACAGCACACTAATGTCCTACTCTAAGGGATAAAGGAAATAGGGAGACAGAAAGAGCATAAACAATGAAGGGAGAACCAATTTCTGTTCAGGAGCAAAATCTTCCCAAGCGAGAAGTTTACTAAGCACGAGCCCATTTAGTAAGAACAGCCCAGACCTTCTCTACAGATCTGATCAGAAGCCGCCCGCCCTACAGTATCACTGGCGCCTACTGAATTGTCACCAGAGACCTAACAGAAAACATCTGCTCGCTTACTTGAAAGTAAATCAATTGATTAAATATGCATTTCCTTACTTTCTTCTACCAGAAGCATGGCTATTTCTCTTTTTCTTCTCCCCTGACTCCTTTAATAAGTTACTTGTGCTGTGAGTTAAAGTGTGGGACAAAGGTGTCTCCTCCCGTGCCTACATGGGGAAATTTATCACAGGTCAAACTAAAATTATGTCGGAAATCCAAGGATGTAAACAATTTGGTCATATTTCTTATGTAAATTGAAAGCTTATCTAACCACATGAGATGACCTCAAGTCGCCCGTTGTACACATGTGCAAGTAGAATTCTCACTTCCTCTAGAAAACTCTGCCCTTAAATGCTGAAACTTCTATTTTGAAATGTGACCTTCTCCATGCTTAAGTTTATGTCATAGTTTTAAATAAAGGAAGTTTTATGACATGAATAGATCATGTTTGGTCTTAACTAAAAATGTTTAACTTGAAAATGGGCTATTTGTGGTGACACCTTTGTGGTTGGGATCCACATTCTCATATGTTCTCGCTTAAATCTTTCAATACCTACTCAACCAGGAGAACTGTAGAAAACAAGACTATAGGAAATATGCATGAAACATCGCCCTGATATGTACCATGGAAGCATTCATTCACCAAACAAATCATCCTGCAGCTTCATTTCCCCAAATGCTGTCCAACGCCCAGGGGACAAGAGGATAAATGGCAGAAAGTTTACCATAAAGAGTCTCACGAACCAACAGGGAAGAAAAATAAACATGAAGTCATGAAAGCCTGAAATAAATGTTGTGCTGAGGGATGTATAAAGTGGCGTGAGGTAACACAGGCCCAAAGGAATCAGTCTGCCTTCTGAGAACATGGAGGTGATATGGGGAAAGATGCAGAGAGGATGCCCAGCAAGGATAAACTATGTCCCTCAAAGATCCCTCTGGCATGTTTCTGTGCTCTTGGAAGATCGTTTCACTGCTCTGTTTCTTAGATTTGTCATCAGCTAACCCCAGAAGTTATAGTAAGTCATGTGTTTAAAAGACCTTTGAGAAGTCCACTTCCCAGGAGTGGTGAGTGGGACAGTGGTGGCAGAGCTGTTAAACTAGGCTAGCGCCAAGGTGAGATGGGTGAGAAGACAGAAGAGAAAATATAAGAGGCTAACATGCAGAAAAAATGGGGAGAAGTGGCTCCACTTTGATCCTGCCTCTTCTCTTCACTCTCTTGGGTTTATCAGCAGCATCAAAAGCATTGGCTAGGAAAAAGAAATAAAATTAACCTTAGCACCCCCCCCCTTGATCATTATCAACCAAGACAGCAAATAATAGAAAAAAAAAGTTTTTAAAGCGAGGAGAACTTTTCAGTGCTGATGAAGGCAAAATATCACGGCAGAAGGGAATGGAAGGGAAATAGCAGGTTGGCCGCCATTCCGTTTCTCCAGCTGTGGAGCTTAAATCTGTAGGAGGATCCTGAGACAGGGAAGAAGAAAGGCAGGAGCTGAAGAGACCTCAAGTGGCTGTGAGTGCAATGAGCACACTCTCGGGAGACAAGCTTCAGTGAGACAGCTTGTTTAATTGTGGGGAACAAATGCTACATAAACCTTTGGGGGTGGGGTAAGGGCTTTTAGGGTGAGTTCTGAATCATTGGCCCAGGGCCATGTGCTGGGGATGCCTCATTTGCATGAGAAGGAATTCCAGGTACTACTGGAGATGACCTTATAAGGGGAGAAGACCCAGGGCGGTGCAGGGGAGCTATCCTACTCCTATAGATCTTAGGAATGAGATTTCTGGTGTTTGGACACATCTCGACGCCACTCCAGTCCCCATGGCTCTGCAGCCACCCAGTTGGCTGAGGGATGGGAAACAAACTGAAACCTTTGAGATATTGGGTAAATAATACCTGGCTTCTTTGGTTGCTGGGTGACAATACACACAGGAAAATAACAAGGACATACTCAGCATGCAGCAGATAATATTTTCTGTTGCCAACTGTCCACAACTAAACAGAGGTCACAGGAAGAAAGGGTTCTGTCCAACTTTATCATCAATAGTGGAGGTAAGTTGAGACACGTAATGAGATAAAAAGATAAATGTCCTAGCTTGTTTTGGTCTTTGTTGTTTTGTTTTGTAGTGGTTGTTGTTGCTGTAATGAAACACTGACTAAAAACAAGCTGGAGGGAGATATGTTTTACTTAGCTTACACATCCAGATTACAGTACATCATTGAGGGAAGTCAGGTCAGGAACCCAAACAGGAGTTGAGACAAGAACCATGGAGGAATGCTGCTTAACTAGTTTACTCTCACAGCTTGCTCAGCTTGTCTTCTTATATAATCCAGGATCACTTCTCAGGGGTGCCAGAGAGGGCTGGGCACTCTCACATCAATCATTAATCAAAAAAGGTCCATCAGACATACATATAGCCAATTTGACACTGCTGTTCTCTCTTCCTAGGTAACTTTAGTGTGTGTCAGGTTGACAAAAACTAACCAACCCAATAAATTTTACAGTCTGCCTCACTTTTTAGCATCCTAAGGCAGGCTAATCACAACTTAGCATGGCACTCCTAGGAGGTTCCTAGACACAATAAGGCCTTAGCACTTAGGCACCCTAAGGTCTTAGCCTAGCAAAGACTTTTGGTAGGCAACACCAAATATGGAACAAAAACAATTTTGATAAATGCCAGAAGATGTCTCTGCAAAATGAGAAAAATTAAGATTACAAAGCAAGCAAAACCCTTACAAAGCTTGTCAAGTACTATAGCTATGCTAAATGCTGGCCAGCTCTTAGGAGAATTGGTGCTGAAGGGGCTAGCACATCAGCAGTGATTCCTGCCCAGAAATAATATAAAACACAACGCAGAGACATGCTGGCTTCGTGTGCTGAAGGATCTTGGACCTAATACAGGGGAAAAAATTGTTATTTCCCTCACTGGAATGCCTCCCTAAACTAGTGTATGGTAAGTGTACCACCACCCTGGCATCAGTCAGAGGGGTTTTGGACATCTCTCTGGTGTATAAATTCATAAGCACAACTAAACACGGAGCTACATATGAAAAGAGAAAATAAATAGAGGGGATTTTCGTATTCATATTAGTGTCCTAAGATGGAAAGGCCAGACCACGAATAAGATAAAGCATATTATCTGTCAAAGAAATAGAGAGAACTGAAAGCTTGGGATGTCGTCAAACCCAAGCACAGTAGGAGAGAAACTTCAGATACACAATTCATACACTTAACTGAAAACAACCAAAAGCTAGTTGGTGCTTCTGAGAAACAGACAAATCACGAAGCCCTAAGCCCTTCAGAAAGTTCTTAATGAAGCCTTATCCAAAAGCAACTCCTAAAACATATGTTGCAATAGAGATTTATTAGGACAGCACATATTCAGGAGCTGTAACAGAGTCGAGATGTTGCTTGGTGCTGGGAAATGTGATCTCCTGTCTTAAAGCAACTTACAGTCCAGTGTGAGACTGTAACCGATCTTTTAAATTATTATTTAACACTTATTTATTTATTACTAAATTCACTTATAACAAACACCAACAATTTCTTAACTATTAATCCTATAAATTCCTACAACCCCTTTAACCTATCCACTAAACCTATTGATAATTATAATAACTACTTTCATAACCTTTTAGAATGATACAGTCTCTGGGGCAGGTCCTCAGTCATCAGGAACACAGTCTTTGTTGTAGATTCTTTAACACACTTGGCAGCCCTTTTTCTGGATCTCTCAGATGCAGGTTCGTCAGGGTAAGTTGGTTATTGCAGTCTCACCTTAAATAAGGCTTCATGCTTTCTTCTCTGTAGGAGACCCCAGCCGTCTGCAGGCCAACTTACTTCTTTTGAATCAGGAACTCAGCTGCTCTGCCTCAGTCCTTAAAGCCAGGCACAGTTTCCTTTAGGCCACTGTTCGGACAGATCAAACCCCTCTAGGCAAAAGCTGAGCCACAGGGTCCAGTCCTTGGCCTTTTGGTGTCTTGCTCAGGCTTTCTTTGCTCACCGGCTTCTTTCTGCTTCAGGAAGAGAGCTGGCCATCAATGGCCAGCCCTTTTTTCAGCAGGACTCTTGGAGCTCTCTAGCATCAGGGGCCTCTTCTTCTGGGCTCCATGCACTGTCCTTAAATAGGAGGAACTCTGTTTCAGCTTAATTTGGGCTGCGCCCACTTAGCAGCTGAAAACAATGTCAGGCCAGATACTTTGTTTCTTCAAGTCCATTAAGTCTTTCCTGTTTTCCTGACTTCAACCTTGTTTTTCGTCTATTGAGTCTTTCCTGTTTTTCCTGACTTCAACCTTGTTTTTCAGTCTATTAAGTCTTTCCTGTTTTTCCTGACTTCATGCTGATAATGCTGTTCATGCCCCGAATTAAGAGATAGTATCAGAAACCCCTATATATTTTCTAAATCTAATTTATCTAACCCCTACATGAGACATGTAATAAGGTGTATTCCCCAGCCTGGGTGGCTTCTGTGGAGGAATCCAGTTGACATCATAGAGCAAGGAACACATTTTAAAGAAGAAAAGCAAGCATTAGAAACTAAACTAAACTAAACATTAGCTGCGTGCTGAATGACTTGACCAAAACATTGCTTAGGCAGAGGAAAGTACGTGTTTAAGATGTTCAGTGTTGACATAGCAGCTTTCCTATATTCCAAAGGATTGAAATGGCCAAATAGATTGGGAATTGTCAAAGGAACTAAACCATCAGCTGCCTGGAATGTGTGGAACTCTGGACTGTATTGTGATGGTTATGCACCCTGTTTTCTTTCTCCCTAACTTTCAGGTTCACTTAGAAGTGCTAAAGGTTTTTTGTTTGTTTGCTTTTTTTTTGGGGGGGGGGTTGGTTTTGGTTTTTGGTTTTTTGTTTGTTTGTTTTTCGAGACGGGGTTTCTCTGTGTATCCCTGGCTGTCCTGGGCTCACTGTGTAGACCAGGCTAACCCTGAAGGCTCAGAGATCAGCCTGCTTCTGGCTCCTGAGTGCCAGGATTAAAGGCATGCACCACCACACCCAGCAATTACAGACAGCTGTGAACTGCCATATGGTTACTTGGATTTTAATCCGGGTCCTTTGGAAGAGCAGCCACTGCTCTTAACCGCTGAGCCATCTCTCCAGTGCCTAGAAATGCTAAGGTAACAACATTCAGATTCATGTTTGGGAGATATATAACCCCCTTAACAGAATTCATGCTTGAATTATGTATTTTCAAGGTAAGCTTGGTTTTTTGTTTGTTTGGTTGGTTGGTTTGGTTTTATTTGTTTGTTTTTAGAATGTGGCAGGGAGCAGGATATGCTGTCTCTTCTCTGCATGTAATTCTTGTGTCTGATACTCTGTTTATCTTCCAGATTGAAAGGGATATGTATCCACAAAGAAAATATTGGGTGAATAGTTTAAGTTGGGCTGTGAGAGAGGTTTCTATATGTCTTTTGATACTCCCTTCCTCTGGGTCATCACTCCCTTCAAACCGTGATTTATCACACATTTCCATGTCCCTCTCTGATGAAATCTTTTTGTTCCCAGTGGAAACCTGATAATTAGTAAGCTAATTTCAAAATACAACTTCAAAAAAAAAAAAAAAAGAAAGAAAAAAAGTTCAAACGGAATTACCCTGCATGGTAGAGGGAGCAGCGTTGCTCCCAGAAGAAATGTGTTTAAAATGAACATCAGAATCCAAGGCCTGGAATAGCTCCCTAGGAGTTATTGGTCAGAAAGGCCTCAGAGGTCTCCAACACAGCACAGGCTATTGATATTCTCTAGGTTATTCAGCAGAGCCACATAGCACAACCATACTGCTGAAGACACTATATACTATGACCTTGGGACATAGAGAAATCTGTGTCTCACCAACCAGTAGGTTACTTCACTGCTGGCTAGCTTTGATAGTGCAAGAAGGTGCTATGCAGGCTGCTGGGGGAGGATAGACATCAGTGAGCTCTGCGCGCCTTCTGGTGTGCCAGATACTGACCTAGCAAGCAAGATATACCTGCTGGCTCATTTGTGACACATTTATAGGACAAATAATTGCTTTCTGACTGGACTGGAGGCCCTTTCCATGAGAAGGAGTTTTATGCCTGGTACTATAACCCTGGTCAAAAGTCTGTGGCTAGGGAAGTCAGAAACCCTAGGGTAGAAACTGCTCCTGTTATTTTGCTAAATTGCTATGCAGCCAAATTACTTTATCTGTATTTACATGTATATTTACATTTACATATACATTTATATTTATATTATTTGTATAGTAGGCCTGGGCTGCTCCAACCATAGTCAGAGAAGCTTCTTTTTGTAGTGGGCAGCACCCAGTAGAGAGATATGTAACTGGTCACAGTGCTGAGGACAGAGACTGAGTGCCCAGCCTTAAGTGGAATATCTATATTAACAGCCACCCCTGCACACACACACCAAGGCTCCGGGAAGACCTTGAAAGAAGTACAGAGAATGTGAGAACCAGTGGATAGGGAGGGGTGGTATGAAATGCTAATGTCTGCACTTGACATGTCTATCATAATCATGAGCTCAAAGCAGCCATGATTTCCTGCACAAGACCTAAACAAAATCAAGCCAGTGAAAGTCCTAGCATGCATGGGGTTGGTGATCTGCAGGATGTACCTCATACTGAGGATTTATCGTCAGTGCATTGATGCTAGGGGAGGGAGAATCACTCCTTACTGGGGATGTGGCTGGCCATGGTGAGGTTTGCCATACTACAGTGGATGGTCCCATACAGCCATGCACTTACAGGCATTTCAAACAAGACTTAGTAGGTTACAAAAAAAAAAAAAAAGATATAAAGTTGGAAGAGGTCACATTTAGGGAATATGGGGGAGCTGGAGGGGAATATTTGGGTATGCACAATCATTTCATTAAATACATGCATAAGGTTCTTTTAAAAAAGGAGTTTAAAAAAGGATTGGATGAGCAATGGAAATGAGATGAAGGCTATTTCTCGGGGAACTAAAATTACAAATTGGGATGTTTTTATGTGTTTCTATAATTTAAGCAAAAGTTAGGGTTTAAGAGGAAAGGAAAGGGTGTCTCTAGAAAGGCTGGTAGGGTGAAAGATGTGTTTGAGCCACTCCCAAGGAACACAATGACTTCAGGTTTTGTGGTCTACCTGATAGGACAACGGGATGTACCATGTAGTCTATGAAAATAATGGGGGACGACAGGGTGATGACAGTACACACCCCAGCTTAGGCAGAGAGTGTGGGAAAGAAGGAAGTAAATAGTCAGAAGGATGCTTCCAGGAAAAAGTCATCTCATCTTTAAACTCCAGTCAAAATACCTTACTGCAGAAAGGAAAACAACTTTTGAAAATTACAGAAATGGCCAAAAGTAAAGATTTGAGAATGACAAACAGGATTTTAGCATACACATCCTTCTTGAAATATTTATAAGTTCCATATTTGTCTCATCTGTTAAAGATGAATGTATTACTGAATTTGCTTCCAAGATGAAAATGAGGAAAGTCTCAAGTCCTTATAATGTAGTTTAAAACAAAGCTAAGCGAGGAATACGTTTGAACCACCATAAACACCTAAGATGGCATAAGATTTGTAGTGTTTGTACCAATGTTCCTGGAGAACCATTCCATGCCACCAGCCAGTATATTACACACTTGATTTGATCTTTGGAATATGGGAATACACTGATCATGCTTGTGTACAAGCACGAACTACCCAGTGTTGGAAACATAAAATAGAAATAGATGATGCAAAGCCCCCAGACAGTATGGCTATGATTATAATACGGCCCACCAACAAACTCTGCCTGTGGCTAGAGTCCTAGGAGTTTAGAATTTCTATGAGGTTTCAAGACCATCTACTGTGGTTGTTTTAAAATTGTGCCACAAGTATTCCTAGGACTCAAGAATATGCCCCAGTGATCCACAAAGAAGTCAAGGCCTGACATATAACAGAAAGCAGGCTTTACATTTCCAGAGAGGTATCTTTAGCAATAGGGACCCAGCCTCACCCCATCAGAGGCAACTACATCAATAATCCATATTGTTTTGGGAGTCATTCAGATTGCTCTGACCAACCATTCAAAAGGAGGTTTTTCATGTTTGGTGCTGGGGTTTTTGTTAGTCTGTAGTGCTTGTGGATCATTGTCAGCCCAAGTAGTCCAACTTTGTTTGAAATATATAGATACACATATAGATATATAAAAATAGATAGATATGCACATATATGTATTGTGTATAATTTTAGGTAAATATAAAATTATATGATTCCTTGGTGTTTTATTCAACACCCTGATCTTTTGTTCCTGCTCCCTCCTCCTCCTCCCCAGCTGGAGCTCCCTCCCTGTTATTTTGTTTCCCACCTTGTATCAGTATCCTGCTATTCTGCTCCCAAACACCTCCTACCCCTGTTAGTCCATTTCCCAGCTTATATCACCTGTATCCTGCTATTCTGCTCCCAAGCACCTCCCACTTATGGTCTCTTTACACTTTCTTGGTTTCTGTGATTACTCCGTGTGAAACACTCTTTCCTAGAAATGGCTGCATAATTAAGACCAGAACAATGGAAAAATCAATGTGTATGCTAATATGGAAGTGGGGATACTTTACAGGGTCATGACCCTAGAGAAATAACAATAGGCAACTAATGCCTGTTGAGAGAAGGATTTGTCTTTCCTTGCAATGAGCCCTCTTGTTGGTTGTCCAATTCAAGAGTAGTCAGCTCTGAAACCATATACATATGAACAACAAAAATGGTATCAACAGGTTATATTTACATATATTTGTGCATACAGACACATGTATTAGCAATAATAATCAAAGAAAAAGAGACTATCAACTTGAGAGTGGTAGGAGGACATGGAGGGGTTTTGAGGGAAGGTAGCTGAGAGGGGGTGGAGGGAGGAAAGGAGGAAGAAAAGTGATGTCATTCTATTTCAACTAAAAACATTTTTTATTTTTAAGACTGCAACATAATTGCATCATTCCTACTTCCTTTCCCTCCCATAAAATTACTTGAGAAGTTTATTCATTGCTTCTAACTCCATTTTATATTTTAAGATTCTGTGTAAGATTTGATTTTAAAAATAAAAGGAATTTTGCAACTCAGTAAATGAAATATGATCAACTAAATCTGACCATTTCATGTGATAAGAAAAGAGACATAGACCAGAGTTTGAGGAAATACCCAGCAGATGACTGGCCCAACTTGAGACCCACCCCAATGGAGAGGGTCAACCCCTGACACTAATGATGATTCTCTGTTATGCTTGCAGACATGAGCTTAGCATAACTGTCCTCTGAGTGACTCCATCCAGCAGCAGATCAAAATACTTGCTGAGACCCACAGCCAAACCCACAGATGGAGATGTGGGAATCTTATAGAATAGTTGGGTAAAGGATAGAGAAATCCAAGGGGGATTAGAACTCTACAAGAAAACCAACAGAGTCATCTAACTTGAACCCATAGGGCATCACAGAGACTGAACCAGCAACCTAAGAGTATGCATGGACTGGACCTAGGCCCCCTATACTTATGGAGCTGATAGACAGCTTGGTCTTCATATGGGTCCCCTAGCAAGTGGAACGGAGGCTGTCCCTGCCATGGAATCTATTGCCTGCTATTGGATCACTCTCCCCTAGCTGGGCTGCTTGTCTGGCCTCAGTGGAAGATGATGTACTTAGTCCTTATGTGACATGAAGAACCATCACAGGATGGCATATGGTGGGGGGCTCCCTTCTGTGAGAACAAGGGCAGAGGCATGGAGGGAGAGGGTGGGAAGGTAGGACTGGGAGGATAGGAGGGAGAAGGGAGGGGGCTATGATTGGGATGTAAAGTGAATAAATAAACAAACAAACAAACAAACAAATAAGAAAAAGAAAGAAAAGAAACTTAGACCCAGAAAAATAAAATTAACCCTAAAATTCTCAAAATTAGTTGCCCGTAGAATTAGAATTATGTCTTAATTATGCTTTCAAAAACAAAGAGAACATAAAGCCTTGGTTCCTGCTAATTTCTTCAGGAAGAAAACCTCAAAAACAAATGAGAATAGGAAAGTGACATGGGGAAGAAACAAGACTCAACAGAGCTGTGTGTGGCAAGTGGAGCTCACTCTGCTATTTTTCCCTATGAGAAGCCATGTAGAACCTGTGCGAGAATTATCACACCATGTAGCTGGAAATAGGAGTACAACTTACCTGCTCCATCCCACATAGACTCGGATTTGTCTCTGGGGTCCTTACCTGACCTGTACTTCTCAGCATCAAAATAAGACAGAGGATGCTCTCAGTGGAGCAGCAGAGATTACAGGTGCTTACATGAGAATGAACATGTGGGAAACTGCCATAGATATTAGAAGCTCAAGTAGGTGTGCAGGCTATGGGGTACTCCTGTAAACTCAGGATCCTCATTCCTAAATCCTTACCAAGATGAAGGCATGTCCTTATACCACAAAGGACTCTGAGTCTTCCATCAAGCTCTTCTGTCCCGATAAACTCTTTTGAGATTCACAACAACCCACACTTACCACTTCTTTCCCTGATGGCACAACAGAAGTGGGATTCCACACACACTTTAGTTGCAGATAAATTTTATTCTATTTCTACCTCAGTCTGTTGATCATTCCTCTGAAAGATCTAAGATTTCATCAAATGAAAGGAAATTAGGTGATAACAGGGATCCAGCCAACACTTTTCCTCCAAAGCATTATTATTCTGTGACAGGGCCAAAGAGGAGGAGTTCTGAACAATGCCTCAAGAGTACTTGGAGCTGAAAAGCCCCAGTGTGAGCTGGACGTGGTTTTAGTTCCTGAGACAGACCAAAAATATGTAATAGAGAACCCTCCAGCAAACCATAATTATTAGGAATGACAAAGTAAAGTAGAGGCAGACTGATTAAATGAGAAGGCCACTCTTAATGAGAGTGACGCAGACAGCTGTCATTTCCTCTTCTCATTTTAAGATGATGATTCTTTGGCCCACTGGTCTCAATGCCAAAATATAAGGCAGACACATTTTCCAATACCCACTCCAATAACAATTTTCTATCTTCTTTCACAAGATTTTGAAATAATTTTCACAATTTTATAAAACTTGGCAGGGTTTTATTTCTCCCAAGTAAGTGGCTTAAATAATAACTCAGGATTGATCTGAGTGAGAACAATTTATTTTTACGGATAGTACTCATCTGCACATAAATATTTTAGAGAAGATTTACAGAGTCCACTTTTTCACTTATCTCAATTATCTTAAAGTTATAGAAGTTTGTTGTATTCTAAAGATTTACTTGTGGGAAATGTGCAGGTATGGGTGTTGATGTGTATGCATACATGTGAGAGGGTCTCACCAATGTCATGGACCTGGGGCAGCCTGATATGGGTGTTAGGAACTGAACTCCAGTCCCCTGTAAGGGCAGCAACAAGTGCTCTTAACCCTTGAGCCATATCTCTAACCCTTCTCTCATATTCTAAAGAAATGTACCCCTACATATGAACTTAGACATGCATATCTGAGTTCCCATATGCACTCACATGAAACAAAAACCCCTACTCCCAGGAGTGGGATACCTTATTATGAGTTGTTGGTCATGAAAGTTGCAGAGGCCCCCAAAACAATATAGATCTTATGTATGACATGGAGAAATTGAGCTGAAATCTTTCTCCTTTTATGCATCAGTGGCATTACATAGTTGTAATCTATGAGACCAACTTGCCAAGCAAGATGGGCCCACATGTGCAATAGTGGCATTACTGTTACAGGGGTAAGCAACTGCTCTCTGCTTGAATTTGAAAGAGGAGAGAATCCATACCTAGTACTGTAAATCTGGTCAAAACCCAATACTGAGAGAGATCATAGACCCTAGCAGGAACTGAATACTGTTGTTTACCTAAATTGGCATGACATCAAATTGTCTTCTAAATGTTTATTAATAAACCTACTTCTTGTCTTCTTTAGCATAATTCATAGAGCACCTGTATGAGTTCTGTATTTTTCCTTGTTTTTTTTTAACATTTATTTATTACTTCATGTTATATCTCCATTACCGACCCCTCCCTCCACCCCATCCCAGTCCCACCCTCCCACCCTCTACCCTACTCCAACCCATGCCATTCCTCTGGTGTGGGCTGCCTTTGTGTATCAGCCTCCCACAGTTTCTTAGTTGGGTGAGGTCTAAGAGCTTCCTCTTGCACAGGAGAAATACATGGCAGTTCCGCTAGGGTGGAATGTTCCACTAATTGGTAACCAAGTCCATGTTCCTGCTCTTTTGGCGTCTATTCATTGTAGGATGGTTATCCTGTACTATATGGCTAAAATCCAGTTATAAGTGAATATATGCCATGTGTATCTTTGAGTCTGAGTTAGTTCATTCATGATAAACTTTCCTAGTTCCATCCATTTGGTTGCAAATTGCATGATTTCCTTGTTTCTAATAGCTGAGTAGTATTCCATTGTGTAGTACCATTGGTTTTTTTGTTTTGTTTTGTTTGGTTTGGTTTGGGTTTTTTTTTTAATCCATTCTTCAATTCTTCAATTGAAGGACATCTGGGTTATTTCCAGTTTCTAACTATTACAAATGAAGCACCTATGAACATAGTTGAGGATATGTCCTTATGGATTGGTTTGAAATAGTTTGGATATATGCCCAGGAGTGGCATGGCTGGGTCTTGAGGTAGAGCTATATTCCAAGTTTTCTAAGATATCATCAGACTGATTTCCATAGTGGTTCTATTCCCACCAGCAATGTGGGAGTGTTCCCCTTTCTCCACAACCTTGCCAGCATATGCTATCTTTTAAGTTTTTGATCTTAGCCATTCTGACAAGAGTGAGATGGAATCTCAGAGTCGTCTTGAGTTGCATTTCTCTGATTATTAAGAATGTTGAGCATTTTTTCAAGTGACTCTTGGCCATTCTAGATTCCTCTTTTGTGAATTCTCGATTTAGTTCTGTGCCCCATTTTTTGATTGGGTTACTGACTGAGCTCTGTGTTTTTTAAGGCTGAAGAGAGACATACCCTGCAATGGATTGAGCTCAAGTACTGGAGAATGACAACATGTGTTGTTAAAAGAACCACATGCCTCAAGGAATCTTACTTTTGCATTTTTCTCCAGTTAAAGTTTTCAGTAGATCAAACATAGAGAATTTCAGAGTTTCCAAGGACCCAGATGGGATGTTACTTAAACTTCCTAGTAGAAAATTAAAACACAAGGAAACAGCTAATCAAAAAACCCATCCAGAGGTTTCCAAGATGGTGGTGACCAGTGTTGGCAAAATCTGAGTGACAGGAAAACCAGCTAAGTAACCACGGAGCTATACTGGCACTGTGCAGCTCTCTGAGAGATGCAAGCCATATCTGGGTTCACCTGGACAAACCTGGGTATGGACAAGTTCCCAAGACAGGCAACTAGTATCTAGGCTTCAGGAGTGGCCAGCCACAGGAACACAAGCTCTGCTTACCATTTCAGGAGGACCTCTTGGGTCCAAGTGAATTGGGGCTCCAGGTTGGGGCTTCAACCTCTGGACAAAGGTTCTCCCAAGTTTCCTGAGTCTCCAGCTTTCATGTAGTTGTTCCTGCTTCCACAAGAGGACCAAGAGGTCAATGGACCCACAGGAGCTGTAAGAGCAGTGGGAGATTCTTTCCATGGATTCAAACATGGCAGCAAACAGTTTGCATAGTACCCGATCAGCAGAAAGTCAAGCTTAGTTGCAGGAGAGCTGTCCTGAGGCACAGCACTGTTGACGGGGGGGGGGGGGGGGGGTCATGAGCACACTACACTCTTGAGGCAGGAATCCAGGCTGCAGAGTTTGGGCCCTGGCACTATGGAACAACCCTGAGTCATTGCACAGCTGGCCTAATATTGCAGAATGCCCTGGGTCACAGTGCTTCTGGCTGAGAAATGCAAGCTATGATTGTGATTCCTGGGGAGCCACAGGGGCAGACCTCACCCACAGACCAGAGATACCCAGGCTGCAGGAACAGGGAACAGAATGTCCTGCTGGCCCTAGCATTCAGTCTGTGACCCCAACAACCCTAGGAACAATGGCCAGAACTCAGGATCTTGCAGGTTGGTGAAACACACTCCACCTCCATCTCTGACCTGAGAGCCCAGTTGGGACACAGCAGGTAGGGATGAGCAGCAAGTGGTCCACTGAGATCCAGCCTCCAATAAAAGGCCCCATCAATCTATCATGATGGCTAAAGGCCTGCAAAAGAAGAAAATCACACACACACAAAAACATGGAAATATGACACCAACAAAACCAAGCTATCGTAGTACAGCAAGCCCTGACC
The DNA here is from genome assembly GCA_907164525.1 of Lophiomys imhausi. Classification (NCBI taxonomy): domain Eukaryota; kingdom Metazoa; phylum Chordata; class Mammalia; order Rodentia; family Muridae; genus Lophiomys; species Lophiomys imhausi. Next base: position 5,700,615 of record CAJQZJ010004763.1, read on the forward strand.
ATCCTAACACAGCTGAAACATAAGAAAATTATGACAGCCAGGCAGTGGTGGTGCACGCCTTTAATCCCAGCACTTAGGAGGCAGAGGCAGGTGGATCTTTGGGAGTTCGAGGCCAGCCTGGTCTACAAAGTGAGTCCAGGACAGCCAGGGCTACACGGAGAAACCCTGTCTCAAAAAAACAAAAAACAAAAAAAGAAAAGAAAAAGGAAATTATGACAAATCTATACTTACAAAAATGATAGAGGCATTAAAAGAAGAAAATAAATCCATTAAAGAATTTCAGAAAATCACAATCCAACAGATGAAAATAATGGAGAAATCCAACAAAGAAATCCAGGACACCTCAAACAAACAGGAGAAGGAAAGGGACAAAACCATTAAAGAAATACACACAAAAATAAACTGGAGGAGAAAGTGAATAAAAATGGTTCAAGACATGAAATTGGAAATGGAATCAATAAAGAAAATATAAGCAGAGACAATCCTGGAGGTCAGAAACCTAGGAAAAAGAACAGAAAGAAAACACAAGCATCAACAGTAGGATACAAGAAATGGAAGACAGAATCTCAGGCATGGAAGTTTCATTTGAAGAAATATATACAACAGCCAAAGAAAATGAGAAAACTAAAAAGTTCCTTACCCAAAACATACAAGAAATCAAGGACTCAAAGAAAAGATAGAATTTAAGAATAATAAGAATAGAAGAAAGAGAAGATTCCCAACTCCAAGGACAAGAAATCATTTCAACAAAATCACGGAAGAAAATTTCCCAAATCTAAAGAAAGACATGCTTATAAACATTCAGGAGGCTTACAAACACCAAATAGATTACACCAGAAAAGGAATTCCTCTCACCACATAACAATCAGAACTCCAAATGTATAGAACAAAGAAAGAATATCAAAAGCTGCAAGAGAAAAAAAGCCAAGTAACACAGCAGACCCATCAGAATCACACCTGACTTCTCTTAAGAGACTTTAAAAGGGAGACAGACCTGGACAGATGTCCTACAAGCCCTAAGAGACCACAAATATCAATCAGCCCAAACTACTACACCCAGCAAAACTTTTAATCACTATAGATAGAGAAAGCAAGATATTCCACAACAACTCAATTTTAAACATTATCTATCCACAAATCCAGCCTTACAGAAGATCCTAGAAGGAAATTCCATCTGAGAGAAGATAACTGCACCCAAGAAAACACAGGAAACAACCCTACTGCAGCAAAAACAAAAGAAACACATACATACACTACCACCACCTACATCAAAATAATAGGAAATAACAATCAAAGGTCATTAATATCTCTCAACATCAATGGATTCAAGTTCTCAATAAAAAGACACAGGCTTACAGAATGGAATCGTTAATGAGATCCATCATTCTGCTGCATACAAGAAATGCACCTCACCAACAAGAATAGACTTTACCTCAGAGTAAAGGGCTGGAAAAGGGTTCTCTAAACAAACTGTCTCAAAATGCAAGCTGGAGTAGCCATCCTAATAACAAATAAAAGAGACTTTCAACCAAAATTAATCAAAAAAGACAGGGAGGGACACTGCATACTCACCAAAGGAAAAATTCATCAAGATAATAACATCTTAATACTAAACATCTATGTTCCAAATACAAGGGCACCTTCATTTGTAAAAGACACATTACTAAAGCTTAAACCACACATTGGTCACCACACATTAATAGTGGGAGACTTCAAAATCCCTTTCACACCAATGGAAAGGTTATTGAGACAGAAAAGTGAACATAGTTTCATTATTTCCAAATAATGAAACTAACAGAAGTCATGAACCTAACAAATAACTACAGAACACTTCACCCAAACACAAAAGACTATATCTTCTCAACCAAACTTTCACAGAATCTTCTCTAAATTTGACCATAAAGTGGTCACAAAGCAAGCCTCAACCAATACAAGAAAATTGAAATAACCCCTTATATCATATTGGATCACCATGGGATAAAGGTAGACTTCAACAACAACAGAACTAACAAAAAGTCCATATTTTCATGGAAACTGAACAACTCTCTACTCAATGACCACTGGGTTAGGGAACTGAATCAAAAAGACATGCTAAAATTCAATGAAAATGAAGGCATACTCAAACTTATGGAACACAATGAAAGCAGTGATAAGAAGAACGTTCATAGCACTACATGCCTTTAAAAAGAAATTGTAGAGAGTCATATTAGCAACTTAGCACAGTTGAAAGCTCTAGAAAAAAAAAAAAAAAAAGAAGCAAACAGTCCCTAAAAAGGCAGATGGCAGGAAATAATCAAACTCAGGGCTGAAATCAGTAACTTAGAAACAAAGAGAACAATAAAAAGAATAGGCAAAACCAAGAGCTTGTTCTTTGAGAAAATCAACAAAATATACAAACCCATAGACAAACTAACTAAAAGACAGAGAGAAGATATCCAAATTTTTAAAAAATTTCAGAAATGAAAAGGGCAAAATGAAACTGCAATTTAATTATCAATTGTTTTTATTAATAAGTATAAACTGTAAGATTGGGCCAGCAGAACAGCTGGTGGCCTGGCAAGGTATTAGCTGATGGACCTAGCCTGCCTTAACTGGCAGACGGATTTATCTTGGGGAAAGAGCGCTGAACCAAAAGTGACCTACACCACCTGTAACCTAAACTCTGTTAAGTAATATAAGTTGTTATATTAGGCCAGTAGAATTACCAGTGGCTTGGCAGGAGATTCACCAGAGTTTGACGGGAGTCCAGGAGTTGATGGCCCTGGATTGCTTGGACTGATGGCCTATAAGCTGCCGCAGTCCTTTCCCCAATAACTAAATACACCAAGACCTTTTAATGTTTCAATGCTTAACCCTTAGCTGGGGAGACTTTCATTTAGCTACTCTAGGTTAACCAGGATCACCTAATCCCAAACTGCCATGGGCCTGTGATTTCCTTCCAGCGTTCTCAAACACATCTATGTGCTTCCATGTCACCTAGTGGAATGAGCTAATCCTCTGAGTAAAACCCAAGCCTATCTCTTGGCAAGAAAAATCCCTTGCTTCAACTGTAGACAGAATGCTGTCCAAAAAGGACAAAATTTGGAAGTAGGTAAGTCGACAGCCTAGCTCTGCCAAGACAGGGTAGGCAAGTCCTTCATAATTCCTGCTTTACAATCAATGTCTGTCAGAGAAACAGGGCCAAACAGCTGAAGATTGATGCTGTAATGTATGGAGAGAAAATGGGAACTGTCAAGGCAGCCACTGATATGTCATTTCTTAGTTTTGGAAGCTGCTGGCCCTGCACTTCCTGTATAACCAGATATATTTATCCCTCTCAGGTCTCTGAGGTGGTTGAAGACTAGATAGCTAGAGTCTCATAGTTAAATTTTGAGTTGTTTAGGAATTAAGAGAGTGTTCTGGATCTAAGAAGATGTTTTTAAAATTGTGATGCAAGTTAGGATGGAAACTGAGTTGGATATAGAACTTAAAACTCAAGGAAATGGTAAGATAGTAGAATGTTAAAGTCAGGTGCCAAATATATATGGACTGGACATTGAGAATGTATGCTAAGCCCTATAACTCTCATAATTGTGGCCTAATTATTTCTGTTGTTTGTATTGTATTTATTGTTATAAGAGAAAGCCATTTGTTGGACTGAAAGGGGGAGCTGTTGGGGGGGGAGATATACCTTAAACTTTAAAAAAAGGAAGGGGATGGGGGGTTGAGGGGGGAAAAGGATGGGAGGGTGGGACAGGAAGGGGGAGTAGGGAGGGGATTGCGATTGAGATGTAACTTGAAGAAATAAAAAATAAATTAAAAACAAACAAAAAACCACAGGGTTCCTGTTCAAATCTCAGGAAATCTCACCTTCCTATACTCTTTCTGCCCAGCTAATTGGCTATCAGCGACTTTTATTAAACAATCAAGAGAATGCCTCATAAGGGGTTGTAACCAGATCTCAGCATTGAAATCAGCCTATCAGAAGCAATGTAATTAGACCTTCCCCAACAGTGAAATAATAACAGACACTGAAGAAATCCAAAGAATCATTAGGTCTTACTTCAAAAACCTGTTCTCCACAAACTTGGAAAACCTAAGCAAATCTTGATAGATTCCACATATCACGGTTTTATCAAGATCAGGTAGACAAATTAAAATCTCCTATAACACGCAATGAGACACTTCACTGGTGGTACTGCCTCGTAGACCCCCAATGAATTAGGAGGCTCTTGGCCCTCATACGACCTCTCAACTGAGATGAGGGACTGTTATATAAGGACACCCCACCCCAGAGAAATGGGATGGAAGGGTTAGGAGGTAAAGAAAAAAAATGAAATGTGGTGTTTCAGCCTTTTACTACTAATTGTCATAAACTGTTTAGGATAAGTAAGAAATGCAAACTAATAGTTATGCAAGCCGGTCATTCTGTTAGGTACTATGACAGCCTATTATAGTTATTTTCTAAGCTAATCAGAAACAAAGCTGCTAAGACACAAGCAACATCTGCTTACCCTAATATAAGAGATAGGTAGAGCCTCTTCAAAAACCTCAAGAGATCTGCAGAATATGGCATTCAAAGATGTTTTCGTAACTTTAGATTTTTTTATATTGAGACATATCAACTCCTGACAGCACCTCCTATTCTACCCCAAGTAGAAGATGAGCATCGAAGAATCTCCAGTGGGAGATGATTGAATTAGTCGCAAGCCTATCTCTTGGTAGGAAAAGCCTCTTGCTCCAACTGTACACAGAATGCTGTCCAAAAAGGACAAAACCTGGAAGCAGGTAAGTCAACAGCCTAGCTCTGCCAAGACAGGGTAGGCAAGTCCTTCATAACCCCTGCTCTACAATCAATGTCTGTCAGAGAAACGGGGCCAAATGACTGAAGATTGTTGCTGTAATGTATGGAGAGAAAATGGGAACTGTCCAGGCAGCCACTGGTATGTCATTTCTTAGTTTGGGAAGCTGCAGGCCCTGTACTTCCTATAAAATCAGATATATTTATCCCTCTCAGATCTCTGAGGTGGTTGAAGAACAGATAGCTAGAGTCTCATAATTAAATTTTGAGTTGTTTAGGAGTCAAGAGAGTGTTATAGATCTAAGAAGATACTTTTAAAATTGTGTCGCAAGTTAGTATGAATGTTGAGTTAGATATAGAACTTTAAATTCATGGAGATGGTTAGATAGTAGAATGTTAAAGTCAGGTGCCAAATACATATGGACTGGACATTGGGAATGTACGCTAAGCAATATAACCCTCATAACTGTGGCCTAATTACCTCTGTTGCTTTGTATTGTATGTTATTATAAGAGAAAGAGCCATTTGTTGGACTGAAAGGGGAAACTGTAGGGGGAAATAAGATATGCCTTAAACTTAGAAAAAAAAAAGGGAAGAGGATGGGGGGGTTGAGGTTGGGAGGGTGAGACTGGAGGGGGCAATAGGGAGGGGACTGCGATTGAGATGTAACTTGAAGAAATAAAAAATAAAGGAAAAAAATCTCCTATAACACCTAAGGAAATAAAAGTAGTAATTAAAAAGCCTCCCAACTAAAAAAAAAAAAAAAAGCCCAGAGCCAGATGGTTTCAACACAGAATTCTACCAGACCTTCATAAAAGAGCTAACACTAATACTCCTCAAACTCTTCCACAAAATATAAAGAGAAGGAATACTGCCAAACTCATTCTACAAGGCCACAGTCATCCTGATACCTAAACCACACAAAGACTCAACAAGAAAAGATAATTTCAGACCAATTTCCTTATGAACATTGATTCAAAAATACTCAATAAAATAGTTGCAAACGAATACAAGAGGATATCAAAAGAACATTTCAAAATACACCATAATTTAAAAAAAAAAACACCATAATCAAGTAGGCTTCATCCCAGGGATGCAGGAGTGGTTCAGCATACAAAAATCCATCAACATAATCCACCATATAAACAAACTGAAAAAAAATTACATGACCATTTCATTAGATAACGAGAAAGCATCTGACAAAATCCAACACCCCTTCAGGTTAAAAGTTTTAGAGAGATCAGGAATACAAGAACCATACCTAAGCATAATAAAGGAAATATACAGCAAACCAGTAGCCAATATAAAAATTAAACAGAAAGAAACTTAAAGCATTTCCACTAAAATCAGGGACAAGCCAAGGCTGCCCACTCTCTCCATATCTCTTTAACATTGTACTTGAAGTTTTAGCTAGAGCAATAAGACAACTAAAGGAGATCAAGGGGATACAAATTGGAAAGGAAGAAGTCAAACTATCCCTACTTGCAGATGATATGTTAGTATACATAAGTGACCCCAAAATTTCTACCAGAGAACTCTTACAGCTGATAAACACCTTTAGCAAGGTGGCTAGATACAAAATTAATTCTAAAAAATCAGTATCCCTTCTTTATACAGAAGATAAATGGACCAAGAAAGAAATTAGAGAAATAACATCCTTCAAAATAGACACAAATAATATAAAATACCTGGGGGTAACTTTAAACAAGCAAATGAAAGACTCGTATGACAAGAACCTCAAATTTCTGAAGATAGAAATTGAAGAATATATCAAAAAATGGAAAGGTCTCCCATGCTCATGAACAGGTAAGATCAACATAATAAAAATGGCCATCCTACTAAAAGCAATATTCATATTTAAGCAATTCCTATCAAAATATCAACACAATTCTTTACAGTTCTTGAAAGAACAATTCTCAGTTTCATATGGAAAAACAAAAATCTCAGAATAGCTAAAAATAATCCTGTACAATAAAAGAACATCTGAAGGTATCACTATCCCTGATCTCAAGCTGTACTACAGAGCAATGATAATAAAAACAGCATAGTACTGGAATAGAAACAGACCAATTGATTGATCGAATTGAATAAAAGACCCAGAAATAAACCCATACACCTATGGTCACTTGATTTTTGACAAAGAAGCCAAAACTCTACTATAGAAAAGGAAAGCATCTTCAACAAATGGTGCTGGACTCACTCCAACATGTAGAAGAATGGAAATAGACCCATATTTATCACCCTGAACAAAACTGAATTCCAAGTGCATCAAATACTTCAACATAAAACCAGACACACTCACTAAATCTAATAGAGGAGAAAGTGGGAGAAAGCCTTGAACTCATTGGCACAGGGAACAACTTACTGAACAGAACACATCATTAGCTCAGGCTCTAAAACCAACAATCAATAAATGGGGCCTTTTGAAACTGAAACTCTTCGGTAAGGCAAAGGGCACTGTCAATAGAACAAAATAGCATGGAAAAGATCTTTAAAAATCCCACATTTGACAGAGGACTAATATCCAAAATATACAAAGAACTCAAGAAATTAAACACCAACAAACCAATAATTCAATCAAAAAATGGGGTACAGAGCTAAACCAAGAATTCACAAAAGAGGAATCTCTAATGGCTGAGATACACTTGAAGAAATGCTCACTGGAAAGATGGCTCAGCAGTTAAGAGCACTGGCTGCTCTTCCAAAGTATCCAGGTTCAAACAACAGCACCCACATGGCAGATCACAGCTGTCTGTAATTGACAGTAGTCAGAGACAGGCAGATCTCTGTGAGATCAAGGCCAGTCTGGTCTACAAAGTGAGTTGCAGGACAGCCAGGACTGTTACACAGAGAAACCCTATCTCACAAAACAAAAAACAAGCAACAACAACAAGAAATGCTCAACATCCTTAGTCATCAGAGAAATGAAAATTAAAATGACTCAAAGATTCCATCTCACACTCATCAGAATGGCTAAGATCAAAAACTCAAGTGACAGCACATGCTGGCCAGGATATGCAGAAAGGGGAACACTCCTCCATTGCTTGCGGGATTGTAAAATTGTACAACCACTTTGGAAATCAATCTGCCAATATCTCAGAAAATTAGGAATAGTTCTACCTCAAGACCCAGTCATATTACTCCTGGGCATATAACCAAAAGATTTTTCACCAAACCATGAGGACATCAGCTCAACTATCCTCATAGCACCTTTACTCATAATAGCTAGAAACTGGAAACAACCCACATGTCCTTCAACCAAAGAATGGATTAAAAAAAAAAAACTGTGGTACATTTACACATTGGAATACTATTCAACAATCAGAAACAAGAAAATCATGTAATTTGCCACCAAATAGATAGAACTAGAATAACTCATCCTGAGTAAGCTAACCCAGACCCAGAAAGATACACATGGTATGTACTTACTTATAACTGGATATTAGCCATATAGTGCAGGATAACCATTCTGCAACCCACAGACCCAAAGAGGCAGGAAGCTAGCACAACTATCCTAAGAGAAGCTCAACCCAGTAGTGGATTGAAACCGATGAGATATGCAGCCAAACATTAGGTAGAGCTCTGGAGTCGTGTATAAGAGAAGGAGTAGGAATAGAGAGACCCAGAGGGAACAAGAATAACACATGAAGAACAGAACTGACCAGCCTAGGCCCCTAGAGGCTTACACATTAACAACAAAAAAAAAAAAAAAGGAAAAAAAAAAAGAAAGAAACCATACATAAACTAGGCCTAGGGCCCCTACAGGTATATAGATGATAGGCAAGTTGGTCTTCATATAGATCCCTTAGCAAGTGTGTGTGTGTGTGTGTGTGTGTGTGTGTGTGTGTTGGGAGTGGTGGGAGACATGTCTCTGTCATAGACTCTGTTGCCTGTTAGTTCACTACCTTACCCTAGATGGGATGCGATGTTGAGCTTAAGTGCAAAAGGAAGTTCTTAGCCCTCATGTGACTGATGATGTGAGGGGAGTTGATATATGAGAGGCTCCCCTCTTCCAAGGAGGAGGAGAGGAGGGAAGAGGGAAGATGGTGGGAGGAAGGGAATGAGAGAGAAAGGGAGAAGGGACTGGAATTGAGATGTAATTTGAATAAATAAATAAATAAATGTTTAATAAAGCCCATCCACTTGAAAATGTTTATCATAGAACCAAAGGAAATAAATAATGAACATGTTCAAGTTTATAAATATTATCATGGATTAATGTAGCAGGAAAATCCAAATCTGTGCAGTCTAAATACTCGACTTTAATCTCAGCTGACAACTTCATGCTCCATGAATACTTTCCTAATAGAAAACTGGAAATGAGATATGTGGATGGATTCACATCTACAATAGTAATTAATGTGGCAAGTTATATGACTATCAAGACAACATAGAATGCTACCTAAGTGCAAGCTATATTTTACATGACCTAACAAATATCAATTAAGGTAGTTGGTTATAAAAATTACATCATTAAGGATTTATACTAAATGTTTTTATATGATAACCATGAAAATAAGAGGAGACTATTAGAAGCCAGAGGAATATTACCTGAGTCCTTTTGAAGATAGAAACATTATTTCTTCAGTGCACCTGCCAATGGCTTCAATGACTTCAGAGAGTGAAAATTCAATGTTGGAAACAGGCCTGACTGATTTTTGAAACAGTAAGTACTGCACTAATATGAGCCCCAACATAGTCTAAAATGTGTATAACAGCATTTTACTCTTAATTCCTTGCCAGGAGAATTTGCAAATACCTGATACATGTTCCAGTCTTCTTAGAGAAGAAATCTCCTGGTTAATATAAAATTTTAGTTTAAAAAAAAGTGCCCTCAGGACCTGACATGTCTCAATACCAAAAAAATCTTAAGTTAAGAAAACATCTTTGTTATTTAGGGGAAAAGACTACAAGCTGTTAAATGGTCTTGTTAAATGGATTTTGGAGTTAAGACCCAGGGACTTCTCTCTTTTTCTTTTCTGTATCCTTCTTTCTCTCCTATGTAGGAGTGAACAGACTTGAGAAAAATGGGACATAGACATAGTATAGGAAAGATCAAGAAAAAAGGACAGATTATTGAATATTGCCTTATACCTTTGTATATTGATACAAAATTAATATTATATTTGGCTAAAATGGTATTGATCATTGTATATTAATGCAAAATTAAGATTGTATTGGGCTACATCGGTATTGATCTTTGTATATTGATAGAAAATTAAGATTATATTTGGCCACAATGGTATTGGCCCTTGTATACTGATGTAAAATTAAGATTGTATTGGGCTACATCGGTATTGATCTTTGTATATTGATACAAAATTAAGATTATATTTGGCCACATTGATATTGATCTTTGTATATTGATACAAAATTAAGAGTAACGCTTCTTAAAGCTATTGTTCCTTCCTAGTAATGCTTAAAAATGAAATGTAAAGTTTTGACCTCTTGCTACCAACCGTCATAAACTGTTTAGGATAATTAAGAAATGCAAACTAATAGTCATGCAAACATGTCATTTTGTTAGTTACTATGACAGTCTATCACAGTTATTTTCTAAGCTACTCAGAAATCAAGTTGCTAAGAGACAAGCAATATTTGCTTATCTAAATATAAGAGATAGATAGGGCATCTTCAAAAACCAAGAGATCTGCAGAATATGGCATTCAAAGATGTTTTCTTAACTTAAGATATTTTGATATCGAGACATGTCAGCTCCTGACAGCATCCCCTATTCTACTCCAAGAAGAAGATGAGCATCGAAGAATCTCCAGTGGGAGATGACTGAATTGGTGGTAAGCCTTTCTCTTGACAAGAAAAACCCCTTGCTTCAACTGTAGACAGACTGCTGTCCAAAAAGGACAAAACTTGGAAGCAGGTAAGTCGACAGCCTAGCTCTGTCAAGACAGGGTAGGTAAGTCCTTCATAATTCCTGCTCTACAATAAATGTCTGTCAGAGAAATGAGGCCAAATGGCTGAAGATTGATGCTGTAATGTATGGAGAGGAAATGGGAACTGTCCAGTCAGTCACTGGTATGTCATTTCTTAGTTTTGGAATCTGCGGGCCCTGAACTTCCTATATAATCAGATATATTTATCCCTCTCAGGTCTCTGAGGTGGTTGAAGAATAGATAGCTAGAGTCTCATAGTTAAATTTTGAGTTGTTTAGGAGTCAAGAGAGTGTTATAGATCTAAGAAGATGCTTTTAAAATTGGGTTGCAAGTTAGTATGAATGTTGAGTTAGATATAGAACTTTAAATTCATGGAGATGGTTAGATAGTAGAATGTTAAAGTCAGGTGCCAAATACATATGGACTGGACATTGGGAATGTATGCTAAGCCATATAACTCACATAATTGTGGCTTATTTATTTCTGTTGTTTTGTATTGTATTTATAGTTATAAGAAAACGAACCATTTGCTGGACTGAAAGGGAGAGCTGTTGGGGGGAAAAAGAAATACCTTGAACTAAAAAAAAAGGGGGGGAAGAGGATGGGGGTTGAGGGGGAGGAGGGTGGAAGGGTGGGACTGGAGGCGGGAGGAGGGAGGGGATTGTGATTGAGATGTAACTTGAAGAAATAAAAAATAAATTATTAAAGAAAACATCTTTGAATGCCATATTCTAAAATTCTCATGAAGTTTTTGAAGACCACCTATCTATATACGTATATTTAGATAAACAAATGTTGCTTGGCTCTTAGCAACTTGATTTCTGATTAACTTGGAAAATATCTGTTGTAGACTACCCTAGTACCTAACAAAATGACAAGCTTGAATAACTATTAGTTTGCATTTCTTAATTATCCTAAACAGTTTATGACAGTTGCTAACAAAAGGCCAAAACTTCACATTTCATTTTTAAGAGTTACCTAGGTACAATACTTTAAAAAGAGTTAACCTTAATTTTTTTGATATTGAGACATGTCAACTCCTGACAACACCACCTATTCTAATCCAAGTACAGGGTAAGCATAGAAGAATCCCCCATTGGATATGGTTGTATTAGTGGCAAGCTTATTACTGGGCAAGGAAAATCCCTTGCTTCAACTGTAGACAAACTGCTGTTTGAAAAGAACAAAACTTGGAAGCAAGTAAGTCAACAGTCTAGCTCTGCCAAGACAGGGTAGGCAAGTCCTTCATAATTCCTGCTTTACAATTAATGTCTGTCAGAGAAATGGGGCCAAAAATCTGAAGATAGATGCTCTAATGTATGGAGAGAAATTGGGAACTGTCTAGGCAGCTAGTTGTGGGTCATTTCTTAGTTTTGGAAGCTGCTGGCCCTGCACTTCCTGTATAATCAGATATATTTATCCTTCTCAGGTTTCTGATGTGGTTGAAGATCAGATAGCTATAGTCTCATAGTTAAATTTTGAGTTGTTTAGGAATTAAGAGAGTGTTCTGGGTCTAAGAAGATGTTTTTAAGTTGGTGGTGTAAGTTAGGATGAAAGCTGAGTTGGATATAGAATTTTAAACTCATAGAGAAGAATGTTAAAGTCAGTTGCCAAATATGTATGGACTGGACATTGGGAATGTATGTTATGCCTTATAATTTTCATAATTGTGGCCTAATTATTATTGTTGTTTTGTATTGTATTTGTTGTTATAATAGAAAGAGTCATTTGTTGGACTGAAAGGGGGGAACTGTTGAGGGGAAAAAGATATACCTTAAACTTAAAAAAAAAAAAAAAGAAAGCAGATGAAGTCTGGGATGGAGGAAGAGGGTGTGAGGATGGGACAGGAGGGGAAGTAGGGAGGGGATTGTGATTGAAATGTAACTTGTAGAAATAAAAGAAAAAATAAGATTTTTTAAAAAGTGCTAGAACCTTCCCCTAGAGGCATTGCAGATGTGGCTGCTATGTCATGTGTGCATCAGTAGGTGGCAGAGAGGACAGAGGCTATATCCACATTCAGTGTTCTGACCTGTGAACATCTGAATGAATAGTAGCCTAACATTCCTGGAAAAAAGTAAGCTGAATACCAACACAACATTGGCACCATGGCGTAGCTTGAGGTGACTGCCAAACCAGTACTAGGCAAGTACCAGATGGGCTCCCAGGACAGGAAACAAACCAGAAACTAGAAGAACTCTGCCTGACCCTAGATGTGGGGGTTGTGGAGACCCAGCCCTGGGTTGAGATCTGGCCCAGATGGGGTCACAAGAGCAAGAGAGTGGTCTCTGTTCCTCACATGCTGCAGCGCTCTGGAGAACAGGCCCTGCACTTTGCCTGGGTAGCACACTACAGCTGGTCCTGGATATGGGGGTTGTGGGTGAGCCAGCCCTGCCTTCTGCCTGCTATGTGGTGAGAGAGATCCCCTCCCCTCCCTTTTGCCCTCACCACTGTTGGCCAACAGGCAATCTGGCCCAGATGGGGTCACAAGAGCAAGAGAGCTATCTCTGCCCCTCACATGCTGCAGCCCTTGGGAGAGCAAGTCCTGCACCTTTTCATAGTAGAACTGGCCCTGAAAGTGGAGGTCACAGGTCCACAACCAGAGTCTTGAGTTAGCCCACCCCAATATCTACCCCATGGATGAACTGCTAGAGTGCAAGAAGAGACCAGTTCCACAACCCAAAACTACAGGATCTCCATGACACAGGACAGTTACAGCATATCTCAGAGGAGTTCCAGTGAGGTTGGAGTATTGACAAAGTATCAGAAAGCAGAGGCCTCATACCACACCAGGGAGTCATTTTAATGAACATTTGCAAGCAAAATGTGTAGACAAAAAGGAATATTGTGGGACGCACTGAGACACACTGCAGCTTCCACAACAAGATTTTATTTTTTATGCTGGGTCAGATTGCAAGGGTAGAGGGTGGGTCTGAAGGGAAGTGGGAGGTGAGAGGGAACAAGGTGCATGATGTGAAATTCACATAATAAAAATTTTTCAATAAAAAAGTGCCAAAAACAAAAAAGAAGACATATTGAATACACACGGACATACATACACACAAGTTCTTCCAAAGGAAAAAAAATCAAATCTCAGAGCTCTAACCCTGAATATATTTGTCTAATTAGGACTCAGGAGTGTGTGTGTGTGTGTGTGTGTGTGTGTGTGTGTGTGTGTGTGTGTGTGT
>CAJQZJ010004763.1:5714480-5730440 GCA_907164525.1 Lophiomys imhausi
TGTGTGTGTGTGTGTGTGTGTGTGTGTGTGTGTGTGTGTGTGTGTGTTTATGTGTGAGTCTGTGTTTGTCTCTGTATATCTGTGTGTGTCTATTTGAGAGTCTGTCTTTACATGTGTGTGTGTGTGTTTGCTTGTGTGTGTGTGTGTGTGTCTATGTGAGAGTCTGTGTCTGCATCTATGTCTGTGTGTGTGTGTGTCTGTGTGTATCCATATGTGTATGTGTCTGTGTGTGTGTCAATGTGAGAATCTGTATGTGTGTGGGTGTGTGTGCAAACTTTCTTATTTCTCTCATGTAATGCTCAAGACACTAACTGATATGACACAATCACCAACCATGAAAAGTGTCCCTGCTTGTAGGAGATGCTCTAGAAATTCTTTTTTTGCAAGGTATTAACAATTTAAGGACCCAATAGAGGAGATGAAATCAGGGAGGCCTCAGGAGGAATGCTGCCATCTGGCTGAATTGGAGGGTTGGATTCCAAAGAAACTACCCAGTCAGAGAATCAGTTATCTGTAATTACCCAGATATTTACCAATACAGCAATGCTGATGTGCACAAACTGCACTACCAGCTCAGGTTATTTTAAAATAAAGCAACACATAGGAACTAATTCAAGTCATTTTAAATTCCATTTTATCTTGAGAATTTTGGTACAATAGATACCAAGTTTTTTTAAATATATGTTATAGTAGAGTTCTAACTTCTCTTCAATATTTACTAATTTGTCTACTTGCTACCAGCTTGTCAACCCAATATCTAAGGAAAAATAATCTGTTTTCTATAAGAGGAAGTAAGAAACCATCACCCCCTTGGACTTTTATCAAGAAATAACTAGTGAATACATGAACATAAATAAGGCCATTAAAAAGTAGAGCATGGACAATCAAGATCTCAAAGTGGACACGGGACTCAAGACTGCCAAATCTAAGGCTAAACCTATAACCCAGAAGCACCTAGCTATATGCTCTACTTATTTATGGCCACTGATTATCAGGATTCTACCTACTTTGTGTCTGTCTTTGAATCTATTCTTCTTGGCTACCTCACCTTCTAACCAGTGAGTAACTTCTCATGACATATTTGGAAAATAAAACTTAAAGCAGACCAAGGACTGTCCCTGAAGCTCTCCTTCCTGTCTATAGAAGATTCTGGGATTCGGAAGACAGCATTTGCTGCTGTGCTGCCTGAAAACTTAGACAGCTGGGTCATAATGTTGGAGGCACTGTTGTTCTCATTTTGTAAGCAAATGAAAGGGATTATTTTATATCATATACAGAATCCCTAAATCCAGGAAGATTCATATCCTTTAAACCCTGTCCTCTACTGCAATAACCATAAACATTTCTAACGATGTAAAGCCCCTTTGTAATTTTCATCACCTCGTTTTTCTTGCTTCCTCCCTCTGGCATTACAACTGGGTCATGATAAGGTACCAAATTAGTGTGTAAGAACTAGTGGAGAATTCTATTTGGTTTATAATTCTGGAGGAGAAGACGACCCATCTGAATCCATTTTGTTTGGGTTGGCTTTCTCAGATCTCCTTTGACCTGGAGCCAAAAACTGTTTCAGCTGAGTTTGCAGTTTTGCCCCTCTGCACCCAAATGGTTTGTGTGTGTGTGCGCGTGTGTGTGTGCATGTGTGTATGCGTGTGTGTGTGTGTGTGTATGTGTGTGTTTGCTCTTTGTTCTTATAATTTATAAGAGGTCTGTGGTATTCGAGGTGTTAAGTCGTTTTGTGAAAGTTCTGTGGTGATGCTAACAGATTCCATCAATGGTGATCCACACAGCTGTGAATCATCAAAATCTCTGTAACTCTGAAAAAGCAAGAGACCTAACAATTGTCACCAATTCTGGGGGCAATACTTTCACTGGTAGGGAGCTGCGGTGACTGTTTTCAGCACACATGGCTATTATATTGCTATGTATCAATCATAGGATAGCAAATCATTAAAATTAGCCACAGATGCCTGGAGTGGTAGAAAAACAACTAAAATATTCACGACATGGAGTGCAAAGGCAGGAAGGAGAAAATGCTGGGGTTTTTTCTTCTCCCGAATAATAAAGTAGGAAGCTGAAGGATAAAGGGCTGATGACCTTCTGCCCTGATTCTGGGTTTATATTTTCTCAAATGCACAGCTTTTGTGCATTGACTATTTTTCTCTCTTTTTTTACTCCATCTGCACGTGAGGACACGTGTGACCAGTGGTTTGTGAGTGCAGATGTGAGAAGTAGCCCAAGCACAGCGCATTGCTTCTCTTCCTGGGAAGTACAGCGTACAAACAAAGCACATGGATATCTGTGCTGTTGTGAGAAAATGGTTCTGTGTGATTAGAGATGTTTCTGGTTGTTGTAGGAGAGGATGGGGTTAATGGACGTGAATCTTCCTGGATTTAGGAATCCTGACTAGAATATAAAACAACTCCTTCTAGTTGCTTACAGGATGAGGGCAGCAGCAATGCTCCCAACATTATGACCCAGCTGCATAACTTTGCAGGCTGCACAGGCACATGCTACCTTTGAGTCCAAGAATCTTCTGGAGATGGGAAGGAGAGCCCATGTACAGTCCCTAAACTGCTTTCAGCTTTGTTTTCCAAATCTACTCTCTCTGTTCACAGCAAGTTACTGACATCTCATTGGAGTTACGAAAACAGAAGAAAAATTGTACCACTAATCATCTCATGGAGGGTTGAAGCCAGAACAGTTGTTGTCTGCTGGAAAGATATATGAGTGGCCAAGAGCTCCCTTACTGGACAGTTAACATAGTCTGTGCCCTTGACTGGAGAGGACACTGCTCGGAGTGGACAGCCCCACACACTCTGACCTTGGCGCCCAGCTCAAGCTCAAGCCCCAAACTGATTTCCCAGGCAGATCCTCTCTCTTCTGCCTCCTGCCTTATTCTAGGTGGGATGGTCTGCTCTACACAGCCAGTTATCTCAGATCTCTGTGTCCTTAAATAAATTAACATGCACATGGGCTTGATAGCGTTGTCCTTTTTCTCAAATACACTGACAATCCTCTGGAAGAGAACTTCTATTTAAGACAGTTGTCCAGAGGGTTCATCTGGGTAACATTGTGGAATGTTTGCATAGCGACACAGAGCTTGTTACTAAGCCTTAGGTGCAGCTTATCAGGAGCAGGAGAACCTAAACTCTGAAGGATAAAAAGAAAATTACATTCCAAAGGTCAGTAGCCTCCTTCCAAGCTCCTGTCTCCTGATACCCACTTGATAGGCCCAATAATGACTGTGGTCCAGAAAGCTCAGAGAGGGGTAGCTTCGGCATCAGGTGAGAAGTGAGGCATGTGTGTGCTCCTGTGTTAGTGGCTGTGCATCTGACCTCACATATTATGGGCTTAGAGAGATGGGTATGAAAGTAGCAGCACAATTTACTGCACCATGCAGAGTGCTTTCCAAACTCTGCAATGGACCATTTAGTCCCAACCACCATGTGAAGTGTGGATAATACAAACAGGAAACCTGGACTTCCAGTGCAACTAGTCTCTGTAAAATAGCCATGCCCTGAGGAAGCCATAAATCCCAAAGCCACCTTATGCCATTATTTACTCCACGTTAGCATCCTCCTGATAAAAGGAAAGTGGAGAAGGAAAGAAAATCACATTGCAGTCACATAGGGCAAAACTTTGAAAGACCCCCCTCCCTCTTTTAAATACTTGCGTGCTCCCTGCCAAACTTCACTCTGAATCCCCTACCTAGCCTGGGATTTCTTTGTCCCCTTACCATCAAGTCACAACTACTGTTTTGATATTGAGCCGTTTGTTTGAGGCAAGATATCTAATTCAAACTGACTTCAGACTCACTATCTAGATGAGGCTGTCCTTGAACTTCTGATCTTCCTATTTCCAGCTCCTGAGTGTCAGGATTCCAGGTATGTACTTTCATAGCCTGAGAATGCAGTGCAGGGGTGGAACCAGAGCCTTGTGCCTGCTGGGCAAACATACTACCCAGAGAGCTATAACTCCAACTGACAAATTATGTTTTATTATTTATTTATTTATACTTCTTAAATGGAGTAATACCGGTCCAAAAAAGCAATGTAACCAATACTTTAAGTGAGAACAGGAAATCATTTAGGTCTTAAAAATGTTCATTGTAGGAAACAGAGATAGCCAATTGAGGATGTTATTCATAGCATACCTAACTAAGTTATTTCACTGTGTCAAGTCTCCTCAGAAAAATTCTTTCTGGAGGACTCATTGCTTCTAGTCTAAGCAATAAAGTGATCTTACAGGATGCAAGCTTCAGAAAGACCCCGCATGGTACAAAACTAAAGTGCCATAAATTGGGAGAAATGACAGGAACATAACAAAATAACAAAGTCAAGGCCAGCACACTGTTTCATTTCTTTGCAGGCTTTGAGATAACACATTCACAGCTAAATGAAAGCAGGATTGTTTTATACTCAGTTGCTAATTCAAACCAAGTGGTAGAAACAGTGTAGTGTCCCCTGTTCATTATGGGCCCACTTAAAATTCAATGAAATAGAAACAGGAAAGTACTGTGGGAGAGACCACAGTTTCTCAACACAAACTATTCAACTCACCTGGCTTCAATCATATACTATTAGACCTTACTCTGGGCAAGGACTCATTCATTGAATATGGCCTTCTCTGATACTCAGTCAAGTGAAGAGCTGAAATTTTATTTCTCTAGTGTTTTTTTTCTTTTCTTGATTGTTCTATATTTATGGACAGACAAACATCCTAGAAATTTCTCTATGCAAAAAAAGGCAGGAAATATAACCATCCAAACAGAAAACTGAAGATTCTCATGATGTCCAAATCCCAGAGCCAAGAACATGGAAGGTCACCATGGACATTGATATCTCCGGTCTTTTCTTTCCCTATTTTTCAGATTCTTCCTGCTAGACAGCCAACTAGCAGAACTCTTTGCAACACCACGCTGGTCCAGAATTGGCACTGGTTTTCCTATGCTTTGAACATTGGCCACATCCAAAGAACTCCCAAGCAACCACCTCAGGGAGACTGGACCTATAACATAGACATTACCCGAGTGACATTATTTTACTTTTTCATCACTCTCTAAAATCACTCAGCTATAAATATAGGCGACATTGTCTAGGTCTGCTGACCCTCTGTGCTCCTCCACAAGTAACACTGTGAAATAACCCCATGTCGTCGAAAGTCACCTAAAGACTGGCTTTTTGAAGCCAGGTGTTTGCATGGGTAAGAGTGGTGGTAGATGTGAGTCACAAAATGATCAAATAGCCAGATAATGTTTTGGGCCATCTGTTCTGCATGTCTTGCTAGCTTGGACCTTATAGTTTATACAGATGGTACTCCCCAGACAGAGATATGGTCTGAATGATGCCGTGCAAAGATTAGTCTTAGTGTAAGACAATAGATAATAGCCTGTCTCACCATGTTTTAAAAATCAATTCTCTTGTAACCACCACAGTGAGCATATAGTTTGAAGTCTTCCAGTTGTTAATTTGCATCTGCTGCTGTGTGACTCCTCTCTCATGCCACATCAAGTTTAAAGAGGTAAGCAAGGAGAGTGAAGATTCAGAATTCAATGTTGTGAATATGGTTCACTAAGATTATTTAGTCTCTTTGGAGCAAACACTACACTTTAATTAATTCATCCTCTCCCTATAATAAGTGGATTTTTCCATAGTTCAGCAGACAAGAATTCTATCATCTTGGCTCAGCTGAGAGAAAAGATATGTGCTCATCACAGAAGAATGCACTGCAGATGAGACCCAGAACTGGCTACTTCTTCAAGGTGCCAGGATATCCGACTTCCCAACTTTCATCATGAACTTGGCTCTCTCAGATAAAAGAAAGATAAAGTACATTAATCACAGAGCAAAGATACAGAGAAGACCAGAGAAGTCTGAGAGGGAGGGGTGATGAGTGACACTTAACTATAGAGAGACGCTTCCGACTTCAAAAGATCTCAGAAAGAAGATAAAAATGAATGTATGTTATGAGGTCAGTTCCTAATCCCAGCGGATTTTCATAAAGGACACAGGGCAGCAGAAGATACATAAAAATTCCAAACTCTGTTTCAGTATCTTCTGAAGGGAAAGGAGTATTCACCTAGAATAAAACATAGATCTAGAGTGTCAATACTTTTGCACAGTGGCAAGGTTAAGGCAGGAGAGAAGAGAGTTAATGGAAAGGTCAGCAATTGCAGCTGTTGGGAGGTGGGCTTTGAGGCAGATTCTGAAGGTTTCTAAAGCATCAGTGGATACCTTAGAATGTGTAGAGGGAGTAAAGACTGGAGGGGGTAGCCCCCTCCCAATAGCTGTGCCTCTTCATCCTCAAACATGCAACATTTTATTGAAGTTCTTTAAGACATTCCTACCCGCAAGTCATAATGGCCATAGGATATAATATAAGGATAGCTACAGTAATGAAATTATCTAATTAGTTTCTAGAAAAATGCTTTAGTTGAAGCCCACTGACCATATGGGTGCATGATTTTATTTCCTTTGATTTACAGTCCTCAGAATACTGAATAGGAAAAGTTACTTTATGACTGGTTGTGTGCCCTCAGCTATAACCTCCTCCTCTTTAAGCATCAGATCAAACTATGCTCCTCAGTTTTCAAACAGTCATGTTATCAAATCTACAGCAGTCTCTCTTCAGGGCATCTCATGAGCTCCTACTACATCTGGGATATTTGAATATCCTTCCATCTCCAGGATTTGCTTGAAACTTATATTTTAGATAGATAATGCATGAGAGGTATACCCTCCTCAAATATCATAAATATTACAACTGCAATTGCCATAAAGTCACATTTTGAAAGTCCTTAAGATCATCACTATAGTACAAAGCAACAGAAACACTTAGCGATGGGTGGATGATCTGCAAATGAATAAAGAAAATGAGTGGAACAGTTTTTTCTACTGTGACTTCTGATTATGTGACATGGAGTTTAGTGGACAAATCAGAGATATCAGGAATACAAGTTGGCCCTGGTGTTACTAATGTGTTTTGAGAAATAGAAGATTTGGTGGCCCTAAGGACCTGGATCATAGGCAGATATTACTGTCTATGCAGTAGCAAAAAGCAATACAGGAAAAATAAAAGTGAACACTTCATCCCACCCCCTACACACAATGTCCTCACATGTGCACGTAGTTAGAGGGATGGGAGGACTTACTGGCACACATTATGAGCCTTTTCTGGAAATGTTTATAGTCCCAGATCCACTTTTACAAAGGTGTTAAAAAAAATAAGAGGGAGACCATCCAGTTCTTACTTTCTCTTTGTAATGAACTGTTAAAAGTGATAAAATTGTACAGAAGATGAGGCGGGAAGGGAAAGAGACAGACGAGTCAATGGCAGGAGATCAAATAAAAAGTTCAAAGTGGCAAGTACTGTGATGTAACACTTCATCATCCCAAGTTCACCCTTGGGCATTGGCTCACTGGAATGTGGTCATTACCTGTGAGAGGCCAACTACAAGGAGTTCGGAGAAACCCTTTAAAGCCTGAGCAAAGACAAAGACTCACAGTCAAGGATGAACAAAGGATATCTCTAACCTCTGTAAGAGCTCACAAAGATCCACTATCCTACCCTAGACAACACAGCAGCTGACACTGAGTGCATACCAAGCATCAGGAAGTTCCCTGGGATGCTACAAAATACATCATTGTCCCTGGGACTGGGGGATATATGAACAGTAGAAATGGAACGCTCTGAACTACAGAACGCTCTGAATTTTTGCAGACTTTTCTAAACTGAAGAATGTCTAATATGCTATCCACTCTCATAACTATGTAAAGCCATTTTATGATTCCCATCTTTTTGAAGAAAAAAAGCATCACTCTCCATCTCAGATAGAATTCTGACTTACATAGATAAGCAAAGCCTGATCACCTTCAGACTCTTCACCATCCTTACCTTGGAAAGACAGGTCCCCCCAGATTTGCACTTTTCTACTGAGTTAACATGCTTAATCCTATGTTACACTTCTCCACAGCACCTGTATAATATGAATCCCTAGTTGGTACACAGAACATATTTTCTTGACCTGATACCTGGACTCCAGACTTCTGTACTTAATCAGCTAATTGCAATTCCTTTTGTTCCTTATTTATGATCTCTAGTAAAAATAACCAAAATATTAATCTTGATTTCAACACCCCATTTTATTATTGAACATATGTATACCTCAGCAAATGCCAGAAAAATTCACCAGGCTAATAAAAACCTATGAACCATCTTTCATGTCTGTTTTTTTTCATCTCTACCCTTTGTCTTCCATTCTGCTGGCTTTCCCTTTAAATATATCCTTGGCTTTTCCTTCTTTCTTTATTCAAAGTGTCATAACCCTGGTAAAAGACACATTGTAAGAAAACTTCCCAAATCACATTCCAGTTTGTGTCATGTTAAAAATCAAATCATAACTATAGGTTTTAGAGCCAAAATGAAGTATCTGTGGCCAAAGTAAATTGCTTTATTTATTTGCAAAATCTTTGCCTACATAATAATGTAATTCACTTACAAGTAGAGCAAGTTGAGATTATGTAAGATAACTAGTTATAAATTATGAACCCTGTACATTTACTAAGCTCTACAAGCAGTTAATTACTGAGGTGAGAATTAACATGAGTTGCTACTCAGTATTGCCAACACTGAAATAAATGTCATCAGTGGCCACCTGAAACAGTACTGACAGACTCCTAAGGGGCTTCACACTTGTATTTCTGCCTTCACTAAACTGTTGCTCACAAAGCTCTTAAAGAATATAATCACAGGTTCAAATCATGCTGTACAACTCCTGGATTTCACATGTGGTGTGGCACAGCACTCCTATGTTCTCAGTCTCTAAGTACTGTCCTAAAAGAAAGGCTAAATGTAAGCAATGAGGAAGTACTGGGTATAGGCAAGGGACATGTGTTATGACTGAGAATATAAAGATGATTCTTCTTCTAGTTCAATTCTGTTATAGATTTTGTGGGTTGGCTGGTGGATACATGCATAAATATACTCAATGCTAAACATGTAAATTTTAATGTGAAGCTCCACAGCTTCTGTTCTGAATGCATATTCTAACTGTACAGAAGTTATGAGTTGTGAGATTCATAACCAGTTATGAATCTGGTTAATTTTGATGAATTTTTTAACTTGCAGGCTATTTTATAATAAAGTTCATAAAAATGAAAATACAACACTTATCTCTAGATAATTATCCATCTATCAAGTGGTAGGGCAAAAAGGGCTTCTCGGTAAGCAAATTTACCTCTCAGACTCTTTTGTTTTCAGGAGATACTGTCACATAACTGGGCTGTGCCAATAAATGCAAAAAAACCTGAAGTGTGTGTGGCTACCAACTTTGTGCAGGTACCATGTGCTCTCTAAAATGCACAGTTACTCACGGAGGCTCCCTGTGACTGCAATACAGGTGATCTGTTGATGAAGTAGCGTATGTAGGCACTAGCAATGTGTATGTGTCTGATCACTCTGATGAAGGGGCTTACTAGTCCTCTTCTTAGCAAAAGAAGAAGGAGGAGATAACACACAGTAGTAATGTTTTTTTCTTTTTGCCAGTTATTAATAAATTGTTTATTATTTTAGGACATGCAGCCATGTGAATAATGCCTGCAAGGCTATCTTATATATATATATATATGGTTATTAATTCAAGTTACATTCCAATCACAGCTCCCCCCCCCCCCCCCCCCCAGTCTCACCCTCCCACTCTCTACCCTCTCTCCCACCTATCCAACTCCTTCGGTGTGGGGTCCCCACATATCAGCCCCCCTCAGTTCATCAACCACATGAGAGCGAAGAGCTTCCTCTTGCTCTGGGGCCGGACTTGGCAGTTCCACTAGGGTAAAGTGTCCCACTGACAAGTAACAATGGTTTTTTTTTTTTTTTTTTGGATGAATAAAAGATGAGAAGCACAGTGCAAAACAGGCAAAACATCCTTTCATAATACCAGGGAACTGAGAATCTATTTGCTCTAAGTTCATCTACATGACCTTCTCAGTGATGTTCTTTAAAGGGAAGGAAGGAGAGGAGGAGGGAGGTGCTAAGGAAAGATGAGAGAAATTCATCTCATCCCTCCTTACTTCTTTTGCCCAGTACAGAAAAAACAATTCCTCATCAAAAAAGGACCAAGCCTGCTTCCTTAGTTTCTTTTTTCCTAGACTGCGTATTACTTCTTGAGGTGCACTAGACACTATTCATTTTGCCACCGTCCCGGTTTTGTTTTGTTGTTGTTGTGTTATTTCAGTTTCAGGTCATTCATCCAGCTCATTGTTTTAATTCCTTCCCTCATGTGCTGCTGCTTCCCAACGGGTCTCATGGTTCTTTCAACCCTATGAGCACAGAGCCTGTGCGCATGGGCAGTAACTGCATCCCCCTGCCCCCACCGGCTCGACATGGAGAGGGAAACTGAGAAGCCCCTGCTGGCTGGCTGCTTTAAACATGACCTGCTGTCAGGATCTGTAAGTCATGTTGAGCATGTCCCCTCATATTCCTCATCAAAGGTTTAACAGTAAGAGAGTTAAGGGCTTTTTTCTTCTTCTTCCTCTTCCCGAGGGGTGTTTCCTTTAAAAATTGACAACAGAGCATCTTGGGCAATTTTCACACAAAATATACATGATGATGGACAGCTGTGAAACTTTTTGTTGCTTCTTCAGTGTGTTCGGATGCTGAGTGAATTCCACTTGGAAATTAAAAACACACTCCTCAGGCTGTGTAGTCTGCAACTGGGGAATCTGGGTCAGGGAAAAGGGCAAAGGATTTCTTCCTATGGCTAAAGTAGAACCTTGACTTTCCTGTCCCCTTACAGGACAGAGCAATGCCACAACCATCTTTTCCTGCTAAGGGTCTTTGGGCCTAATCACTCTGAAGCCAGCCCATTGCTTTAGACCTTCCCGTAATATATTTTGGAAAGACTCTTCTCAGCAGAACTAACTGAAAAAAGTTCAAGTGCTAAGCTCAAAATACGGGCTTTTCATAAAATGCAGACGCAATAACAGACTCAAAGCATAAAAGAAAGCATTAAGTGATGGCCAAATCCTTTCTTCTATGACAAGAAAAACTAAGTGTATTGACTTCTAGTGAGTGTCTTCTGTCTACCACTTCAAGCTTTGATGTTCCTGTGTCAAGCAAGCATTCTTTCTCTGTTGTACTCCCTGCGCTGGGCATTCTGATAATAAGACTTGGCTTTGTGGCCTCCCCTTGATTTCCTCCACAAACACTAAAGTCATAAAGAAGGGGATTTTGAAACCTTGGTTTCCTCATGAACCTGTGGAGCATTTTAATCTGTTGAATTGCACTGTAAGAAACACAAAAGCAAATCCTCCCTAAGCGACTCAGTCCAGCAGTGCTTTCCGAGCAAAAGTCAAACACAAGATTTTGTGATAGTAGAAGTTTGGACGTTATGTGTCTATATAACACAGAGCCTGCTTTTCTACTCAGTAACCATGCTGTTAGTTTAAATTGCATGATGTTTGTGGTTACATGAATTATACTACAAAAACTGTTAGCTGTTTATTTTATGACATGATATTTCAGTGTCCGAAGGAAAGTGTTCCTCGTTGATAGTAAACAAACAAACAAAGGAATGTGTAAATCAACAGCTCCCCTTTTCCCCATTCCAAAACCATATTCCGCCATGATTTACACTTGGAATTTTGCTCTTCAAACTAAGCAAACAACTGCTGTCTTCATCAAGAAAGGAAAAAATTTAAATTCAAAAAGATTTCAGATACCGGATGAAAGCACATATGGCTCTCGGGAGTGGGGACTAAGTGTTTGTCCTAACTGAGTAAGGGTGGCAAGTCTGAGAAGGTTCAGAACTTTGGTTATCTCTGGATATTTTTGTCTGCAAGGGGACATCAGAGCACTTGTTGCATGCCTCCATTTCGAGCTGTTTTTTAGGAGGCTCTACCTCTCAAAGAAGAATAAAAACAAAAGCTATAAAATTACAGCGAGTTGTTGATTCTGCGACCTAATTTATTGAGAATGGGAACGAAAAAAAAAAACCAGTGAAATTCTTAAGAGACTCATTGCAGTTCACCAGGAAATTTCTTAAAATGAATTCTCTACATATATTCTATATAAAGGGGAAAGGTCCTGGAAGCATTAAGACTGAAACTGTCATTTTAGCAAATGGGGTTAGATTGTGATTTTTTTTAATGATTTATTTAATTAGACTTTTTTTTCTTTGTTTGTTTGTTTTTTAGTTTTCTCTCCCTGGCAATGAGACACTTCTCACTGGTGGTACTACTGCCTTGTAGGCCCCCAGTGTATGAAGAGGCTCTTGGCCCTCACATGACTGCTGAACTGGGGCGAGGGACTGTTATGTAGGGACACTCCACTCAAGAGTAGTGGGATGGAAGGGATAGGGGGTAGGGGGTGGGAGGGCAGGGCTGGGAAGGGGGGAAAGAGGGCAATATGATGGAGTTGTAACCTGAAGCAACAAATAAAGAAAGAAAATAATTTATTTTTTGTTTCTTCAATTTCCATCTCAATCACAATCCCCTCCCTACTCCCCCTCCAGTCCCACCATCCCACCCTCTCCCCCCTCAACCCCCCATCCTCTTTCCTTTTTTTTCTTAAGTTTAAGGTATATCTTTTCCCCTCTACAGCTCCCCCTTTCAGTCCAACAAATGTTTCTTTCTCTTTTAACAATAAATACAACAAAAATAAATAGGCCACAATTATGAGAGTTATATGGCTTAACATACATTCCCAGTGTCCAGTCCATATGTATTTGGCATCTGACTTTAACATTCTACTATTTAACCATCTCCATGAGTTTAAAGTTCTATATCTAACTCAGCTTTCATACTAACTTGTCTCACAATTTTAAAAACATCTGATTGTGATTTAAAAAAAATGTTTAAAGAGCTAAGAGGTTAATTAATTAACTGTTTGGCCATGAAAACAATCTCAGCCTACTTAGATTTTTCTGTGATAATCTCAATAGAAAGGGGTTGAGGAAGATCCTTCATACTTCCCTTGATTTGTAGCTGTTCTATCATTGTTTCAAGGGATGTATAAGAGATTCAAGAAAGGCTTTTCTTTTTGTGACGTCACAGTTAAGTCTTAAAGTCATGAAATAGCTTATCACTCCAATTATGTTTCATTCTAGCATACTTACTATGTTTTATTCGTGTCTTATATGGATATGTTTATAAGAAATCTCCCTAGGTTCCGTATTTCCTAGTACTTAGCATGGGAAAGCAGTGGCTGCTTCTCACAGAGACTTCATGCAAAGAACCATCTGCCTGGGAAAAGCTCAGCGGACCTTGTGGTGTGCATCTGCTCTTCCAGTCACCCCAGAAACATTTAAAAATAGAAAGTTCATCAGTGTCCCAAAATGACCTTGAAATCCATTCTTCCAAAGTGGCTATTAATTTATCTTGCATAAAATGGAGGGTTTTTTGCTGCACCTTGTGGAAAGATTTCAAATAAATGTAACATATCATAGCTGCCTTCCAAGAGCTTGTCCTGAGTCTGGGATAGTGGCATACATCTCCAATCCCAGAACTTGGGAGATGGAGACAGGAAGATCAGGAATTCAAGGTTCTTCTTAGCTATATAGAAAGTTAGGGGCTACCCTGGGCTACATTAGACCCCACCTCACAAAATGCAAACCACAGCAACAAATGTTCCTTATGTATTTGAACAGTTGATTTGATGAGCCAGCATGAAAAATGATTTTGCTCTTTCATTCTTTGTGGTCCTACATATTTAAGAGAGTTCACTCAATTCCTCTGACTAATGATATAATGGTGATATGTAACTTTTCCTGAGGAGACATGAGAAACTCTCTATTCACCCTAGACAGGGCACTGACAATACATCAAACATGATTCTACTAAAGCCCAAGTTCATAAGCCAATCAGATCACTGGAGTTACTTACAGAAGTATGGGGTAAATGGTACTTATAGGAGCATAGACAACTCAAAGGTAGCTATATAACAAAAACCAAACAACAAAACCAAAACAACCAAACAACAACAACAAAAAAAAAACACCCTAGCATGGATAACAACCTATAAAAGCTACAATCCTAAAGCTCTTGGCACAACTTGTAGGCAGCTCAGGTTGGAGAATCTCCTCTCTTCAGGAGCTTCTTTAACCCTGTGTATGGAAAAACCTTTT
Organism: Lophiomys imhausi; assembly: GCA_907164525.1. Lineage (NCBI taxonomy): Eukaryota > Metazoa > Chordata > Mammalia > Rodentia > Muridae > Lophiomys > Lophiomys imhausi. The sequence continues at coordinate 5,728,600 of CAJQZJ010004763.1, forward strand.
AAATCTGATAAGTTTCAGGGATTTATTGAGATCGGTGAGTTGTTAACTTTTTAACAAGTCTTCTTCCAGAATGGAATATTTCACCTCTGGGGAAAAAAATTATTATGCAACATTACATATCTCCCTTCGACTCATATGTGTTTCCCTCTTCCATGGTGTTCCTTGACCCTTGGAGGAGTATATCAAGCTGAGTATCCTGACACTGTGGTACAGAAACTGTCACTCACTCTCAGGAGTCTTACCAGGAGCTGAGTATCTGAGGCACATCATCATTTGCAAAAGGAAGTTTCCTTCTATGACAGATTGTGGCCAAAACCACAGTGATCTCTGGGCATAAGCACAAATGTTGTACAGGCACACCACATCTATTTAAAACACAATAACAGTTAGTTTCTCTTTGGGGCTTATGACCTCCCCAGCCACCAGCTTTTATATTCATATAATGAAATTTCTCCCAGGGGATAAGAACTCATTTGCTTTTCTATTGCCATGATAAAGCATTCTCACCAAAACAACTTGAGGAGGAAAGAGTTTCTTTGGCTCACACTTGTAGGATACTACCTATCATCAAGGAAAGTCAAAGCAGAGTTTAAGCCCAAATAAATAGTAACTTGGCTAAATGTTGTCACAGTCTCCTCCATAAAACAGTACCATTACTAAAATACTAGCCTTGTCAATAGAAATGTGCAAAGACTGAGTGTTTACTAATCAGGAAGGAGAGATATAGAATGTCACATGTCTTCTTTTACGTTCCTCCTAATTTGCACATCTTTAGACATGGCATGGAGATATCTGCTATTCTCTCATTCTCTCCTTTTTTTTCCTTTCTCTTTTATTTTCAGATTTTCTCTCTTTTTTTTTTTCGAGACAGGGTTTCTCTGTGTAGCCCTGGCTGTCCTGGACTCACTTTGTAGACCAGGCTGGCCTCGAACTCACAAAGATCCACCTGCCTCTGCCTCCCAAGTGCTGGGATTAAAGGCGTGCGCCACCACCGCCCGGCGATTTTCTCTTTTTTTAACAAATGATTTATTTGTATCACTTTTAATTATGTGTCTGTTGGTGAAGTATACACATGTGAGGGCAGGTGCCCATAAAGGTCAGAGACATCAGATCCCTTAGTGATGGAGACAGAGGTAGCTGAGAGCGGCTCAATGTATAACCAAGATCCAGACTCGAGTCCTCTGCAGGAGCATATATGTTGTAAACTACTACGCCATCTCTAGAGCCCCCAGATTCTCTACTTATAGTAGAAATCTTCTGAAGAAGCATATATGTTGTTAACTACTAAACCATCTCTAGACCCTCCAGATTCTCTTCTTATAGTAGAAGTTAGCCCTTTGTTCCTAAAACAAGTTGCAAATATGTTCCAAGTTCATTGCATATATGGTAGCCCCTGTAGTTCCAATGCACAAATCCTGATGAAGTCTAAATTTTCAATGTTTTCCTTTATTGCTCCTGGAATTTCAGAGTTAAGAATACACCCTTAATCCCAACACTCTAGAGACAGAAACAGGCAGATCTCAGAGCTCAAGGCCACCTGATACAAAACAAACTCTAAACAGAGAAAAACTTTGATCCAGGGGTGGAGGAGCACATCTTTAATCCCATCAGTTGGAAACCACATGTCTTTGATCCCAAAATTTAGAATGCAGGGACAGGCACATAGGATTTGGAAAGATTTAAGTTTAAAAGCTACTTACAAAAGGCAGGCTGCAATTCAAACAAATTGTCCTTTGAGATCTCAAAATATATACACTAAAGGTTTGTTTAGCTCCAAAATATCAAAATAATTTCTTCTTTAATCCGGATTGAAAGGTAATACTTTATATATTATCAAAAAA
>CAJQZJ010004763.1:5805440-5810440 GCA_907164525.1 Lophiomys imhausi
CAGCTGAAAACAATGTCAGGCCAGATACTTTGTTTCTTCAAGTCTATTGAGTCTTTCCTGTTTTTCCTGACTTCAACCTTGTTTTTCAGTCTATTAAGTCTTTCCTGTTTTTCCTGACTTCATGCTGATAATGCTCTTCAGGCCCTTATTTAAGAGACAGTATCAGAAACTCCTATATATTTTCTAAATCTAATTTATCTAACCCCTACATTATTCATCATACTATGAGTGATCATCTCTGACCTCTTCAGGTACATCTGTATTTGGCAGCAGTACTGTGGATAGTCTTGTAATATCAGAGTATGATAGTTAATATTGTCCGATTTGGGGTCAGACATATGTGAATTTAAATGTAATTTTTTATTTCTATTGCTTCTTCAACTTAGAATGGGAATGAAAGCAATAGCTCCACTACAGAGTAAATTCTAGACCAGTAAGTGTTCAAAACTGTCATTATTAAATAAAACTGTTGTTATTATTACTATTTCTGGAATTTTTTATCATCTTATACTAAACGTAAGTGTACTAAACTTATGTGTTAGTTAAATCAGCTCTGAAGCTTTGATTCTGAGGTATTTAAATTCATGAGTTGACACATTAATTGATTACTTCCTGGCTCCTAGATGTTTAAAATGGCCAAACTACAGTACTGTGAATTCAAGATTTTATTAGACTGAAGACTTCCTGTTTGGATACCATGACCATTAAAAATCTTATTTTAGTTTTGAGCTCCACATATAAATTAAACAAGGCAGCACTAAATAATGCAAACAAAACAATATCAAAACCTAACTGTAAACAGCTTAAACTAATAAAACAAGAGTTTAGAGAGGGAATTGAAGATTTATATACCTAGATCACAATTTTCTAGGAAAACACAGTATCTAAAAACGTTTTTTTTCTGGACTCCCAACAAAGCACCATTTTAAAGAACTACAAATAAAAGAATCACAAGGCTAAATTTAGGTCAATTTCAATTAATCATTACTAGCCACTAATTAAGCCCAGTTGTTCCCATGGCTCTTTGTTGAGCTACTTTGATCATTCCCTACAATTGTGCAGCCATATTATTAATTGAGCCATATTTGCAGTTTTCTACAAATTTTTTAACCACTGAACTGAACTAACTTTGCTTACTCACATTGGCTATAAATTTCATGAATACTGCATTTTCTAACACAGATGTAATGCACTACATGTGTAGTTTAAGGAAAAATGAACAAATAAAATAAACTTAGTGAACTATCCCATTTACCCAAGTTTATACAAACCATTATTATTTTAACATATATTTATTATAAAAATAGTCATTAAATTAAATGTGTAATATTTTTGTCACATACAGTTTTGAAAATGTGGTGCATATTTTGTACATATAATCATATGTTTTGATTTATAATAGACATATTTTATGTTTTTTATTATCAAATTTTAATTATATATCAGAATATTTTTTATTATGACATTTTCATTCATGAATATAGTATGTTTTGATCACATCTACCCTCCCAGTGACTGCTTTTGTTCCACTCTGGCTGATTCCTGTCCACTTCTGAACCATTCCTCCTTCCACTTTCATATCTAAGTTTTTGTGACCTGATGAGTTTCGTTAGCGTTGACTGTGGAAACATGGATGTGAAGTTATTTATGGGATCATAAGCATCTTATCAGTGTCCATGTCTCTTAGTGTCCCGAAACCACTAATTATCTATAAATCTTCAGATAGGGGTGGGAACTCATGTGTTTCTTCCCTTCCATGACAGGATGTTGACCGCCCAGTTCTTGTGCAGATTTTCTCTATGAAATCACAGCTGCTGTGATTTCGAGAGTGCCCTAGCAATGTCATCCGTATAAGACAGCATTTCATAACACACCACTCTTCCATGTTCTCCAGTTTTTTTTCTGCCTTCTTTTCTGGAATGTTCTCTGAGTCTTAGAGAGAGAGAGAGAGAGAGAGAGAGAGAGAGAGAGATGGCCTATTTATGGCTGGGTATTCAACAGTTATTCTCAGCACTCTGACCAGTTATGAGTCTTTGTCATTATGACTACTAACTGGAAAAAGAACTTATCTGACCAAAGCTGACAGCAACTGTAACCTATGGGTTTAAACATGGCAATTTGAAAAGTACATATTGTCCTTTTGCCAAAAAGCACATAACTTTCCTACTATAAACTCCCCATCCCATGGCCTATGACAGGATTCACTGGTACCCAATATGAATTCCTCCATGTGGAATGGGCCTCAGTGCCAATCAGAAAGCTGTTGGTTACACCCACAATGGACTCTCCACTATTGCATGAGTGGGTATATCTTGCTTAGCATGTCATTAAGGCAGCACACAGATGAGCAACAGTGTTAATGACCATTCTCTCCAAGCAGGTTGAAGAGAAGGGGCTCCTTCTAGTACTGTGAGTGGTAGGCAGCAGGTAAGAAGCCTTTAGATCAGTTCCTGCTTTATTCCTCTATGTCTTGTGATCACAGTAGGTGATTGAGTCTTTCCATTTATTTCTGGTGGATAGCCAATGGCACTGATAATTACCTGTATTTAGTGTATTAGACATCCCTGACCAACAATTCACAGGCATTTAGCTCATTCCTGGCACGGGGACTTTTATTTAATAACAAATAGTTTCTTACAGCAGCTTTTTCTACTCACACAAGGAACTTAAGTTAAAATTCTTTTTTGTTGTTATTAGCTTACCAAGTGTTAAAATTATTTATGGCTTTTTCATACCTCCTTGGTTTTATGAAATTATCAGTGCTTGATACATGCCTAATGGCTACCACATGAAACAGTGCAACTCCAGTGGTTAATTTCATTTACCTATCAATTTATTGAAAAATGCTTTCATCATTTATTTTGTGTCCAGTGTTCTTACAGGTTCTTATAATACAGGAAAAATAGTTTTGGTTTTCACATAGTTCAGTAGCCCATGGAAAAAGACTCGAATGGTCAGTGTTTCAGAAAGAGGGTACTGAGGGTGATAAAGATGTGGTTTCCAGAAGAAATAGTGCCCAAGGGAGAGGCACTCGGAACAGAAATGTTTTCTGAAGGAGGTCGTATCTGAACTTAATCAGAAGAAATGAGCAGTGTAAGAAAAGGAAGACCCATATAAATAAAGGCACAGTGGTATTGGAGATCCTGAGAAAACATGATGCATTTCACAGATAGAAATATTTGGATAAAACTGAGGCCAATCAAGGAGTGAAGAGATTTGGGAGAGAGGGATGTAACATATTTTAAAAAACCTTATACAGCTTTGCAATTCATCCTGAACTGAAAGGTAATAAACAGTTCTGTGCACCGAATACAAATAGAAAAAAAAAAAAACAATATAAGTGGATAGTAAGAAGGTGGGTCCTGGGGGCAGATTCTCTGATTTTGAATTTGAGACTTGATACTAGTTTTGTGAACTTGGGCTAATAATGCTCGGTTTCTGTGCATACCTGTCTCACATCTAGTTACAAAAATACCTGCAGGATAGTCACGAGAAGTTAGTTGCTACATGAGAAGTTCATCAAATGATTCTACATTAGACTTGGTAAACAGTAGATATTAGAATCAGAAAAGTTCAAGAGGTGAAGTCCATAAAGGGGTTTGTATTTCATAAATACCACAGTGAGAGCCAAGGCCAGTAAAAAGTCTGGTCAAAAATGGAATGAGCCCAAATCCAGGACACAGTCTGTGGAAATAAATGGCAGGTATTATAAAAAGTAACTTTGAAAAGTGTGTGGGGTGAGAGATTTTGGTAACTGTGGTGATGGGTACCAGAGTCAATTTGGTTTTGACTTTCAGTCCTGAGAACTTGAGTGTGCCTGGCATGGGAGTGAAGGTGTAAGAGCGAACTAGTTTGAAAATGATTGAGATAATTAGACATGAGGGATGACTAAGAGATGATACCTGAGAGTAGATTTTTAATGGGTTTGAGATACATGGGTCTAAACTTCAGAGAAATATCTAAGAACTGATACTCTATTTTCTCAGGAAATGTCTGAATATCTAATTGGTATGGAGAAATGCACATTGTAAGGCCATCATGACACCCTTTCAGAATAATGAATTAAATCCTCTTAGATCTGAGAAATGACACATTTACTACATAATTTAAAACAGTTTTACATGAACACCATAAGCAAATCAGGTGATGCTATAAACTTTCTTTTTTAAATAGAGACTAACAGCTCTGCACAAAGCCACAGTGATCTTAAAGCAAGTCTTAAAAGTGACAGAAGCTTCAGCAATGCAGAATCCATTTATTATTTTAACATAAAAACAGCACGGGTCATAACCTGGCTGTTTCTTTTACGTGTGTGACAGGCTTTAGGGCAGGCAGGCACAAGGAATTAGACAAAGTAGAAGCGGTGTTCCTGAAGCATAGTCTTCATAGTTAATTTTTTCAAATAACCAGACCACATGTTATCCAATAGTAGAGACCTCTCCTCAGGCGATCTGCTGATGAGTATGGAATGCACGTTTTAGAGTCAGACTCAAGTCACTCAGTAAATTCAGGAAATATCTATGTAAACTAATGCCAGAGAGGTAGATCCCTGGACACTGAGGCTGTTAGAGCTGTTTGTGGAGAAAATCCCCAGACCTATCTAAGGACATTCGTTTAGCAGATGTGAACCTGGCAAGCGCTGAGACAGGGAGGAAGAGAGAAGCAGCACATCATGACAAAGGACAGATACAGGGTGAGTCTGAAGCTAGAGAGACCAGAGGGTAGAAATGCTGAATGAGAGCATTTGCAGTATGACAGAGAAATAGGAAGATGAAGCAAGAGTGTTGTTATGCAGATTTTGTTCCAAAAGCTGTTCTGTCTTTAAAAAAAATCTTTGTGTATGTGAATGTGGGTATATACAAGTGTGCATATTTCTGTGTGTTCATGTGTGTGTGCGTGTGCATGTCAGTGTGTATGTGGAAGTTAGAGGACTACCTCAAGTGCCAATTCTTGCCTTTCCTCTTGTTTGAGACAGGGTCTCTCATTCCTCACTATTGTGT
>CAJQZJ010004763.1:5812940-5887801 GCA_907164525.1 Lophiomys imhausi
CTCCAGCTACTTGCTGTAGAATTACCAATTGATGACACATTGTCACATGTCTTCAGTTTTTTTTTTTTTTTTTTGTTTGCGTGTGTGTGTGTTTTGTTTTGTTTTTCTGGCACAGTTGAAGTGACCATAGAGATGAAGATGTTACTGGAAGAGTGGCTTCAGATTGAGAACCATGTGACTGACAGCACAGCTAAATGGAGCCTTGGTGAACTCCGCTGTCTTTCAGCAAGGTTCGTAAGCTCTCAGTTCTGATACTCATTTCTTGAGCAGAGAGAGCAATTGCTACTCTGAGATACCCATGAAATAATCTATAATGGTAATTGTATGGGCTAACTGGTTAGAAGAATGACCAGCATGCAAATATTAGTATTTTTTTTCTTACTAAGTAAAGATACTTAATGAGGCCACATGCATCCTTACTTCATTTTCTACATCAAAACAAGACTGACCAAGTACAAAAAAAACTAAGAATATGGATTTTTTTGTGACTGAAGTTTGTTTTCCTGTTGGAGATTTCTTAACTTTTCTCAGAGAGAGGGCACCAAGAGTGAGCCTCAGGGAAGGCAGGCAGAGAGCAGAGTGGGTCTGGCTTATGCTTTACTTGCTTTCAGAATTGCACAAAAAGCAGGAGATATTCCTTCTCACTGCCTTGTGGTTCACTGTTTCAGGAACGTGGTGATGGTGCCCTACTTTGAGTTACAACAGTACTATATGGCAAAAGACAATGCTTATGGTTTATCACAACTTAGTTAAAAGGGAAGGGTGGGAGAGGGAGGAGAGAGTGGGAAGGTGGAACCAGGAGGGGTGGATGAGGACACTGTGATGGAGATGTAACTTGAAGCAACAAACAAACAAACAAAGGTCTCCTCTGAGGTGTGATAATGGTTTCTGTGGTGATTTTTGCCCTTTTTCCTGAAGGAAGACTATGGTGGTTAGTTTGTGTTGACACAAACTAGAGTCATTCTGGATCAGGAGCCTCAACTGAAGCATTGCCGCCATTGTTCGGTCCCTGTGTGGAAAAGTCTGTGAGGCATTTTCTTGATTAGTGATTAATGTAGGTGGGCCTACCCCACTGTGGGCAGTGCCACCTCTGGACAGCTGGTTCTGGAGAGTGCAAGAAAGCAGGCCAAGCAAGCCATGGAACTCGATCCAGGACCCAGCCACATTCCTTCCCGGTCTTTATTTCAGTTCCTGCTTCAGGCTCTTGCTCTGGCTTTTGATGATGAAGTGTGACATGGGAGTGTAAGCCAAGTGACCCTTCCCTCCCCTCAGCTGGTTTGGTCAGTGCTTTATCACAGATTCAGAGAAACAAACTAGAGCAAACACATATATTTCATGTCTTTTGCACTTAGTCTTGCAAAGTCCTCATTTTCTGGCCAACATTTTGTGAAAGTCTCCCTTTCGTTTTGATTTGCTTTGTCTCATGTTAATTTCCCCACTTGCATAATGCTAACGTCTATCTGTCTTGCAGGACTCATGCAGGGTATTTTCAGAATCCTTGTGGGGATCGCGGGGAATTAAGGAGCAAATTTATCTGCAGTTTGGGAATCCTCTTTGTCCTCAGATGTTATAATCCATCTTCTAAGTTTCCCAGTCTCTTAATCCTGAGGTGCATTTTCAGATTAATTTTTTTCCCTGCATGAGATGTGTTTTACTGCATTTCTACCTACCTAAGAACTCCTCAGCTTCTCAGTGTGCCAGCGTTTGTATAGTCTCCTGTTTCTTCCTGCAACACGTAAGAGTTCCACCTTAATACATACTAGAGCAAGCTATTATTTTACTGTTGTGTAAGCATCTTTTTGTCTAATGCATTTTCATCTGTGTCCTTCCAAATCTGTGACAATGTTACTAAATAGTCTTCATATCTTTTTCTTTCCTATTGCTATCATGTGATTTATTTAAAAATGTTTTTAAATCACAGGACAAATATTGTGGTTTGAGGGCAAGATCAGATGATATCTGATGAGAAGACAGATAATCTCACAATAATTGTAGAAAGGAGACTGTTGATATCTGTGAATAGATAAGAAGTGTTAGTGAGGACAGTGAGATCAGGAAAGCACATTTATGGGGCTGAGAAGCCCTTAAAGAAATGTTTACATTTGGGTTTTCACTTGAATTTCCTGATTTAAAAGCTTCTGCTCTGTTGTTTAGTGCCGAGCAATCAGCTAACAGAGGAAGCAAAGGTTTTTCACATAGGAAGAAATCAGGACTTAAGTAGTTCTGTGCTGGTGCCTTACCTTGGTGACATCATCATCACCTGCTCAGGAGTCAGGACTACCTTTGCATGTGGGCTTCTCAACTCCACAGCACCAGGGAGTCCTGAATCAGGAATTCACTCTTCCTCTCAAAGCAGAGAGAGAGGGATAAAGCAGCAATTACCCATAACCATTTAATTGGAAAACAACCCTTTTCTAGTAGTCATAGTTTTCTAAACTAATAATATTTTCCTTGTATTTAATTGGTCAGATTGGAGGGATATTATCACTCCTACCTCTATACAGAGCAGAGAAAAATGAGTATTGTAAGTTTTCAAACATCCACAGGCTCTGGATGCACACACTCAACCAACTCTAAATTAAAAATGTTTAAAGAAATACATCTGCATGAACATGCACAAATTATTTTTGGTCACTACTAGACAATGCAAGCTGATAACTGTTTACACAATATTCACATTGCAACGGTGGAACAACTGTTATGGGTAACCAATTGCTCTCGGATTGAATTTCAGGCCTTCTATAAATGAGATAATTCATGGCCAGTACTATAAGCTTAGTCAAAAATCCATGGTAGGGAGGGCATAGGCCTAGGGGGAACTATTTTTGTTTTGATAAAGGGTCATGTTGCCTTTTGTCTTTATACTTTTCTAAGTATTTATCTAGAATGTTCTCAATCTTGACCAAAGAAGCTTCTCTTTGCATTTGGGCAGCAGTTAATGAAGATACTCATAACTGGCCAAAATGATAAGAATAAGTGACTAGGAGTGTTCATCCCTAAATAGAGCATCTGCATCAACCTTCAGGTTCAGGATGCATTATAGACGATGGGGTGCAAAGAATGGAAGAGATTGGAGTTAGAGAGATGGGTCAGTGGTTACGAGCACTTGCTAAGCCCAGAGTCAGTTCTCAGCAGCCACAGGGCAGGCAGCTCACCACTGTGTCTAACTCCAGTCCCCTGGACTCTAACAGCCTCTTCTGATTCCTCCAGCTCAGGGCACACCAGTACAGCACATACGTATGTGAATCTAAAACGCTCATAATAGACACAGAAACCAAACAAACGAATAAAAAATGAATGTAAGAGCTGGAGAATAGAGAGGAATTATGTGAAATGCCATCTTCCCGATATGACATGGCTGTAGCACTCATCAACGCATAGCAGTTGTGGTTAAAAGCACAAGATTAAGCCAGTCAAAATTACAGCATGATAGTAGATGATCCTGCCCCTATGTGAGCTACTATGTGAGCATTTGGTGGTTACTGGAGCAGAGAGTAATTTTTCTTTGGTGATGTTACCACTTATTAGTTACCCATGCTCTGGTGGGTAGTCCCACAACGTGTGCAAAGGGTCAGCACTAATTGGATGTAATAAATAACAAAAAGAAGGAAGGAAGAGAGAAAGACAGAGACAGAGAGAGAGAGAGAGAAAGAGAGAGAGACAGAGAGATAGACAGAGAGACATTGGGATTAATATGTTGAGGGGGCTCTGGGGAGTTAGAGCAAGAAAATGGGGGGGGTGGATGTGATCATAATACATTATGTACATGTACAAAATCCTCAAAGAATAGATGGAACAACTATTTTTATAAGAAAAGTGAATCAGGGAAAATTGAAATACAAGGACTGGAGGGAGAATCCATGAGAAGGTTACAGGCAGAAAGAGGCTGAAGTGAATTTTGAATAAAAGGAAATGAGATCAGACTGAGGACTCAGATTGGCATCTGCTAACGGATCTCGCCCACCGCCATACTGGATACAGTTTTGCTTCCACCGTTGACCTACTTTAAAAGTAGCTGGCCAATATGAACATGAGTAGAATTGAAGGAGGTCTGTGACTCTTTGGGATCCGTCTCTCTTTGGGTTGAATGCAATAACCACTGCTAGATAAGCCATACAGTAATCCTGGATCTCAAATCTGCCTGGGACAGCTGTGTTAAATAGCTCGGTGGTAAAGTGCTTGTCTAGTATGTGAGAGATCCTGGATTTGATCCCCATCATTTGCCTCACCACATAAACAAGATCATTAAAATGGAGACATACTTCTAATAAATGTGAACATCCTTTGCTTTCTCAGGAACTGACTTTGTCATTAGGAGGATTTGATTAAATTCTGAGTTTTTTTTTTTGTTTTTTTTTTTTTAGAAACCCTGTCTCAAAAAACAACAACAAAAAAGAGAGAGAGAAGATCGTGTACAGACAGTATGTATCTTTTTTTTTATCATCAAGTTATCTTTATTTGAGAGATGCAGGGATACTTTAACATACACCAGTCAATAAATGCAATGTATCATATAAATGGACTCAAGGGTTGAAATTCTTTTTTTTCCTTTATTGTTTATTTCTTCAAGTTACATCTCAATTGCAGTCCCCTCCCTATTCCCCCTCCAGTCCCACCCTCCCACCCTCAACCCCCCATCCTCTTCCCTTTTTTTTTCTTTTAAGTTTAAGGTATATCTTATTTCCCCCTACAGTTTCCCCTTTCAGTCAAACAAATGGCTCTTTCTCTTATAATAATAAATACAATACAGTACAACAGAGGTAATTAGGCCACAGTTATGAGGGTTATATGGCATAACATACATTCCCAATGACCAGTCCATATGTATTTGGTACCTGACTTTAACATTCTACTATCTAAACATCTCCATGAGTTTAAAGTTCTATATCTGACTCAACATTCATACTAACTTGCAACACAATTTTAAAAGTATCTTCTTAGATCTATAACACTCCCTTGACTCCTAAACAACTCAAAATTTAATTATGAGACTTTAGCTATCTGTTCTTCAACCACCTCAGAGACCTAAGAGGGATAAATATATCTGATTTTATAGGAAGTACAGGGCTGCAGCTTCCAAACTAAGAAATGACATACCAGTGGCTGCCTGGACAGTTCCCATTTTCTCTCCATACATTATAGCACCGATCTTCAGTCATTTGGCCCCATTTCTCTGACAGACATTGATTGTAGAGCAGGGGTTATGAAGGACTTACCTACCCTGTCTTGGCAGAGCTAGGCTGTCGACTTACCTGCTTCCAGGTTTTGTCCTTTTTGGACAGCATTCTGTCTACAGTTGGGGCAAGGGGCTTTTCCTACCAAGAGATAGGCTTGTGACTAATTCACTCATCTCCCACTGGAGATTCTTCGATGCTCATCTTCCACTTGGAGGAGAATAGGGGGTGCTGTCAGGAGTTGATATGTCTTGATATAAAAAAATCTAAAGTTACGAAAACATCTTTGAATGCCATATTCTGCAGATCTCTTGAGGTTTTTGAAGAGGCCCTATCTATCTCTTCTATTAGGGTAAGCAGATGTTGCCTGTCTCTTAGCAGGTTTATTTCTGATTAGCTTAGCAAGTAGCTATAATAGGCTGTCATAGTACCTAACAGAATGACCGGCTTGTATAACCATTAGTTTGCATTTCTTAATTATCCTAAACAGTTTGACAGTTAGTAGTAAAAGGCCGAAACATCACATTTCATTTTTTTTTCTTTACCTCCTAACCCTTCCATCCCATTTCTCTGGGGTGGGGTGTCCTTATATAACAATCCCTCATCTCAGTTGAGAGGTTGTATGAGGGCCAAGAGCCTCTTCATTCATTGGGGATCTACGAAGCAGTACCATCAGTGAAAAGTATCTCGTTGCCCGGGAGAGAGAACTACTAAACAAACAAACCAATAAGCAGACAATAGATAAAAAAGACTAAACAATGGAAAAAAAATATATAACTAATATATAAAAAATAAATAAAAAATAAAAATTAAAAATAAGAAGTCTCAGGACCCAGCCATACTACTTCTGGGTATACACCCAAATGCCTCTTCACGGAATCATAAGGAGGTTTCCTCATCTATGTTCACAGCAGCCTTATTTGTAATAGCTAGAAACTGGAAACAACCCAGATGTCCCTCAACCGAAGAATGGATTAAAAACTGTGGTACATCTACACAATGGAATATTATTCAGCTATCAGGAACAATGAAATTATGCAATTTGCAGCCAAATGGATGGAACTAGAAAAGCTCATCCTGAGTGAACTAACCCAGACTCAGAAGGACACATATGGCATCTATTCACTTATAGTAGGATTTTAGCTATATAGTATAAGGTATCGATACTACAACTAACACACCAAAGGGAACTTGGACATAAATTCTGAGTTTTCAAGCAGAGACATATAAAGGGTCCCTATTATTTGTTAATTACAGAGGATTCTCTTTTTGCAAAGCTCTGGAGCTGGGAGTATTTCTATGTTTGTTTAAAAACATTTATTTTTTATTAGTTTTTGAGAATTCTGTACATTAGTACTGTATTTATACCAATTCCTTCCTACACTTTCCCCTTCAGATTTTCCCTTGTTGTTGCAGTTTTGTGACCTTTTCCTCTTCACACACACACACACACACACACACACACACACACACACACACACACATCACATCACATGTATATCCTGGTTAGTTTTTTGTCAACTTGACACAAGCTATAGTTATCAGGGAAGAGAAACCTCAGTTGAGAAAATGCCTTCATTATATTGTCTGTTTGTAAATTGGTGTGGCATTTTCTTTATTTATGATTGGCATGGGAAGGCCCAGCCCACTGGGGGAAATGTTGGCTCTGGGCAAGTGGTCTTTTGGTCTGTATAAGAAAGCAGGATAAGAAAGCCATAAGGAGCAAGACAGTAAGCAGTATTCCTCCTTGTTTTCTGCTTCAGTTCCTGCCTCCAGGATTCTGCCTTAATTCCTGTCCAGTGATGGACTATGATATGGAAGTATTAAGTCAAATAAAGTCTTTCTTCCCTAAGTTGCTTTTGGCTATAGTGTTTTGTCAAAGCAATACAAAGAAAACTAAGACAATGTGTATATATAAATCTACCCTGCTGTGTCCATTTAGTATACGTGTTTAGGGATGACTTCTTGGGATTAGATAACCAATCAGAGGCTTGTCCCCAGGGAAGACTTATTCTCAATCTTTTAGTAGCCATTAAATATCTGTAATTCTTTGTCTAGGGGTAGAGCTTTGTAAGAGTTTCCACAGCCATAATAGTTGTCAACTGATGCTGTCATTGTGCAGGTTTTGTTTAGGTGCCAACATTGTTGAGATTTAATGGGTGGAGATCCTTGTTATATAGAGAAGATACCCTATCATAGTTGATTTCCTGGTCCTGCTATAATCTTTCTGCCTCTTCTTCCATGATATTCTCTGAGCCTCAGGTGGAGGAAGAATGTTGTAGATGGGCACTCTGTCGTCAGTCATTGTCTGCATTTTGACCAGTGGGGATTTCTATGTTTGGCTCTATCTGTTACAAAATGAAGCTTCTTGGATGAGAGATAAGAACTATACTTATCTGTGAGTGTAAGGATAGATATTCAGAGTATAGTTGGGAATTATACAGGTTTAGGAAAGTAGCAGTACTAGGTTCTTCTCTGAGGTCCATGATCTCATTACCTTTAGATAGTTTACTAGGTTTATAGTAGAAGTAATGAATTCCCTCCTATTGAGTGAACCTTAAGTTCAATAAGGTTGCTATTGGTTACCCTTGTGATATAAGTGCCACTATTGCATACTTAGGTATAGCTTGCTGTTTTATTTGTTTTTCTATTGCTGTGATAAGACTTCATCACCAAGATCTTATAGGAAAAAAGTATTTATTGAGGGCCTAGAGTTTTAGAGACTTATAACCATCATTGTGAGTGGTAAGGCTAGCCAGTCTTGGTAGGAAGTCTCTGTAGGTGAGTGGTCTTGGGAGGAAGAAACCACAGTTGATAGTTTTTGTATACACTGATCAGTCTTGAGTAAATACTCATAATTGGACTACAGGAAGAAATCTTTGCCAATTCCAAACTTGACCCACATGGGAAAAGGCTTTGGTCATTCCCCATGAGTCTGAGGCTTTGCTCCTTATCACAGCTGTACCCATGTCAACAATGAACATTCACTGAAGAGTTCACTCACTCAGGGTTTCTTCTTTCCCTACATCAGAATCTTACTGTCAAAATATTATAACTTCCAGCTCTTTCTCCTCTTGTGTCCTCTAATTTTTCTTTAAATTGTTTTATTTTTTAGCCTCTAAGTTGAATTCATGGACTAAAGTATAAAATGGCTTTTAAAATATTTTTTAGAATAAATATATACACACATATAAAGTTAGATTTAAGGAATAGATCTAATATTTTATATTAATTTTCTAAATATTTATTTTGAATATAATTATATATAAATTAGAATTCAACTGCTATAAAAGTAGTATCTGTCTTTGAAGGTGGTACTTTGAGCTTGCAATGCATTTCTGATGCTACATCTTAAAGTATGTCTTCACTAAGACAATTATGTTTGTTATAATCTGCTTATTGAGAAGTAATGACAGTGGCATGGTTCCTGCCCTATTTAGAGTCCACAGATCTTTCTATCTTGGACACTTTTGGTTGACCACACTTTGCTACAATGAGTATTTGTAAATAAAACAAGGGTTTCCAAACTCAATATGTCTGTCTTTCATTCGTAGGAAGTATAAAACAAAGAGCTGCTCAGGGATTACTGCTCTGAATTACACTCTAATTACTCACATGTGCAAATTTAACACATTGCCAAGGTTGATGTGTCTTACTTAGGGATCTGCTTGAGCTTTCAGGTTTGGAAATGACTCAGTGCCTTAACATCCGAAAGAACTGGCCAACTATGTACAAGTGTAGTATTATGACAAAGTACATATAATTACTTCCACCATTTACCAAGAGTATTAAGCATTTTTTATAAGAGGTAGTTAGTGTATAGGGGTTACTTAAGCTCATTTTATGGATAAAATGATTTCAGTCAGATTGATGTTTACATAGAACTTATTGTATGACCTGGAAATACCAATTATGCAAATAATCCCTTCACTTTAGCTGCCATACAAACTAATAACTCATCACCTCCCTTTGTCTTAGACCAATTTGACCATGATAAAATTCACTTTTCCCCTTCCCATTCCTGTCTTGCCTTTCACAAATAACGTATGAGTTCTCTTCTCACATTAAAGGATATCGTTTGGGGGATAACCATGAATAAGTCTTCAGGTCAATTCCCTTTTGTGTTTTTCTTCTTAGTTCCTTTGCTCATTTTTTCTTTTAAACTTTGATCCCCAAGGAACTTTTACATAGATGAGATGGGATAGTTTGAGAAATCAGATTATAGCTACAGGTTGTAATGTTTTTCTGTATGAACTATTGTAAATGACATTGAATGGTTTTACAGTGTGAAAGAATCTTCATCTTAAATCACATGGAGGACATGTGGAGTTTGTACATGCTGACTTTACAATAGTAGCACATGTATGTTTGCACACCTCAATCGACCTGGGTCTTTTAAAATTTGTGAGAGTTAATACAGAGTTAATAGTAGTTAGATAGTTCAAAGCTGATATACTTATAAAACTGAACTTTCTGCACTCTTTTCAGAGTTTTGATAGCCAGTCAGTACCGTTGCCTTTTCCTGTGAACATCTTGAGAGTTTTTTAAGTTTCATTTGCTCCCTCCCTCCCTTCCTCCCTCCCTCTCTCCCTTTATCTCTCCCTCCATTGTACTAAGCACAAACCATTCAGATCCGATGTGATTTAATGGTTGGATCTATTTTTCTGTTGTACAGTTCACAGTTTGTTCCATGAAAAATAAGATCCTTTGGGGCTGTAATGCCTCTGAGTCAGCATGACAGTAAAGTAACAAGGAACTGGAATAATGGGGGCCAGAGAAAGACAAAGCTGGGCACCAGCTTTTTTTTTCCCCCTCAGACCACAGTCTTTCTGTTTCTACCAAGAGGGTGATTGTGCTGCAATCCATCCCTGCTTTTCACAAGGGCGTCAACCATCTGGCTCCCCTTCTTTTCCCTTCTTGCTCATTTACATCTGTTGCTTCTTCATTGTTCTACATTCCAAATGTAATATTCATTTCCATAAAAATTCCATATTCATGAGGTTGCCTAGACTTTACCTGTAGATCTTATAAGATGATTAGAGTGAAATAGCCTATTCAGATTCAGTGTGTGCTCACTGCATGGGAACGCCTGGTCAGGATGAGCCCCTGGCCATGGTTTGCCTGGACAGACCATGTTTGCAAGCAGAACTGCAGCTAAGCAGTCTGACACATCCTTCCTGGTTGGGTCACCACAGAAAGTGTGTTTGGCTATTTGTACAGCTATCTGGAGAGAAAGAGCATGTTAAATTGGAAACAGATGGTCAGAATGACACACATAGGCCTGGAATTCACAGTGCAGCCTATAGAGTTCATTCAGGTGCTTGACGTCCAGACAATTTTGTCTCTGTAGGAAAAGAAAAAACACCTGGAGACTGGGTTTGGCCATGGCAAATTCATATTTGGAGCTGTTGTATTCTCATTTTCTTAGAAAGAGTTTGCTATCTCTTTACATGGGAAACACATTTATAATATAACTCCCCATTTTAAATTTAGCTACAGTAAATAATAAAGAAATGAACAATAAAGCTAAGGGAATATACTAATAAGTTATTTGAAATCATTTGCTTTGTGTGCTATTGTTTTAAAAATGTGCATTTTAAAAATATCCTTCTCACTACCCATCTCTTCCCTCCATCCTGTTACTGCACCACATTCCTCTTTGTCAATTTACGTTAAAAGTCAAAACTTTAGAAAACAGGTTGGAGAAAATGTGAAAATGTCACCAGCGTTACCTTAGATGCTAGAGTTGCTTCATGTTCTCTGTGTTTGCCAAGACTAGAAATTGCTGCTGTATTTAAAATAAAACACTTGGTGCATGATTTTACTGAGTTTATATTAATGCTGCTTAACTCTAAAACCAACAGAGAAAACTTAATGGGTAAAACTGAGTAGCTTTGATTGGCATAAACAATAGCACACAAAGCAAATGATTTCAAATAACTTATTAGGATATTTCCTTAGCCTTATTGTTTATTTCTTTATTATTTGCTGTAGCTATATTAGAGATGCTAATTAGTGAGAGAATATTCATGTATTTGACTGTTTTCTCAGGTTGTAGACATAAGATATTTACAAATCATGGCCAACTGGAGGTCAAGAGCCCTCTGTTTCTTTCCGGCTTTGCTTTAATTTACTCTTTCCATTTTACTTTTTAATAAACTGGGAGGATTTGCATTAAATGGTAATTGCAGACTTGGTGAGGTTCAAAGTTACACCACAACCTCAAATAGGCTAAGTAGTTTAAGTAAGTTAATAAGAGAAGGAGTTATATGAACACTTGGTTCAGGTTCTGGTCTGGTGGGAGGATATCATTACTAACGTGGTCAACCTGTGGAAGGGTGTTCAGGTGGAGGTAGGACATGCAAAGTTGGCAGAGACTTTCCTGAGGTGTCATAAAGGATAGCTAAAGTTTAAAATATTTTTGGATATTGCCCAAAGTGTCCCCAGGTAAGAACCACTGCTTTAAATTAATAAATAGCATGCGATAGTGTGGCAGGATCTAGAGTCATCATGGAAACAAGTCTCTAGCTGTGACTGTGAAAGATCATATTGCTTTCATTAATTGAAGTGGGAGGACTCCAGCTAAGGGGTCAGGGAGGGGCCGCATTATACCGTGGACTAAGATCCTGTACTGCATAAAAAGATGCTAAGGACATATTTATTATTTTGTAAGCAACCAAGTAAAATTTCCTTTCAAAGAGATTCTTTGTGTAGATTGAATTTTCAAGTTCAGTGTTCTGGGATATTCCTATGAAGTGCTGAGCCTTCAGATGAGGATATGAAATAGGACCACATCAATGAAAAAGAGCAGGATGACCTTATTTCCTGTTCTCTATATCTCTCCCTGGTGGGCATAGATTTTTAATAAGTAGGAATAAAGATGAATATTTGAGAGAACTGGACTCCAGGATGCTTTTCACTCACTAAATCTTTCACATCTAATTCTAGAGCTTCCAGAAAGTTGAGCTATTTTCTACTTACTACATACTCCTCATTTACAGATGCCTTAGAAACCACCTTAAGCTGCCATGCAATAAAATGTCATGTCATAAAATGTTACTTGCATTTTAAAATTTCACTGGCTGCTGCAACATTGGCTGCTGTGGTTCAGAATAAGTCCATATTTTATTTCTGCATAGAATTTTTAACTTAAATAGAATTAATCACCTTTACTTCAACCTTTCTTCATTTCAGTTCCTCCCAGCTACCAGCTACTCGAAGGAAAACTCCCACCACATCTTCCCACATTGTCAAGTTGATAGACACTTCTTATCTGAGTTTATATATTCATATATATAAATATATATCAATGTATGCATGCATATGGATAAACATATATAAATACAACCTGCTGAGTCTGTTTGGTTGTTTGTGTGTATATGGCTACAGAATTACTCTGCATTGGACAGTCAAAAAGGGTATTCATTACTGGGAGGGGCTACTTGCCCTTACAGCAGAAGTCATTAGCTGCCTGTAATTTTTTGCTAGGTGGTAGGATCCTGCAATTTTTTTCTCTGGTCTGGTTTATATAGATATTTCTAGGAGAGACTGTGTCCATTAGACTTCCTGATATTCTAGCTCATAAACTGTTTCTGCCTCCTCTTCTGTAATGTTCCCTGAGCCCATGGTTGTGGTGCAGGAGCTATGACATAGATGTCTCCATTGGGGCTGATTTACCCATGATCTGCATTGTGTCCAGTTGTGGTTTTCTGTCATGGTATCTTTTTGTTGTGATGAGGGGCTTCTCTGATGAGGGTGGTAGCTACACTTACTTGTGGGATTAATGATAAGGTTTAGAATTCAGTAAGTAATTATGTTGGTCTAGCAACGTGGCATTACTGGATTCTTTTAATAAATTCTTTATAATTTTTTATAAAATTCTTTTATAAAGGTCCATGACCTTTATAGCCCCAGGAAGCTGGCTAGGTTTCCAGTACCAAGTACAATTTTCCTTCTGTTGAATGGGCCTTAAATCCAATTAAAGAGCTCTTGATTGACACCAACATGTGGGTGCCACTTATTACACCTTTATGTTTCTCTTGCCATGCTGGTATTTGCTATAGTTCATAGGTGTTGTAGCAAGGTAGGACTGTTTAATTGTTTTCTTTTTTTAGCAGCTTTCATAGTACTTTCTGGAACTATGGAAGACAGACCACAAGAAAGAGGCTTTAAGGTCAGATTAGATACACATAGACACACACAGACACACACATACACATACACAGACACAGACACAAACAAACATATATATATGAGATATATATCATATATATATATATACTCCCCCCTCATATAAATATATTTGATTAATAGGAAGTGCAGGGCCCGCAGATTCCAAAACTAGGAAATGACATACCAGTGGCTGCCTGGACAGTTTCCATTTTCTCTCCATACATTACAGCATCAATCTTCAGCCATTTGGCCCCATTTCTCTGACAGACATTGATTGTAGAACAGGAATTATGAAGGACTTACCTACCCTGTCTTGACAGAGCTAGGCTGTCGACTTACCTGCTTCCAAGTTTTGTCCTTTTTGGACAGCAGTCTGTCTACAGTTGAAGCAAGGGGTTTTTCCTGCCAAGAGAAAGGCTTACCACCAATTCAATCATTTCCCACTGGAGCTTCTTCGATGCTCATCTTCTACTTGTAGTAGAATCGGGTGTGCTGTCAAGAGCTGACATGTCTCAATATCAAAAATCTTAAGTTAAGAAAACATCTTTGAATGCCATATTCTGCAGATCTCTTGAGGTTTTTGAAGACGCCCTATCTATCTCTTATATTTAGATAAGCAAGTGTTGCTTGTCTCTTAGCAGCTTGATTTCTGAGTAGCTTAGAAAATAACTGTGATAGACTGTCATAGTAACTAACAAAATGGCAAGCTTGCATGATGATTAGTTTGCATTTCTTAATTATCCTAAACAGTTTATGATGGTTGGTAGGAAAAGGCCAAAACTTCACATTTCATTTTTAAGCATTACTAGGAACAATACCTTTAAGAAGCATTACCCTTAATTTTCTATCAATATACAAAGATCAATACCAATGTGGCCAAATATAATCTTAATTTTGTATCAATATACAAAGATCAATACCTATGTAGCCCAATTCAATCTTAATTTTGCATCAATATACAAGGGTCAATACCATTGTGACCAAATATAATATTAATTTTGTATCAATATACAAAGATCAATACTGATGCAGTCCAATACAATCTTAATTTTGCATTAATATACAATGATCAATACCAATGTAGCCAAATATAATATTAATTTTGTATCAATATACAAAGGTATAAGGGCATATTCAATAATCTGTCCTTTTTTTCTTGATCTTTCCTATACTATGTCTATGTCCCATTTTTTCTCAAGTCTGTTCACTCCTACATAGGATAGAAAGAAGGATACAGAAAAGAAAAAGAGAGAAGTCCCTGGGTCTAACCTCCAAAACCCATTTAACAGCTTGTAGTCTCTTCCCCTAAATAACAAAATTTTCTATTATCCATCGGCTTTAAGGCTTTATCAAATATCCTTAGTATTATTTGTTCCTCATACCTCCTTCTGTTTCTGCATGGCCTCTCCCTGTACTCCTCAGTTGGAGCCACCTCCCAGTTACTTTGTTTCCCATTTCATATCACCTGTATCCTGCTATTTCCTTCCCAAGAACCTCTCTATGGTCTATTTGTACATTCCTAGTTTAAGTGGTTAATCCATATTACATACTCACATGTGAGGATTTGAAACAGAGGAAAGAAAACAATGGACTGAAGAATGAATTAAAAAACTGTGGTACATCTACATAATGGAATACTACTCAGCTATCAGAAACAATGAAATCCTGCAATTTGCAGCCAAATGGAGGGAACTAGAGAAGCTCATCCTGAGTGAGCTAACCCAGACTCAGAAGGATGCATATGGTATCTATTCACTTATAGTCGGATTTTAGCCATATAGTACAGGATAACTATACTACAACCAATGCACCAAAGGGAACATGAACATAGACTTTTTTTTTCCTGTCAATGAGACATTTTGCCCTAGTGGTGCTACCTTGTATGTCCCCAGTATATGAGGAGGCTCTTGGCCCTCATATGACTACTGAACTGGGGCAGGGGACTGTTATGTAGGAACACTCCACTCCACAGGAGTGGGATGGAAGGGATAGGGGGTAGAGGGTGGGAGGGTGGGACTGGGAGGGGCAGAAAGAAGACACTGTGATGGAGATGTAACCTGAAGTAATAAATAAATATTTAAAAAAAAGAGAAAACAATGGCATTTGTCTTTAATGGGTCTGGGTTTTCTAACTCAATATAATCTTTTTTAGGTCCTTCTGGTTACCTTCAAATTTCATGATTTCACATTTTCTTTATAGCTGAGTAGTATTCCATTGTGTACATGGATTACATTTTTATTATCCATTCATCTGTTAGAAGACTTTTAGGTTGTTTCTGTTTCCTGGATGTTGTGAAGAAGGGAGCCAAAAACATTGCTGAGCAAGCATTTGTGGAGTAGGATGTGAAGTCCTTTAGACATATGCCCAGGAGTGGTACAGCTGGATTACATAGCAGGTTTATTTTTAGCTTTTTGAAGACTATCCATAATAATTTCTAGAGTGGCTACACCAATTTGCATCCTCATCAACAGTGAATGAAGTTTCCTTTTTCTTCACAAAGTCACCAGCCTTTATTGCTAATCATTTTGTTGGTCTTAGTCATTTTGACTGGGGTGAGATGAAATCCCAAAGTTGTTTTAATTAGCACTCCCCTAATTACTAAAGATGACAATTTTCTTAGACATTAAAAAAAAATTTCTTCTATTGAGAACTCTCCATTTATGCCCTTAATCCATTTGTTAATTGAGTCATTGTTTCCCCTTGAGTCATTGCTTTTTGAATTTTTGTATTTTCTGGATATTTATCCTCTGTCAGATTATAGCTGGCAAAGATTCCCATTCTGTGAGTTTCTTCCTCGCCTACTTAGTTGTTTCCTGAGCTGTACAGAGCTTTTATTTTTATGAGGTCCCATTTGTCAAACATTGGCCTTAATTCCTTGGCAAATGGAAATTTGTTTAGAAAGTCCTTTCCCTACCCCTCTATCTTGTAGGACACTGTAATTTTAGTGTTTCAGGATTCAAATTGAGGTCTTTCGATCCAATTTAGTCTAATTTCTGTACAGGGTGCTAGATATGGGTCTGATATCATCCCTCTGTATGTGCACGTCACCTCTTCACAATACCATGTTTCCTCCACTGTATGTTTCTTGCCTCTTTGTCAAATATCAGAGGGCTAACATTTTAAATGTTTGGATCTTCTGTTTTTTCCATTTGTTTACATGTTTGTTTTTGTGCTAGAAAAATAGTTTTAAAAATATTGTAGGTGTATAATGTATCTTGAAGCATGAAATAGCAGTTCCTTCAGTGTTCTTTTCTATGTGGATTGCTCTGTTATCCTTTTAGAGTTCAATGCTGTGTTTGTATTTTCTTTAAATTTCTGAATTCTTTAATAAAGTTTATCATTGCTCTAGTAAATTCTGTGTCCTCAGATCTATTTAAGAAGTTATTTAGCACTAGAGAACACTACTCCTCCACATTCCCTGCACCACCAACACTTGGACACAGAACCTGCTCACCTAAACTGAGAGCTATGCCCCAAGCTGCACTGTACCTTCCCTGCCCTGCCGAGGTGACAAGGCCTCGCTCCCCAGGAGCATCTAGCTCCATCCTTTGGATCCTGTACCACCTAGGGTCTCCCTGAACCTCAGCACCTAGGCTGGATCTCCCCTTCCCCCAATCACCACCCTACCCTGCCCAATGCCCTGAGACCCTCCAAGCAGCTCTGAGCTGGGGGAAGTCTCTCTAAATGTCATCTTCCTGACATGAGCTTCCCTTCATTTGTCCACTTTCACCCTCAGGACAACATAGGACTATATAGAACTACATAGGACTGTATAATACTACATAGGACCACATAAAACTACATAGAACTACATAGGGTTATGCAGCACTACACAATTTGGGCAGGGCTACAGGTCAACAAGCTTATAAGGCCTCTGAACCAATGCTCCTTTCTTGGCACCAAGTTCAGAAGGCCCCAGGAGCAAACAACTAAGGAACACCAGATGGCAAAAGGCCAGTGAAAGAACAGATCTGACAAAAAGTCAGGGAAATATGACTCCAACAAAATTCAGCCATACTAATACAGCAAGCCCTGGCCATCCCACCATGGCTGAAATACAAGAATATGATGACAAATCTATACTTATGAAAATGACAGAGGCCTTAAAAGAAGAAAATAAATCCTTTAAAGAATCTCAAGGAGCCACAATCCTCCATATTAAAGCAATGGAGAATGTCTTTAAAGTCTTCCAAGTCAAACAAGAATGGGAAAGAGAGAAAGCTATGAAAGAACTGCAGGCAAAGACAACCAAATTGGAACAAGAAATATATAAAACAGTTCAAGGCCTGAAATTAGAAGTAGAAACAATAAAGAAAATACAAGCAGAGACAATCCTGGAGGTGGAAAACGAAGGAAAGAGAGCAGGAATTACAGACATGAGTGTCACCAACAGGATACAAGAGATGGAAGACTGAATCTCAGGAATGGAAGACTTAATTGAAGAAATCAATACAACAACTAAAGAGAATGAGAAATCTAAAAATTTTCTCACTCAAAACAGCCAAGAAATCAAGGACTCAATGAAAAGATGGAACCTAAGAATTATAGGCATAGATGAAAGAAAAGACTCCAGACCCCAAGGTTCAGGAAACATTTTCAACAAAATCATAGGAGAAAATTTCCCAAACCTAAAGAAAGAGATGCCAGTAAAAATCCAAGAGACATACGTAACCCCAAAACAGATTGGACCAGAAAAGAAATTCCTCACACCACATAATACTTGAAACTCCAAATATACAGAACAAAGAAAGAATATTAAAAGCTGTAAGAGAAAAAGGCCAAGTAACATATAATGGCAGACCCATCAGAATTACACCTGACTTCTCCTCAGAAACTATAAAAGCCAGAAGGGCATGGTCAGATGTGCTACATATCATGAGACAGGTGCCAGCCCAGATTACTGTACCCAGCAAAGCTTTCAATTACCGTAGATGTACAAAGCAAGATATTCCACAACAAAACCAAATTCAAACAATATCTACCCATAATCTTAGTTCTACAGAGGATCCTAGAAGGAAAATTCCAATTTAGAGAAGGTAACTACAGCCAAGAAAACACAGGAAACACATAACTCTACTGCAAATAATCCAGAAGAAACACCCAAAGCACTACTACCACCACCTACATCAAAATAGCAGGAAATAACAAACTAGTGTCATTAATATCCCTCAACATCAATGGACTCAACTCACCAATAAAAAGACATAGGCTTACAGAATGGATCTGTAAATAAGACCTGTCATTTTGCTGTATACAAGAAATACACCTCACCAGCAAAGATAGACTCTACCTTAGAGTAAAGGGTTGGGAAAAGATTTTCCAAGCAAATGGTCCTAGGAAGCAAGCTGGAGTAGCCATTCTAATATCCAATAAAATAGACTTTCAACAAAAATTAATCAAAAAAGATAGGGAAGGACATTACATATTTGTCAAAGGAAAAATTCATCAAGACGCTATCTTAATACTGAATATCTATGCCCAAAACACAAGGACACTCACATTTGCAAGAAGAGACACTACTAAAGCTAAAACCATACATTGATCCCCACACACTAATATTGGGAGACTTCAGTATCCTACTCACACCAAAGGACAGGTCATTGAGACAGAAGCCAAACAGTACAGCCACTATGGAAATCAGTCTGGCAATATCTTAGAAAACTTGGAATAGCTCTACCTCAAGACCCAGCCATACCATTCCTAGGCATATATCTAAATGATTCCTCACCAATCCACAAGGACATATCCTCATCTATGTTCATAGCAGCCTTATTTGTAATAGTTAGAAACTGGAAAAAACCCAGATGTTCTTCAACTGAAAAATGGATTAAAAAAAAAAAACAACAAACCTGTGGTATGTTTATACAATGGAATACTACTCAGCTTCAGAAATAAGGAAATCATGCAATTTGCAACCAAATGGATGGATCTAGAAAAGCTCATCATGAGTGAGCTAACCCAGTCTCAGAAAGATGTGCATGGCATCTATTCACTTATAACTGGATTATAGCCATTATAGTACAGGATAACCTTCCTACAATCAATAGACCCAAAAGAGCAGGAACAGGGACTTGGTTACCTGTCAGTGCAACACTCCATCCTAGTGGAACTGCAATGTATGCCTCCTGTTCAAGAGGAAGTTATTAGACCTCATATGACTAATGAGCTGAGGGGGGCTGATACATCTCATGCCAGAGGCATGGGAGGGGTGGGAGAGAGATGCTGGGGGGTGGAGGGAGAGGGTGGCAATGGAGATGTAACAAAGTAATAAACTTTTTTCTTTTTTTAAAAAAGAGAACACTTCTATAGGTCTAGTGGGTTTCATATGAGACTTGGCCATTTGTCTTCTTTTTTTTTTTTTAATTTGGACTTCTTTCTTTTGTTGTGTGTATGATGTGCTAATCTGGCCTTCCGTAGTTCGTCTGGGACAGTGAAGAAGTTGTATAGCCTGAGTTAGGCCAAGTAAAGCTAGAAGATGAACTGTTTAATTCAACCAGGGAAGGGTGACTCTGAAATCATGGGTCTAGAGCTATGCAAGGCAATGGAGATTCACAAAGAGAGTTCATGGCCACAGGTCTGGAGCTAGGTTTGTGGGTTTGCTGATCATGATGGGTAGTGTAAGGACTCCTGTGTAATATTAAAATGGCAGCTTTTCTCTGTGAGTCTGATGGGAATCACTACGATGTTTGTGAGGTCAAAACCAAGTTCTTTTAAATAGATTACAATATCAAGTGAAAAGAAAACAAGTCAAAACATTTATTTGAGTTGCAATTAAAATGATGTCTGTAGTGAAAACACAAAAGGAATAAATTGTATTTATTCCCTCTGATATAACCTTAACCTAATTTACTCATTTTTTTGTGTGTGTGTCCAAAATGGACACAAACATCCCTTTATTGACTTTTTCACTAAACCAGATCATTGACTAGCACAAGGTAGGCTGTTACTAAATGAGGAATTTCTAGATATTGGTCCTAATGATTCATCTAAGATTAATAAAAAAGAGATGTGGGCATTCAGTTTAACTTCAAAAATTGAAATACCAGATTTAAAACTGTTTAGGTTGTTCATCATGTTAAAGATCTGTTACATAAGTTAGGATTAGGGCAGGGCTCTGTTCTTATCTTTCAGGAGATTTAAAGCATCCATTCAAGGAATCCAGGGACAACTGGACAACGGAAACCTCAGCAGAAAACAGATCAGACACCAAAGAAGACGAGTGGCCCAGATGATCCAGCCTTGCACACTTCCTCAATAGCTGTTTCCTCAAAAGTCTACAACCACAACAACTCAAAATCGCTAAGATTGTTCAGTTCCACAGATTGCTCCAGCCAGAACCTCAGTAAAGCCCTGAAGATCAGCTTCTGTCTATGAACTTCTTAGGACATCTAAATAGCTGAGCACAAAAGGACTGAACATAAAATGATTCTATTAACATTTTTAACCATTTTTCCATTCTTATTTGGGCCCCAAACAGGTTTACTACTTCCCAAATCAGCAGGAAGTCATTTTAACAGAATAGTTTCTGATCTCAAAAGTGAAACATACACAATTTTAAAAACAGGAATACAGATTTGTTTTCTGGATAGTCTCTCTTGTGTATTTTGGGTTTGTAAAAGACTTTTCACATGAGGTACCCTGTGTAATGCAATATAATCCTGGGCATGTGTGTGTATGTGATTGAAAATTATTTAGCTATGATTTTTTTTATTGCGGCTTTCCCCCACAGTAGTTTGCCTATTGCTTCACAGTCACAACCAAATTCTCGTGTGACTTAGCACTGTTGTTCACTGGAGAAATCCCGAGGCTTAGAAGGTTCTAAGAAATGTGTGCACACAGACCTTGGCTAGTTGAAGGGAGAAAAACATGCATTAGTCGGACATCTCTTTAAGGCTGAGAGAACAAAGTGATGGATGGCATCAGATGTAACTGATTCAATCAGCACTGACCATTTGCAATTCCACAGATCAATCCATCTTCCCCAAGTTAATGTGAAAATCCAATAAATGTACAATGTCTACATGGATCGACTGCTGTCAAATATGGATTACGTGAACCTAGCCCTGTTGAAAAATTTTGGACCAGAACTTCATGGCTCATACTGGAGGTATTTGCATGAACAAATGTTTGTGGCTGAACTTACATCTTTTCAGACCAAGAACATGGTATAAATTGAAGTTAATAGTTATTCTCACAGACAAAAGGTCTTGCTGGTAAAACCCTACTTTTGCTTGTTCTAAGCTTAAGAACAGTGATCTGCATTATGCGTTTTTAATATCAACTCTTAGAGAATATAATTAATATGTGAAAGCTGGCGCATCTTCCAGACATCATGGTTGAATATTTCCAAAGAGTCATAAAGGAAGTCCAAGATTGCTGTCTCTTGCCACCACGTTTCTGCTAGTTCTATAACTGTTCTCAGATCCAAATTCTAAAATATCCATTTTATTATACCATTTCCACACTCAAAACCTTTCTTAGGAAGTGAAGATGTTCTGTGTCTAGTTATGATGACATTTTTCCTTTAAGTCAAAGCCCCCAAGCCCTACTGTGATTCAGATGGGCCAGTCTGCTTGTGCTCACTTCTCCATGTACAGAGATGCCCTGCTTCCTATTATTCTAGGCCATTTCCCAAGTTAGAGTGTCCTTATACCCTCTTACTGAAATACCTTCCTTATTCTTTTACTGAAAATAGACTTAAAGAAAAACAACTCCAAAATAAAAAACCCAATATATTTGGATTATGGTTTCTCCTCCCCCAAATCCTTTGAGATCTTCCCACCTCCCCTCCCATTGAAATCCACACTTTTTCTGTCTCTCATTAGAAAACAAACCAGTATCTAAATAATAATAATAAGATAAAGCAACAAAACTAAAAACAGAAACCTAAATGAAATAAGATATAGCTAACAAGCAAACAAAACAAAAAGAGCTAAAGGAAAAGCACAAGAAGCATGTATAGACTCAAAGGTACACACAGAAATCCCATCAAAACACAAAGCTGGAAGCCATAGTATATATTCAAAGGACCTGTAAGGTTAACACAAGGAAAAGAAATACCTTGACAAAACAATATGAGAAAAAGAACCATCATAGAAGATCTGTTGACTTTATTTTGTGTTGGTCATCTACTGCTGGTCATACAGTCTGGCCTTTAAGAGTGATTTATATCCTTAGTGGGACTCCATTGGAGAGAACTAATTTTCCATTTGTGAATGGGTATCAAAATGACATTGTCAAATAAATGGGGAGATTGGGCCTAACTGGACATATTTTATCACTAAATGAAGCTTTTAGTGCTGGGAATGGATTACATCTAATTGATTTGTTGGCCAAATGAGTCCTAAGGGAACCCCCTAACAATTCAAACTATTGACAAGGCCATTGGTTGCTCTCCTACATGGCTCACTGAACATTGGTGAAATTGAACTGGTGACTACCTAAAGCCTTCACTCCTATGATTTAATGTTTATGGCACTGGATGGTCCTCTGCAGGCTATCAAAGGAGAAGGGTAAACACCAACCCAGCTACAAAATCTTTGATTTGCAGTGATGATCTGACTGTAAGATATTCCAATGCTGAAGTGGCTCATAGCTTCTGAGAGTACCCAAACGATATGAGATTGGACTTAAGACCCACTCCATGAGGTAGAACCCATTCCTGAACCCACTTGGGTGACCAAGAAAATTGAGACCAGAGAGACCAGGAACCTAGGAGAAGACCAAATACTACTGTTCTGTTAAAGGAACATAGCAATAAAATGACTTCTAGTGACATTCTGCTGTACTCATAGATCAGTGTCTTCCTCATTCATCTATCAGAGAAACTTCCTCTTTCAGCACATGAAAACAAATACAGAGAGCCACAGCCAGGCAATATGCAGAGAGTGAGCTACCTTAGAACACTCAATCTTAGAGGGAATGTCTCCATAAAATCTCCAGTGCTCAGGGAACCCTGTGAAAAGGAAGTGGAAAGAAAGTAAGAACCAGTGGGAATGGAAGACTCCAAGGAAACAGGGCCTTTCAGTCACTGGAGGACAGACACACATATAAACTGACAGAGTCTGTCAGCGTGTACAGGGCCTGCACAGCTTTAAACCATATTGGGGCCCACCACTGAGAGGGGGAGTGGACACAGGCCCCCATCTCTAACCCAGAAGCCATCACATCTTAAACTTGAAAATAATCAGAAATTCTCATTTGAATCATAGCAAATCATTTTTTATAAATTCCTTCACAATAAACTGATCTCCATAAAGTCTGAGAATGTTCAGTTTCTTATGGCTACAGTCTATCAGAATTGTCTATGTACTTTGCTTCTTCTGTGTGAAGAGGCATCAATACTTTTTTTAATCTCAAAGAATGAAATGAAATGAGAAGTCAAGAGTGCAGAAATGCGTATGTAAGTTCTGAGAAGCAGGAAAAGTAAAGACAGTTAAACGTGGATTCATTTCACAATCTCTTGCTAAAGTATCATTTAATTTGAATGCCCTGTGATATATGTTTGAGTATCAAATATCTCTTATAGGCTCATGTGTTGAATGCTTTTGGTATATATTTGGGCAGTTAAGACAACTTTTGGAAGTGGGGTCCTGTTTTGGGATGTGGGCCACTGGAGTTATACTTTTGAAAGTTATGTCTGGTCCTGATTGGCTCTTCTCTTTCCATTTCCTGTTGACAATGAGGGAAACAGCCTTCTCACTTGCCCTGATTGGCATAACTCAATTCACCATGGAGCCAGAGTCAATGAAACCAAAGCTAAGAGTAAAATCTCTACAGTCATGAGCCAAAACAGATCCTCAATCCCTTCAGTCAGCTCTTTCATATACTTGGTCACAGCAATGATAAACTCACCACTACATTTCTGCCCTTGTTTATTCCTAGAAATTAAGGGGATCATTCGGTTTTATTTAATTCTAAATAAAAGGTGGTCATTAGACAAAGAAAAGGAAAGGGAAGATGCTGTTTCACTTAACTGAAAGAATAAAATAAACTTCCAATTAAGAGTATGACCATGTTTTCAACTTTAGTGGCTGTATCAATTGATGTCAGCACTATTTATGTGGAAAATTGGATTGGCATAGAATAATTGATTCTGTAGTTTACTGATAGAACAAAGTGGCCTCCCCAGCATACTCATACAATTAACCAGAGCTGAAAAATACCATAAAATGCAGGAAAGGTATTTCAAAACTTGCAAGTGAAGCAATACAGGGTGTAAGAAAAGGACATTTTTGATATTTTTCAAATTTAACCTGATGATGATTAGCTTCTAGTGAAATGTTCATATTGGCTAAAAAAGGGGAAGAAGCAAAAAAAGTAATTTTGGCTTGTTGCTTTTCTGTCATCACTTTGGGATTAGGAAGGCTTTGTTTCTCTAATATTCCATGGGTAGTGATCCAGAACATCTGAAACTAGATATGGTGCCTTAGAAAGAGTCCCCTGGAGGATGCTTCTTCCTAAGTAGCCTGGAACTGTGTCCATTTCCCCCAATGAGTTGTTCACTTCTCTCCTTCTTTAGATGTTTAGCATAACTTCAGATAAGATTAAAATAATGAAAATGTTCTGGGCAAAAAGATTTGCTTTTAACTACAATCAAAAAGTTTTCCAACAACTAAAAATGATGGCCTTTTAAATTGCTAAGTGGTGGAAACACGGATTCCCTCAAATTTTGTCACTTTCTTTTGTGAGAATGCTGTCCTTAGGTAGACATAAACAATATCTTCCTCATCTTAGGAGGTCCCCCACACAAAACTACAATTCTACAAAGTTAAACCTGTCAAAATAATGAGTATATTGGGTTTACTTGTAGATTATGGATGAGGGAATGCCTATGGGACAGTGGGTGACCCCAAAGAAACTGCATTGCAAAGTTCCCACTGCATCAATGTCTTCTCCATAGCATATAGATGGGTCCCTTCTTTAACATTCCCCAGCCTATGTACCCTGGCACAGAGGTTCTCAACCTATGGATCACATATCAGATGTCCTGCATATCAGATATTTACATTACGATTCATAACAGCAACTGAATTACCATTATGAAGTAGCAACAAAATAAATTTATGGTTGGGGGGAGTCACCACAACTTGAGGATTAGAAAGGTAGAGAACCAGTGGTCTAACTTTTCTCTGAGACACCTTTCTCCTATGAGGGTATATCAACAATCAAAAGCCCATGGTTCTTGGAAGTAGGCATAGGCATAATGCCTATGCGATTCTTCACACCAAAAGATCAAATGTCCATAAGAGATGATTTAGATGAATAGTTATAAAAGCACATTTATTGTTTAGAATTCTACATGTGCGAATTCTACACATTTTCCTCTTTTATTGAATTTTTTGAGATGTCTTCCTGCATAACCATTTTAGCTTGGAGCTCATGATCTTTCTGCTTATTTGTCTCCAGCATTGGAATTAATTTAGCACCCATGCCTCGCTTATGTGAATATTACATAACATTGTACATTTCTTTCTACTCTCAATGATCCTTTCAGTAAATCATAAAGAAGGGTCTTAGGAGATTGTAGTAGCATAAAAGATAAGCACAACTCCTAGTTTTATTGGAATTTTAAAAAGCTTTCTGAAATACAAAATGTATTGGTGAGGGGATTTTTCTTATGCATATGGGATAATATGTCTGAATTTAAAAAATAATTTTTTGAGAACCTAAACTGGAGCACACATTTATCTTTAGTTAACTCTTCGTATCACTTATGGAAAGAAAGATGCAACTTAATTGTGAACTGTAGCAAATATGGATTTCATAATTATGTTTTTAAATTAGTGTAATTGAGTGGATGTTATCACATTGAAAATGTTTTTGAGTTGTAGTAGTTATATTAAGGCATGTTAATAAATATCACAATGATCACAATTCAAGAAACTTAAATATTGATTAAATTTCTATTATTTGAGAACACCTTTTCTATTCCCTTTCTTCTCCTTTGAGATGCTTATCATTTGTAGTTTCATTGCTTAAATACAAATTTTTCTGGCCACTGAAAGTCATGAGTAAAATGAATACCACCTGTGATTTATCTTTCTGTCTCACACTATGAGAAAATCAGAGTATTTTTTGCTCTTGCTGAGAACACAGGCTTGGTTCTCAGCACATAGTAGGTGGCTCACAGCTGACTGTCATTCCAGTTTTAGGATATCCAACACCCTCTCTTGACCTCTTCAGGCATCACACATGTGTAAGCCACATAAACATTTAGGTACACACACATATGTACACACATATATATATGTGTATATATATATACATATATACACACACACACATCTTTAAAATTCCCTCCTTTGGGGCTAGAAAGAAGGCTCAGTGCTTTAGGGTGTATACTGCTGTTACAGAGAACCTGAGTTCAGTTTCTGGCATCCATACTGAGCAGTTTACAATGCCTTTACTCCAGCTCTAGTGGATATAACACCTCCTTTGGCCCCCTTTGACACTGCATTTACATGCACAAACCCACATTTTTTTGCAATCACAGGTCTGGAGAGGCTGAGGTGGGAAATTGGTGAGTTTAAGTAATAGTAATACCCCAAGATAGAACAACAACAAAAATTTACCTCCTTCAAAATAACCCAACAAATCCCACTGCCAAATCTTCAGACGTTTCTATCCTAGTTTTCTGAGTCTCAAATGTAAATCCCAATCACCTGAAAAGAGCACCAATAAAAGGAAAAGACATTTGGTGCTTTTATTAAAGTAAAAGAACTTTTATTTTAACCATGGTTTTTTGTATTCTTCTTCCTAATGGAGAGATTTATTACTCAAAGAAATTAGTAGCCACATGCAGGGAAAAGGCTTCATGTTTAATTACCATTTCACATACAATTACAGTCCATTATTTCAGTGGTTCCATAAGTAAGATGAAACCCAAGGGAGTTCATGTTACTGCAAATACTATGAATAACTGAGCCCCTAGGGAGGAACAGCTATTATAATGCTTTGTGGCCCCCCCAAAGAACCATACTATATAAAAAAAGATATGAAGTATGCCTGTGGTATTAAATTTTCATGGGACAAGGTGATCAACCAGAGGAGAAAATGTCTACAGAGTTTTCATTAGGGAATGATAATGAAAAAAATGAAAAGAGGTTGAGAATGTCTCCTATATTCCAAGCATGACATACAAGTCAATTTTAAGTCATTTTTCAGACATTATGTTTAAAGCCCAAATCAGAACATGTGTTTCTCAATTCTATTAAATGTGTGTTTTCCAGCACCAATGGGTCTCTTCTTTTATGCTACAGGCTTTATGCTGGTCAGATCATGGGCTTTAGAACCAAGCAGATGTATCAAGTTGGCAATCACCTTGTCCCATGAAAATCTAATACCACAGGCATATTTCATATCTTTTTTATATAGTATGGTTCTTTGGGGGGCCACAAAGCATTATAATAGCTTTTCCTCCCTGGGGGGGTACTATGGATGCCTGATATTGTAGGAGAGTGACTGTTGTTAGCTTACCTTCCCACACCCACCCCATCACTAGCTAGAGGAGTAGGCGGGACAGAAAAGCAGAGTTTTGGGTGTGTACAACTTCTGTCTGGATTCTGGTTCAATTGTTTGTATGAGAGAACTAGGGCAAGTTACAGAACCTTGGTGATCTCCAGCTTGCTCTTCAGAAAAATGGGATGGCAATTCCCAGCTCAGAAAATGTTCTTGTGGAAAAGGGATGTTGTCTTTAAAGTACCAACTTTAGGAGGCAGAGTTCAGAGTCTCAGTCCCTCTTCATCTCTTCTACAGGTGCACTGCTAGCCTCTAGCCTTCCTAGAAGGCTGACAAGAGCCTGAACTTTTAGAAACTGTACCTGGTACAAATACTGAGTTGCTGGGGTATGTGGGTTTTTTTTTTTTGTCTGTGAAAAGAGAGCACTCATTTCTAACTTTGATCTTTTCAGTCTGTGGCTTTGTGACACCTTAGAAGGCACTCCCAAAAACTTGAAAAACTTAATCATATCTGCTACTTTCAAATCATGCTGCCCAAATTTAATAATTTTTATTTCTTTTTAGCATTTACACCTTTTTAGGGATGTGAATTTCAAAAGTTAAGAATCAAAGGTTGCACCAACAAGAAGAGGTTTTGTTTGGACTAAGAACTATGTTCCTTAGTGATTTCCTCCTCATCATCATTTTTTTTTCTGGAAATGTTAATGAAGGAACTTAGCTGTGTTTCTAATTTTACTTTGTTTCCAGCTTTTGTAGAGTGGAAATATAAATGTTATTCAATAATGAAAGCTTATTTTTTCATACACAAATAGAATGTATTTATATCATATCCACTCTCCTCCACACCCCCTTCCTAATTTCATTATTATTTCTTCTTTTTTCTCTGATTCTCTTTCATTTTCTTCTGGATCCACTGAGTCTACTTAGCACTGCCCAAATGCACATAAGAGTAGCACACCATCCACAGGATCATGAACCACACCACTGGAGAAAACTTTTTCTCCTCCATGGCCATTAATAAACCATAGCTTCTCAAGCAGGAATAGGATGCATAAGCCCCTTAATTCTGGAGTGTTGTTGGTTTGATCTTGTGCAGGATCTCATGAGCCTCAACATACTGGAGTGTTGATTGGTTTGATCTTGTGCTGGCTCTCACATCTGCTGTAAGTTCATAAGTGCCATGGTCCTTTAATATCTAGGAGATATTATGTCATAGCAATCTTTTCTGAACTCTGGTTCTTACAATCTTTTTTCCCATCCTTCTGCAATGTTTTCTGTGCCTTGGGAGTTGATGGGGTATGGAAGCTCACGCAAGGTACAGTAAACCTAGTTGAGAGTCCTTGGCTGGGTAATCTACAGGCTGGACTGCTATTATTTTGTTAAAGTACACACTACCAAATGGCTTTCTGTGCTAAGGACTATTTTAAGGAATAAAACACTCAGGGAAGTGATTTGTGTGTGCTAAAGTGGGGTTGTCTCTTGGCATGTCTTAGTAACATTTTGTGTAGGAAAGTGTGTGAGTTACTGCAGAGCAGAGAAAGACAGAGCTCTGAGAAGCAAGGATCACAGACATTGCACAGAACATTGAACTGTTTATTTAGGTGGAGAGCAAGGGAAAAAACAAAAAGATAGCTCCAAAGCCCTTTTGGACTGAAGACAGTACACCCCATAGACACATAGTATTGGTGCCTGCCTAAGTTATTTGAGATTCTTTCAAACAAATAAAAAATCGCTAACAATTCTGCAACAAATAGTCATGTGTCTACAATTAGACAAAAGAAATGTTACAAACCTGGCTGGTATTCCTCGTGTCTCTTTTCCTCATGGTGATCCCTTCCCAAGACAGGAATACACTCTTCTGAATTTGTTCTTTCCCCTCCCATGCATTCCTTTGTCTTTTTGGAATTTGCATCCATATATTTCTGATAGCATTATTCTGAAGCCTTTATGTTTATAAGATGGATATCGCAGCACAGTTTTTTTCTAAAACTCATTTTATTTTACCTCATAGTATGATATTTATTTTATGCCTTTTGAATGTTGCATAATAGTTTCAATTGTTAAGTAATTTATATGTAATTGTGTATTCTTTTATATTACATTGTGCATTTATCATTTTTAGTAGAAATAATATATTTTCACTGACTTATATATTTATAAACTATATTCAAGATGGTAGGCTTACAGTGCATTAACAAATGAACTACTACTCAGCTATCAGAAACAAGGAAATTATGCAATTTGCAGCCAAATGGATAGAACTAGAAAAGCTCATCCTGAGTGAGCTAACCCAGACTCAGAAGGATGCACATGGGATCTATGCACTTATAGTCAGATTTTAGCTATATAGTACAGGATATCTATACTACAATCAATGCACCAAAGGGAACATGGACATAGACTTTTTTGTTTGTTTGTTTTCTCTCCCTGTCATTGAGACACTTTTCCCTGGTGGTACTGCCTTGTAGGCCTCCAGTGTATGAGGAGGCTCTTGGCCCTCATATGACTGCTGATGAACTGGGTCGGGGGAATGTTACATAGGGACACTCCACTCCAGAGGAATGGGATGGAAGGGTTAGGGGGTAGAGGGTGGGAGGGCAGGACTGGGAAGGGCAGAAAGAGGACACCATGATGGAGATGTAATCTGAAGCAATAAATAAATAAATTAAAAAATTTCTTTTTGAAATAATTCATAATGAAATGTGAATTATCTCTTCATTAAATCCTTTATTTCTTTTTATTTCTTTCTTTCCTTTTTTGTGGAAGACACTGTCTTATCGGTTGCCAGCATGAATGCTCAAGAACTCTCTCTGTAGCTCAGACAGGCTCCAAGTCATGGTAATGTGGCTTCAGATTCCTAAATGCTGGGATTATAGGCATGAGCCAGGACATCAGGCTTTATTTATGAACACACACACACACACACACACACACACACACACACACACACTCACGTGTGCATGTGAGTGTGTGTATGCACATATGTACGTATGTATGCTTCTTCCTAAATTAGATAATCTAAAAGAAGTGGATGACTTCTAGGTTCCCTAAATTTTGTTTTAACCACTAAACGTAAACCAAGAATAGATCAACAACTTAAACAAACCCTTAATATTAAAGATGACTGAAACAGTAATACAAAGTTTCTGCCAGAAAAGCAGCTTGGGCCCAGTTGGAATCACAACAGAATTTGATAATACTTTCAAAGATGATCCATAGCCAATATTCCTTAAGTTATTAAAAAGAAAAGAAACAGAAGGACTCATTCCAAATCTTTAAGCCATTATTAGATTAATATGAAAACACAGCTGAAGACACAACAAAAAAAGAAAACTACATACTGAACATGATGGTACACACCTTCAGTCCCAGCAATTGGGAGGCAGATGGAGGCAAATCTCTGAGAATAATGACACTGAATTTCCAACAGAGAAAGTGACACTTTCTGTAAGCATGGAAGAGACACAGACTTCTGTCCAAAAAGGACAAAACTTGGAAGCAGGTAAGTTGACAGCCTAGCTCTGCCAAGACAGGGTAGGCAAGTCCTTCATAATTCCTGCTCTACAATCAATGTCTGTCAGAGAAATGGGGCCAAATGGCTGAAGACTGATGCTGTAATGTATGGAGAGAAAATGGGAACTGTCCAGGCAGCCACTGGTATGTCATTTCTTAGTTTTGGAAGCTGCAGGCCCTGCACTTCCTATATAATCAAATATATTTATCCCTCTCAGGTCTCTGAGGTGGTTGAAGAATAGATAGCTAGAGTCTCATAGTTAAATTTTGAGTTGTTTAGGAATCAAGAGGGTGTTCTGGATTGAAGAAGATGTTTTTAGAATTGTGATGCAAGTTAGTATGAAATCTGAGTTAGATATAGAACTTTAAACTCATGGAGACGGTTAGATAGTAGAATGTTAAAGTCAGGTGCCAAATACATATGGACTGGACATTGGGAATGTATGCTAAGCCATATAACTCATATAATTTTGGCCTATTTATTTGTGTTGTTTTGTATTATATTTATAGTTATAAGAAAAAGAACCATTTGTTGGACTGAAAAGGAGAGCTGTTGGGTGGAAAAAGAAATACCCTAAACTAAAAAAAAAGAAGGGAAGAGGATGGGGAGTTGAGGGGGAGGAGGGTGGAAGGGTGGGACTGGAGGGGGGGTAGGGAGGGGATTGTGATTGAGATGTAACTTGAAGAAATAAAAAATAAATTACTAAAAAAACTCAAAAAAGAGAGATACAATGGGAAATTCAAAGACTGACAAAGCTTAGTGTTCACATCTCTGTATTTTCACAGTACTTTGAGCAAGTGACACTTAAGCATTTATTACATCATGTATCATTGTGATTGTTTATTTATATATTTATATGTCTGTCTATGTCATAAGACTGTGAGATCCTCTGTGGAAGGTTGTTGAGGGAAGGTCTAATATCATTGCTTCTGATAGGCTGATTTCAATGCTGAGATCCGGTTACCACCTCTTCTGAGGCATTCTCTTGATTGGTTAATAAAAGTTGCTGATGACCAATTAGCTGGGCAGAAGGTGGGATTTCCTGAGATTAGAACAGAAACCCTGTGCTTTAGAGAGAGGATCCCTTTTTCTTCCAGGAGACACAGAAGGAAAGAGACATCTTTGTAATCACAGGCACATGGCGGTTTGGGATTAGGTGATCCGGGTTAATTTAGAGTAGGTAATTGAGAGTCTTCCCAGCTAAGGGCTAAGTGTTAAAACATTAAAAGGCCTTGGTATATTTAATTATTGGGGAAAGGACTGCAGTGGCTCATTGGCCCTCAGTCCAAGCAGTCCTGAGCTGTTGGACTCCCAGACTCCCGGACTCCCCTTGAACCCAGGTGAATCTCCCACCAAGGCTGGTAATTCTACTGGCCTAATATAACAACTTATATTTGTTAAAAGAGTTTAGGTTATAGTTGGTGTAGGCCACCCTTGGTCCTGGGGCTCTTTCCCCAGGACAAATCAGGCAACCGGTTAAGGCACATGGGCCAGTCTGCCTGTTCCTTGGCCAGGCTGCTGGCTGCTCCACAGGCTTAATGTTATAGTTTATACTTACTAATAACTACAATAATTAATTAAATTGCAGTTTCAGAAGGTCACGGATGTTATTCATTAGCTTCTTGGTGTTGCTTGATATGGTACTGGGTACACAGTCCTCCATCAGGAAATTTATGTTGGAGAAATACAGAAAACAAAGAAGAAAATCATATACACTTTCACTAAACACAGGCACATCTTCTTTCTGTGTATTTCAGCAGAGTAGGGTGGTGGTGTCTTTGGAAACCTTATTGCCTACTGATCCAGCATTGTGGGAATACACCTGTATAAAACTGTAACAATAGCCCCTTGCTGTTATCACACAGTATACCACTACCCCAGGGGCATTACATTTCTGCGGGCCTGTTTTCTTTAGTACCCTGATGTGCTCTAGGACATGATCCCAGGAATAAATTGTCCATCTAATCTAACCTGAATTCAGGGAAGGGCTGCATTAGGACTTTTTTTTTCCTGAGTGGAGAGAGAATTCATTGGCAAGCTCACATGAAAATATTCCATTTCTCAAATGATCCCATCTGCAAATGAAATCCATGATTATTATTTATTATTTGTTGAACACAAGCTGTGTGCTTAGTGTTATTTAAAAAAAAGAGAGATGGAGAAGAACACAAACCACAAGGGACCACATGGTCCATGCCTTATGGCTTAACAATCTATACACAACATAGCATGCAATTCATCTATGACAAGATTGAAAAAACGATGAAGCAGCAGCACTCTGGGATCTTTTTATGAGTATAGAAAACTTATACAAGATATTTTGACTGAAAAAATTATCTAAATGATCAATTTTCAGGAGGAACAGCTAAAGAGAAAAGGGGTGGTGAAATGACAGATAGGATTCCAGAGTGAGGCCAAACATTTACCTATATGACACTGGTGAGAAACCAGTTGATTTGTGCTAGGGAAGGATGCCCACATGCATAGAGTTTGATGCCAGCATGTGAATGTACCTTCACGTGAGTATCTGCTGTCACAAAGAGTCATCATAGGTTTTTCTATTTATGTGAAGATGTGTGCTGAACCAGCAAGCATAAATGAATAGGTAGACTAACGCTATGGAGAGTTCATGGAGAGTTTGCCAAACTTATTGCACGTTGCTTAAATGCAAGGAAATAACAGAATGTGCAAGGGCTTCCTGACAAAGAGCAGAAGATTGGATTAGGCATGCAGAAAGCTAATGGTTTTTCTCTAAAACAACAGGGCATTGGAAAGCATTTGTTACAGAAATCAGGCTTAAGGAGGCTTAGAGTGAGATATGCACATCTGAAATTGTTTCCAAATACATATTTGGGGGAAGAGAATATGAAGTTTTATAGGCTGGAAGGAGAGGCTGCCATGCAGTTACCCGAAAACCTGTGTGGAAACTGCAGCATTTCCATCAGCTCATCACATGACGTCCATCTTTCTCTACATTCAGGAGTTCAGCACTGCAGAGTGCTCTGCCTGGGACACACTGTGAGCTCAGGCCTTTTCTCCCTGATGCATTTATTGATGAAGTTTTTGTGTCCTAGCTTTTAATATTTACAGCCAATAACTGCTTACTCACAGCACATCAGAAGCTCTTGTTCTTGCTCATGCTTCTTCTGATGGGCCTTTGACTTGTGTGGGTCGGCATGGTTCAATATCTTAAACCTACCTCCTGGGACTGATGTGAGCTTCAGGTCCCTGATCATCTTTCTTGTCTTTCTGACATGAAAGTAACACAGCCACAGATGGTTCTCTTCCTGATAAAAGGGAAAGGATATGACAGGAAGCCTTGGGTAGTATGAATTCATAGTGTTTATCCTATAGTCTGAGACATGTACAAAACATGTAATTATTTCTTGCCTAGTGAACTTTCTACCATTTTTTTCTTCCCCTTTGCCCTGACCACATTTCCAATTATAATGTTCTCTATCTTCCATCTCAGGTAATTCATTTTCTTCTAAAAAATTGTGAGCCCAGGTGAACTTTCAAGTATAATGCCTTCATGATGATTATTTCCTCTGAATTATCTGTGTTCTATTCATTTTGTTAAAATCAATTCTCTCTCTCTCTCTCTCTCTCTCTCTCTGTGTGTGTGTGTGTGTGTGTGTGTGTGTGTGTGTGTGTGTGTGTGTGAAGAACTCTCTCTTTGTTCCTGGCATTCCTGCTTTCTATAATTATTATACTTCTCTTCAATGGCTCCAAACTTTCTTCAACTATAGAATTTACTTTTATTTAGAGCAACAGAAGAATGAACATGCCATATATATATGTATATGTGTGTCTGTCTTTATATGTATATGTATATATATATATACATATACATATAAACATATATACATATATACATATACTATATATATACACATATATACATATATACATATACTATATATATATATATATATATATATATATATATATATATATATATATAGTCTTTAGGCTTATTATACTGCTAAAACTGACCAGGTTTCATAGTCTTCAGGAAATTCTTGTCTGATGCTATAGATTGAAAATGACCAGGTAAACAAGGAAAGGGAGATGACAGTAAGTTGGGGAGGGAAAGAACAAGCTGGACAGCACAAGGATAAGCTAGTGTCCATGAGCAGAACCCCAGACATGGTGATTTTTCTCTTGTTCCTTAGTAACATGAGAAGTCAGGGATCCTGTAGCAATCAGGATTCTTTATTGCAGAATGAAATATATTCTCAGTACAGGATTCAGAGAAGCTGAGTAAGTATCTGGGAGAATAGAGAAGTTACAGGCTTGCCTTCTGCCTCATGTCACCTGATAAATGACATGTGTTAGCTATAAACAGCTGCTGCTTCCCTCTTGTCCCCCAAATTTCCCAAGAGGTTCTCATAATCTACTCTAACTAAGTATGTATAGTAAAGAGTATTCTGGGAAATGTAGTTTTCCAGTAATATGACATTTTATAGACTCACTGCCATTCACCCTTTGTCAATTTGCATCAACATGTAGTTCAGCAAATCACAGTTTAAACTCAGTGTCAGAAAGATAATTTGCTTATGTTTCTGCCTCATACACAATTATGGCAGGAATAGCTTGTCATGTAGCATCTGTGGCCTCAGACCATCCATCTGTTTCATGAGCCAGATAGGAGAGCCAAGGATGGTTGTGCTAGCAATGGAACCCTGAATCTTTCCAGTTTTTCATGACATCACTCTCTAGAATCCCTCCAGGAATGGGGTATCGGTCCTGGTCTACTTCTTTAGACATAGGCAGATCTACTCCATGGTCTTTCTTCCCACTGTTGCTCAGGAACCAATGTATGGGTTTTATTTCTGATTGCTGAGAATGGTAACCCAAATATGTACTGAGGAAATGACCAAGGGATTAAGGGCTTTGGCTGATGTTCCATTCTTGCTGGTGAACTCCAGTGGACATTCTGGATGCAAAAGAATTAGTGTTAGTTCAGAGCCAGGATCTAACAAGATCCCCGAACCTAATTTTTTCTCATTTCCCAATGCAAGGATCACACTAGAAACAGCTAAGGTTTTCTGTGGGGAAAGGCTTAGCAGTGTAAGTTTCGCACAGTGTAGCCAAAATTTATATATGTTGATTGTATGTCTTGCTATTTTGATAATAGCGATTAGAAGATCTAAACATTTCTAGGTGAGTTATTAGAGTATTTTAAAGACAGCCTCAAGCTCGTTACAAATAAGGATAATATGCCTTCTTCCTTTCTTATTTGCATCTCTTTTATTTTTTCCTTTTGCCTTATTGTGCTAAGATTTCAAGGATTACACTGATTAGAATGAAGACAGTGGCCACTCTTGCCCTGTTTCTGATTACAGAAGGAGTGGATTT
This sequence comes from Lophiomys imhausi, assembly GCA_907164525.1. Classification (NCBI taxonomy): domain Eukaryota; kingdom Metazoa; phylum Chordata; class Mammalia; order Rodentia; family Muridae; genus Lophiomys; species Lophiomys imhausi. The sequence goes on from CAJQZJ010004763.1 coordinate 5,849,621, forward strand.
AATTTTCCCCTGTTTAGTAAAATGCTGCAAAATGGGTCCATGTTGGGTTTGTGTGTGTGTGTATGTTAGAGAGGGAGAGGTAGAGGGAGGGAGAGGGGGGGGAGGGAGAGAGAGGACTTTTATTATGTTGATGTACATTTCTTCCATTCCTCTTTTCTTTAGGATTTTAGTATGAAATGACGATGACCTTGACCTTTGTCAGAGACATTTCTGCTCTGAATGAGATGATCATGTTGTTTTCTGCCCTTTATGTCAATTTGCGCACTCTGGTATTTTTATTGGTTCATGTATATCAAGCCATCCTTACATCCCTGCAATAAAATCAACTTAGTCACTCTGTATAATATTCTTAATGTGTTGTTGAGTTTAGTTTGTGAGTATTTTGTTGAGATTTTAGTATCTGTATTCATTGGGGAAGTGGTCTATAGTATTTGTTGTTGTTTGGCCTTATTCAATTTTGATAACATGGTAGTAAGTGCTTGGCTAGCAGAAGTGTAGTCTTTCAGCAGGAAACTATCCATCAATCGCAAGAGTACAGGAGCGAATCTTTCATCTAGGAATAAATGAACAAATAAAGGCAAAGTAGGAGAGAACCACACATGTCCAAATCAGAGATCAATAACCCCCTAGAATGAATAGACAAGAAAAAAAAAGAATAAATGGTAACACAATCAACCACAGAAACAACCTAAATTAGTGTTATAAAAACCTTAAAACCACTCTCAATTATAACCTTAAAAGTAAATGTTCTTAACAAAGTAATAAAAAGCATAGAGTAGCCTTTTTCAATTAAAAAGAAAGATCCAACTATAGAAAAGGACATAAGAGAAAAAAGAATTAAATTAAAAATTTAAAAAAATTTAAAAAGTCATGAACAGATGATAGGTGGAAATGTTGGAAAGAAGAAAAGATAAATATATTAAAAAGCACAACAAACAAAATTATATAAATATAAGAATAGGAATGAAATCTATAAGCTGCTTTAAAAAATAAAAAACAAGAGGGAAGAATATGGCAAAAGAAAATATGCAAGGGCAAAAGAAAAATGTCAATATTGAACAAACCATCCTTAATTCCAAAACAACATATTGGAGCAGGCTTGGAGTTCTTTAACTCATAGCCTGCTGGATAAAAGAGGTGTGAATCAAAGTTGGCGACTTCTGTTTTATCTTGTTTAAATGGATGCTGAGCCCAGGGTGCTAGAGTGTTATGTACTTAACATGGTAGCAATCTCTACAGTTGCTTGTCTTCACTGTATACCAGGACTCACTTCTGGAGTTTGTCTCTTGTGGACCAGGCATGTTGTCACATTCTGTAGAACAAATGGTTCGAACACCCTGGGGGAAGGAGGAGTTTAAAGCTGAATGTGGTAGGCTGTAGGGTATACAGGTAGAGAACAGAGGTACGTTGCCAGAGATGTGTCTCAGTGCTTTTGTATTCTACTCAGTATTGAACACCCCAAAGGCTGGAGTAGATTTCGGGAATAGTGTCCATTGTACTTAAACTTTAGAGTTTTTTGTCTTGTTTGCAATGGAAAAAAAAAAAACTTTTGGAAATTTGGACTTGGTGACTATCTTCTGACTCACGGCTGCCAATATTTAGTATAGGGCTATCTCACTCTGCTGTGGTTGTCCAGCTCTTAGCCAAAGAGCCTGAAGCCCCCTGCCACTTGATCTTCTCACTGTGTATGTGCATCTAAGCCCTACCCCATCCAGCCCCAATCCAATCTCATGCAGCTGTCTCCCACAAGGAGCTGTGGCAGGTTGACCCCAGGCTTCCTGACCTGTGATTATTTCTTCTTAACAAGTCTTAACAAGTGCAACGCCTTCCTAAACAGCAGGTACCCTCTCAAGATAGTGACCGGGTACAGGCTTCGGAGACATGGAATGTGACAATATGGGCTTCCTGTCCACTGCTGATGTGGGTCTGAGGAGTCACTGTCATGCTAGATTCCCCAGATGGACTGAAGCTTGTGACAACTGTGGGCTCATCCTGTGGGTCTCTGTTCACCAAAGTCACCTGACTCACGTCGTGGATGAGGCTTTGCCTTTGCACACTACTGCTGTATAGCAATAGCTGTATGATGGGAAAACATTGTGCTGGGTTGTGTTTCTGTCTCTTAATATTTTCATTAGTCTGATAACCTTGGTAAACTTCTCATGTTCTTCCTCTTTCTGGCTGTTTTTTGTTGATCTGACTCTTTGCCACTATAACACAGAAAGGTAGTCCTTAATTTACCATCTTACTCTGTTTGGTGATGATGATGATGATAATGATGATGATAAATCTTGTCTGAGTAAAAAAGGAAAGATTAAATTACTTTTATTTTTTTAAGTAGGCCTTCCCATTTTTTATCATAGTGAAAGCACAAAACATAAAACACAACATTGTATCTTTTGGAGACAGCATCTCTTTATGTAGCCCTGGTTGTCTTGAAACTTGCTATATAGACCAGGATGGCCTCAACCTCACAGAAATCTTCTTGCCTCTGCCTCCTGAGTGCTGTTATTAAAGGTACAGAACATAAAACTCAGCATTGCAATAAAACTTTAAATGTGCATTGTTGTTGACTATAGATATGCTGTGGGGAAGATCACTATTGATCTTCCCAATTTTTCCACATTCAAGAATATTTATGTATTCACATTTATACATATAGATATACTTTGCACATATTTATATGTTTACATGTGTATCTCTTTGTGTACATTTGATACTATCTAGAGATGTGTCATCTGCCTAGAGTGAAGGATTACTATTTGCCACTTCTTTTCAACCATAATGCTGAATATAAATGTGAAATGAAATGGTATTTATCTTGCTACTTACTACCAGATTAACTTGAGTCAAATGATACAGTAGATATGTTTAAAATCTTTTCAAACTGAACATATTTAAAGAAAACACTTTAGCTTTAAGTAAAGGAAGAAAAACCTGGCACTTTGCAATAATTATGCTAGCCTTTCCAGTAGGAACAAATTATATTTAAATTTTATGTTGTATTTAAATTTTGTGCTTCTAAGTATCAAATGAATGCAACTCAGAGTTTGGTTATGCAAGCATTATGCATCTTCATGTTTGAAGACATTCACTGTGGTTTGAGGAGTTTGAGACAGATGTCAACACATTTCCTCATTCAACAGCAGTTTATGATATTTTTGCCATTGTTATGTAAATTATGTGGTTTTTGGAAGATGCTGGGCATATTTGGTTCATCTTGATTGGTGGCCTGTGAGGTCAGAGCTATTCCATTAATTCAAGTAAATGCATTCATGTGAACTTTTGCATTGATTTTTTTTCCAGTCCAGCATTTCAGACATAAGATGTATAACAGTAATTAGTTGTCTCAGGATGTGCACTGTAGGATCATTGCCTCTGGTGATGGAAGCCCTAAGACATTTGGCTGAGGACTAGTTGTGCAACCTCTCTGGAATGCTCTCCATCTTACATTGGGATATATATGAATGGGATTGCTGCATCTCAAAATGTAGATTTCCTAGTCTTACCTCAAATCTCAGGCCAGATGAATTATGATAACAGAACTAACAGCGCTTTATATCACGTTACCTATGTTTGGTGTTCTGTTTTTGAAAAATATTACAAATGAATAATATTTTGATGAGGAAGTTTCTTTGGCACAGAATATGATTGGCATGTTTCAATATGAACCAGTCACTTATTCCTCAAATGATTTTATGTATTTAACAGGAGATATTATTAATAAGGAAAATATATGTAACCCAAATGCAAAATTGTCACTTCATCTTTATTTTGATGGCAACTTTGCTTGTCACTATTATATCTTTACTCTTTGTGAATTAGTATATTATTCAAATGTGACAGTGAATTGTTCAATCAAACAGTATTTATTCTACACTCTATGTGTTTATTTGTCCTCTTCAGCATTCATCTCTACCTCCTCTGTTCTAGTCAATTCATTATTTCTCTCTTTCACTCAGTAATCATTAGTTGCCTTTTGTCTAATTGATTTCTCTTGGTCAAATTTTCTCATTCTATATGACAACAATAACATCTAATCCAACAAAAGTATTTCTCTTGTAATTGCCTGGACTTCGTAAGTGAAATGGCCCTACAGTTGATGATGATGAAATCTCTTAGCTTCTCTTTAAGTTGCTTTTTCAATACAATTATTATTATTCTTTTTTCATTTTCCTTCATGGTCTTTTTTCCTACAAAGGCACCTTTGCTGAGACTTATCTGCAGCAGATGTGAAGCAAACATCAAAAACATCGTGATCACTACTTTTCATTTGCTTATTCTATCTTTCTTTGTTTCAGTCATCCAGGTTTGAATGGATTGGAGAAGGAAAATGCTTGTAGATTTTTTTTCTTGGCAATTATTTAGATAATCCCTGAAATAAAGTACCAAAGGGTTTCTTGAGGGAAGAATGCTCTAGTACTATAAAGACATGGGTGAAGGAAGTTGCACCCTCTACTTGTGGCAGGACTGAGCTCTTAGCAGGCAATGGGCATATAGAATTTATTTTGCACTTAATTCTATCCCCTAAAGCAAAAGAGTGCATTGTAGGTACCCTGAAAACTGAGCAAATGAGCAAGTTTGTTTCATTTATCCTAGATACGGTATTATGATAGACTATCAAACTATTTTTACTAAGTAAGCAATAAATGAAGTTGGCCATACTCTATTTTTTATTTAAAAGTTTATTTATTAATTCAAGTTACATCTCCATCACAGCCCTCTCCTTCCACCCCTCCCAGTCCCACCCTCTACCCCCTCTCCCAGCTATCCCACTCCTCTGGTGTGGGGCGCCTCCACATATCAGCCCTCCTCAGTTCATCAGACACATGAGGACTAAGAACTTCCTCTTTTTATGTTTATTTATTACTTCAAGTTACATCTTCATCACAGTCCCCTCTGTCCACCCCTCCTGGTCCAACCCTCCCACCCTCTCCCACCTATCCTACTCCTCTAGAGTGGGTTGCCCCTACATATCAGCACCCCCCCTCTCAGTTCAACAGTCATATGAGGGTTAAGAGCTTCCTCTTACACAGGAGGCCTATATGGCAACTCCATTAGGGCACGGTGTTCCACTAACATGTAACAAGGTCTATGTTCCTGTTCCTTTTGGTGTGCTTGTTGTAGTATAGTTATCCTGTACTACATGGATAAAATCCAATTATAAGTGAATAGATGCCATGTGCATCCTTCTGAGTCTGGGTTAGCTCACTCAGGATGAGCTTCTCTAGTTCCATCCATTTGTCTGCAAATTGCATGATTTCCTTCTTTCTGATAGCTGAGTAGTATTCAATTGTATAAAGGTACCACAAATTTTTTATTAATCCTTTTAATCTGGTTGTTTCCAGTTTCTAGCTATTACAAATAAAGCTGCTATGAACATAGATGGGGAGATGAAACTGGGGGCCTACAAGGCAGTTCCACTAGAGTGAAGTGTCCCTCTAACTGGTAACAAAGATCATGTTTCTGTTTCCGGGTCTGTTGATTGTAGGATAGCTATCCTGTACTATATGGCTAAAATTCGTTACCTGCCTCTATTTAGCACATATCATTCTCATAATCTAATCAATGAGAACTAAAATTTCCACATAGTTTGTAACATTGTTCAATAAAGTAAAATTGTCATTAACTTAAGGCAGATATACAGGATGCTAGACCACTGACATAGGGAAATATCTCTACAAACCATGATAATCAGATCTGTTTTTGGCAATGTAAGCAGTAAAACTGGAAAATACTTGAACAACAGCCAAAGAATGAGAGTTAGGCTGAACATCCTGGCTAGTATTTATTTTCTCTTGAAGTAGTTACTAATTATAAACAATGAAGACCCTAGGACAGTAAGGAATAACTTTGAATTTAATTTAAAACCACCACATGACAAACTATACTGCCAGCTATTGCAATGAAAGTATATTTTTTTTTCAGAAAGCATTTATTTATATAGGACATCTTCCAATCATATGAGATTGTTTAGAATGGTTTTATAGAAATATACATAACTATTGTTCAATCAATGAAGTTTTCTGGTTTTATTTTTCTTATGAATTGTTGATGACATGTTCTAGAAATGTTAGCATTAAGCTTTTCCAATTTTAAAATTGCCCAGAATGCAAACCTCTCTAATTTAGTAAACTGAAGAAAGAAAAAAAAATGCGTATTTTCATCCCCTGTGGATTTTAATGAGTATCCTAAACTGGGTTGAGTTTAGAATTTAAAAATGTCATTTTCTGAACTATATTTTAGCTTTAAGTAAAATAGTTTCAGGTAGCTTTTCAAAATAATATAGTATTACTTGCTTGAACAACAGCATGTTAGTAGTCAGTGGTATTAGTTCCACTTTTTACACTCATCTTCCAACTTTTTAGCCGTTCTACTGCTAATTTCATAAGGGAATACAGTTTACCAATTGTTATGGGGTGTAACAAAATGAGTTAATGGTAGTGTCCTTCCACATCTATTTTGCAATCAGCGCTACATGTAGTTTTTGTGAGTTCTATTATTGTTCCTTGCAGCGAATAGTCCCTTGGAGCTGGACAAAGGAATACTGTTTTAGTCAATGAAGTTACATGAGAAATGTTTTGCAATAAGCATAAGTGATCAGTGGTGAATGTCTGCTTCATTTGATGGCATAGCAGGTGAACTCATGGTGTATTGCTTTAACAAACCATACATATTATAGCCATGTACTCTCATGTCTGGCTCAGCCACTTGTGTTTCAATTAGTAAAGACATTAGATGAGGACACTTTTGTAAAGTATTTTAGTGGGATTCGACATTGCCTGGGTAAGTAGATTTATTTACTTGCTCTTTGCGTCAGTCATTAAGACAGAAGTGAACCAGGTGGTGGTAGTTCATGCCTGTTATAACAGCGCTTGGAGGACTGAGGCAAAGCACAGTGAGTTGGCCAGCCTGGGCCTCATAGTAAGACCTGGGTCAAAACTAAGAAAATGACTATGTTCAATGTAATCTTATTCAGGCAAACAATTCAATTTCAACTATGGCAAATGATGATACTTTATTGTATTTACATATAAAAAGGTCCCTAGGTTGCAAAGCCAGATACAATATGGTGTTAGGCATCAGGGTGGCAGTGGTTCTCTCACAATCCATCCACGCCTACTCTTAACATGTATATTTCTCTGTTGATATTCTATATTTTCATAAGTATTTTGAAATAAACAACTTGAGTGAGTAAAGATTTGGGAATTAGTGACTTGGAGAAACAACTTTAAAGTGCTTAAAATATGGATCACATATCACCACTGTTATATGTGTGAGTTATTCTGAATAATAGTCTATTTGAAGAGGTTTATGTTTGTTCCTAGATTTCATTGACACCAAGGCAACAATCATGCAAGCCCTTTGGAATTGAATTATGGTTCCCAAGTCAATCTAATACTGGCTAAACATATACAGACTGTTTTAATAAAGGCAGTTTATGAGACCCTTTAAAAATAACTTCAGATGTATAAACAGTTCAGTCAAAACTATACAGTTTTGACTAGTTTATAGTTTTGATAAACTTTGTTTTTCATATGTTTTGGTTTCAAACTGTTGTTCCATACTGGATTTTAAACAAACTGTCGGTAGGTAGGTTTGGATGTATAAAAGCTATTGTTTAACAGAACATTGCCTATTCTACTTAGGTTGGAGTTTGTTTCTTCTTTCCAAATAAGCTGCTATAAGAAACCAAGGTCAAGGTGTCACTAGTGTCATGTTAATCACATAATCATGTGTGCATTTGGAGCAGGATGGGAAATTGAGGTAGAGAGGAAGTCTTTCATTCTCTTTATTCTCCATGTAGTCTCTCACCCTTGGGTTCCTTCAGGCTTTGACCTGACATGAAGACTGGAAATTCATAGGGACTTACAATTGAGCAAAACTGATGACAGATTCCAAGAGGTGAGAAAAAAAGAGAATCAGGTGGAGATCTGACCTCCAGTTTTCTAGGTGAAATTCATTGCTGTGGATCCTCTCTTTATTAAAATATTTCCTGATGAAGGAAAACTGACACAGGTCAGTGTTCTTTCATTACCTAAGATTGTCTAATATTGTATTTTGTTTTGGAAGAAAGGAGTCAAGGAGCCAGCAAGATGACTCAGTGGGTAAAGGTACTCATGGCAAAGACAGATAGCCTAAAACTGATCCCTGGAATACACATGGTAGAAAGAGAAAAATGGCTCCAACAAATTTTCTTACACACACACACACACACACACACACACACACACACACACACCAAAAAGATAAACAAACAAATAAATAAATGACATGACATAATAAAAAAGAGTCAGACGAGATTGGGTGCGTTCAGGGTGGTATGGCTGTAGACAAAATGCAATTTGCAGCCAAATGGATGGAACTAGAGAAGCTCATCCTGAGTGAGCTAACCCAGACTCAGAAGGATGCACATGGCATCTATTCACTTATAGTAGGATTTTAGCTATATAGTACAGGATGTTGATATTACAACTAACACACCAAAGGGAATGGACATAGACTTTTTATTTTTTTATTTGTTTGTTTTTTAGTTTTCTCTCCCTGGCAATGAGACACTTTTCACTGGTGGTACTGCCTTGTAGGCCCCCAGTGTATGAGCAGGCTCTTGGCCCTCATATGACCTCTGAACTGGGGCGAGGGACTGTTATGTAGGGACACTCCACTCCAGAGGAGTGGGATGGAAGGATTAGGGGGTAAAAAAAAAAATGAAATGTGAAGATTCGGCCTTTTGCTACCAATTGTCATAAACTGTTTAGGATAATTAAGAAATGCAATCTAATAGTCATGCAAGCTTGTCATTTTTTTAGGTACTATGACAGTCTATTATAGTTATTTTCTAAGCTAATCAGAAATCAAGTTGCAAGAGACAAGCAACATTTGCTTATCTAAATATAAGAGATAGATAGGAGGTCTTCAAAAACCTCAAGAGGTCTGCAGAATATGGCATTCAAAGATGTTTTCTTAACTTTAGATTTTTTGATATCGAGACATGTCAGCTCCTGACAGCACCCCCCCATTCTACTCCAAGTAGAAGATAAGCATCAATGAATTTCCAATGGGAGATGATTGAATTAGTGACAAGCCTGTCTCTTGGCAAGAAAACCCCCTTGCTTCAACTGTAGACAGAATGCTGTCCAAAAAGGATAAAACTTGGAAGCAGGTAAGTCGGCAGCCTAGCTCTGCCAAGACAGGGTAAGCAAGTCCTTCATGATTCCTGCTCTAAACCAATGTCTGTCAGAGAAACGGGGCCAAACAGCTGAAGATTGATGCTGTAATGTATGGAGAGAAAATGGGAACTGTCCAGGCAGCCACTGGTATGTCATTTCTTAGTTTTTGAAGCTGTGGGCCCTGCACTTCCTATATAATCAGATATATTTACCCCTTCTCAGGTCTCTGAGGTGGTTGAACAATAAATAGCCAGAGTCTCATAGTTAAATTTTGAGTTGTTTAGGAATCAAGAGGGTGTTCTGTATCAAAGAAGATGTTTTTAAAATTGTGAGGCAAGTTAGTATGAAAGCTGAGTTAGATATAGAACTTTAAACTCATGGAGATGGTTAGATAAGTAGAATGTTAAAGTCAGGTGCCAAATACATATGGACTGGACATTGGGAATGTATGCTAAGCCATATAACTCTCATAATTGTGGCCTATTTATTTCTGTTGGTTTTGTATTGTATTTATTGTTATAAGAGAAAGAACCATTTGTTGAACTGAAAGGGGGGGGGCTGTTGGGAGGAAAAAGATATACCTTAAACTTTAAAAAAGGGAAGAGGATGGGGGATTGAGGGGGAAGAGGGTGGAAGGGTGGGACTGGAGGTGGGAGTAGGGAGGAGATTGTGATTGAGATGTAACTTGAAAAAAATAAAAAAAAGAAAAAAAAAGAGTCAGTAACCTAGTATATTAAATTAGCTTACAATTAAATCTCTAACAAAAAGAACAAGGAATTTGTTCAGAATAGTTATTACAAATACCATTTGATGATAAAAATATACTTTGGTAAGCCTAAACCTGTCTCACATTTTACTAGCTCTTAGTGCTTATTATCCAAAGGGATAAATTAGAGGCATTTGTGTAGTCAACATTTTGGGTTACATATATCAACTTGAAGATGGGTTCCCTTAATTCCTTAAACTCATGTCAGGTACTGGAAAACAGAATCACATCTTGGATTATCTTCCAGAAATTAGATATAGTGTTAGAGATTCCAGTAATTTTGAATAGAGTAGTGTAAGATTTTCCTTCTTGTTTATTTTGTGTCTATTAAATACACACACACACACACACACACACACACACATGTATATATATTGTTGACAGTTTCAAAGTGGTAAGATGACAGTGACTGGCACTGACACACTCGTAGTGACAGGAAAATCAGCTAGGTTACCGCAGAGCTATACTTGCTCTGTGCAGGAGTATGAGAGAGGCACAGGTCGAATCTGGGTTCACCTGGTGAAATCTGAGGCTGTCTAAGCTCCTGTGCTAGACATCTAGGCACTCATAAAAGCAGAACGGCCAGACATGTGATCAGGAGCCCTACCCACTGTCTCCAGAAGACCTCTTCGGTCTGAGTGAAAAAATGCCACAGCTTGCAGCTTCAACTTCCAAAAAGAGGCCCTCCTTGGCTTCCTGAGTTTCCACCTTCCATGCAGTAGTTCCTGCAACCACAAGGTAACCAGCAGAGCCACAGAAACAGTAGGATCAGGGAGATTCTTCCTGGGGATTACAACATGGCAGCAACTGGCTGACCAGCGGGTGGACAAACTAGGATAAGATTGTCCTGAGTCATAGCACTATTGATGGGATAGAGTCCATCTCAGATCCCCCTGCAAGCCCTCAGCGCCCTTGGGCCAGGCACCTAGTCTACAGCATCAAGAGTTCCAGCCCTAATGCAGTGAAGCAGTCCTGGGCTATTGTGCAGGTATCCAAGTAATGCAGGCTGACCTAGTGCACAGTGTTTCTGGCTGAGAAGCACAAACTGCATCTGGGATTCCGAGGGAACTGAAGGGGTAGACCTCATCACAGACTTGTCGCCCAGGCTATGGGAACATTTGAATACCCCATTGGCCATAGTCTGCAGTTGGCTGCCTGCTGACCTCCACCGACCTCACTAGGAAGACTAGCCAGATCTCAGGATCCTGCAGGCTGGACTAACACACCATACCCCAGTCCCTGACCTGAGTACCCAGTTGGGACACAGCAGGACAGGGTGAACTGTGGGTTGCCAACTGAGATACAGTCTCCAACACAAGGCCCCAACCATCTATCATCTTGTGGAGAGCTAAGGGTCACCAAGATCATACAGCCTCCACACCAAAGCTATTTCTTTGGCACCAACTCCATTGGTCACCAGGAACAATCAGATAATGACAACCAGATTGCTAAAGGCCAGCAAATCAAAATCAACAAAAAACAGGGGAAGCTTCAACCAAACTTCAGCTATTCTAGTACAGCAAACCCTGATCACACCACTACAGCTGAAACCCAAGACAATTATGACAAATCTGTACATATGAAAATGATAGAGTCCTTAAAAGAAGAAAATAAATCCTTTAAAAATTTTTTAAAAATCACGATTCAACAGATGAAAGTGGTGGAGAAATCCATTAAAGACATCCTGGAAAATCAATCAAACAGGCGAATGAAAGGAACATGGCCACTAAAGAAATACAGGCAAAGACAATAAGCTGGAGAGGGAAATGAATAAAATGGTTCATGACCTGAAATTAGAAATCTAAGCAATAAATAAAACACAAGCAGAGGCAATCCTGGAGATGGTAACCTTAAGAAAGAGAACAGGAATTACAGACACAAGCATTACCAATAGAATAAGAGATAGGAGACAGAATCTCAGGCATGGAAAACTCAATTGAAGAAATTGGTACCACAGTCAAAGAAAATGAGAAATCTAAAAAAATCCTCATCCATAACATCAAGAAATCAAGGACTCAATAAAAAGAAGGAATCTAAGAATTATAGAAATAGATGAAAGAGAAAACTCCTGACTCCAAGAACCAGAAAACATTTTCAACAAAATCATAGAAGAAAATTCCCCAAATCTAAAGAAAGAGATGCTCATAAACATCCAAGAAGCATACAGAACACCAAATAGATTAGACCAGAAAAGAAATTCTTCCTGCCACATAATAATCAAAACTATAAATGCACAGAACAAAGAAAGAATAGTAAAAGCTGCAAGAGAAAAAAGCCAAGTAATATGATAGACCCATCAGAATTATACCTGATCTCTCTTCAGAAACTTTAAAAGGCAGAAGGTCCTGGTCAGATGTCTAACAAGCCCTAAGAGACCACAAATATCAATCTAGACTACTATACCCAGCAAAACATCCAATCTCAATAGATGGAGAAAAAAGATATTCCACAACAAACTCAATTTTAAGCAATATGTATCCACAAATCCAGTCTTATAGAAGATTCTAGAGGGGAAATTCCAACCCAGAGATGATAACTACACCCAAGATAACACAGGAAACTAATAACTCCACTATCACAAAACCAAAAGAAACACACAAACACACTAGTATCACCTACACCAAAATAACAGGAAATAACAATCAATGCTCATTAATATCTTTCAATATGAATGGACTCAACTTCCCAATAAAAAGACACAGGATTACAGAAAGGAATCATAAACAAGATCCATCATATTGCTGCATACAAGAAACACACACCACCAAAAAAGATAGACTTTACTTCAGAGTAAAGGGCTGGAAAAAGGTTTTCTAAGCAAATGGTCCCAAGAAGCAAGCTGGAGTAGCCATCCTAATATCAAGTAAAATAGACTTTCAACCAAAATTAATCAAAACATCTACTGAAGGACACTATATGTATCAAAGAAAAAATTCATCAAGATAACATCTCAATAATGAACATCTATACCTCAAATAAAAGTGCATCAACATTTGTAAAAGAAATATTACTAAAATTTACACCATACACTGATCCCCTCAAATCAATAGTAGGAGATTTCAATACCCCACTCATAACAATGAACAGATCATCAAGACAGAAACAAAAATGAGAAATAATGAAACTAATAGAGGTCATGAACCAAATGGACCTAACAGATATCTGCAGAATGTTTTACCCAAACACAAAAGAATATACCTTGTTCTCAGCACCTCATGTAACCTTCTCCAAAATTGACCATAGAGTTGGTCACAAAGCAAGCCTCAAATGATGCAATAAAATTGAAATAACCCCTTGTATCTTATTAGATCTTCATGGATCAAAGCTGCACTTCACCAACAATGGAAATAACAAAAACCCGACATATTCATGGAAACTGAACAACTCAAATAATCAGGGATCAAATAAAGAAGGAAATTAAAGACTTGCTAAAATTTAATGAAAACAAAGGCACAACATATTCAAACTTATGGGACACATGAAAGTAGTACTAAGAAGAAACTTCATAGTACTAAATGCCTTCAGAAAGAAATTGGGAAAAGCTTATATTAGCATTTTAGCAACACAACTGAAAGCTCTAGAAAAAAGAAGCAAACACTCTGAAGAGGAGCAGATGGCTGGAAATCATCAAACTCAGGGCTGAAATCAATACCATAGAAACAAAGAATAATACAAAAAGATGACAAAAGTAAGAGTTGGTTCGTTGAGAAAATCAACAAAGTAGACAAACCCTTAGCCAAACTAACTAAAGGACAGAAGGAAAATATCTAAATTAAAAAAAAAAACCAGAAATGAAAGGGGAAATAAAAATAGACACTGAGGAAATCCAAAGAATCATTAGGTCTTACTTCAAAAACCTGTACTCCACAAACTTGGAAAGCCTAAGTAAAATGAACAATTTCCTTGATAGATTCCATGTACCAAAGTTAAATCAAGATCAGGTAAAAAATTAAACAGTATTATAACCCCAAATGAAATGGAAGGAGCTATTAAAAATCTTCCAACCAAATAAAAGCCCAGGGCCAGATTGTCTCAGCACAGGATTGATTCTACCAGAAATTCAAAGAAGACCTAATAACAATACTCCTCAAACTCTTCCACAAAATAGAAACAGAAGGAACATTGCCAAACTCATTCGAGGAGGCCACAATCACTCTGGTACCTAAACCACACAAAGACCCAAGAGAATTTCAGACCAGTTTCTCTTATGAACATGGATGCAAAAATACCCAGAAAATACTTGCAAACAAAATCCAAGAACAAATCAAAAGTATCATACTCCTACACCTTATATTAAAAAGAAAAGCAGATAGCAGGGTAAGGGGGTAGGATGGTGGGACAGAGAGGGGGAGGAGGGAGAAGATTATGATTGTGATGTAACTTGAAGAAAGAAATAAATGTTAAAAAATGAAAAAAAGAGTATCATACACCATGATCAAGTAGGCTTCATTCCAATGATATAGTGGTGGTTCAACATATGAAAACCCATCAATATAATCTACCATATAAACAAGCTGAAAGAAAAACCCACATGATCATCTCATTAGATTGTGAAAAATTATTTGACAAAATCCAACACTCCTTCATGCTAAAAGTCTTGGAGATATGAGGCATACAAAGCTATACCTAAATATAATAAAGGCAATATACAGCAAGCTGGAAGCCAACATCAAATTAAATGGAGAGAAACTTAAAGCATTTCCACTAAAATCAGGGATAAGCAAGGCTGCCTATGTCCCTTCAACATAATAGTTCTAACTAGAGCAATAAGACATCTAAAGGAGATCAAAGGGATAGAAACTGGAAAGGAAGAAGTCAAAGTATCCCTATTCACAGATGATATGATGCTATACATAATTGACTCCAAAAAATTCCACCAGAGAACCCCTACAATTCATAAACATCTTTAGCAGTGTGGCTGCATACAAAATTAATTCTAAAAAATCAATATCCCTTCTTTACATAAAAGATAAGTATGCTGAGAAAGAAATTACAGAAATAACACCCTTCACAATAGACATAAATAATATAAAATACCTGAGGGTACCTCTAACCAAGCAAGTGAAAGACTTGTATGACAAGAACTTCAAGTCCCTGAAGAAAGAAACTGAAGATTTCAGAAGATGGAAATCTCCCATGGTCATGGATAGATAGGATCAACATAATAAAAATGGCCATCCTACTGAAAGCAATATACAGATTCAATGCAATTCTTATCAAAATATGAACACAATTCTTTATAGACATTGAAAGAACAATTCTCAACTTCATATGGAAAATAAAAAACAAAACAAAGTAAACAAACAAAAAACCAACCCAGAATAGCTAAAACAATCTTGTATCACAAAAGAACCTCTGGAGGTATCACCATCTCTGATTTCAAGCTGCACTACAGAGCAATAGTATTAATTACAACATGGTACTGGCATAGAAACAGACTGGTTGATCAATGGAATCGAACTGAAGACACAGACAAAAACCCACACACCTATGGTCACTTGGTTTTTGACAAAGAAGCCAAAATTGTACAATGGAAAAAGGAAAGCCTCTTCAACAAATGGTACTCTTGTCTAACTGGATATCAACATATAAAAGAATGCAAATGGAACCATATTTATCACCCTGCACAAACTCAAGTCTAAGTGGATCAAAGACCTTAAGATAAAACCAGATAAACTAAATCTAATAGAAGAGAAAGTGGGGAAAGGCCTCAAACTCATTGGCCCAGGTGACAACTTCCTGAACAGAACACCAATAGCTCAGGCTCTAAGACCGACAATCAATAAATGGGACTTTATGAAACTGAAAATCTTCTGTAATGCAAAGGACACTGTCATTAGAAAAAAACAGCAACCTACAGATTGGGAAAAGATCTTTACCAACCCCACATTCAACAGAGGGCTAATATCCAAAATATATAAAGAACTCAATAAACTAAACACCAAGAAACTAAATAATCCAATCAACAAATGGTATACAGAGCTAAACCAAGAATTCACAAAAGAGGATCTCTAATGGCCGAGAGATGACACTTGAAGAAATGTTCAACATCCTTAGTCAGCAATGTCATCCTTAGGATAATGCAACTCAAAATGCTCCTGAGATTCCATCTCACCTCCCTCAGAATGGCTAAGATCGAAAACTGAAGTGACAGCACATCCTCCATTGCTGGAAACTAATACAACTACTTTGGAAATAAATCTGATGATATCTCAGAAAATTGGGAATAGTTCTACCTCAAGACTCACCCATACCACTCCTGAGGATATATCCAAAAAATCACAAATCACAAGAACATCAGCTCAACTATGTTCAGAACAGCTTTTTTTCATAACAGCCAGAAACTGGAAACCACCCAGAAGCCCTTTAACCAAAGAATGGATTAAAACAACAACAACAACAACAACAAAACTGTGGTACATTTATACAATGGAATACTACTCAGCTATCAGAAACAAGGAAATCATGCAATTTGCAGGTAAATGGATGAAACTAGAAAAGCTCATCTTGAGTGAGCTAACCCAGACCAGAAGACACACATGACACGTATTCACTTATAATTGGATTTTAGCCATATAGTATGGGGTAACTATCTTATATCCCACAGACCTAAAGGAAGAAGAATCTACCATAACTATCCTAAGAGAAACTCCACTCAGCAATGGATCAAAACAGATTCTGAGACATACAGTCAAACAGTTGAAGCCCTGGGAGTCCTACGTGAGAGGGAGGAGGAATAGAGAGACCAGGAGGAGACAAGAACAATATATGAAATCAACAGAGACTGAAACACTAAACAGAGACTGAAACACTAAACAAAAATAGAAGAAAAGCATAC
This sequence comes from Lophiomys imhausi, assembly GCA_907164525.1. Taxonomy (NCBI): domain Eukaryota; kingdom Metazoa; phylum Chordata; class Mammalia; order Rodentia; family Muridae; genus Lophiomys; species Lophiomys imhausi. Next base: position 5,866,392 of record CAJQZJ010004763.1, read on the forward strand.
TTAGATCAGACCTAGACCTCCCCTACACATATATAGATGATAGGTAACTTGGTCTTTATACAAATCCCTTAGCAAGCCATCTCTGTCATGGACTCTGTTGCCTGTTAGTGGAGCATGTTACCCTAGGTGAACTGCCTTGCTGTGACCCAGAGTAAGAGAAACTCTGAGCCCTCATGTGACTGATGAACTGAGCGTGGTTGATATGTGTGGGTCCCCTCAACCAAGGAGAAGGATGGGAAGGAGAAGGGAAAGAGAGTGGGATGGTGGGGCTGGGAGGGGAGGAGGGAGGTTGGCTATGATCAAGATGTAACTTGAGTAATTAAGTAAATGTTGATAAAAATATTTATAAGGGATGGGAAATAATCATATGCAAATTTTCCTTCAGATTTCACAATTATATTTTGTGTGTTGACAGCTGTCAGTGAATAAGTAGTGCTGGGAAGGTAGCAAATCTAAATATGAGCAAGTTGCCCCATGTGTCCAAATTCTTGCATATAAAACAACAAAACCAAAAATCAAAACAAGAATCCAGCATAGAGTGGCTTGTGTGTCTCTTTAGTCTAGTTCAAAGAAGTGTATAATCTCTCATAGTTTTCACTATAGATTTAAAGGCAGATTTATAAAAGAGGCAACTCGAGGTAGAGAAAACTCAGAATATGGTGCTTTGGGGTCAGAATTTTAGGCTCTAAATCCACATTTCCAAAAGTCTAAATTCTATTGAGGACATAGTTGCAGAGTTCATTATTTTCTGATTACATTGTGTAGCTAAATGGCCTACTTAACTTCACAGGTACCTACTCTACCGTTAGCACAGAACTACATGCCTAAGATTATTGGTGAAATTAATTAAATTCATCATTTAATTAATTCAGGTTTAAAAGGTCATTTTCTAGATTGCGTGAGTATGCATGTTGTAATACAAGCAATGGAAACTGTTTGCCTTGTAATTAAATTCTGTGTATGCCCTTGGCAAAGAAACAACCCACAAGAGCCTCAGGACCTGAGTGTGAATGTCCCAGCCAATTTTCCCTTTCTGATTAAAATAAATTTTCCGAACCCCATTCCTAATCACAATGTGTCACCATTCTCTGCAGTCACTGGCAAAGTAAATCAAAGAAGTATCAACTATTCCAGGCTTTCCCCCTGAACAGACTGTCTTGCTCTTCCAGCTGATAGTCAGGAAAGAATCCACATTGTCTGCCACCCTGCCCTGGGATGCCACTCAATGACAGTCGCTGTCCTTGGACTTGGAGACAAGGGACTGGTAACCTTCAGATACCAACAAAGCAGACTTACTAGACACAGGTCATAGTAGGTCCTGCCCAGCTTGTCCCCGAGACTAACATTTTGCAGGGGATCCTTGATTTCTGACATTAAGCCTCCATTCTGTTCCTGCCAAGTTAATATGAAACACTTGTGGAGACAGTTCATTCAGTTTTCCATCTTGGATAATGCTGATGTGACTTTTATGGCCTTCCCCCAGCTTTGGTAGCAAGGTCCGAATCGCCTAGCTTGCTATATTCTCTTATTTATTGATTTGGTGGTTTGTTCTGAGCTCAGGGAGGCACTGTTCCATCTGGCTTTGGGTGCCATAGTCACTCCTTCATTCTGGGAATGTGTGTGTCTCATGGAATATAGAACTGGACTGGAAGGGCTCCTCCTTTTAAAAATAGCTGTATACTGGGTGTAGATTATGATGGGAACATTTTTGGATATTTCACACTCAGTAGGTACCACAAAGTCATAGTTAGTTGGGCTTGCCAGGAACAGCTTAATGAGTATTCACATTCCAGCTTGGGGTGCTGTTCTTGCCATTGTTTGGCCTGATGGTTCTGTTTTCCCTCACCCGTTGTCATAAAGTGTCCTGAAGCTATGCCAAGAATTCTGTTTCACAATGCCTTCCAACGAGCCTTGGGTGAAAGGTTAGGTGGTGAGTCTGTTCCTTCACTTATTTGATATGCCAGTGGGCTCTGGGTTTCTATGTAGTGCTATTGCTAAAAAAAAAAAAAGCCCCCTTTAATCATCTAAAGAACACAGTAAGTGTTCAGGCATTCAAAGGCCATATAGTATTAAAAAGAGAGCCTTGACTGAAAGGCCCAGCACCATTAGTCAAATAGAAGTCTCCTTCAAAAAAACAAGTCAGATATCTAGAGTAACTGGTCTACTACCATTTGTATCTCTGCCTCCTTTCTCTCTCTTTTTTCCTTTTTCTTTTTTGGTAGTGTATTGTAGATTAGACAGGTGCTGCTATACCACATAGCTACACTCCCAGCTTCGGTGTATAGAGTTTTAACAAGAGCTTGACTCTTGTCATACTCACATCCTTTTGAATCTGTCAGAATGCACTAAACACAAATATATGGGCATGGCATGATTGGTGTGATTATGTTATACACAGAGGCAGGGAGAGACTCTTTCAGACCTAATAATAGAGCATAAGTAGAAGATATAAAAATGTCAGAACACTATTTAAATGTCTTCAGTAAATTAATTGTAATCATTAGGGTGAGAACAGGTCTTTCTAAGAAGCTATTTCCCTTTCAGATACATAAGGCTGGTGGAAACTTCAAGGCATATGAGGAGGAGATGTTAACAGGAATGGCTAGGTGCAGTGAAAGTACAAATGATAGTTCTCCAAAGTTGTATGCTGGTAAAGATTGTTTGGGATGCTCTCATTCTCAGCAATGCTTTATTTAACTTAGATTTTTGTTTTTCAGAAAATTGTGTCCCCCCAACAAAGCCAATGCTTTCTCAGTAGTCCCTGTTCACCTCAAACACTGTGACCCCTGTGTCAGTTTCCCAAATACAGGAATTTGACATGATCCATCAGACCCAGCTTTCATTTATTTATTTTGTCACACACATTTCTGCACTTTTGTCTGTGTATGTCCTGGAGAGCATGCTGACAAAGGACTTTAGACTGTTTCTGTGGGCTCAGCAGTGATTTGTTTGTTTCTGTGTGCAATGATGAAGGGCTGGAGAGCCAATGTTAGTTACTCCCGCTTGTTCCCTGCAGTTAGTCACTGAATTTTGAAAAACGGTAGACAGAACTCTGTCATACTCTGTACCTCCAATAACAGTCATTACTCAGCACTGAACACATCCTTCAGCAATAGGGAACTATTAGCATAAGTTACTCCTTAGGCTAACATCCTAATACAGAGGACAAGGGTACAGAGTCGTAACCAATCTAGTTGGAATGAGTGTCCTCAGGCCTCGGTAAAAAAACCTCTTGTAAGTTTCTCTTTTATTCTTTCATACAGTCCAGATTCAGTCTCAATAACCCATTCACTTTCTAAGCCCTTAACATACTGGGCCAGCAAGAAGGCTCAGTGGGTAAAGGAGCTTGCTGCTAAGCCTGATAATCTGAGTTCAAAACCCAAAACCCACATGTTTGAAGATCATTGACTCTTGTAAGTTGTCCTCAGACTCCACATGGATAAACACAATATGGTTCCAGCCCACTCTGTGCTATGGAGCTTGCTTTTCTCTAGGATACAAGTTGTCTGTCCCAACCACACTAAGTTCACCTCACTCTTTGTTTACTTGTTATCTACTTCTTCATTTAAATATGTGGTGGTAATTTCAAACATAGGTTTTTGAATCCCAAACTCATCCTTTCCCCAAACTGCATTATTCTTAAGCTCTATTTCTTTCTTCTTTATTGATTATGACTAGTTATTTTAAGATTGCCTCACTCTAATTGTTCTTCCAGTCCAGATTCTGTTTGTATAGATGGCATATTTATTACATAAAGCAAAGCAAGAACTACAACCAAACACAATTAAAATTAAATCTGCTAAAATACTACATTCTTTTTAAATAACATTTATTACTTCAAGTTACATCTCCATTACCACCCCCTCCCTCTACCCCCTCCAGTTCCCACCCTCCCATCCTCTACCCCCTCTCTCACCCATCCCACCCCTCTGGTGTGGGATGCCTCCATGTATCCACTCCCTCAGTTCATTAGTCAAATGAGGTCTGAGAGCTTCCTCTTGCAAAGGGGGCATACATGGCAGTTCCCCTTCGGTGGAGTGTCCCACTAACAGGTAACCAAGCCCATGTTCCCGTTCTTTTGGGTCTATTGATTGTTGGATGGTTATCTTGTAATATATGGTTACAATCCAGTTATAAGTGAATATTTGCCATGTGTATCTTTCTTAGCTCAGTCATGATGAGCTTTTCTAGTTCCATCCATTTGGTTGCAGATTGCGTGGTTTCCTTGTTTCTAACGGCTGAGATTGTGTAAATGTACCACAGTTTTTTATCCATTCTTCAGTTGAAGGACATCTGGTTTTTTTTTCCCAGTTTCTAGCTATTACAAATAAAACTGCTATGAACATAGTTGAGGAGATGTCCTTGTGGTTTGATGAGGAATCTTTTGGCTATATGCCCAGGAGTGATATGGATGGATCTTGAGGTAGAGCTATTCCAAGTTTGTTAGGATATCGCCAGACTGATTTCCATAGTGGTTGTACATGTTTGCACTGCACTTCTGCCATCAATGAGGAGTGTTCCCTTTTTTCCACAACCTTGCCAGCATGTGCTGTCTTTTGAGATTTTGATCTTAGCTATTCTGACAAGGGTGAGATGGGATGTCAGAGTCATCTTGAGTTGCACTCTCTGATGATTAAGGATGTTGAGCATTTCTTCAAGGGTCTCTTGGCCATTTGAGATTACTCTTTTGTGAATTTTCTGTTTAGTTTTGTACCCAAGGCAAGGATGCTGACTCTCCCCACATTTCTCCAACATAGTACTTGAAGTTCTAGCTAGAGCAATAAGACAACTAAAGAAGATCAATGGAATACAAATTGGAAAGGAAGAAGTCAAATTATCCCTATTCGCAGATGATATGATAGTATACATAAGTGACCCCAAAAATTCCACCAGAGAACTCCTACAGCTGATAGAATCTTTCGGCAAGGTAACTGTATACAAAATTAATTAAAAAAAAAAAACCAGAAACCCTTCTTTATACAAAAAAGATAAATGGGCCAAGAAAGAAATTAGGAAAAAAAACCACCCTTCACAATAGACACAGATAATATTAAATACCTGAGGTTTTTTAATATTAAATCTAACAAAGCAAGTAAAAGACCTGTACAAGAACTGCAAGTCCTTGAAGAAAGAAATTGAAGAGGATATCAGAAGATGGAAAAATCTTGCATGTTTGTGGATAGGTAGGATCAACATAATAAAAAGGGCCATCCTACCAAAAGCAATATACAGATTCAATGCAATTCCCATTATAATATCAACACAATTCTTTACAGACCTTGAAAGAACAACTCTCAACTTCATATGGAAAAACAAAAAAAACCATAATAGCTAAATCAATCATTTATAATTAAAAAGAAAACCATCTGGAGGTATTACCATCCCTGATTTCAAGCTATACTATGGAGCAATAGTAATAAAAGCAGCATGGTACTGGTATAGAAACAGACCAGTTTATCAATGGAATCGAATTGAAGACCCAGAAATAAACCCACACACCTATGGTCACTTAATTTCTGACAAATACTACATTCTTAATATTAAAGATAATTATTCTCCTAGGGAGATGGTAGCTGTACCTTCTATTTCTTTCCCATCACAAGAGCATGAAAATGGGCACAAAATATTAATAGTCCTCAAGGATCAAACAGGCCCAAGATTTAAGTTAAGTTTGAGCACGGTTTTAGGTCGAATGTGAGAGGACTGTAACTTCCACATGTTGGTCCCGTCTGCTGAGACTAGTCAGTTTTCCTTTGTGGATCATCAGATCATAGGCTCAGCAGTGAAGAAGTACTAGGAAATATGGACAAAATGCTGATATGAAGAGAACAACTGAGCATGGGTCATGGGGCAGCATGGGAATCTATATAAGAAATTAGGTTTCTCTTTCTAGAAGACCTAATATTCCTTGCCTCCATCATTTTAGGCATGCCCGGAGCTGCGAGGGAGCTTCAGTCCTGATGCCCGTGGTTCACCTTTACATCCTCATGGAAGTGATAGCCATTGTTAACACTTTCCGAGAATTTCATAACCAAGAAACTACACTCAGAGCCTCACATCAACTATTTCAGTGAATTCCCACAGCAATCCCAAAAGGTAACAACAATGACTCCCTCTCCCCCAGTTGTGTGAATGGAAAACCAGAGATGAAAGAGGTTAATTTTTTTGCTCAAGGTCAGAGAGTCAGGAAGTCACACAGCTGGGATTTTAACCCCCTTGACCAACGTTGGATCCAGCTCTCTTAACCACAAGTTCAAACTGCAAAGCGGAACTGAGACACAATCAGTGTAGCAGGGGCTTCTGGTGGTAGATGGATGACGGATATACCTGGCCCAAGAACCCACCAGCCAAGGGGATGTTAGTGATGTATTTGATTTCTTCTCAAATTTTGAACAGCTGTGAGGTGTTTAGAATATTGAGTCCAGTAACAGCATATATAAATAACCTTAACTTGATCCGCTTTGATTTTATTTTTGGATACCATAGCTTTGTTCTTTCTTTATTTCGGCTAAGCCTCTACTGCATGTTCCCTGAGCAGAAGAATGATCCATTTCAGAAGCATATTTTATGCAATGCTGACACCAGCTGCTCCACGGAGACCTTCAGGATCCTGCCAGAGTGTAATTGGCACACAGGAGCAAGCAGGCTCCAAAGGACCAAAAAGCAAATGTGTTTAGCAATAAGTCTTTATCTCAGCATGAAAAAAAGCAATAAATTGTGATGAGTCTGAGCAGTCTAGTCTCTAAACACACACACAAAATTTATTACAGGAAGGGTTAGCTTATTGCCAAAAGGGAAGACAATAGTGTTGTCATTTTAACAGTCTCCCTATAACTTGATTCTTTATACGAACAAAAATGGAGTTTTATGGAGTTTGCATTGTGGGTATAAATGTGTTAGAAGGAAATGAAGAACATGAAGGAAAACAATCCATTATTTACTCTTTTCAAGTCTCTAAAATTCCATTGAATTAGGAAATTATACTTTTACACTGGCCAAGGTTATGACAATGGCATATTTAGACACATAATTTATATCTTCTCAATAAAAAATTGCAAGTTTATACATCAGAGGTATCTACAAAACAATATGTGGGTCATGAAAGAAAAAGGATCATATGTAGGGAGGAAGAGGGACAGTGAGGGATGATGGGAAACAAGGAATGTAATGGGGTGAGAATGAACAAAGGATGACAATATACTCAAGAAAATGTTAAAACCAGAACTACTATTTGCATAATGAAAATCAATATAAACAAAGAAAAATAGGAGTAAACATATTATTGAAGCTACCTAAGGAGAGCCTCGATTTCTATAAATGACTTTGTGTATCTCTACTGTCAATCAGAGAATCACAACTGGATGATAAATGGATTTGAAGATTACTTCTCTCCACTGACAGGGCAGTGCTGTCCTATGAGGAGTTTGAGATTCTCCCAGGAGGGGAGATGTTTCTACAAACTAGTAGTCCATTTGGCTCATCTTTTCTATCTTAGAATTTTTAACAGACAATTTGGCATGTTACCCTTAATCTTAGAGTTATCAGGATATGCTTGGACTCCTGAAGGTCATGTTACCTTTATCTTATATGAGATTCTTCCCAGTACTCTCCTAATATCGTTCATTAATTGCCATTTATTCACATTTAAATTCAGTTGAAGCACTCTCATCTCTTCTGCTTTTATTTCTTTTGAGATGCTGTCTCACCAATTCCTGGTTTGCCTATAACTTATTAAGTAGTTCAAGTTGGCTTCAAATTCACGGTTATCCTCCTGCCTCTGTCTCCAGAGCACCAGGACTACAAGCTCATGCCACCTTTCCCTGCTGCACTTTCATGTTGTAATGGAGAAAAATTCAACTTTACTCTCCCTAATAAAATACATTGTTTATGACCAATATCATTCTAACTGAAAGCTTATGTTCAAAAACTATAAAAAAATTTAACTCATTTATGTAATTTATTACTTCATCTTTTAAAACCTCGAGGAACCCTGTAGGGGTTAGATAAATTAGATTTAGAAAATATATAGGGGTTTCTGATACTGTCTCTTAATTCGGGGCATGAAGAACATTATCAGCATGTGGACTAAAAACAGGAAACAAACAGGAGACTCAATAGACTGAAAAACAAGGCTGAAGTCAGGAAAAACAGGAAAGACTCAATAGACTGAAAAACAAAGTTGAAGTCAGGAAAACAGGAAAGACTTAATGGACTTGAAGAAACAAAGTATCTGGCCTGACATTGTTTTCAGCTGTTAAGTGGGCGGAGCCCAAATTAAGCTGAAACAGAGTTCCTCCTATTTAAGGACAGTGCATGGAGCCCAGAAGAAGAAGAGGCCCCTGATGCTAGAGAGCTCCAAGAGTCCTGCTGAAAAAAGGGCTGGCCATTGATGGCCAGCTCTCTCCCTGAAGCAGAAAGAAGCTGGTGAGCAAAGAAAGCCTGAGCAAGACACCAAAAGGCCAAGGACTGGACCCTGTGGCTCAGCTTTTGCCTGGAGGGGTTTGATCTGTCCGATCAGTGGCCTAGGGGAAACTGTGCCTGGCTTTAAGGACTGAGGCAGAGCAGCTGAGTTCCTGATTCAAATGAAGTAAGTTGGCCTGCAGACGGCTGGGGTCTCCCACAGAGAAGAAAGCATGAAGCCTTATTTAAGGTGAGACTGCAATAACCAACTTACCCTGATGAACCTGCATCTGAGAGATCCAGAAAAAGAACTGCCAAGTGCGTTAAAGAATCTACGACAAAGACTGTGTTCCTGACGACTGAGGACCTGCCCCAGAGACTGTATCATTCTAAAAGGTTGTGAAAGTAGTTGTTATAATTATCAATAGGTTTAGTGGATAGGTTAAAGGGGTTGTAGGAATTTATAGGATTAATAGTTAAGAAATTGTTGGTGTTTGTTATAAGTGAATTTAGTAATAAATAAATAAGCGTTAAATAATAATTTAAAAGATCGGTTACAGAATAATACTAGCCTCTATCATTAAGTATGAAGTAAAAATAATTGCAACATGGCATATTGTTATGATAGAAGTTTGCATGAAATGGAATCAACACACCAAAGGGAACAGGAACACAGACTTTGTTACCTGTCACTTTGCCCTAGTGGTGTTGCCATGTAGGCCGCCAGTACATGAGGAAGCTCTTAGCCCTCATATGACTGCTGAACTGAGGAGGGATTGATTTGTAGGATCACCCTACTCCAGAGGAGTAGGATAGGAGGGAGAGGGGGTAGAGGGTGGGAGGGTGGGACTGGGAGGGGTGGAAAGAGGGCACTGTGGTAGAGATGTTACTTGAGGTAATAAATAAACATAGAAAAAAAGAAAAAAAAGAGTAGCCACATCTAAAATATTTACGGTTTGAGTATTGGTTGGAGACATCTGCCAAGACTTTTTATCTTCTCCAGTACTGAAAATTAAAAGTGCTTCTACAGCTCAGAGGTCTTTAAATGAGTAGGTCTTCCTGGAAATGAGCTAAAATGATCAACCTTCCAGACTTTGTGACATGAAAGTCTTCAGATCTTCTCCAACGAAACCCATTATAAGGGTTGCAAGCCCTTGAGATTGAAACAAATGTGACACAGAACTGCATCAAATAATTATTTGCTTCTAAGCATTTGTTCGTCATTATTTACTATGGCCCCTCTGTAGAATTTGTGTATTGTATAGGAGTTCCCATATTGATGGGGCAAAATGAACTCTTTATAAAGTTGTTTTCACAGATGATTAATGCCATTCTGAATAAAATTTCTGCATATGGAGATATAGGTATAGGAAACCAAATAAAGAAGTTACATCCAATTCATCATACTTTCTGTCCATATATAATTAGAAATACAAAATCTCTAAAGCAAAGCTAGCCCTGTAAGGAAAGAACCAATCAGAAGTATCTTTTTTAAATTAATTGGATGTCTCTTATTCACACAAGTTAACATGCAGTGAGCACAGTGTTGTAAATGCAAGGAACCGAGCTACAAAGCATTATATAAATAACAGGCATTTTGGGCTGGGCTTATGTTGAAATTGATGTGCAGATATGCCTGATTGTCTATGGCCATACCATACTGCATTATATAAATAACAGGCATTTTGGGCTGGGCTTATGTTGAAAATGATGTCCAGATATGCCTGATTGTCTATGGCCATACCATACTGAATGTGCCCAATCTCATTAGATATTGCCTGATAAATGGCTTTAAACCATTAAACTCCACTTCAGATTTTCCCTCTTCTTGGACTTAATGATGACAAGGGCTATATCGGTGATCTGCTCCATAACAATCACCCTAAAACCATAGCAGATTAAAACAAATAGTATTAGCTCGAGACTCTGCCTGTCTTCTCTGTCACTCTACTGGTCTTTCGTTCATCAGTCTATGTTTACGATATTGGTCTGTTGGTGACTGCCTGATTTAAAAATCTTTAATTCTTGTATCTAGAAATTGATATACTATTATCTAATATATTGGGGTAATGCGTCGCTAGCCAACTTGTGTTACTATAACAAATACATAACAGATTCGATTGAAAGAAAGAAAAGTTTATTTTGGTCCAACTGTAGCACTCTCACTCTTGGGCAAGGCAGTGTGTCTTGACAGGCCCATGTGGTGGTGCTGGATTCTAACTTCACGATGACCAAAAAGCAAAGAGAGAAAGACGAAAGGGCTAGGCTCCAACATCGCCAATGACCTACTTTTCTTTCATGAGGCCCTATTTCTTTATTTATGATTTATTTTTATTATTCTCAAATACGAGTATGTGTCTGTACGTGGGTATGTGCAAATGTGAGTATAAATACCCAGGGGTACCAGAATGGTCAGAGCCTGTTGGATCCAGAGTTGCAGGTGGTTGTGAGCTGCCTGACATAGGTGCTGGTAATGGAACTCAGGTCTTCTGGAAGAACTGAGTATCCTGTTAACCTCTGAGCTATCTCTCCACCTAAGGTCCTACATCTAAAAGGTGTCTCCTAAAAGGGTCATAGTCTAGGAACAAAGCCTTTAAAACACAGGTCTTTGGTGAACATTCCGGATCCGAACTATTACAGTGGGTTACATGTCACTCACCCTGGAGTAGAACAGCCTATAACTGTGTACATGGAAGACATGGAGCTAGGAGAAAGGCAGAGCTTAGATCTCGTGCATTTGATGGCCATTTGCCCCACTGACTAGAGTAAATATGTGGAATTCTCTACACACAATCAGTGGGTAGAGAAACGGATGTCACCGTCTTGCTAGGCAGAGTGCAGGGTCACATTGGAAAGGTGCCCACCTACAGGGTGGAAGGAATTTGTCATTATCTCTCCAGTCTACCACAAAAGCAAAGCCCAATAAAACATCTTTGTTTGTTTGATTTTGTTTTGTTTTTTATTGGAGACAGTCGGATCTCTGTGAGTTCAAGGCCAGCCTGGTCTACACAGCAGCGAGTCCAGGACAGCCAGGGCTACACAGAGAATCCCTGTCTCTGCCTGTCCAGTGCTGGGATTAAAGGCGTGAGCCACCAAGCCCCACAGTTACAGACAGCTGTGAAATGCCAGGTGGGGGCTGGACTTTGAACCCGGGTCCTCTGTAAGAACAGCCAGTGCTCTTAACCGCTGAGCCATCCCCTAATAATATACCTAATAATAATTATGATACACCTAATAATAATAGTAATACAGCTAATAATATACCAAATAATAATAATAATCAAATATGAAACTCTGAGGGAGAGATATACCTAATAATATTTTCAATATTACTAATATATTAATATGAAAACTTAAATGCAATTACTCTCAAGAAAGGAGAGTAACTTCACAAATTATGGGCTCCTTAAAAACTATTTGGCAAATGTATCCATTTAAAGAAAGACCAAAACAAAGAACTCAGAAATAACAAAATCCTGGTATACCTCAAAATACAGCCAGCTTCAGCTGCATATGATCCTGTCTCAAAAAAAAAGAACCACAGAAGCAAGAAAAAGAGATAGAGAAAGAAGGGGATGGAGGGAGAGGAAGGAAGGAAGGAGAGAGGGAGGGAGGGAAGGAAGAGAGGAGGGAGGGAGAGAGATAATATCCATTAGAACTAGAAAAACATATGCTGGCTATGCTTTCTGGTAGGAAAATTAATAATGATTATACTAAATTTATTATATCATACATTCTATGCTGTATTATGATACGAACTTTCAAATTTTTTTAATGTTTGTGTGTTTTACCTTTATGTATGTCTGCACACCATTTGTGTGTCTGGTACCTGAGGAGGCCAAAAGATGGTTTTGGATCTCCTGGCTCTGGTGTTACACATGACTGTGAGCTGCCCTGTGGGTGCTAGTAATCAAACCTGGTTCCTCTGGGAAAGCAGCTGGTACTTTTAACTGCTGAGCCATCTCTTTATAAAGTTAATTTTTATTTCTATTCAGAGGAAAATAAACAGAGAATCACAAAAGCTAATCCTGTAGATATTTTACAGACAAAGAACAAATTTTTGTTCTAGTCCATGTTGTATGTAGCTTACATCTCCAGTAAGAATTTGCATCCAATTATGGAGCCATCACAGGCACCTCTGGCAAGATGGGGAAAGGACAGAATTGCGTCAAAGAACCATAAACACAAAATCAACACTAATTGTTTTGCTATTGAAGTTAGTAAGCAAGATGGAATAAAGGCTCCATCTGGAGCCACAGGCAACACCAGGAGAAAGCAACGACGATCTGGCGAGAGGCAGCTGTTGAAACCATCTGCTCTCTGCTGCCTCCAGTCTCAGGCTTGGGAAGCCTCAGGTGTCCTGCTAGTAAGCCAGTGACAGAGAAACAGAGCATAAGCCCAACCAATCACAGAGACCGCATCTTTGAATCAAGAAGTACCTTGGGAAATTTTTGAGAAAGTCAAGGATCCCTAACCAGAACCTACAGGAAATATTTTTTTTAAGTACTGTTTGTAATAAGAAACTAAAAATCAAAATACAAACCAGACAACAGATTCTGTATTTTCTAAAGAAACCTAAATAGTCCTAACCACATCCTCCATCTTATTTGGTAATAAAAACCTGACTCCTAAAGGGTACTGTCTTCCCAAGCAGGTGCACCGAGGGTCCTCACACATTGGCTAGTCCAGTTTCACAGAGGAATTGGAGATTCATAGAGAAGTTAAGCAGTCTGCTTAAGGGAACACCAAACACAAACCACTCCAAGGCTAAGGTCTTCCTACCTTCCGGCATCGGAGGTCAGTGTTACTTAATCATGAGCCCAGAAATTGCATTTCATTTATGGTGTGATAAAAATAAAAAGGTTTGGAGTAGAACATTAGAAAAGAAACATGGATTTTTTTTTTAATTATAATTAACCTAGACTCAATTCTAATTTTAAGGTTGGGTGTTTAAATGAATGGTTCAAGAAAATCATTAAATTGTAGTTTTGATAGAAAAAAAACTTTAATTTTGCCAAAGCAGGGGCAGATTCTAATGATTAAAAAAATGAGGTTGTTGAAGTGAACTTTGCTGTCAAAAGGGAACTTGGTGAAGCCCAGACTGATCTTGACAAATGTCTCTAAACACATCTAATGTTTGTTGCAGTAGTATAATCTAAGTATCAACACATTCCCTTTAAAGTTCTTCCAGATAGTCTATTAAGAAAGACATGTTTTCAAAAGAAAGGAAAAAAATTCACTGTACAGCCAAGCTGTAAACAACCACATATTGGTCAAATCTACCATGGAAATACTAGAAATACTTCTGAAAATCATTCATTTCTGTAGCTGTGAAAACAATTCATCCACAAACAGTGTTTCTAAGGAGCTCACATCTCTGAAAGCATTCTTGCATTTCTTTTAAATTTTTCATATTTTAAAACAATTCCCAGGTCTCCATAAAGTTCATACTCCAGGGATAATGCTTCATATCTTAATGCTTCCTTTTTTCCCTATGGTTTTTAATTATGAATACTTTGCTTGACTACTTAACTACTGTCTTGACACATAGCCTTCAACATCCATTCTGCTTAGGGAGGCTCAGGCCTAAGGAAATTGGGAAATGTCTTGGAAGGATTTGTAGGGTGTGAAGTCAGAGAAAACAGAGTTTGGGATTTAAATCAGGTTGGTTAATAGTAAAACCAACAGAGAGTCTCCATGGAGGAAAGACTGCTTGGTTCCCTGAGCCCCACCTACAACAGGGTAGACATATGATTGGCATTTGCCAACTGGTAGTTTTTGTTATCAAGAAAATACTTGTCTCTAACTAACAAACTTAAATTTTTACAGCAGCTATAGGTTTACAGAAAAAAACTAAGCAGAAAGTCCAAAGTTCCTCATGATTCTGTCTCCTCTCAAATGCTGTTCCCTCAAAAGTGGATGCCTGCCACACCTGCTTGTGACATCCTACACCATCAAGAGCTATTTGTTGCAATTCACATTGTAACTGTAAGGTCACTGTCATTCAATGTCCATAGTTTATATCAGGGTTTACTTGTGACATACATTCTATGGGCTCAACCATTACAAATGACACCCTCCAACACTGAGGGATAATAGAGCATGTGTTAGTGTCCTACCAGCACAAGGTACACATCTGGGCATCCCTAACCACTGGAGACTGCTGATCTTTTAACTGTGGTTTTGCCTTTTCCAACATTATCACAGAGTTAGAATGCCAAGGTCTATACCCTTTCTAGATTGACTTTTTCCATTTAGAAATTTACTTTCAACTACTCCAGTGCCTTTTCGTGGCTGAAGAACTCATCTCTTTTTAGCACTAAATAATTTTTCAGTTTATTTACAGAAGTATTTTTATAATATATGGCAATAGTTTTTATTACACAATACAGTGATTGTTGAAATGAGTTTTCAACATTGTTAGCTTGACTATGTCTCAACTCTTGTTTTTTGGGTCATGGAGATCTACTGATTTCTCCTTATTTAACAACTCAGAGAGGATATAAAAATATATTCAAGACATTGACTGAGGCACATTCAGATATCACACCCACAAAGCAGTCAATTTGCAATTACTCCAGAGTGCTAATGTGACTTGAACACACATCATTTCAAAGAGAGACCATGACTCAGAGAATTTCCAGACAAAGAAATGTTTCTCTTTTCTCACCTCAAAAGACCAACTCAGTGTCAAACCCATCTCTTACACTTAAATTATAAAGGGAACTGTGAAGTGTCAACTTTAATCATCTTTGATGTAGTCCCAAACCCAAAACTGTGGATAACCTCAAGTAGCACTAAACCAGGATGTTGAGCCTACAATGACGGCAGCCTTTCTAGGGTCTTCTGAGCCAAGAATGACTGAACCCTTTCCAGAGAGCAGGGCAGAAACTTGCTGTATCAAATGAGGTGAGGAGTGTGATTCATTTTGTCGCTTTTCTCTGTGACACTTTTCTCATGATTTTGGGGACCAATCCATATATTATATAATACATTGTGCAATTAGTTTTTATTTATTTAGCTGCTTAAGCTATTTGAAAAACCCAATTAGACATGTAGCTAATAAGTAGTCAGGGACCTCTGTTGTAGTAAGCACACACCACACACACAACAGCACACAAACATCATGCCCCCCCCATAACACATATAAACAACACACACAAATATCATGCAAACACACAGATACAGAGCATACACAATATATGCATAAATACACACATACATACACACATACACACAATACACCACACATACACAAAGCACACACAGCAATACACACATATACACACCACACAGTACACACATACATACTCACACAGTACACCATATACACACAACACATGCATACATACAACACAAACACACACACAAATATACACATACCATACACACACCACAGAAATACACACACACCACACATATATACGTACTTATACCCCATCCACACACATACACTCGCACACTCACACACACACAGTGCCTCTCCTGGGAGCACAATTGGTGCATTTCAGACTATGATTATTAGAAAGTTTTTAAAAACAGGTTGATTTTTTTCACTCATATGTTGTTTCAGTCTTTATCAATATTGCTGCCAAAACAGAGTAATGATTGCCAAAAAATAAGCATATGGCCAAGAATTGTTATCTTTCTACTCTAAGCTGTGTATATGTTAATGTTTTCATTTTTATTTTATTTATTGCTGATGTATGCATACACATATGTGCCATGACACATGTGTGCAGGCCAAAAGACATCTTCATTGAGTCAGTTCTCTCCTTCCACCTATACATGAGTTCCAAGTACCAAACTCAGGTATCTAGGCCTGTAGAGCAACCAACTCTACCTGATGAGTTGTCTCACTGGTCCTGAATGTTTCCATTATTAAAGAAGAACAAAAAAAATAAACTTCCACTGTCATTTGAATAATTTGGAGCCACCTAAAGCCTTTAAAGCCTTTAATTTCTCCTGCAAAGAGGACTTGGCTCAGATAGCACTCTATTGCTGTGAAAATAAATGAGAGGGTTGTGCATAATACCATAGACATCCAAGTTCCTGGTGCACTGAGAGGGATCTGCTTTCCTATTCCCAGTGGACTGAATTAAGACACGAACTGCAGGGAATACTTTCAAAATAACTCTGTTCATTACAGATGCTTTTGGAGGAAGAATCCAAAGTTTTCTGGGTCCCGGGGGCTGCTCTGCTACACCAAGTGGCCTTTGGATTGACATCCACACTAGTCAATTTAAAACAAGCCATAGCTCAAATCCCACAACAGCTCTGCTGGCCAGAGTATTTTTATCATAGAACAGATCGAGAAAGTGGCTTGAAATTGGCTAATGGTGTATTAGAGTTCCAACATGATTGGACATTAAAACAATTTCATTCTATGAATGCAATTGGCCTTCTTTCAGGAGTACAATGTGTCTCTTTGCCGAGGTGTAGAATATAGAAAAAACTGTAGTCAAATGAACATATACTCCAGTCCCAGGTTCCAGTCCACACACGGGGATGAAGTATACGGCTAAGGGGGAAGAGCGGGTAAAACCTCAGATAAAATTTTAATTCCATGGAAGAAGCAGTTAATTTTGCTTGGGAACCATTTGACTTTGAATATGATACAAAGTTGGTTTGCAAAAGAAATCATATATTTAATCCCTGCATTAATATATACAACAAAAACATATTTCTATAAAAAATATAGAAAAATAATATTTTCTAATGATTCTGAGTCATATATATATATATATATCCTAGAAACTTAAAATTTATCATTTGTATTTTTAGCTATAACCTTCACCCTTCTGTATCTGCAATAAACAATTTTGTTCTTTGACTTCTATTTCCTGTAGCATAATTCTATCTTTCTTCTTCCTTGATGCATTTAATGAAACACATACATATTCATCCTCATGATTTCAGAATAACATTTAAGCACAATTAGCTCACTTCCATGATTAACTAATACTTCTTCCAAGAAACAGTACCTATCAAAAATTAAATCTTTTTATTGAACTCATCAGTCATTTCCCACAACCATGAAGGTGACACATTTTTAAGCCATTGAGCCCCAAGATAATATAACAATTTGAAGTTTTTCCAAGCTTTTCAAAATGTATTTGCATTTTTGTTCTTATATAGACAGCACGTGGGCCATATAAAACTGGAAAATTTTAAAGAGAATTCCCTGCATGGCTATCTATGCTAGCAGAGCCATTCATTGATACAAGAGGTAATCCAATGAAAATAATGAACTTTTTATGGTCATGTCCTATGACATGGTGAAATTCCTTCCCAGCCTCACTTCTTGTTACTTGGTCAAGGAATGTGCACTAAGACCGAAAACCCACAAACCTCCTGGGAAGAAAAATGAATTTAGAGTCATCACTATGCATAAAAGCCACTTACTCAAGTTAGCTGCCTTAAGGGTGAAAAGAGAAGGTTTTGGTAGCAGAAGGGAAAAAAAAGGGATCAATTTTTTTAATCATACAACTTGTTTTTGTCTCTCAGTATTTTCTGAATTTTCCTACCTTTTAAATGTTATTAAGTCATTGTTTCCCCCATTAATAGTTGCACAAAAAGAAATTACATTCTGACAGCAAAGCATCCAGTCCCATGAGATGGATCCAGCAGAGTTCTGCCTGCCTCTGAGCTTGAACTCAGGAAATTGAGTCTGGTTCTTCTCCTATACTTAACAGAGAGGTAAACATACTGTCAACACCCAATTCATAAACAATGATGTGAAGTACTGAGAGGCAATTTGTGCTCCACTTCTGGATACCCTTCCCTTTGCATGGCTTTCTGTGCAATCATAGTTCTGGATATTATTCCCCACAAAATGATGGAGAATATCTAACCTTCACTCAAGTAAGGGCCAGGAACAACAGCTATATAAGAAGCCACCACTGACCCAGGAGGAAAACTGTGAGGAAAATAACCTCTCATTGCTTGTCGCAGACACTAAAATCGTGCATAATTTTGATAAAAGCTTGAGAGATGCATTGAGAATGATTTACGTCCCTGTACATCTGAGTCCATCTCTCCCAGATGGTCTTTGGACAAAGTAGGCTTTGTAGTGATCAGTGCAGTGATTCATGATATCCAGTCCCTTTCTAAACACCAGAGTACGTGTTATCCTATGAAATCTATAAAATATACTATATACTATAAATCCTGCATCCACATAATGTGTATTTTCAAACATATGGGCAACATGGACAGCTTTCCCCTCAAACAGAGACATCCCTTCCTCTGGCTGTTGTGTTGCTCACTGAGGTTTAAGAAGACCTTTAAAATGGAGACATACTCATTAGCCTCCCATTCTTCATGCTTTCACTTAAGTTGCAATGAAAAGGATCAGAGATTACCAGAACAAGCTATAATAAACATTACAAACTGTGAACATATCGAGAGAAGACCATGATCTTACCTAAGTTCATAGAGGGACCTTCTTAAGCGAGGTTTCCCATTCTCCGAGACCTGTCCCTAACAACTGTGAACTCACTTTGTAATGTCTCGGTGCCCTTGGACTACAGGTGAGAAAAGTAAAGGTGGACACATGTCCTACTCACATCTGTCCTTTTGTTAATTGAAGTTGAGGATATAAAATGTCTATGTTGGACAATTGTCTCTAAGGACCCCATTGCAGCCTAACCTAACTGCGTGGTCATTTCCTGTCACAGAGGAAGAGAACACAACAGTAAGACCAGGAGCAAGTGAAAGAGAGTTGAGTTGGAAAGAAACACACAAGAGGCTCTGCGACCCCAGAGAGAGTCTATGTGGTCACCACCCCTGCTTTCTGGTGACCTTCTGATTTCTCACTCTGTGTCCTTCGGTTTCTTGATTTCATGACAATAGTTTTCTCATCTTATTGAGACTATTCTGAGTAAATTTATGAGTCACATTGCCCAAGTACATTATGAAGTGAAATGCAGGACACTCGGATCTGTCAGGCATGATACAGAGGGGCATTGCTGATGGCCGAAGTCTCCGTGCAGTTATGAGTCATATTGCAATATGTATCTGGATTCTAGCATCAGCCGTGAGCCTATGAACTATAAACCAGTGCTAATAATGGAGGATTCCTACCTCTTAGTGCGAGTACAGCAAATGCTAGCTACTACAATGTCAGAAGAAATAGTCAGAAAAATAGAAATTGCAGCCTGGTGTGGTGGTGCACGCCTTTAATCCCAGCACTCCAGAGATGGAGCTAGGAAGATCTCTGTGAGTTCAAGGATAGCCTCGTCTACAGAGTGAATCTAGAATATCCAGGGCTACACAGAGAACCCCTGTCTCAAAAAAAAAAAAAGAAAAAAGAAATTGTGATGTGGGAGGGAAGTTTTGGTTAGAGTTTATAGAGGGTGACATTCAAGCAGAATATTTAAGGATGCAAATAATTTTGGAAGAAAACATTATCCAGGCAGGGAATAATGAAGAGACAGATACCAAGATATTTAGTTGTATATTTCCATATTACTTAACACAGACAGTTGCAGAACTGCCATTAGGTTCTAATAAAAAAATGTGCAAATATTTCATGATGAGGAATGGAAACTGAACACCATTCAAATGTCAAAGAATAATCTTTTTAAATTAGAAAGATCAAAATATTATAATGTGAAAATATTGGGGACAAAAGGAAAACAATGAGATCAGTTGAAATGATTGTTGCTATGGCCCAAGTATCCCCTCAACTACGTGATGTTTCTTACATCAGAAAGAACAGAAAGTTGGTTTCTGCATTTGAGGACCAGATGTTTAAAATACCTAGGCTTACCCAAAGGCCATTTTATTCATGAATTTCTACATCTAAAACACATGTTCCACTCTTTAACACCCAGTTCAAGATACCCAGGGGGAAGAAACCATTCAAAAGTGGGCTTCCTATATCCAGGCCCTACTAATAGATAGCAGATCTGCCTTAATGCCCCATATCCAGGATTTACCAGAAGTTCCTTAAGCCACACCTGGCATATCAAAGACTGGTACCAGAAGGATACTTTCTTTCTTTATTATTTATCCTTTACTTTTTCCCAGGATGGCTTTTAAGGCAATGTACCCTGAGGTATAAATTAATACAGCCTACAATTCTCTTGAGAAATGAACAACTACCACAAAGAGAGCAGCCCTAAGTTATAGGCCCATCCTAGATTGCTGGAGTCAGAATGTCTTCCTCTGGGAACAACGCAGACTTACCTTTTTGTTCTTTATAATGAGGAATGGCAAAAGAATAAAGTAAAGGATTAGATTGAAGGAGATTTGAGCTCGGCTAAGCAAAGATGAAAAGGACCAAGATGAAGTCCTGGGCCCGTACAGAGAGTGGAAGGAAGGAAACAATTCAGTGAGCACAAGGGAGAGCTGGACAGAAGAGAAGCAACTTTTTTTTAAGTAAAGGAGAATATAAAAAGAAAAGACCTACAGGAAACATAAAATGAATTGAATCAAAAATTCTCTCATTTAAATAGAGGCCGAGATGCTGACTCTAAAGTGTTTTGAAAGGTGTAGGACTGACAGTAAGAAAAATAACCTAAGAATCCTTGTGCAAGCATTCGGCTTGTATTACCCAATTTCTAGATTAATTAGTAAGCTATTATACTATAAGCCATACAATATTATCTGGCAGAGAAATAAGTATAGAAGTTAAACAGAATAAAGTTCATACTACCATCCATGTGTATGTGTTCAATTGATTTATTTTTTTAATGTGTGTGGATATTTTGCCTGCATACATGTCTGCATATCATGTGTGTGTGGGTGAGTGTGTGTGGGTGTGGCTGTGGGTGTGTGTGGGTGTGTGTGGGTGTGGGTGTGGGGGGGGGGGGGGGGGGGGGGGGGGGGGGGGGGGGGGGGGGGGGGGGTGGGGGGGGGGGTGGGGGGGGGGGGGGGGGGGGGGGGGGGGGGGGGGGGGGGGGGGGGGGGTGTGGGGGGGGGGGGGGGGGGGGGGGGGGGGGGGGGGGGGGGGGGGGGGGGTGTGGGTGTGGGTGTGTGTGGGGGGGGGGGGGGGGGGGGGGGGG
>CAJQZJ010004763.1:5887901-5948359 GCA_907164525.1 Lophiomys imhausi
GTGGGTGTGTGTGGGTGTGTGTGGGTGTGGGTGTGTGGGGGGTGGGGAAGTGGGTGTGTGGGGGTGTGTGTGGGTGTGTGTGGGTGTGTGTGGGTGTGGGTGTGTGGGGGGTGGGGGAGTGGGTGTGGGTGTGTGGGTGTGTGGGAGGGTGTGTGTGTGGATGTGTGTGTGTGGTGTGTGTGTGTGTGTGTGTGTGTGTGTGTGTGTGTGTGTGTGTGTGTGTATTTCCTGCAGAAGAGGATGTCAGATCTTCTGGGACTTGAGTGAGAGTGCTGGGTATTAAACCCATGTTGCTAGACAAGTATCAAGAGCTCTTAACTGCTGAACATTGCTCCAGCCTCTCAATTCATTTTTGACAAAGATGCAAAGGCAATGCAATTGGGGAAAATAATATAATTTTATTAGTAAATGATGCTTAAACAGATAGATAGGTAATAGATGATGATGATGATAGATAGATAGATAGATAGATAGATAGATAGATAGATAGATAGATAGATGATAAAAATAGATCATTGATAAAAGCCAAATAGTTATCCATCCATATCTTTAGCATGTAAATCTTTAACTCAAAATGAATTGTAAACTTAACTATAAAACCTGTAGAAAGTATCAAAATAGCCATGTTTGCTCTTGAGTTAAAAATTCCTAAAACATCAGAAACAACGAAATCATGCAATTTGCAGCCAAATGGATAGAACTAGAAAAGCTCATCTTGAGTGAACTAGCCCAGACTCAGAAAGATGCACATGGCATCTATTCACTTATAATTAGATTTTAGCCATATAGTATAGCTATTGTATAACCAACACACCAAAAGAAACAGAAACACAGACTTTGTTGATGAGACACTTTGGTGACGCTGCCATGTAGGCTCCAGTACATGAGCAGGCTCTTGGGCTTCATGTGACTGCTGAACTGGAGTGGGGGACTGATGTGTGGGGACACCCCACTCTGGAGGAGTAGGATGCGAGGGTGGAAGGGTGGGACCAGGAGGCAGGGCACTGTGATGGAGATGTGACTTGAAGTAGTGAATAAACATTTTTTTTAAAAATCTTAAAACACAGCCCTGAAATTATTTTTTGTCAAAGAAAACTTGACAAGTTACACTGTTTCAAAATTAAGGGCCTTGCTTTTTAAATTAAATCCTTAATATGAGGACTTGAACCAGATTACACAAAAGCATTCTAAAGTCACATCATATGAAGGACTTATACACAGTATATGAGAAGAATTCTTTAAACTTGAGAATGACCAAAACCAAAAAGATATGTAGCCAGTTGTTTATCCAGTCGCCTGCTGGATATTTTCTAGAAAATGTGAAAAGATTTGAATAGAGACTTACACAGTGGTAAATATCATATGACAACCTACACAACCTTATTAGTCAGTGAGTAAACCACAATAAAGACAC
Source organism: Lophiomys imhausi (assembly GCA_907164525.1). Lineage (NCBI taxonomy): Eukaryota > Metazoa > Chordata > Mammalia > Rodentia > Muridae > Lophiomys > Lophiomys imhausi. The sequence goes on from CAJQZJ010004763.1 coordinate 5,889,316, forward strand.
GGAGGGACACCATGGCCAGCAAGCACTGTACCCTCATGTCTTTCAATTCCTCCCTTCAGCTTCTTCCCTTGAGTCCCTACCCTGGCTTCCTGTCACAGAGGACTGGATCAGAGCATGGAAGCTGAAAAGCCCTTTGCTCCCTAAATGGATTTTGGTCATGGTGTTTTATTATAGCAATATAAACCCTAACTCAGACAAGGACTTAGGTGACAAATGTTGATGACAAAGTAGAAAAAAAAACTGAACTTTATACAATGGTGGTAGGTATATAAAATGGTACATCTGCTTTAGAAAACAGTTGGTAGTTAACTGGAGAGATAGCTCAGCAGCTAAGAGTGTGTGCCACTATTATAGAGGATCCAAGTTAAGTTCCCAGCATCCATGTCAAGCAGTTTACAACCACTTGTAAGTCCATTTCCAGAGGCTCTGATATCTTCTTCTAGACTCCATAGGTACCTGCATATTTGCATGTGCGTACACACACAGAGAGAGAGAGACAGAAACAGTGAAACAGAGACTTATAGAGATAACTAAAACTACTACATCTTTAAAAAAGTAAAATAGCACAGGCCGTGGCATTCAATATGCCCTGTGGCCCATGCAATGCCAGAGGACCATGCTGATGTCCAAGGTCTGTACTGCCACCAGGGACCATGTTGTGGGCTGTGGCACATGCTGACTCCAGAGACCATGTGGATGTCTGTGGTCCATGCTGTTACCAGAAACCATGTGGTGTTGGGGTAGTGTTAAGCATTCTAAATGTTAATTAATTGGTCTTATTTGCTGTCTGTAACTTATATTGACTCTGATTGGTTAAATAAAATGCCGAGACCTGAGATTGTGCAAAGACAGAGAAAGGTGGGACTTCCTGAGATTAGAACAGGATGCCTGAGCTTTAGACAGAGGATTAATTGATTCCAGCCAGCAGCAGGAAGAAGAAGAAGAAGACACATGCCATGGGTTAGAAAAAAGACCTCACTCCACATGGCCAGGAACATCGGCTAGCATGGAGAATGGCAGTCCAAAGGGATGTATGTATATATGGGATCATACTTGAGTAATAGAATTATGAGCTAGCTTAGATGGGCTAAGATTGCACAACTCAGGCCTAGGCTTATTAAAATCTATGCAGTCTCTGTGTGTACTCATTTATAATGGCTGCTTAAAGATTAACAGCCCCCAAACCAATTAATAATAATCTAAATACTGTTAAATAACTTATTATCCATATTTCTTTTTACATATGGCGTCCAACTAGGGCAATTAGAATCCATGCTTACAGGGTGAGAAGGCCTGGGTGAAAGCCGGTTTCCTAGCCAAAGAGTGGGGAACCGAACTCAAATGCATTTCAAAGGTGAAGCTAACTTAACAAAAGCTGTTGACTTGCAGCAAAGGTGGAGAACTAAGGCTTAGCTCTCCTTACGTACTAAAAAACTGGCAGCCTTCTAAACAGAATTTGAGAGTGTAATTAATCGCCTAGATTAAAAATGGAGAAATTCATAATGCCTCACTACTTTTGGATTCCAATAGAGTTTGTTCCTCTTAGCATGCAAATGATTTTTACCCTGACAATTGTGGTTCTGTGTATCTTTTTTGAGAAAGTTCAGATTAGGATAGTCTTAAAGGAAAGAATTTACAGATGGAATGGTAAATTGCCAACAATCATAATGAAGGAAAGAGGGAGGCCTTTCCTGATAAATAAGGCAAAATTGATGGCAGCTGGAGCTAAGAGCTCCCTGGCTATGAGGTGCTTCTCAGGGCTTTCTGGGCTATCAATGAAATACAGTCCCAACTAGATTTCAAGGAATAATGAACAAAACTTTAATTGCAGCATGGGATGGCGTAGTTAGACATGCCAAGGCTTTTGGAATGTTAGTTCTTTGCTTGATTTTTGTTTAGATGTCTTTGATTTTCCTATATTGGGAGGTAGAAAGGATATTTTTCTGGTTTGGCATTGCTAAAACATAAGAGATTTTTGAAGATTTTGGGCCAATTTCAAATTGTCACTACAGTTCAAAGTTGCTCTCAAGGTTACAGAGTTACTAAAATCCGGAATTTAAGTGAAATATTTGAGCAGGGTGGTACTGGCACACACCCTTAATCCCATCACACTAGAGGAAGAAACAGGCAGATCTCTGGATTCTAGACCAGCCTGGTTTAAACAATAAAGGCAGGGCAGGAAATCTGCTGAGGAGATAAAGCTGCTTACTAAAGACAGTCTAGAATTTAAAAATGACACATTTTTTCTTGATGTTAAGTTTAATAATGTCTTTACTGATCTAATGGATAAATGCACATGATCTTAAATTTACGTAAAGAAAAAAGGGTCCTGCCGGGCGTGGTGGCACACGCCTTTAATCCCAGCACGTGGGAGGCAGAGGCAGGTGGATCTCTGTGAGTTCGAGGCCAGCCTGGTCTACAAAGCAAGTCCAGGACAGCCAGGGCTGTTACACAGAGAAACCCTGTCTCGAAAAACCAAAAAAAAAAGAAAAGAAAAAAGGGTCCCAAGCCATTCTTAGTTGTGGGGCTCCCACTGGAGAACTGGTTTCAAGAGACATTTTGCCCTGAAGGAGATATGTTAATCTCTGGGCGTGAAGGTGCATGCCTTTAATCCCAGAACTTTGGAGGCAGAAGCAGGCTAATCTCTGTGAGTTCAAGGCTATCCTGGTGTAAAGTGAGTCTAGGACAAGGATACACAGAGAAATCCTGTCTCAGGGAAAAAAAAAGGAGAGAGAGAGAAAGAGATATATTCTGTTAACCAATGTAAAGACCCAGAGTTAGGTTGGGGAAGAACATGCAAACAGCATGCCTCCCACAGCCAACAGTTAAGAAAAGCTAACATAAAATAGCATATCATGCTATTCTACACCAATCTTCTCAAGAATGAAGCTTCCATGGGAAAATTGGAACTCAAACTAACACAAAATGGTTTAACTAATGTTAGTTTTTAATAAGGGTAATTCAATTATTTAAATTAATACCTTGATCTCAAATCTTGGGAGATAAGGAAAAAACAGGTTCCTTGTGTGTTTGAGGCCAATCTAACCTACAGAGCTCTAAAGAGCAAATCAAGACAGCCCAATCTACAAAAACCCTGTCTCAATAAGAATAGATATAACCACATAGAAATTAAATCTCCAAAGAAACGAGAAAATGAAAAAAATAATATAAATGCATACCTTTGATCCCAAAACATGGGAGACAAATACAGAGACAGATTGTTTCCTTTTGAGTTTGAGGCCAACCTAATCTACAAAAAGCCAAAACAACACAGATTAAACCTGTTTTAATCAATTAATAAATTTATGTCAACTGTAGAGGAGAATACTTAAACTCCATACAGCCTTATACTGTATTTTCAATTTAAAATAGATTTTATATATAGCATATATATGTAATACTATTACATGCCATGTTTTTATATAACATGAATGGAGACTTGCAAATGTCTTTCTGCTGTTCAAAGAACAGAAGATATTCCTTAATTGATTTGTGCATTCTGCACATCAAAGGCATCATGGTAATTGCAGAACTATATGTTACTTGTGAGAAATTATGTATTTTCAGAACAACGGGACCTGAGTCCAAAGAAGACAAGACAAGTAACCCAAATGAACCAGCCTCATAGACTGCCTCAATAGCGGTTTCCTCCAAAATCTGCATCCAGAACTTCAAACAGCTTGCTGAGATGGCCCAGCCTCAAAGACTGTTCTAGACAGGACTTCAATAAACCCCTGAACTTTCCTACCCAAAGTCCAACTTCGAACTACAAATTGCTCAGAACATTCAAAACGCTGAGCACATAGAGACTGGACAACAAATGTTACAATTTACTTGCTTAACCACTTTTTTCCATTTTATTTGGGCCCTTAAACAGGTTTTCTGCATCCCAATTCAGCAGGAAGAAGTTTTAAGAGAGTGACGTCCCATTCCCAAAAAGTGGGGTGGATGATTCTTTGGTTATTTGGTGGGTTATAGATGTTGTTTAGGGGGAATGGTGACAAATTGTTATATGGTCTTGTTAAGCAAAGTGTAGGAGGTTAGGCTCAGGGATTTCTTTCTTTATCCTTCTTTCTCTCTTATATAGAAGGAGAAGGCTTGAAAAGAAAAAAGAGAGGGAATATGGAAATATAGTATAGAATTGATAAGACAAAAGGGTAGATTATTGAATCTACTCCTATAGATCTTTGTATATTGATACAAAATTAAGGCTATATTTTGACTAGGTATTGTACCTATGTAATTCTTAAATTTGCAATGTGAAGTTCTAGTCCTTTTGACAGTAACTATCACAAACTGTCATATTTCTTTTTGGTAGCTGCTTTCCTATGCTTCCTACTCAAATAATAACTTTATCCCTTCTTATGTCTTTGATGGGGTTGAAGGCATAATAGTTATAAAATTTCAATTGAACTTGAGTTGTTTAGGATAATTAAAAATGCATGTTGATAGTCATTCAAACTTGTGATTTTATTAGGATAATTAAGTTAGTGAATTTCAGAGGTTCTAAGTTAATCAGATATTAAGTTGTTAGAGACAAGCAACATTTGCTTACTCAATGGATATGGATAGATGGTCTTCAAAAACTTCAAGAGATCTATAGAATATGGCATTTAAATATATTTTTGTTATTTTAAAAAATTTTTGACATGAGACTGTCAGCTCCTGACAGTTCCCATTTGACTTGGAAGGAGACAATGAGCATCAAGAAATCTTCCATCAGGAGATAATTCCTACTGGGCAAAAATTTCCCTGCTCTCTCAACAGACTATATACAGTCCAAAGATGGACCAGAGCTCAATGCAGGTAAATTGATGGCCTGATTCTGCAAAGACATAATGGGCAAATCTTATTTCCTACTCCACAACTAAGTCTGTGAGACATGCTTTGCCAGAAGGCTGAAGATGATGCTCCAATGTTATAGAAACTGGGGACTGTCTAGGCAGCCAGTGTCTGTCATTTCATAGTTTTGGAAGTTGCTTGCTCTGCACTTCCTATCTATTCAGATATATTTATTCTTCTCAGGTTTCTGATGTGATTGAAGACTACATTGTTATAACATCACAGTAAATTTTAAATCATGTTGGAATTAAAAGGATGTTTTAAGGTCAAGATGGTTTAGTTAATAATGTAAATTAGGATGGATGTTGAATTAGGTATAGATCCTTAAACTCATCAAGAGAGATATGTAATAGAATATGTCCTAGTTAACTAGTCAAATACATATGGATTGGTTGTTGAGAATGTATGTCACACCTTTTAGTTTTCATAATTGTTTTTATTGTATTTATTGTTATTGTTACTGTATTGTGCTTACTGTTGTATTTATTGTTATTAAGAAAAGGAGCCTTTTGCTAGACTTAAATGGGGAGATGTTGAGGGAAGGTCTAATATTGTTTCTGATACACTGAATTCAATGCTGAGATCTAGTTACTGCCCCTTCTGAGACATTCTCTTGATTGGTTAATAAAAGTCTCTCATGGCCAATTAGCTGGGCAGAAAGAGTATAGGAAGGCGGGACTTCCTCAGATCAGCACAGGAACTTGGCACACACAGAGACTCTCTCTCTTGGAGACAGATGACTGGAGAATTGCTGGACAGTACTCACAGGCACATGGTGGTTTGGAATTAGGTGATCCGATCTGGGTTAGCTTAGAGTAGCTAATTGAGAGTCTTCCCAGCTAAGAGCTAAGCGTTAAAATATTAAAAGGTCTTGGTGTGTTTAATTATTGGGGAAAAGACTGCAGTGGCTTATAGGCCCTCAGTCCAAGCAGTCCCAGGGTGTTGGATTCCCAGACTCCCCTTGAGCCCAGGCGAATCTCCTGCCAAGCTGCCGGTAATTCTACTAGCCTAATATAACAACTTATATTAATTAACAGAGTTTAGGTTATAGGTGGTGTAGGCCACCTTTGGTCCCGGGGCTCTTTCTCCAGGGTAAGTTAGGCAACTGGTTAAGGTACTTGGGCAAGGCAGCCTGCTCCTCTGCCAAGCCACCAGCTACTCCGCCAGCTACTCCGTCGGCCTAATATTACAGTTTATACTTACTAATAACTACATTAATTAATTAATTTGCAGTTTTCAATGTGGAAGTTCATGATCCATGCTCCTGCTGCCTATAAAGAGCAAGGAAGCTATTTTTGCAATGGTATGGATGACTGCAAACTCACAATTGAGAAAGAGAGTTACAGAAGGCTTCTATGACAACCCTTACCCCCTCTCCAAAAAAAAGTAATAGCCTAGACGGAAGACACTAAAGAGAGCTCTTTAAAATTGTGGTAAGGATGCTGAAGTGTAGCTCTCCACAACTGATTGCTTCTGGTGGGGGGTGTGGACAGGGAAGGACTCAGTTTTTTTAAAAGGTTGGCAACTGGAAGTTTGGCCATGCTCTAATAAATATTCAAACAATGCAAATTGGACTTTCATTTTTTTTGTTTTTTCTTTTTTAGGTTTTTTTTTTCTTTTGTTTGAGGGGGGTCACAAGGGTAGGGAGGCAGACCCAAGAGTGTGATCAGGGTGCATTATGTGAAATTCCCAAATAATAAAAATTTTATGCTGGAAAATTATTCTTTTTTTTACCCAGCATAAGGTGCTGTTTATTACAGGAACTTTGGGTTTACATCCCTAATCCTTTTTTTTAAACTTTAACTTTCATATAACTTTTTTATATAAATTTATTTATTTGTTGCTTCAGGTTATATCTCCATCATATTATCCTCTTTCCCCCCTCTCCAGCCCCGCCCTCCCACCCTCTACCCTCTAACCCTTCCATCCCATTCCAATGGAGTGAAGTGTCCCTACATAACAGTCCCTAGCCCCAGTTCAGAAGTCATATGAGGGCCAAGAGCCTCCTCATACACTGGGGGCCTACAAGGCAGTACCACCAGTGGAAAGTGTCTCATTTCCAGGGAGAGAAAACTAAAAAACAAACAAACAAACGAACAAAAAAGTCTGTGTCTATGTTCCCTTTGGTGTGTTGGTTGTAGTATAGATATCCTGTACTATATAGCTAAAATCCTACTATAAGTGAATAGATGCCATGAGCATCCTTTTGAGTCTGGGTTAGCTCACTCAGGATGAGCTTCTCTAGTTCCATCCATTTGGATGCAAATTGCATAATTTCCTTGTTTCTGATAGCTGAGTAGCATTCCATTGTGTAGATGTACCACAGTTTTTTAATCCATTCTTCGGTTGAGGGACATCTGGGTTGTTTCCAGTTTCTAGCTATTACAAATAAGGCTGCTATGAACATAGATGAGGAAACTTCCTTGTGATTCCATGAGGAGTCATTTGGGTGTATACCCAGAAGTGGTATGGCTGGGTCCCGAGGCAAAGCTATTCCAAGTTTTCTAAGATATTGCCATACTGACCTCCATAGTGGTTGCAGGAAAATTATTCTTTAATAAAAAAATAAATAAAATAAAATAGTTTTGCAGCTACTTACACTATCTACTGTGCCTACTACATGTGCATCCTTCTAGAACATACTCCTAGGTCTTTACCCAATAGAAATGGAAGATAATAAATGTTCATAGACGTTTCATAGGCAGGAACTGACAGAGCCTCAATATCTAACAGGCGAATGGTAGATAAATGGTGACATATCTATGCACCAGAATGCTATTTAGCTGTGAAAAATGAACTCGTGATATACATAACATGAATGAATTTTACAATAGCTGTGCTGAGAAAAAACAAATATAATAAGCCTATCATATTCCTTCATTAATGGAAAATTTTGGAACATCAAACTAATTCAGGGTGAGAGCAGATCAGTGGTTTCCTAAGGATGGACAGGAGGCTTAAGGCCAAAAGAGAAGAATTATACATAGCATAGCAATAGATATATTGGACAAGGTAAACTGTGCTGTCAATATAACACACATCTTCTGACTAAACATATTAACTATACCTCAAACATTTGTGAATGATCACATATCAATTATACGTCAGTAAAACTATAAAAATGTTTTTAAAACACAATAACAAGCCACTGTAAACACACTAGAATGTCCAATATCAAAAGGTCAACTGGTTAAAATTTAAAGCTAAATAAAAACTGGTAATAAATGCCCTCAACAATCCACACATGTATTTTGTTAGAAGAATAAAAAAATAAAAAATAATTTGGGGGAAAAAGAGGTAGCAGATTTTTTTACATTGTAAAACATGTAGGAACTGGAGAGATGGCTCTGAGTTAAGAACATTTATTGCTCTTTCAGAGGACCTGGGTCCCATTCCTACAAGGTGACTCATGATGGGCAGCTCAGTGGTCTTAAAACACTTAATTAAGAAGTAGAAAAGGAAAGAAAATTTGAGCAAAACAAAAACCACGAAAATGAGAAATTCTTGTTGGGTTTTTATTAGTGGTGTTGTCAAGGGTGCCCTATGATTCACTACATTTAAAGATATGTAAATGAATGCATGATTAGTGATAAGCTTGAGAGAATAAGTTGAGTAGAAACAGATTTTGAAAGACATTGGTTTGATGTGTCCTAAGGCCAATGTATTTGCTGAAGATGGTTATCGAGGAGGTGGCATGGCAGTTGGTGCTTATCCTTGTCCGCTGTAACTGAGCAAAGAAACTATCAACAAATCACTCAGGAGGCATAACCGAACCTGGAGAAAAGAGGAATAAAACTAGGAAGAGACAAAGCCAAAGATACTTCAAATGAGTAATTGCATAATACTGTTTTAATAAAAAACAAACAAATATTCTATTGTATTATTTTTTATATATTATTTCTCAAAAACACCTCACAAATTAAGCCAGGCCAAAATTAGATCTAACATTTCTAAATCTACTACTGAGGCAAAGCAAACTTCAAACGTCATAATAATAGTCACTAAACTAATGAAAAATGTGGCTCAATTGTTCATCCACTCATGATGCTTGGGCATCCGCTGTGTTCAAAGGACTATATTAGGTTCTCTTTCCTTTTGACAGGCAAACGATTGGTGATCTATGATCTCATCTGACCCTTCTCCATTAGTCACTAGCTCCTAACTCTAATTCTAAAATCCCAGGAGAAGACGGCAGGAAAATTTCTACTATGGTGACAGTCTTAAGGGGGGATAAGAATAAGAAATGTTTTATCTACATTTTTTAATATTCAACTGTTAACAGTCTATCAGTCTGTTTGTTTGTAGAAAAAGAGTGTTAGGGTGAAAGCTGCGCACTGCTGTAAACAAAGAATCCTCCCCAGAGCATATACCTTCCTCAGTCTGCATTCCTTCATCCGTTGCATAGTTCACCCCAGAATATCATAGTCTACAAAACCATTTAAATAGGTAAATTCAGAAATGTTCTCAAAATATTCGTATTCAAAAATGAATAGTGTTTTTTTTTTAAATCAAAATTTGTGTGGCTACAATGGGGGACACTACTACTGTGTTCTTTATTGTTAAGTTTCTTTAGTAAATAAGTAGAATCAAATCACTTGGTTTTGCAGCCAAATAAGAAAAACAGAATGAAGCTTTTCTCTATTACAATAGAAACTATGGTGCGTAATTTTTAGATATTCTTATAGCCATCAAAGGCAAAGGAATCACAGTTTGACCCAGACAAATGGATTCAGTTAAAAAAAAAAAAAAAAGAAATCAAAGATCTGGCCTTGTGACCAATAAGTCAAGCATTAAGAAGAGTTCTGATGAAGCTGAAAAGTGTAAATATATCTGCCTTCCAAAATGCCATATCCTACTCTCTTGAAGGTTTTGTTTAGTGTTTACAGTGGTAAAAACTCACTAGAAAAAAAATATTTTAAAAACTCAATTGTGAAGATGAGTCTGTGTTTGAATGTTTATTTTGCTAACCAAAACAGAGAAGTTTCCTTTTCAAGAGCTGTCTGCTACCTGAGCCAAGGCCAGTCTTGCTTGTGATGGTTAATTCCGATTGAAAAATAACCTAACTTGAGAGTTGCTTTGGATCAGTGAATCACACCTCTAGATAGGTCTGTGATGGTGTTTCCAAAGACAATTGACTTGCAGGGCAGCAACTCAGGAAAAAAAAATCTGCTCTGACTGTGAATCCAATAGGCTGAGGTGATGGAAGAACAGAGGAAGAAAAGAAAGGCATCCAGTGCATGCAAGCCTCATTTTGAGGAGAAAATTATCCATCACTCCTGCCACCTATGAACATTGTCAACCTTTTAACTCAGATTCTAAGTAGTCACCTTTGAGGAAGTTTCCAGGATATTAGCCTCAGGGACCTCCAGCTTCTTGAACCTAGCACCGGTCAGGTCCTCTGCCTCCTCAGAGTACAGATGCCATTGTTGGGCAAGCCAGTTTTCAATCATGCAAACCAGTCCAATAAATCCTCTATTGTAATTAAAATTATAGACATATATTCTATTCTTCTACTCCTGTAAGAATCTCTAATGCATTTCTTTGAATTGGGTTCTAAAACGTTTCACTGTAAAAATCTTACATACTATTTATTCCCTTAAGCTCATGTTCAAAATTGAAAATCTATTCTGAATCCAAAGGATAAGAAATAGAAACTATTAGATGAATTCAGTTAATTTCATAATTACATCTGCTATTTTATTAGCTAATGGTGACTTTATCACAAACCTCAATAATTCCTGATCCAAAATGGCCATCAAGGTACTAACAATTTTCTTTCTAGCATAATATTGTACTTTAGGATACAAATGGAAATAGTAATGAGTTCTTTCTTACAGGATGTGGTAAAGAAATGGGTTCTTATTTAAATTATAGATTTGGTCATATAGCATTACAAATCTGCTAAGAAATGAAGGAATATGAACCCTCCATCAGACTCTCAAAGAGTGGAGGACAATCACACTACAATGTGTAGACAGAAGACTGGGTATATTTTGGGTGAATGATCAAAGTTTAAACAAAAGTTCATTCACTGTTTTTGACTAAACCTACTTCAGGAAATGCCACAATCTCTTCCTTCCAGAAGAGCTCATAAAGCCAGAAGTATCCCCAAGCTTTGTACGTTGGTACTCAGTGTCACGTGGAGCTTATGGAGCTTGAAATTTTTCACTTTATGTTTTTCTAGGGTAACATGAAGCCCAGAATAAGAACAACGTGATTCCCTTGCCAGCTTTCTCTAAGTCTTGAAGAGAGATTTTGTTGTTTTACTGAAAAGGATGCTTTCATGTGACCTCTTATTCAAACAGTTCCCACAGGTCAAGAATGACTGGGGTACAGCCCACTTCTGCATTACACTGATAACATCAGCCAGGTTTCCTGTCAGCCTTCTATGGACCTCACAGCAAGTTACACTGACCTACTAGGTTTCTCCTTATTACACAGAAGGAAGGTGCCTTGTATTTAGTCTCATAATTGAGTTCTAGACTAGAGACACATTCAAGAAAATTTAGTACTGATCCTTAACAAATGCAGAAACAAATCAAAATTTTCATCTGTAAAATCGCTAAGAAAGTTAACTAAGTCAGATATATAATATACCTATTAAATCCCTTTCATTCTCCTAATATACTAATTCTGAAATTCTGCAGGGCAGCCTACCCCACACAGAGAAAGTACAGCTGCTCCATTTCCCCCAGTATCCTTATTCTCATCGATCACAGCTATCGGAGCACTTTATCTATGGTGAGGGTCCTAAACGTGCCCCTCCCTCATAGCCCTGAATGGCAGCTGCAGACAAAACCAACACTGCTCTCCTAAGAGTCCCCAATACTGGGATCTGAATCATCACAGCTTTAGCAATAACAATGCATTTCAGAATGGTAGTAGGCTTTGGTCATAAAGTGAAGATATCCTCTCCACTCATTTTTAAGTCTCTATGAGTTCTGTAAATGACTGGATCGATTGTTGGAAGTCATTAGTCACCCTGTAATCACTTTACCAAACTGTTTTTTTGCACACTAACTCAGAGATCACAGGGGAAAAAAAAGAATTTATTTGAAACCTATTTCATTTACAACATCTCTAAAATAATATTTGAAAAGTCACTTTCTAAGACATTTGGCTGGAGGCAGGTCTTTTCATCTGTGGCATGCAGGCACTGTCCTGCCAAAAGGACAGGAACAATCCTCACCTTTCTTACCATCATCCAGGCATGCTACTGTGGACTGTCCTGGAAAATGGCTGATCATTTAAATACTTACTTGGCCTTCGTTGGGAGCTCTAAGGGCTCATGCTGAAAAGTGACTTTTGTTTGCTTTTGAGTGGAATGCATTTATTTGGGGCATGTAAACAGCTGGGATTTGTGGTAAATCCTAAATCTTAATTCTGCTGTGTGCTCTTCTGTGGGTTGTTGGGCTGGGGGTTATATTTACCTTGAGATTTACTCAACTCAATTGTAATGATTTCTTGAATACACACTTCAGATCTGCATTGCTGATGCATGGTCCAGATATTTGGAAACCTCACGTGGGTCAATTGGTGCAGACATTTGGCTGCACGCAGGGTAACAGATGTGGGTTCTATTTTAAAGATGGGAAATTTCCTTCTCATCCTGCTTGAAGTTATTTATTGACCATCGTTAGATCCATGGCAACAATAGTTTTGTCAATTGCTTTTAAGGCTTTTGCTTTGTCAGTCATCTCATTAATAATGTAATCTTTTACTTAATAATGTAATCTTTCAGTTTAACTGTACATTCTTAGGGGGAACCCAAAGTGTATATTCTGTACTCTGACATTTACCAAACAATTTTATTAATGATCCAGTCTAAGAGTCCAGGGACATCATTTTGATAAGCTCAGCTTTATCATTTGCCATTTATTTCTACAAAGTAGATATTGATTTAAGAGTATTAGTTTCTTTTGGGACTCTTCATTTAGCCCTTTGTTGCACTGGATTGCCTTTTCAATGAAAGTCTGGTTTTCATAAACAAAACTGAGTCTCCTTTTTGTTGTGCCCTAAAGAAGAGAACCATGACAAGCTGGTAGTATCTAAACAGAAGACGTAACCAGATACTACCAGCTCTCCTTTTGATGAGGGAGAAGCCAACAGGAATACCAGCACATCCACACTGATAGCTTTTTTGATGTGGGTTCTGGAAGGGACACTTAGGTCCTCGTAGGTGATGTCTCAGAGGGAAAAGTTTAATAACTTTGCAATGGTGAGTTTTCCTCTGTGAGACCTTAATGTCTGTCTCCACTTACTTCGGCCTCTTTATTAAAGCCTAGTGATTTTCCACACGGGTCTTAAACATACACTGTAAAGCTTACTCCTTATTTGTTGTCTTGCCTTTCTAAACTCTGTTCCTGTTGTAAATACTTTGTTCTTCCTAGCACACATGGAGTTTTGAAATACATGTGGAAGCAAATTGATATTAGAACAGAAACCTTTACTAGACTTTTCTTAACCATCTAATGTTTATAATCATTTAGTTGGCAAAAAAATTTGAGAATTGCCTTTGCTTTGTATATTGAGGGGGAATGTTTGCTTTTAATTTCAGTTGAATATGATCATCCTCCTAATAGGCAGGCAGGTTTGCTTATGTTTTCGTATACTTGGATCTACGAGGACTAGTCTCTACTTCCCCCATTTTCCTTGTGTCTGTCTCATTGCTTCTGTGGAAAATGTTAATGAATGCATTGTCTTTTCTATCAAACAGTTTAATGAGATGAAGGTCCATCTTTAAAAAAAAAAAAGTTGTAAAAGACACATCTGGCTCAAATCCCTCCTCCAGTCAGCATTTTTCTAAGATCAAAGTATGTGCACAAGATTGCATCCTGTTCTCAACAATTGTGTTTTGCTTATTGGCTATGGTTCTTTAAGTTAGCTAATCACATAAGAATGTCAGATGGAGCTCTGACCATTCAGCATGAGGCACGGGACTCTTTTATGTTCAGTATAAAAACCCAGAGGACCCCACTAGGTACATCTACCTGCCTAATTTGGCACAGATACACACTCTTCTTGAGACTCCAACATCATTTCTAACAGTTGTATTGGTTTCATCCGTTTTTCACTTTTTTAATATCTTAAAGTTATGTGTTCTGTTTCTCCTTGTCAAGCAGAATACCACACACCCACTACCAATGCTGGGAAGACTCTGGGTACATTAAGTACAACAAAGAATATTAGTGCCCCAACAAGAAACTGAAGTCCAAACACTTTACCTACCGCATCTTGAACTGAACACTGCTTTTAAAAAGCTTTCCCCAAATAGCCAGATCAGTTGCAGAAGTATAATTGGGTCCCCCTCGTGGCTGACTACACAGGGCATTTGACTTATGCAGACCTCATTCCAGCAATGGAAAGACCTCTTAAGATATGAAAAGAGCTGGAGACATGCCTGGGGGCCAATAGCATATACACTTAAGCAAATCAGGAACATACATGGAACTTTAAACAGGAAAAGAAATTGCTACACAAAAACTCTGACAGACTGTGGGACTGTTTTTCTCTTTCATGTGTGGTATTCAGGACCAAGATCCAATAACCTGAAGCTAATAGAGTGGGAAGACTACATATATAGGCTGCTTTCCTAACACTCCTAAACCAGGATTTGAATGGTTTTATATAAGTTTCATCTCCCTTCACTCCTCTTAATTTTGAATTAGATAATTCATTTCTAGTTTACATTTTTAAATGGAAAATCCTTATAATGTTTTTATTTTAATCACTGCCTCCTACATTTTATATTATTGTTGCTTAGTATCTTGGTTGGATGGAATGTTTTTTCTCTCTCTGGTTCACAATGGATGGGTCCTGTGCCTCACCCTGAGTGGTCAAGAGCTCCATCTGACATTCTTATGTGATTAGCTAACTTAAAGCAGCACATCCAGTAAGCAAAACACAACTGTTGAGAACCGGATTCGATCTTGTGCACATACTTTGATCTTAGAAAAATGTTTTATGGGTCTTCAATGGGTTTATTATGGGTTACCTTCCTTATTTTCAGTGGCATTCATCTGTCTCAGAGGACTCATTTGCCCTGGTTATATGAATGCAGCATAGAACCACTTCCTACTCTCCCTTCTGCCCAAGGGACACTAGCCTTGTGTGAACTTTTACATTTAAATGAAGTGTTTTTCTTTTATTGAAAATAGATTGTTTTCATGCAATATATCCTGATTATGGTTTCCCCTCCCAGTTCTTCCCAACTTGTCTCCCATCTATATCCACCCACTTCTTGTCTCTCATTAGAAAGCACACAGGCATATAAAGGATAATAATAAAACATAACATAATAAGATAAAACAAACAAACAAAAAGAAGGAAAAGAGCCCAAGAAACAGACATAGACATAGAGATACTTGTTTGCAAACTTGAGAATCCCATAAGCACACAGAGAAGGAAGCCGTAATATATACACAAAGGACCTGTAGGGTGAAAATGAGAAAGAATAAATTAAAAAATAAAAAGATAAAATTTTAAGAAATACTTTTTTTCAAAAGATGAAGAAAAGAAAAAAAACCTGACACTACATCATAAGAAAAAGGAACCATCAAAGATGCTGTTGAGATCATTTTCTATTGGCCATCTACTGCTGATCTTGCAGTCTACGCTTAAGAGTAGTTTAGCCCTCATATGTCTGAAGGGGCTGATATGTGGAGGTACCCCACACCTGAGGAGTGGGCTGGGTGGAAGAGGGTACAGGAAGGAGGGTGGACTGGGAGGGGTAGAGGGAGGGGGCTGTGATGGAGATGTAACTTGAAGTAATAAATAAACATTTAAAAAAATTTTAAGCAGTTTTTCCCCAATGAGACTTCCCTGGAGGACACTAAAATTTTCATTTTCAAGTGATTATAACTGGAGATAGCTTCTTAGTTAGTTATGTGGTACTGTGCATGCTGCCTCAGCCTTTGTGTGTTCATATGTGTGTCAGCCCTGTTGTGTTTAGAAGGTTTTGTTTCCCTGGTGTCCTCCATGTCTTCTGGCTTTACACTCTTTCTGCCTCCTTTTCTGCAGGGTTCCCTGTGACCTAAGGGAAGGGATTTGATGGAGACATCCCATCTAAAGCCAAGAGTTCTAAGGTCTCTCACTCTGTGTATATTGTCCAGTTGTGGGTCTGTATTTGTTCCCATCTGTTGCAGGAAAAAGCTTCTCTGATGGTGGCTGAGCAAGGTACTGATTTATAAGCATAACAGAATATCATTAGGAGTTACTTTATTGCTACATTTCTTTAGGGGAGCAGTACTATTGGTTTTACCCTAGGTCCCTGGGCTATCTAGTCTCAGGTTCTTGGTCACCCAAGCAGTATCAGGTGTGGATTTTAATCTCTTGTGAAGTGTGTCTTCAGTTAAATCAGATATTGGCCAGTTACTCCCTCAAGCTTTGCATTGCTATTGCACTAGCATATCTTGCAAGCAGGATATCATGGTCAATTGAAGAGTTTATATATAGCTGGCTTTGTGTTTGTGTTTCTCCTTTGGTAGCATGCGGAGTACCTTCTGGTGCCAGGAATATTAGGCTGTAATGGGGAAGCCTCTAGTTATGCATCAGCTCGAGTTCTCTATGCCCAATGAGATGAGTTGAGCAGGTGTTGTCTTTATTCAAACTAGGTAATTTTGAAATCTATTTCTTCTTTCCTACCAGCCACACCAAGCACACATGTGGCCAGTGCCTAATATAATGAGTTATACAGACAGGAAATATTTCCATTTCAGAAAGTCTTATGCAGTTACTCTTGAGTTTCCATGGCTCTGAGTTAGCTCCTACATTAATTTCTTGGCTTAGTTTCCTGATCCATGAGGATAGTTACAATTTAACCCGTTGGGGTGCCACATGTATAAAGCTTTAATGTTGAGTGACTTGTTTTTCTATTTGTGAGCCCAAGCCAAAGGGATTGGCCTTTTTGTGTCCCTGGGGCCATTAAGCAGGAACATTTAGGTTGATTTCAGTAAGTAACATGAGTGACAACCCCTTCAAGATTCAGACCTTCTTTAGGGGGTTCCAGTCTAGTTCCCACTGTGAGCACACTGGTGGCCATCTTGTTTTCTCATAGTGAATATTGAGGTCCATCAATGTCCCCCCATCCTGCAATCCCCTGAACCGTCAACAAGGCCACTGCCTCTCCTCTTGTATTCTGTCTCCTAGAGATATTTTCTTTCTTTTTTTTTTTTGAAGCTCATTTACAATTTTTGTATTTAAAAGTACATCACATTTTGAACAGCATTTCTACCATGCTTGTAGATGGAGAGATGTCCGCTTGAGCTATCTACCATGTTAATCACTGAGTTGTAGTGCAGGTTTTGGTCTGTTAAGGGAGGACTAGAAAAGGTGAGTTTTAAAATAAATGCCACTGTCAAGAAAAGTTTTTAATGCAATTATTCCAAAATGTCTCTTTATTCTATGGTGCATGGAGTTCTATAACTTAGTATTTAAAGTATTTTGTTTGCTTGTCTTTCTTATTAGAATGCCTCATATCCAGTTACACAGAAAAAAATATTTTGTTCAGACCCAAAAATTCTACCAAAGCATCCTTGCATTTGATAAGCACACTCACATAAGTAGCAGGACACAGAATCAACGTATGAAAACTCACATCTTTTCTATACACAGATAATCAGCATGTGAGAAGGAGTTCAGAACAAGCCCATTCACATAGGCTCTGAAAAATAAAACATCAAGAACAAACCTGCCAGGGCCACACCATGGTGTACAGTCCTCTGTTTTGCTAGTACTATGACAATTCCAGTAACCACAGTAATATGTTTCCCAGAAATAACTTGTTTCTCTAGGTTCTTACTTTCCCTTCCCCATAGATCCTAAGTAATGAGCACCCAGGAAATATATCTGTCACCCCCAGCATTCTTTATCTGACCACTCACTGGTTACTTCTAACAATGGCCAACTGTGGGCCACAAAGGGAAAGTTTTCAACGTCCTTCCCAGGCCCCACTTCTGTCCTTCTACTCCCCAGCTTGTTAGCAGACAATGAACTCTGAATCTAACAGAAATGTGAGTCAACAAGTCACTCATCGAGTCTTCCTTTCCTTCCTTATGACATATCAAATCCCTGAAGGAGACGAAGTTATCTGCGATGAAAACCATAAGACACTGAAGAAAGCACTTGAAGAAGGCACTAAAACATGAGAAGACCTCCCCCAAGATGTAAGAATAAATAGTCATATGGTCAAAAGTTATCTACAGTTTCTGAGGACTCCTCATCATAATTCTGACAACATTCTTCAATTCTTCATAGATCTAGAAAAGACGGTCATAAAATGCACGTGGAAACACGTAAGTCCTGGACAGCCAGAACATGGCTAAGTGGAACACAAAACACTGCTGAAGTTTTCCAATTATACACAGAGTCACAGGAACAAAAACAACATGGCATTTGCACAAACACAGACGTAGACAAACGCTATAAATCAGAAGGCCCAGAAATGAACCCTTGCAGATTCAGCTTTCTGAGCCTCACCAAGGATGCCCAGTATGCCAAAGTGTGTTGAATAAAACATAGCCCCTTTAATAAATAGTGGGGAGAGATCCCACGTGAAAAGAGTTGAAAGGATGCCCCTGTCTCTCACCCTCTACAAAAGTCAATCCAAAATGGATCAAAGCCTTAATGCAAGACCTGAAACTTTGAAATGGCAGAGAAAATAAAAAGAAAACATTTTAAAATTCAAATCAGTATGGGATTTCCTCAAAAAATTGAAAATTGAATCACTATGTGATTTCACTCCTCCTCCTGAGGATGGTGGAGCTAATAATATTTTGTTTTTCAGATACTAGATTCAGTACTAGGGTTCAAGCAATTCTCACAGTAACATTTGTGGATTTCCACTAATCCACAAATCATCCTTTGGTGAATCTTATTTCACAAGGCTTAATATTTTTTCTTCTCATTCTTTTCCCTTAATTTATGGGAATTTTGATTCCTTTTAATTCTCCATACCCAAATCACCTCCTCTCTAAGAACTTGATTGGGACCTAGGCCAATAGGTAATCTATTTATTGAACTTTGTTTTTATCTTTTGTACCAACCCATGTCTTTTTCATATGAGACAAGTGACCAAAAATCTTGAACTCATTAAAATATTCAAACTGTGGAGTCAACTTTGTTAAACTAAACTACTACCTTACTCTTAGTTAAAAAGAGTCTTTTCTCCATCCTTTCCCAAGAAAACATTTGAGACTTTTGTCAGGTTACTAAACTCCCCTTTAGGTCAAGTATAAAACCTCACAAAAAGGCCTGTGTGTGGCTTCATAGCAATGTTACTAGATACAAAGGTCCCAAAGACAATCAATCACATATAAATGAAAGTAGCCCAGTGTGCCAACTTCTGCCATCAACTGTCCCACACGTTTACAAAAGAAAGAGTAATCAATGTCAAATTCAACAGCTAGAATCATGAAACAGGAGAGCAGAATTTGCTAGTGTTTCATCCAAACCTAAGGAAATGAAAATCACTGCTTCCCACAGCTGGCCATGAGACTGGGTGGAGGAAGACAGTGTGATCCTCGCTACTTGAGGTGTCTTCCTCCATTCTGGGTCCTTTATCCACCAGCAGTACCAGCACATTCAGAGAAATACAGAGCTAGAGTTAGGATAAAGTGAATGCTCTCGGTCCTCCCTCCTGAGACAATTAAAGCAACTTCTAAGGTAGAAGTAAAGTTTCAAGTCAACTACATCTGTTTACATAATGAGAAATTTTGTTCTTTCTTTCCCAAATGTTAACATTAGATAACACTCTTGAAGCATATGCATGCATAGGCACACACAAGTCCTTAAGAATGTAGACAAGAAACTGCAGAACAGTTACCAATGATACACTGTATAGAAATGGTCCAGAATATTAATTAATTACAGAGCACTCTTGATTCACAGCACTCAATGAAAGCTGTTGACTAAGGCTCCAGTGGATACACAATAAAGAAAAATAGGAAATGGTAGAGCAGACATGTAAATTAGAACATGCTTGTGCCTCAAAACCCTAATGAAAGGCAGTCCAACTGTAAAGGAAATCCAACAGCAGCCTAAAAGGAATCAGTTAGGCACGTCCCTTCCACTATCTCTTCAGTAGACTATCTAGTAGTGTGTTATTTCAGAAGAAACACTGTCTAGACAAGGCTGACTTGGGATGTTTGTCAAGCTAGAACCTGCAGTAGTGTCTGTTGGCAGAAAAATTGTCTCCATTGTAGGGAAGGATAGGAACCAATCCTACTGCAGAAGTATTGTGTGGTAGAAATGAACAGCACCTACGATTTGTTTACTGAGTACTAACTTCACAGATTACAGAGCTGAAAGCTTAAAGCGATTATGTAACATACAAAATAAATCAAGACTCCTAAAAGAGTCTAAGTTACAAACCAAATTGATTGGATCCTAAAATATAGGATCTCTATGCTGCAACTTTGCCCCCAAGTCCTGTCCTGATCATTTGCTAAGTGGAAAATGACAACAGGATCCATCTGGATGGATAAAGACCATGCAAAGTTGGGCAGATGGCTAGGGTTTAGTGGAAATATTTTGAAGCCTAGGAAAGCAACAAAAGTGAGCCAGGAAAAAGTCTGGTCCTACAGGTTAGCAGGGACTTGGGAGTGACAAGACTACAGCTGTCCAGATTCCAACCTGATTCTTCCCTAAACATTTGACAGTGATTGATAGAAAGAGAGAAAAGGCATGTAGTTGCTGGGTCCTGTGATTGAAAAGTGTGGTTCAATGAAGGCCCCTCCTGTACTTTTCTCTTACAGCATGGATTTGGAAAGTAAGTGGGTCTTATAAAAAAGAACAAGATAAATGAATCAGACATTAAATGTATGTGTACCGTGGATTGCTTTTATTCCCTAACCCAGTTTGGAAAACTGTAGTAATAAAGATGATCCCAAGGCATAAAATAGTAAATGAACAGTTTTTATAAACTAATCTGATGTTAGTTATATAACATATTACTGCTGGTGGTTTATGGCAATAATAACGTGTGATTTGTTGGTATGCTTTCTGTAACTACAAGTTGACTAGGCTGAACTGGAGTCACTCTGCACAATATGATGCTGCTGAGGTCTTCACATGCCTAGGCTGCTCAGTCAGGACTGGGGAAGCCAAATGGCTATTTGTCCTCTAGGTTTTCTCCCTTGTAGTCTCTCCTTATTCTAATCTGAAGCCCAGTGTTAGGACTGTATCTGTCAGGAAAGCTGGATCATGGGCTAAAATGTCCTGATGGCCAAGCTAAGAAGTTCAATTGTTTCTCTTTCTTTTAGAGTTTTTCATTGCCCTATTTACCTACAAACTATGATTATCTGCACTGTTGCGATTTGTTACAATTAAGAGAGTTTTAAAAATGAAATGAAAGAACTCTCTGATCTCATATCCTCTCCAAGTTAATGTCTGAAACATAGACATTGATTCTGACAAAGCAAAGAGCAGGAACCACAGTAACTTCCAGAGCCTATGGCGTCTTCACTCTCCATCTACACAAAACATTAAGAGATCACTGGCCGCACATTCTGTCATGGAAAGACAGGGCACACTAGATACACTCATGAGCTGAGCGTGTGTCTACTGTGAGTTTAGGAAGGAAAAGCAAACGCATGATAAGACAGTCAGAAGGCACAGCTTAAGGGATGGACACCGCCAAGTTGCTAGGTGACGTAAACTGTGCCTGCCCCCAGTCATGAAAATATGATTCACATATCAAAGCCTTAAGAGCCAAAATGATGACATTTAAGATGAAGCCTCAGGAAGTAATAACTATTAACTGCAGTCTTGATGATGGGGTGCTCCTGAGGACATCCGTAGCCACATTAAAAAGAGGAAGAGCTCACTCTCTTTGTCATGTGGAGACTGAGCAAGTAGATAGTCTTCTCTACACCTGCTCTAGAACCCTCTCCGGAGACTGAATTAGCAGTGTGTTGACGTGGGGCATCACAGTTTCCAGGCCTGTGAAAATCAAATGTCTACTGCATAAGCTGCCTCGTGTATGCTAACACTACAGCAGAGCACACTAGTCAAGTCCTATTCTATCAAATGAGCCATTGTCATCAATCCCTAGAATCTCTCTCACTGTAATTACATTCTGTTATTTCTCCTATAAGTTTATATTACCAAGTAATTATTACCTGAGTACTGCTAAAGGATTCACTCAAAGAAAGTTCATGTGTTATCTAGAGAGAACAAGTATCTTTTGATCCAAAACAAGAAGTTCTGAATAAACATATTGAATTGAAAATATAATTCATATATCAAAGTTTTAAGAGCCAAAACAATGACAGACTGATATCCAAAGTATGGAAAGAATTTCTAATATTTAACAAAAGAAAATGTGAGTCTAAACACTGATAGATGTCTCACCAGATGTCCACGTGGCAAACAAGCATAATAAAGTCCAGGAAATGGAGGGATGGCTGAGCTGCTAAACAGACTGCCACACAAGCATGAGAACCAGGGTCTTGATCCCCAGGACCCACTTCAAACCTAGCATGCTAGTGTACATCTGTAACCCTCGAGTAGGAGGAGGCTGAGACAGGCAGATCCCAGTCTGTCTGTTGAGCAAGAAACCCTATCAAAGTAGAGAACAATAGAGAAAGACACACAATGCCCACCTCTGTCTTCTACATATCTCAATGTACATTCACCCACATGCACATGTACACAAAACATGCATAAATACAAATACTGCATACACACACATAAAGTTTCTAAAAAAAAGAGAGAAAAGATGTCCAATATCATATGTCATCAGAGAAATGAAAGCTAAAAAAGCAATGGATAGCACATACAGAGAATGGTCAAAAATCTACACTAACCACATCCAATACTGACCAGGTCATTGGGAAAAGCAATTACCATTTATTGCTAGTGGGATTGGTTTTTTTAAAATATTTATTTATTACTTCATGTTACATCTCCATCACAGTGTCTTCTTTCCACCCCTCCCAGTCCCGCCCTCCCACCCTCTACCCCCTATCCCTTCCATCCCACTCCTCTGGAGTGGAGTGTCCCTACATAACAGTCCCCCGCCCCAGTTCAGCAGTCATATGAAGGCCAAGAGCCTCCTTATACACTGGGGGCCTACAAGGAAGCACCACTAGGGCAGTGTCTCATTGACAGGAAAAAAGTCTATGTTCCTGTTGCCTTCGGTGCATTGGTTGTAGTGAAGTTATCCTGTACTATATGGCTAGTGGGATTGTTAAATGTTATAACCACTTTCCAACAAAGTGAAACACATTCTTATTATAAAATCTATCATGATTTGGAATTTATTGAAAAAAGGTATTATTTCCACATCAAAAGGGAAACATTGCACAGGAATGTATAATTGTTTCATTCAGAATTGGCAGAACTGAAAAGCATTCAAGACTCCAATCAATCTGTGAACGAGTAATCTCTGGCCCATGAAAATAGTGGAATATTATTTAGTACTGAAAAGAGGTGAGGAACCAAGAAATGAAAAGACATATAGGGACAAACCTTGGCATATAAAAAATTTTAACTTTTCCTGTTGACTTTACTTGAAATAAAATAGTTCTTTTGAAAGCTAAAATTTTAATTTTAATAGAAAGCCTTTCAGGGTACAAGTGAGTGTATCATTATGTTTCTACACAATTTAGAAAGAATGTCAAATCTTATGCTTAAGAAATAGAAATCACATCAGCCAAAAAGCTAAATGAAGACTAAAGGAAAAAGCATTGTGTCTGTTTCACAACTTCACTAGTAAAATGAAGACTTTTATGTTCCAGATTGAGAAAGTGGTGAAAGGCTATTAGCAAACAATTTTTACTATCTACACTTCTCTTTAAACAATATAATCCCTATTAGACCATATTGTAAAAACTAAAATGCTAGTGCAAGTTGGGGATTTCAGAGTTAATGCAGAAAAAATTTACTCTGAAACCCGCCAATGCCAAACTTGGAGTATGGAATCAGAGAGGTGGGGACTGGTAATGTTTGACTGAAATTTCCTTTTTTACCATCTCTATGTAAAATCCGTGTTTCTGGTGTGAAAAAGTCAATTTTCCAAATTGCCACATCAGCGGCAAGTCCCAGAGAGATTATCAAAATACAGATTCTTTTCTAGTTCTGTTCAAAGTTTTCCCTATGGTGTCAATATAATAGGATATCCTGAGAGGTTATTATGCAATAAAGTGCACAGATAAAATTAACTTGCTCTATCTGCATAGAAGGACCGTGTGTTTACTTACTGGGAAAGACTGTCAGTTAAAGACTCATAAATCATAAGATGAAGATGAACTCTGAAAACATGCATTTTCAATCCCCTTGTCTTTTAAGACACAGGCCTTCTAATGGTTTTCCACTTGGGCATAAAATAATTAGTGTATCTAGCCTGCGCAAAATAAGAAAATTGCAGAAATAGCACAGAATGGTTGAGACGATTCTTGGCATAATCATCTTGATTGATTTAGGTGCAGTTTTTCACATAACTAATGTGCAAAGAAAATAATAAGGCTAGATAAAGGTCCCCTGCTGAATGCATCAGTATTCTGCACTTAACAGAGCATTTTAATGCTGTCTATGTATAATGTATATACTGTATTCATGTGATGGGTGCATGAATCAACTTCTCAGTCTTCATGAGATCTGAGTAGGAGGGGAGAGGAACATTTACATAGTTGAAATGTAAAAAAAAACATGTGGAGCATTTTTCAGTGGTTTGCTGATTTGTCTGACATGAACAGAAGATAGCCTTTCTCACCATTTTACGGAATATGGAAAAGTACACCATGGAAGCTCTTAAAATGCTTCTAGAAGTATTTGGATGATACGATCTATATGAAACACGAGAGAGGCCAAGTGAGCATTCTCTGCATTTTTTGTTTCTAATATGTGTCACCTTACAGAGGCTAAAAACCTTTAACTAGTTTTAATTCTTATTTAATTTTAGGAATCAGTCTTAAGTTCATCCAAATACGGCCTATGTATTATTCTCCATGAATGGTGCACATGAGAACACCCCACACATGCTGGAACTAACCAACTGTCCCAAGTGATGGTTGAATGAAGCATGAGTCAATTAAGCAATGAATTTTAAAAACAGGACTGAAATTTGGAAGTGCCTAACTTGCAACTTTGGTAGAATTAAGACAAATTCCAGAAAAGGCGAGCCATCTGGACTTTGGCCCTTCTCTGGCTGTAGGTACAAAGCACATATTCCTCACTTTTTTCAGTGTGCATGTGTGAGATACACCTATGTGCATGAATTTTTTTTCCTCTGCTGGAATTCCTGATTTCAGCTTCATATGTGGTCATTGTTTTATTGGAGTTTTATTCCAAAAAGGTTTTGTGATCTCCTCAACCAATCTATCAAACCTTAAAACATCTCCTTAAGTCTTGGCTTCCTGATGATACCTCCCATAAGTTTATTTAAAATTTTATCTCTCTCAATTTAAATAAAAACATCTTCTGTCACACAAAGTCTTCTGTACGAATGTGGTAATTTCTGAAAGTTCATTAAATCTGATTCCCAATCTATTTGCTATAGAAATCTTTGATCAAACAGGGAAGAGGACAAAAGACAGGTTGTGGGGGGGACAGATACAGTGAGGGACAGATACAAAGGGCCATTTGAGGGGTTGTATGGAAAACTAGTACAGTAGAGGCTTCTTAAAATATATACATACATGAAAGAAATCTTAATGAAATCACCAAATAATAGGGGGAGAAAAGCCTCACCTAAATATCTCTTGCCACCAAGCGAAACCTCCTGTGCCAAAAGTGGGTTACATCTAATCAAATTGGTCTAAGGGCCCCATAGAAACCCCAAAGAACCCAGGATACTGCCAAGCTATTGTTTGTTCTCTACAACCTGACGGTAAGGCTTTATTGCTAAAGTCAACACCTACATTGAATATGGAGATGTCAAACTGGTACCTACCTAGAGCCTTCACCCCTACTGACTAGTGTTCATGGTACTGAAAGGTACTCTGAACACTCCCAAAAAAGAAATAAAAACACCAACCTAGCTACAAACCCTCTGAGCTATGATGGTGACCTGCCGGCAAGATGTGGTGGTGCAATAGTGGCATGAAAGTTGTGGGATTAGCCAACCACAAGGAGACTGAATATATGCCCAAATCTGCTCAAGTGGCCAGGAACCTGAGACTAGATATGGGCAATGCACCTAGGAGAAAAGTAAATATTACCACGAGAAGCTTCCTCCTACAGAGGCTCGGAACAAATAAAGAGAACCACAACTGGGAAATGTGCAGAGAGACACTGGAACACTCAGCCCTAAATGGGATGTCTCCACCAAATCCTCCCCTTTAAGGCACAGTCAGGGAACTTTGTAGGAGACGAGGCAGAAAGACTGTAAGAGCCAGTGGGGATGGAGAACATCAAGGAAAGCATGCCTTCTAGACAAAACAGGACTGGTACACATATGAATTCAGAGACTGTGGCAGCATGTACGCATTTCACACAGAACTAAGTCATGTGAGGTCCCAACATTGAGATGGGAAGTAGACATTAACCTCCATCCCTAACCCAGAAGCTACCCCCAATTGATAACCACTCACAAGAGAAAAAAAAATCATTTTCTCTAACAGTCTTACTGGGTATGCAAACCACTCTTTTTTTTGCAACATTTATATATTTATTCAAGTTAAATCTCAATCACAGCCCCCTCCTCCCTCCCCTCCCGGTCCTACCCTCTTCCTCCTTTCCCTCTTATCTTTCTCCTCAGTGAGGGGGACATCCACATATCAAACCCCTCAGTTCATCAGTCACTTGAGGCCTAAGAGCTTCCTCTTGCTCTGGGGCCCAACATGGCAGCCCAGCTAGGCAACAGAATCCATGATTGAGGATGTCTCTCCCTCCATTTGCTAAGACATCTGTATGAAACCACTTTTTTATGTTTATTCATTACTTCGGGTAACATCTCCATCACAGTCCCCTCCCTCCACCCCTGCCAGACCCACCCTCCCACCCTCTTCCCCTTCTCCCACCTATCCTACTCATCTGGTGTGGGGTGCCCTACATATCAGCCCCCTTCAGTTCAGCAGCTATATGAGGGCTAAGAGCTTCCTTTTACACTGGGGGCCTACATGGAATCTCCATTAGAGCAAAGTGTCCCACTAACAAGTAATAAAGTCTATGTTCCTGTTCCTTTTTGTGTGTTGGTTGTAGGCTAGTTATCCTGTACTACATGGCTAAAATCCAGTTATAAGTTAATATATGCCATATGTATCTTTCTGGGTCTGGGTTTAACTTACTCAGGATGAGCATTTCTAGTACTACCCATTCAGCAGCAAATTGCATGATTTCCTTGTTTCTGACAGCTGAGTACCATTCCATTATGTAGATGTACCACAGTTTTCTTATCCATTCCTCAGTTGAGGGGCACCTGAGTTGTTTCCAGTTTCTAGCTATTATAAATAAAGCTGCTGTGAACATAGTTGAGCCAATGTCCTTGTGGTTTGGTGAGGAATTGATGAAACCACTCTTAATGACATGCTCTAGTCCCAGTAGAAGAAACAAACAGAAAACAAACTGAATGGTATTTTTGAAGTGTTTTTAACTCATAATGCTTTATTTGCTATGTTCTTTTCTTTTTTAACTTTACAAGTCTTTGGTTTATATATTATAATTTTTGATTTTATATATTAATGGGATGTATGTGTATGTGAAACTGAGTGTCTATATTCATTTCTTGTGCTTTTTCTTTAGCTCTTTCCTTTTTCTGCTTGCTTGTTTTGTCTTATTCTAGTCTATTTTTTAATTTTTTTTTCTAGATGCTCATTTGTTTCCAAATGAGAGAGAGCTAGAAAAAAATGTGGATCTGGGTGGTGGGAAGGTGTGGGGGGGGTAATCTGGGAGAAGTTGATAACACCTTCTATAGTCACTTCATTACCCTTTGCCCATCTCCACAGCAAGTCAGGCTAACCTAATCTGAACAGTGAAGACAGGATCCTTAAGTCACCCACCCTCATCCCCTGGGTTACCCTGGCCTTTATAGCACATGATGTATTGAGGTTGACTTTCATGCCTGTCTGGTCAGTCACACTGTAAGCGTCCATAGAATAGAGAGTGATGTGGTCACCTTCACCACACAAGTTACCAAATGAGTAACTGAAATGAACTGAGATCAACCCTCTTGGAAGGCAACATCCAGTGACTTCAGTTTCTGCAAGCAGACAACAGGTAATGCAATAAACCCAAAGATGTGAATTTTGGTGCTGCCCTGACTATGGCCTCTAGATCTGTAGGATGAAACTTAAGCTAATGGGAAGGCCTCTTCCAGATCCTTCAGACTGCAAGGTAAGGAAGCACTGCTTGTGACCCAGTGAGTTGTTAACATGTCAGGTTTTCATGCTCCATCTGCTGGTTAAATTGTAGAAAACCTAGAGGCCTCGGAGCAAAGGCTTTAGATAGCATCACTTCATAAGTGTGACTGTTGAGGGAAAAAGCTGAAAAAATACTATTTGTAAAGAGATGAACCATCGAAAAGACAGAAAACTGGGAAACAAAAATAGATTCTGGCAATATGGGCCAACAGCCTGGTTCGGCAGGTAAAGGTACCAATCGTTAACCCTGACAGCCTGAGTCTGATCCAGAGGATCCACATGTGGAAGGCCAGACCCAGCATTCAAAGCTGTGTGTGATCTCCACACACATGCTGTGGTACACATGTACCCACACACATGCATACGCATGCACACAGTGGGGACACAGTAAAGAAACTAACTTTCTAAAGATATTGCAAGTGCATGGCTGTGGTGGAAAAACACACCATGCATTTTGAACATTCATGCATGAATAACATAGAAAACAACTCCAAGTACCCCCATCTGCTGGTGTCAACATACACCCTCCAATATATCCCAGGGTTGGTTTCTACAACCAACAGTATATCATGAGGTCATGCACTCCTAGATTTGAGTGCAAAAGCTGAGGCTTTTGTTTAAGTTACTCTCATATATAAATTATTCTCTCTCTTTCTCTCTCTCTCTCTCTCTATCTCTCTCTCTCTCTCTCCATTTGCTCTGCAAGAGACAGCGGCTCTATCATCCTATCATGACATAACAATATTAAGGAATCCTAACAGAAAAGCCTTGGAAGGAAACTATGCTCTAGTCAACTCTTTCGAGTACAGCCTGCAGCATGGAGTAGATCAGGGCAGACCAGCAGCTCTGATCAACTAAGCCACAACCACTTTTAATTCCTGATTCATAGAAATTACAATGTCTTCAACGCTTGTTCTTTTTAGCTGTTAGGATTTGGCATTATTTGCTATGCAGCATAGACAGCTAACACACCTGTATACACACACACACACACACACACACACACACACACACACACACTCCTTGCGTGTGCTCAAATATCTGTGAAGCACCTGTGTACTCAGCAAGTCCAGCAGGACTTTGCATCTAAACTGCACATATCCACCTTGACTATTTTTCACAGCCATTGGTATTTTCATGAATTAACTTTTCTCTGATACACACACCTCACAGGAATAAAAATCGAAAATGGGGCTAGGGAACTGGCTCGGTCATTAAAGGCATTACTGAGTCCAACCCCAACCACCCATGTAAAGCAAGACATGTCAGTATGTGCCTATAATCTCAATGCTACATAGGGAGGGACAAGAGGATGCCTAGGGTTTGCTGGCCAGTCACACTAGCCAAATGATCAAGTTCTTAGTTTAGCAATAGTCCCTAGTCTAACAAATGAGATGAGGAGTGATTAAGGAAGACATTTGATGTTGACCTCTGGCCTCCATAGGCACTTATACATACATGTGTATGCATCCATGCACATGTGCACACATACACCACCCACACATGAGAAAAGTTTACAAATAAACTTGAAGATTTTAAAATATATTTTATAGAATTTGATAATATTGTTTTAAAGGAGACTATGGGCCTTAAAACATCATGGTCTTCAATATCTTAGAATAAGTGAAGGATGTAAGCCTTGCGGGAGATCAAAAGTAAATATTATTCTTTGTAATAAGTTAGCCATTGCCGGGTGTGGTGGTTCATGCCTTTAATCCCAGCACTAGGGAGGCAGAACCAGGTGGATCTCTGTGAGTTCAACCCTAGTCTGGTCTACAAAGTGAGTCCAGGACAGCCAGGTATACACAGAGAAACCTTGTCTCGAAAAACAAAAGTTAGCCATTAGTAAATTTCCTCAACTCTGGGAAATAGTCAT
Organism: Lophiomys imhausi; assembly: GCA_907164525.1. Classification (NCBI taxonomy): domain Eukaryota; kingdom Metazoa; phylum Chordata; class Mammalia; order Rodentia; family Muridae; genus Lophiomys; species Lophiomys imhausi. The sequence goes on from CAJQZJ010004763.1 coordinate 5,919,331, forward strand.
GGACACCTATTTTTTTCTTTTATTCTCTTTGTGGCCATAAGGACTTTTCCAGACATAAGACAGAGCTAAACAGGGAATTCACAAAGGAGGAATCCCCAATGGCTTAGAGATACTGAAGAAATGCTCAGCATCCTTAATCATCAGAGAAATGCAACTCAAGACTACTCTGAGATTTCATCTCACACCTGTCAGAATGGCTAAGATCAAAAGCTCAAATGACAGCACATGCTGGCGTGGGTGTGGAGAAAGGGGAACCCTCCTCTATTGCTGGTGGGAGTGCAGGGTTGTGCAACCACTATGGAGGTCAGTCTGGCGATATCTTAGAAAACTTGGAATAGCTCTGCCTCGGGACCCAGCCATACCACTTCTGGGTATATATCCAAATGACTCCTCACCAAACCACAAGGAAGTCTCCTCATCTATGTTCATAGCAGCCTTATTTGTAATAGCTAGAAACTGGAAACAACCCAGATGTCCCTCAACCGAAAAATGAATTAAAAAACTGTGGTACATCTACACAACAGAATACTACTCAGCTATCAGAAACAACGAAATCATGCAATTTGCAGCCAAATGGATGGAACTAGAGAAGCACATCCTGAGTGAACTAGCCCAGACCGAGAAGGATGCATATGGCATCTATTCACTTATAGTCAGATTTTAGCCATATAGTACAGGATAACTATTCTGCAACCAGTGCACCAAAGGGAACAGGAACATAGACTTTGTTTCCTGTCAATGAGACACTTTGCCTTAGTGATGCTGCCTTGTAGGCCCCCAGTGTATGAGGAGGCTCTTGGCCCTCATATGATTGCTGAACTGGGGTGGCAGACTGTTATGTAGGGACACTCCACTCCAGAGGAGTGGGATGGAAGGGATGGGGTTAGAGGGTAGGAGGGCAGGACTTGGAGGGGTGGAAAGAGGACACTGAGATAGAGATGTAACCTGAAGTAATAAATAATTTTTTTTAAAAAGAGTTGAAATGTTATCTTAACTTTGATAAATGGTGACTTAAGATAACATTTCCTGGTAGGATTTGATTTAATGCTTGAAATCTTAAAAACATTAAACTAGATCTAAAAATAAACTCATCTTGACCTAATTAAAAGTTTGAGAACCATATTGTAAGTCCTGGCTCCAGATCCAGTTGATAACTTTTAATAATTTGAAGTTTAGATACACTGCAAGAACAAACAGTATTTCTGAACTGTCTGATTTATCTTAGCAGGATGGAAACATTATTTGAGACAGGGAAAGGGGAAGCAAATTGTCTTCCAACCATCTCACGCTCCACTAAAGCATGTGACTGCATCCTTCACATACTGCTGTTTCAGTGGTTCATTAAATGAACAAAAAAGCAAATCTGCCTTTTTGAGGCCTATCTGCTGGAACATGAGGAGGAAAGCAAGGATGGAGATGTGGCTAGAGATGGTAAGACTGCTGGGTCCTATCAGAAATCCTCTTTGGTGCTCTGATAATCGTAGAGGTTTGATATCTCATGTTCTGTTCTAGAGTCCCTCATCTTGTGCAAGTAGCTCATCCCAGGATGCTTACCACAAAGCAAAGGTCGGTTCCCCAGTGTTCATACCCTGGTGGGTCAGACTTTCAAAATTTGACTGAATCCTATTTCTACAGACCTCAAAAAAAAAAAAAACCTAGGGGGTTATAAGATTCCTTAGAAAAAGAATAACACACACACACACACACACACACACACACACACACACACACACGAGAAAGAAACAGACAGACAGACATGTCAAAAAGTGAATCCTTGCACTACCAGGTTTGCCATTTGTGTTTAAGCTTTGTGAAATGGAGTGTTGTTTACAACTATGACAAAATACCTAAGAAGAACAGCTTAAAGGAAGAAGGATTGCGGAGGGTGTTGGAGACAGGGTTTTTCTGTATAGCCCTAGCTGTCCTGGAATTTGCTCTGTAGACCAAGCTGGTCTCAAACTCAGAGTTCCACCTCCCTCTGTCCTTGAGTCCTGGCATTAAAGGTGTGTGCCACTATGCCCAGCTTAAGACAGAGGGATTTATTTGGGGGTTCAGACACTTCAGCCCGTGGTTGAACCCAAGGATGGTTAGCTCTGTTGCTATGAATATATGCAAGGCAGAGCACCATTGGGGAAAGGGTGTGGTGCAAGGTCACCTGGAGCACAGATACGTACCTCATGGCAGGTGAAGAGACTAGGGCTAAGCTATCTTTCAAAGTCATTCCCCCTGGAGACTTCTCCCACTAGGCCTCTCCCAGATTTGTACCATGTCCCCACTATGCCATCAAATTATGACTGTACTAATATTTAATGGATGAAAGTCAGACTCCCATGACCGAATCATGTCCAAAAAGTACTGTAGCTGATAACCAAGTCTGTAATGCATTGGTTTTCAAGAAACATTTTATTCAAACTATAGCATGTGTGTAGTTCTTAAGAGCACAAAAGGAAATTCATCTATGCTGTGATCATCAGTCCCAAGTTGTAGTCTGTGAGAATAAAATATGAGTAGCTCACCATGATGAACTTCTTACCAGCTTTCCCTTATCATGTTTCCTTTTATTCTTCCCTCATACATTACATGCTGACTACAGTTACCCCTCCCTCCACTCCTACATGACCCTCCCACCTCCTGTCTCCTCCAGATCCACTCCCCCTCTGTTTCCCATCAGAAAAGAGCAGGCCTACCAGGGATACCAACTGAGCACAGTATAAGAAGGAAAAATAGTCGAGCTTATCACCTTTTAAAGGCATAATTCCTATGACTTGAAATTGGTAACTTGGAAGGGTAGTCCTATAACACAGACTGTAAAGAGTCCTAAGTTTCAAGGAAATGTTAGTGACATGTTTCTCTTTGTGACATTATCCTGGGGTGAATTTACTGCCTTTAGACACAATAGCTCACACAGAATCAGACCATTTACTTATGAATAAAATACATGTGTTTCTTTTACTATAGATTGGTATCAAGAAAGTATATCCAACATAAACACCATATGAATAAAGATTGGATGAACTGCAGGAGAGAAAACAATGGATTATTTATAATTTCATTCTAGGCACATGCCTAGAATGAAAATAAAATTACAAAATACCCAAACTAGTAGTAGTTACCTACTACATATTTATATTAAGCTTGCTACTACCACAAATACCCACAAAGCGAAGTTCTACTCCTGGCAATGTTTTGCATGGCTCCTTATACATAAAAGACACACAACAAACGTATCTGGAACAGGGAAGAAGGGAAAGAGAAGGGAAGAGAAAGAAAGGGGAAAAGAGAAAGAGAGAGATGGAGGGAGGGAAGCATGGAAGACAGGAAGGCATATGTAGCAAGGCACATCCATTTAAAAAAACACATGGAGCAAAGTAGTAAATTATTTTCAGCTATTAGTCAATTCAAATCAAAAACGATTGATTAATGTTCCTCCTGGGCTCTGGGTGTACAACACAATGCAGATTTGTCAGCTCCGAAACACATTTTATCAAAGCTCTGACTCCTCAAGGTAAGGAATTACTCACTCCCCTGTGTGGTGGAAGATAAAGATGATGGGGGGAAGGGGGCAGTGAAGAGAAGGAGAACAGAGATCCTGTGGGCCTGGAAATCCAAAGGCCCTATAGACTTTCACCTGGAAAGCCTTCTGACTTTGGCTCAGTCCTATAGAAACAAGGAGGAGAGCAAATGATGGGATGACTGCTCGTTTGCTTTTGGTGCTTGAAAAAAAAAAAAGACTAAATATTTTCCCTGAATGTTTTGCATTCAGTTATACCCGACCACAATGTGCCAAGCCTTTTTTCCCTTAATTCTCCAAAGCCATATGTATGCTAAGGGAAATGTAATCCATGTGTCCCTGATTTGCTTACATTTAAATCACTTTAAAATGTTAACTTTTTAAAAGGATGTCCAAGATATCTTTTGTGTCTTCCTCGTGATCCTCCTGCAGGATTGTTAAGAATGTGGCACTACATGGTGCCAGCCGAAACAAGGTCATGCGTAATGAAGCAAAGCTTAGGACCCAACCATCTTCTGACCAACATAATCCGCCCCATCCCTGAGAATAAAGCACGAAGTAGAATTCTTTCAGTAGACTCACTAACTTCAACTGCTATCCATCAGAGCTTTGGAATTAAGCCTGGCTTCCTTGAGCTACCCTCTTCAGACTACCCCAGTGAGATGCCTGAAGATGTACACACAAGATGGAACCTTCTCAGAAGGTGTAAGATGAGGGAAAGGATGCAAAACAGCTCAGGGAAGAATTAGGCCAGTAATTTCTTCAAAGCCCTCTAAAACAGTGATGAGTAAGCAGTCCTCTTCCATTTATAATATGATAGTTGGTCTGTTATAGCGTACAGGAAACTAATGGCCTGAAAGTAGATAATGGAGGCTCAGTCTGTTAAGTTTTAGGGTGTGGGCTTAGTGCCCACGGGTAGGTGGTTGTTGGAAATGGAGACAACCCACTTCCATCAATCCTCTCTTGTTTTGTTTTGAGTTTTCTCAATGGTGGTGTGGAGAGAGCCACAGACAGTCTACATATTTAAAACAAATACTTAAAGAGATGGAAAGGAAAAGGCGTGCATTCATTATCCCACACAGAAAAGAACAAAGCAATGAATCAAAAGCTTATTGACTCCATCTATAATTTTAGAAAGGAAACAAAGTATCAATACTAAAGAACTCAACAGCTATGGTCACAAAATCTCTCAGGAAGGAGGCTATGTCCTTCAGAGTGAGAGCAGAAAGAGGGCCTGACATCAAAGAAGAAAGCACAGAAAGAAAAAGGAGCATTGGAAACTGCTGGGACTGTGCTCATTAGTGCTGGTTCACTAATTCACACTTGAAATAAACTTAGTCCATCAGTTTAGATGCAGGTATGACAGTCCCATCTTTATAAGACAAGGCACCCTTCCACCTGTCTTCCAAGGATGCAGTGAGGGTCTTCTGAAGTCTACAGGATAGCCCAGCCTCTAACTATCCCAGGAGGAGAAGCCCTCGAGGAGCAGCTGCACAGATTGGCAACCATCTGGTCTGAGTCGACTGGATTCTGGCAGCTCATGCAAAAGGAAGCTGCTGAGACATCCGGGACGCCCTGTCATAAACCTACTTTCTGACCCAGACTTGTGACACTGAATTTATTTCACCAGGAAAAGAAGGTCTTGATTTATTCTCAATTGTGCTGATCGCTCTTGGGAAAAGCCTCAGATACTCTTTAGCATTTTTGGAGGAGAGTTCAGTGATGAACCCTAAAAGCTGAGCAAGTTGTTCGCAATGAAATAAGACAGCAACACGTCTAACAGCATCATTTAACATGTTGGAGATGGCCCAGCTAAGGTCCAGCCAAATGTTCAGTCCAGTCCAGGGGAACCTGGGAGAAGAGGATGTGTTATGTGTACTTCATTCTTACTTTGCACTTGAAATTAAATAAATTCAAATTTGATAAGCAGGAAACTGACTTCAACAAGCAAAATATTTTTCTTAAGGAAAAAAAAGAGCAAAGAAACTAACAAAAGCTCTGTTCATAGTTGTTCACTCCAACATCCTTTTGTGTTTGGGGCAAGGATACTCTTACCCCAGAGGTTTCAGCCCCAGGTGCCTTCTACCTCCTTTGTTTCTCTCCTCAGAGGTTTTCCTTCAAGCAGCATGATCACTTCTGTGGCCTCAATCTATTCTACAAAAACTCATGCCTACTCACAACAAATGGCTCAGCTGAGTTGCACCTGGACAGCTTGTGTCCCTATCTTGAGAAATATTTTGGTTCTCTAGGCTTGGAGGGTTTGGGGTACTACATGAGACATCCATTCCAGCACCATGATCTTCTCTCCAGATGTACGTTTATCATGGATCCTACCTTTGAGATCTGTGTCTACTAGTCCTGCTTCATGGGCTAGCCTCATGAGTCCTGAGTACACTCAGGAATCAATGTCAGCTTTTCTCAAGTACAGTTCTTGAGCATCGTCTATGGGGGTACTTCAGCATAAAGAGGATATGCAGAGTAACAGACAAGTTTCCACCCAGAAGAAGCAACACCAGTATTTCACCACCACCACCACCACCACCACCACCACCACCACCACCACCCCCCCGCCCCGCTCACAACATGTGTAAATTACTTCATTCAGAAATAAAGGCTTGAAAGGAGTGGTTACATTACGATCAAGTTCCCCAATTCAATGTGACACAATTTGTGTTTGTCTAGAGGTGTATTTTGTTTAGGGTTGGTTGGTTGATTGGCTTGGTTTGGCTTGGTATTTTGAGAAAGGTTCTTACTATGTAGCCCTGGAAGTCCCTGAACATGTGACAATAATATTGAAGCCTCCCAAATCTTAGGTTACAGGCATGCCCCACCACACTCAACTAGGGTGACCTTATAAGAAGAAAGTTGTCACACAGAAGTACAAAGGGAACAGACTATGAAAGAAAACAAGCAGGTAGCCACCAATAAGCCATAGAGAGAGCCCTCCAAAGGAACAAATCCTTGCTTCCACCTTAGTTTTGGTTATCTACCCTCCAGAAGCTAATATACATCAGGATAATATATATTTAAAGCTGTGTTTAAGATGTAAAATTAAAAGCACTATATTAATACAAGTTATTCTGATCACTGTGTTGGGCCAGTAACGTGGAGGTATAGGCGATTGCACACAGGCCTGGAAACCTGACTTGTAGGAGAGACCCGATTTCCCAGAACTGTCCTCCCCACTCCAAACATAGCTCACTGCACTCAAACATTCACACACACTCTTCCCTCCACACATAGCTCACTTCACTCAAACATTCAAACACACACACACTTAAATAAGTAAATAATAATTTTTAAATCTAGTTACTGCTGTTCTTTTAATGTGGTAGTACAATTTTCCAGCTACTTGAAATGAAAAAGGCAATCATTTTCCTATTTTAAAAAGTCCAATGAAAACTCCAACCATTTCATCCCACTCAGTGTTGATTTTTTTCTGTGTCCAGGCCAGATCTAGACTGTGGTGTATATGTGTGTGTGTGTGTGTGTGTGTGTTCATATGCACATATCTATGCACATATGTGAAGGTGTGTGCTTTCATGCATGTGTAAATATGTGGAGGCCAGAGATTGACAGCTTATGTCTTTCCCAGTCACTCTCCACCTTACTCTGATCTACACTTTTTAAACCAGTAAGGAGACATCAGATACATTTTATTCCTTAAAATTTATCTAGTTTTCACTCCAATATCCTTTCCTATCCAGTATTTTGCTTACATATCCTCTAAAATTCAGAAAGGATGATTGTAAAAATAATCAATTAAATTGTGTTGGGCAACATTTGTAGAAATAATTAATTAAATTGTTTAACAGTATTTATATTATTGTTAATTGATTCAGTGGTTGTTAGTCCTTAACCAGCCATTATAAATGAGTACACACAGACATCATGTGCATTTTAACAAGCTTTGGCCTGAATTGAGCAATCTTGGCCTACCTAAGCTAGCTCTTAATTCTATTACCCAAATATGACCCCATATATACATATGTCCCCTTGGACTGCCATTCTCCATGATATGCTGATGTTCCTGGCTATATGGAATGAGGTTCTTTTTTTCTAACCCATGGTGTGTGTCCTCCTTCTTCCTGCTTCTGGCCAGAATGAATTAATCCTCTGTCTAAAACTCAGGCTTCCTGTTCTAATCTCAGGAAGTCCCACCTTTCTCTTCTTTGCCCAATCTCAGGGCTCAGCATTTTATTTAACCAATCAGGGACAATGTAAGTAAAAGACAGTGAGCAGGACCAATTAATTAAAATTTAGAATGCTTAACACTACCCCAACAGATGATCAGAGAAAAAGTGGCAGAAGTCATTTTTTTTAGCTGATATGAATCTTTTGCCTGGCTTCAAAATGTCCCAGAAACCCCATGCACTATTCAAGCCTGAACAATAACTCTAGAGACACCCATACTCCACAGGGTAACCATGCATCAAGACTTACCTGAGAAAGTCTCGAGGTATTCTTGTCTAGCATAATATCTCCAATAGCACCATCCCTTACTATTGAATTTCCCTGAGTTTGTAACATAAATTATATGACCACATTCCTACTGTACAGCTGCTCAACTTGAATGTCATTGCTTTCCAGCTGCCTTTTAATTCTTTTGAGTTTCCACCCTTTGAAGGTTCACACTAAAGATCATTGTTCTCTAGTAGGACAATCACATGGATCCTTTCAAGATGGCTCTACCCCGGTACTTTTGGTTATATACAACACAATAGAACTCTTCATTCTTGGCATCCACACCATGGAACTTCCTCTAATTCTTGCTGAGGCCTCTCTTCTTGCTCAGTCATTAGAACTGTTGCTTAAGTCTCCTGCTCCATATTTCTCTAAGTTGAAGAGGGAAACATTGTATTTGTATTAGATTGCTAGAGCTTGCATAATAGAATACTCCAGAATGCATAACAGATCTTTCTGTAGCTCCAGGGGTCAGAAGTAGAAAATCAGGGTACAAGCATGGTTTGTTTCTCTCGAGACCTTTCTGCATGATTTAAAGATAGTGGCCTTAGCCTTGCTTCTTCACATGGTCACTTCCCTCTGTTCTTGTCTAAACCACATCTACTCTGGCAATCATCCCTTTAAAGACTCTTTGTTCAAAAAGTTTCTATGAATTATTGTAACTAAAAATCAATATTCTAAATTAAGGCCCACTTGTGAGCCAGGCAGCTTCTTTCATAGGAATTTTAGCTTTACAAGGTTACTTAAGACAGCAGCCAGGAGGCAAGGAACTGTGCTATATGGGCCTTACAACCTCAGCCATCAGTAAAGGGTTTTTATCTTTTGGTGATGGCCAGAGGAAGACCTCACTTTTACAACATTCTCCTCCTGATGTCTTCTGTAAAGGTTCTTTTTATTAAATATTCTTTCATGAGGGATGTGACTGGGAGCTGGGGATGGAAAGGTGCTAGAGTCCTGGCCCTGCAGTGAACTTAACTGTGTGACCTCGGGTAAGTTATTTAACCCCTCTGTGCTTCAGTCTCCCTGTTGTAAACGGGAGAAGTACCTACCTCACCGGGTTGCTGTGGGATGAGTTAGAGAGGATGACTACAAAGCATTTAAGGGTTCTTGGAGAAGGTGCTCTATAAATACAGAATAATGTCTATTAAAGTTGGCTTATTTGGGGGGGAAGACTCTTTGTTCAAATAGAGTTCCATTCAGAGGTCCTGAGTATTAAAACTTTGAACATATGAATTTGTGGATGCCTTCAATTCCACTTTATCAAACACCTTGAGTTCCTCTGTATACTATCATATTGTCCCATCTGGTAGCCACTTAAGGTGAGACTACAAGTTCAAAAAGTTGGAAAGAATCAACCATGACACAAAAGCCACTTTTCAGGACTGAGAGAATTTCCCATTGGTTAAGGCACTTGATGCTTTTCCACAGGGACTGAAGTTGGGATCCCACCATCCACATCACTTTGGATTAAAGTAAAATCAAGGCAAAATTTTAGATTTCACTCTAAAAGAACATGATAATCAAAGAAAGAAGTGTTTGTGTGTGTGTGTGTGTGTGTGTGTGTGTGTGTGCGCACATGTGCACATGTGAGCACATATGCATGTGTCCATGTCTGTGTGTGTATGTGTATGCATGTGTGTCCTGGGGCACATGTGAATGTACACACATGCTAGTCTCTCCAGAACAAATACAGAAAATCATTCATAACATGGGTGAGTAAAAGTGTTGGCGAATGTTTTCTGAATTTCTTTTTGGATTTCTAGATTGACTATCCAAACTGGTCACATTAAAGTTTCTAATGATTTTGTTTCCAGTAATGAAAACATTACTAACAGTCCAGAGTTTGATCCAGCAATAGAAATATACAAAAAACAAACAGACAAACCTTCATTGGAGTTCCCTGGTCAACTCCTTTTATGGAGGAAGAACCCAGGCGACCCTCTATATGATATGTTTAAACAGTTTAAGAATATAGAATGAAAACAATGGCATTAGCTGGTTCCTCATAATGTCACTTAAGGTTGTATAAGTAAAAGAAGAGCTGAACAGTTCAAATGTCTAGATCAAGCTTTCCATGGGACTTGCTTAATATGTTCATTATAATACAGAATAATTAAGACACTATTTCCTATCATTCAAGGCTGAAGTAACAAAAAATCAAATTGAGAAGTTCTTCCTCACAGCTGGCTGAATGACATTGTAAGTTGAACTTTAAGTCTTTGCCATGTTCCTACTGTTTAAGCAAGAACATTGGTTAAGAAAAAAAAAGGGGGGATGCTATACATTGACATAGGGACATAGGAAAGACCCTAAAGGGGGGTGGGAATGATAAGTATAAATTCTGATAACTCTTCCTACCACTGGAAAGCTTCTTCCCTCTAAGAAGAAAAAGCCTATCCAAACCCAATGGCCAGGGCCACTCCATCCCTGCCTCCAGAGTCAGTAGCAATTTCCTATCACTCTGGAATGAATATTTTTAGTGCAGCCAAAGACAATTCACCTGGCATGGTCTGAAGAAATAAAAATGGTCTCCCCTGAAACACTTGATATACTTCTCCTCAGAGCTCCTTCAACATTGCTCTTTGATTCTACAGCTGTAATGAGATTCAAATCACAGAATGTCCCTAACCATGAGGTACAATGTGCTGCCCATGAGGAACCACAGGACACCCCTGAATCCTCTTGAGTCGTATCATCTGAGATCTCAAGTGATGCTCAGTGCTCTACACAAGTTTCAGAAATGGCTCCTTGTGATTCAATATCCATTTGATTCCTCTTCTTACCTCACAAACCCAATATTTAAGACATTCAATGATAGAATAAAGATGGATAGCTTCACCAAAAAGCCAAGTTCTTAAATAAGGATAGGAGTCAGCATTGTTTGAGCAAAAACAATGATGTGCTGTTACCCTGTCCCCTAATTTAACACTGATTCTTTTTGTTTGAGAAGGTTATTTCGCTCACCTACAGCTTTCTCCTGCTCTTGTTTCTGCCTCTGGGAGATACCACAATGTCTCAAGTGAGAATTGAGGAGCATGCCTTCTGTGGAACTCACATTCTACCAACAAAACTTTGAGGCTCCAGTCTTTACATTGCCACCATCAGTCCATTAAAGGCTTTCTAGACTACTGCTTCATTGGGGGTAGGGTTAGCTCCTTCAAACATTGAATGAACTCAAATACTTTTGCTTCTACTCAGTTGTGTCCCATATAACCACACCCCAAATTATTTCCTAGACATAGTAAGAATTGGCATTTCCTTAAAGACTTTGAAGAATAAGTCCAGTAAAATTCCTTTGTTGAACAAAGTGACTCATGGGAAAGATCAAATTAAGGGTGTGGTCCTGCCATTCAAGCCAGTTAACTTCAAGGTAGCCAGCACTGACAGAGGTGTAGAGACAGGAAAGGAAATAAATATAGTCAACATGAGGCTTAATTAACTCAAGCTGCTTTAACAAACATTCAGTTAAAATAGCCTCTTTTCATTTCTTCAGACTTGTTTTGTGCCACACCCTTGTCTACAACATCCTTTCCAAACACATTAGTATTGGTATTCTCTCAACATAGCAAAGCTTGTCAAATATACAATAACTATTCATGCACATAGGGTAGCAATTCTGAGTCTTTAACTTTGTCCATTCCTGAATGACAGTTGCCTGCCATACAAATAACTTCTATGGACCTGGCAGTACATAGAATATGTGAGGTCCTTCAAACAGGAAATCAACAATGACAATCAGTATTTACCATTCAGCCTATATTCTATACAGTTTGCATTGGGTAACATTGTCAAATGTCTAAATTTAAATAAAATAAATAGCCTTTTTTATTAAAGCATCAGAGTCAGAAAAAAAAACTACACAATACTTAATATATAACCAAATCTTATAGTTATTGAAAAAGGGAATCTATTCAACCTTACAACTGTAATTTGGAATAAGGCAGATAATTTATAATTAGAAAAGAACCTAGGTAAGCTAATTTAATTTTTTTAATCCTGTGGGAGCTCTTAAATGGACTAAAATAACATGTTAAATGTCAAAAAGAAAATTGTTTACAGTATCTCCACATGCACACCCCCACAAGGGATACATTCATTACACAGAGATCCTAAGATAAAGTTTAATTTATGAGTAAAGCACAGTAAGAGGTTAACAGTAACTAATAATAAAAATAGAAAATATAACTATGCATTGAAATAGGATTTCTGATGGCAATATTCATGGATTTCATGAATTTAAAAAGGCTCACAAGTCCAAGCATCATGACACCAGAACAGTCAATCTGATAAGTGACAAAGCGACTGAGTGAGTAACAGACAGGGTGATTCACATCCTGGGCAGGATGGGGAAGGCCAGTGTGAGATTTTATCATGCTGCTCAAAATTGCATGCAATTTAGAACTTATGAATTGTTTATTTCTGGAATTTTCCATTCAACATTTTTGAACCATCGTTGACTGAAACCACAGTTGAGAGGGATTAGTGAATAATGGCTTGAAAAACAACGCTGATTTGATCCAATCAAATATAACAAGGTGTTTGACTAAATTCCTATTAGGTACACAAGGAAGGGAAGAAGAAAAAATAAAAGAAGGGGAAAAATCCTCCCAGGAAGATAGTTTTATTACATCTTTTATGTGGTAAACAAAATTTAAATGGGATTCATAAAATTAACATTTGTGCAGGCAAACTAGGTGGAATTATATCAACAACATCTTGACTTGTGATCCTTACGGATTTGAGCCTAATTGGGGATAGAACTTCAACACATTAAGGGAGGCATAGCAAATGCCAGACACTATTCAACATGTTATTATTCACTAATAGGCCCTTGTATTTCATTAAAAGTCATATATTTGACAATGCTACCTAACTTAAATATTGTAGAACACTGGCAAAGAGAAATAATAGGTGACTTGCACATTCAGCCCAGAAATTATAATAAAAAATATTTTGGGAATAGAATTTAGGGAATGTTTCATTCATTGTAAACAACCATGGGATTTCATTATGACATGTTCACACATATGGATCATGTTTTTTTGCCATATTTAATCTCTTTACCATGTCTTGTCCTCCTCTACATTCCCAGGTAACTCTTTCTACTTGGGAAATAGTAGTGGGGGCCTGTTAGATGGTTCTGAAGGGCCACTGTAAAACTACTGAGGTAAGTGTTTCAGGCAAATTGGATCAACTGGCCATGCTCAGTAGACAAAAGGGCCACCATGCCAACAGGTGTGGAGAAATGGACAAAGAAAGATTCTGGGATTTCAGAGAAAGATTCAGACTGATTTGTGAGATTGTGGACAGAGACAGCTGGAGTAACTAGTGGGCAATACTGTAAGTGACTCTGGGTGACTTATAAACCAGGGAGAATTCATCTTTCTCTACCATTTGCCAAAAGAGATTCATGAGTGAAAATAAGGTAATGAGAAGCTCTTCCAGTGGAATAGAGACAGAAGCAGTAGACCATGTTTTCCTGAAGCACAGGCTGGAGGCAGAGAAATTCTACTGCTCCTTTGTGGGCAAGAGAAGATGAATGCCTGAACGGAAGCAGTGGGTGGGGACAAGGGGGAAAAAAGCATCTCCAGATAAGTTCCGGCCATTGGAAGAACTTCAATTTAAATGAAAGTAGAATTAAAGCAAAAAAGAACACCTACAGTTAGGGAAGGCCCAACACATCTGACCTTGATGATTGGGTGGATGGCGGTGACATTGAAGGGTGCAGAAAGTGAGCTCAAAAGGAGAAAAATGACAAATTTTTTTTGAAACAAGTTGACTATCTGCCTGCTAATGGAGTGCAGTATATTTGCCATTAGACTACATGTTTGCTATCAGGTCATCAGAAATGAGTACTGAGAGCTCAAAGAATAAATGTGATGGAAGGAAAGAACTGGAGACTCAGGAGTATGATTGAATCTAGTAACTTCTGTAAGACTAGATAACAGCTGCCGTCAAAATGCAAATGGAATGGTCCTTGAACATTACAGAAGAGCTGGATTTCTGATGAGCGGCTTGCAGCCATGGTGCTCTTGCCTCCCTCTCCTTTCTTCTGCTATGTTCTTGTACTTTACCCACATAATACACAATGGGCATTAAAGAAATGGGCTAATTAGCTCCATTGGTAAAAGATGTGTTGAAAAAGAAAACTGAAGCTATTGATTAACTGTAGAATTCTAGAATTGTGTGTGAGCTCATTCATGTGTCTCATGCATGTGTCTGTCTGTGTGTGCATGTGTGTGTGTGTGTGTGTGTGTGTATGTGTGTGAATGCCTGCTTTTCTGTGAGTGGGTATATGTGTGCATGTGTGTGATCACACATGTGTAGAGGCTGGGAGGTTAAACTCGGGTGCTTTTCCTCAGGAGCTGTCCACCTTATTTATTTGAGACAGGGTCCCTCACTGTCCTGTAGCTCAATGAGTAGGCTAGGCTAGCTGGCCATTAAGCCTTAGCAATCCACCTGCCTCTACCTTCCCAGCACTGAGATTATAAGGCTGCACCTTCATGCCCCAAAGTTTTATGTGGACTCTGGGAATCAGACTCAGGTTCTCATACTTGCTCAACAAACACTTTACCAATTGTCCCTACTAGGTACCTTTACCAATTGAATCCTAGGCACAATTATCCTTACATGGATTACTGGGACTTTCTTATGTGGAAAACAAAAAACAAAAAGTATCAATAAACTTTTGTAAAGATATTCAAATCCCTAATTCTCCTGAATAAAAGAATAGGTTTCCTTGCACCAACTGCAGACAGACTGCTGTCCAAAAAGGACAAAACTTGGTAGCAGGGAAGTCGACAGCCTAACTCTGCCAAGACAGGGTAGGTAAGTCCTTCATAATCCCTGCTCTACAACAAATGTCTGTCAGAGAAACAGGACCCAAAGCCTGAAGATTGATGCTGGAATGTATGGAGAGAAAATGGGAACTGTCCAGGCAGTCATTGGTATGTTCTTTCTTAGTTTTGGAAGCTGCAGGCTCTGCACTTCCTATATAAGCAAATATATTTATCCCTCTCAGGTCTCTGAGGTGGTTGAAGAATAGACAGATAGAATCTTATAGTTAAATTTTGAACTGTTTAGGAATCAAGAGGGTGTTATAGATCTAAGAAGATACTCTTAAAAGTGTGTTGCAAGATAGTATGAATGTTGAGTCACATATAGACCTTTAAACTCATGGAGTTGGGTAGATAGTAGAATGTTAGTCAGGGGCCAAATAGGTATAAACTGAACATTGGGAAGGTATACTGGGCCAATTTACTCTCATAAATGTGGCATATTTATATCTATTGTTTTGTATAATACTTACTGTTATAAGAGAAGGAACCAGCTGTTGGACTGAAAGGGGAAACTTCTGGAAGGAAGAGGGTGGAAGGGCGGGATAGGAAGGGGGAATAGGGAGGGGTTTGTTACTGAGATGTAACTTGAAGAAAAAAAAATAAAGTATTTAAAAAAAAAAAAAGACAGGCATAAGAAAATCTTATTCCACAATGTTTCAATTCCTTGTCACTTGCTGCTGTTGTCTACAACAGTTCCCCAGAATAATTGAAGTGGCCTGTGTCTGTGGTGTCTGTCCCACTAGATCATAACAGAATACCTTCACAGGACACTTGCTTTTATTCAACATGATGACCTTGTCTCTGTCTAGAAGATGATAGCTTTTCATAAATGTAGACTCAGTTTGAGACATTCAAGATAAATTTTATAGAAGGAAAAAAAAACACCCAGAAAGTTAACCATGATGTCAGTCTGATTCACACATTTTTCTTCTATTACTTTTCTTATTCATTTGTAAATTAGAGAGGTGCACTTTCACTTATGGTGAAAAGTCAAGTTGTTTGTATACTAGCATTCTCCCAGAGCATAGAGAGTAGTAAATTGAAGATGGAGCTGTCCCTTGGGTGTGACACCCTTACTCAGATTCTAGTGAGTTCCAGCTCAGGGAAAAAGATTGCTAAATCTTGCTACTCTCTGCATTGTGTTCCTGCTGCTGCTAGCTCTTTGTCTTGGGTTATTTTCATACAAAATGAACACTCAAAGGTCCAGATTTGGCTTTTTATGGTTCCCCTCCTTCCCAGTTTCCTCCATTCATCCCAAGACTGAAGAAAGGTGTGTCTTTGCCTCCCCACATCACATATCCACAGAGACACAGCAGTAATCCTCAGTGGTGTGTCACTGTAAGGCTGGCTGCTGGTTGATGGGTGGAGTAGCCACTCAGCTTATCTGAGGATGAGCTCATCCCCTAAGCCCTCATGACTGTAGCAGATTGCACACTTGACAGAGGTGTTTCCATCTTCTTCTGTCTCAAAAACCAACTAGGTCCCCAAATCTCCTCCAAACATGGCCATGCACCATTAGAATGTAGAGAACCAGGGCAGTCCCCATCCTATACAGTCTGTCCATGTACTTTTAGAATGTAGAGAACCAGAGAACCAGGAAAAAAGAAATCTAGAAGACTTACTTCTGCTATCCTACCTTCTCATACCTGTCATCAAACTACTGTTACTGCAAATGGCCTTGCTGCTGGGACTGTCTGCTAGAAGAAAAATGAAGAAAGAGGGGATTTATACCAAGTCAAGCTTTGCCTAGCTGAATGTTATGCTGAATTACATTGATCCTGAAAGAGATAGGCTAACAGTTCCAAAGAACTTTCCTTTTTATTCACATGAGCAGCATTTGTTTAGAGAAAAGTTGTCCAAACAATTTGTAAAAGCTCGCTGAAATAATTATTTCTCTCTCCACAAATGCTATGATAACTCACATATGCTGGATTTCAAACCCCAAACATATCATAAGGATTGAGGGATAGTCACAAGCTTTGTTGATGGTAATTAAAATGGAAGCAATGGCCGGGCGGTGGTGGCGCACGCCTTTAATCCCAGCACTTGGGAGGCAGAGGCAGGTGGATCTTTGCGAGTTCGAGGCCAGCCTGGTCTACAAAGCGAGTCCAGGACAGCCAGAGCTGTTAAACAGAGAAACCCTGTCTCGAAAAACCAAAAAAAAAAAAAAAAAAAAAATGGAAGCAATGAAACAGCTTTCCAAGATGGACTCACATAACCTCATGATAAATTCAGATGGTATCATTGGTAACTTAGAATGTACATGTATATGCCAATACTTATCCAATATGTACATATACATATAAATATGTATATATTCATTTTAGCATATACAGTTATTCAGCATAAGCACATAGACTTATTTCTATCTTAAATCTAAAAATAGAAAGTTCTGTGTTCATATCTCAGTTCTTTCTCACATATTTTAATAGTTTTCTTGATGCTTTTCTCTGGTTTGATAGAAACACAGTTACAGGTTTCTACATTTTATATTTATCTTCAAAGAATACTTTTCCAATGTGTATTATTACTGTGCTCAAATCAAGAAACAAACACTATTTGCATGTGTGGCTTAAAGATTACACACCTGTGAAAACTGAGTCTAACAGAATATTCCCATTTTTTGGTAAGTATCATAAAGGAAATACAAATTACACAAAATACAAAGTGCACCCATGCATCCTGATATGTGTCTAGTAACTCAAGTAACACCTTAAGTCTTTAGATTGTGTTCTACTTTTCAGGTATAACTCCAATGTCTTGACATCCAGTGAATTTCCAAATGTTTAAAGTATTATAAAATTTTCAGATGAAATATGAAATTATTCTTACAAATGAAATAAGCATGCTACAAGTCCTTATTAAGACAAGTTTTGCAGAGATAGACAATTCCTAGAGGGTTAGAGATACTGGAATGGAGACTGAGGACATGTCCCTTCTAAGTCTCCACAGCCAGAACAATGTTGCAAAGAAAAATCCATCAATAGGATCACTCCTTAAGCAAACAAATGCTTATTATTTTAGGCAAAAGTATTTTCGGTTTTGAATATTACTCCTAATCCAGACTCCATTTTTCTTTAAGTAGAGCAATTTCCTTTTAAGTGGAAGTAGTTGCATCTTCACATCTATTTGAAAATGCAATTAGATAGAAACATAATACACTCCAGCTGGAAAGGAACAATCCATTTTTCGTCTCCCTAGACAAGGTCACATTGCTGAGCACACTCAAGTTAAGCGTGATACAGAAGTTAAGCCATAAATCCAATGAAATGGAAGTCTTTGGCAGCCCAGACACAAGTAAGGCCCAGTGTCAAAAGGGCTCACACTCAATTATCTCTATTTCATCTAAAAACTCTCAATCCTTATTAACAAATAGCCCCTCTCTTACAAAAAAAAAAAAAGTATAGTATTTTAGAGACCAGATCAACAGAAGACACTGTCATTTTTTTTAAACCAAAACATATTTGGGGTAAAAAAAATGCAAGTGAAACTAATTTGCTACATATGTTTTATACATACAGTACATAAGGGGGTTTCTCCGACGCCATATGGAATGCATCTGAACTTGTAAGACAATGACCTTCATAAATCACTCTAGACTCCAACTCCAAATTATGTCTTGTTCCCCCACTCATGGGATAGTCACTATATCTCATATAAATTCATTATGTTATATGTGCACAATAATCTATCTCTACCTTTATAAGGAATGATGTCATAACACACAGGCAAGGCTTTCCAGAAGAGAACAAGCTCTCTCACCAGATGTGCCAGCATATACTACAGCTTCTACATGTGCATGTTCCATAATGCTGCCCCTCCACCCAGCTAGAAGGAAAAAAAGAATATTCATGGAGAAAGCAATGCATGACTTAATAACAAAATGGCTTCTATGCTTTCTTAATATTTTCTCTTCTGAAATCAAAATATAAACTAAAACTATCTTGCATACTTTCTTCCTATATTATTTCCCATTTATGTCCATATATCTGCCTTCTTATTTTAGCTGTGCTAAACCACTAGCCAACTTCTACCAGGATTTTCTCTTAACAGATAAATTGCTGAGACAAACATTTAAATTAAGGGAACAATAATGTTGCCAATGGTGGATGGAGAAGATAACGGAAATACAGATATTCTATCTACTCCAATATCTTTTTCCATGAAACATTGCCTTTTACCACCTTCTTTCCTAATGTAATCTCTCTTCCAAGTTCTGTAGTTCAGAAAAGCAAGTTTGTCCTCTTGTTCCCCTGGAACCACTTGAGGGAGTGAGCACTGAGATAAGAAAGATCAAACTTCCTGGCTCTTCTTTCTTACCAAACTTAAACTTCTTAAACCCATAATGTGAAATGAAAACCACTAAATCAACTCACGTGTAAACCTGCATAAGGACAGCCTTTAGCCCTGTGCCATCATCCCCATTCCTTAGTTCTAGTATTTTCTTTCATTCTAGGTCAAAGGTCAAGCATGCAACATCAGGTAACAAGAGGGATATAATAAACACATACTGAATGAGTTAAATAAGCATTAATGATTAGAACAGAGGTTATTATGCATATGATACCTGCCCTCAACAGATTATGCTCCATTCAAAGTGGGAAACTCTGAAAAAAAATGCTGCATTTAAATTTTCTGGGAGTAGGATGGGGCATGTGCTAGGTAAAAAAATTATTTACAGGCTGGTTCACATCTAAAATACAGAACACACGCCGCTTCTAAACATTAAGCTAAAATTTCTTGAAGAAGGGATTATCATTGGAAATTGAGAGTCCATATCAACTCTTTCTGGTATTTTTATTTGAGATGGAGACAGTGGCAATAAAGAGTGTCTAAGTTGTAACCTATAAGAGCATCAAAAATTAGTAATGCTCATCATCATTAATGTCCCAACTTTGCATGAGATTAACAAAATGTCTTAGTCTGTCTCTGTTGCTGTGATAAACACCATGTTCAAATCCAACCTAGGGAGAAAAAGGTTTATTTCAGCTTTACCATTTATGGTTCATCATTAAGGGAAGTCAGAGCAGGAACTAGAGAGAATTACTGAAGCAGAAGCCATGGAGTGATGCTGCTTACTGCCTTGTTCTCCACAGCTTGTTCACCTTGCTTTCTTATACAGTCCAGGACCATCCCTTGTCTGTGGATGGCACAACTCACAGTGGCCTTGGAACTTTGACATCATCCACTAATCAAGAAAATACCACATAGAAATCCCTACAAGCCCATCCAATAGGGCAACTACTCACTTGAGACCCCCTTTCCTAGGTTCCTATTGTTCATGTTACCATAGCAAAGATTAACCATCACACAAGACTAGAATATTTGATAGTAAATTTATACTGAACTACCATTCTACCCTCTTAAAATATTGTGCTAAAGAGGTGAGAGGTTTTAGAATGAGTAGTTCCTGTAAGTATTTTGAGAAGCCTACCAACTCATATAACTAAGTAACCTATATTTACATGTATAACATGCACACTCACAGAGCAGTGATCAGAAAGAAATGCTGCAAAAACTGTAATAATGCTGATATATTATATCATATATGTATTATAATACTTGAAATATAAGATTCACAAATAAGAAATGTCCATGTTTCCCCAAAATTCTTCAGAAAAATGAAGTTGTATCCAAATGCTATCCTAATATTATCTTACAAAGATAAAATAGTATCATATTCTAAAATAATATTAATATTGCTTTATGAATTTTAATTTATATATAATACATAAATTTATAAGATCATGGTATTAAAGTATATAAGCTTTATTATACACTTTAATTCTAAAAATCATCACTATATTTAATCATTTCATGCAATCATTATATCTCTCTCCACTTCTGAGTCCACAATTATTCCCTACCAATAAATAATTAGAAAGCCAGACAAAATGATGAAATAATTGTTTTCAGAAATGGATAACATAGGACTTGGATTCCTGAAAAAAAAAAAAAAGGAAGAAATTAAATGACCTGACAATTGTCCTTAGGGCCAAATAGGAACAAGTTTTAGATCATAGACCAGGGAAAATTAAGAAGACAGATTGGAATTCAGGAAGAAAAAAAAATGCCTAGAATTTGTGAGGCAGAATACTGAAGAGGAAAACATTCTAGAAATCTGCCTAAGAGTTCCCTGAAACTTTCACTAAATCTAAAATCTCTTTGTCTAGAATAAAGTAGTATGAAGCAAAGAAAAGAATTATGAGGAAGCCAAAAGTCAATTTTTAAAGCATTCAGAGTTAATGATAATTAAAGTTCACAGTTCAAATGGAAGGGCTTCATTATATCCACATACCATTTAATTGAGGCCCTAAGAGGTTCTGTCTCAATAGAGAAGGCTTAATTAGTCCTAGAATAGAGGATATTTTATACTTCACACACACACACGTGGAAGTGTTATAAGTTTTGGGAAAAGGGATGGAGTTATGGCTCTAAGAGCACTAGCTGTTTTTCCAGAGGTCCCAGGTTCAGTTCTCTGTATCTAAATGATGGCTCATCATTGTCTGTAATTTCAATTCCAGGGATCCAATGCTCTCTGGCCTCTGTGGGTACTAGGCACACACATGATGTGCAAACATACATGCAGACAAAATACTCATACTTGTAAAAAATATTTTCAAATTATCTTTATAAAAATAGTATTAGAAGAATCAATATTACCCACAATCACCTTGACTGATTATCAGAACAAAGTCTAAAAAATGTATAAACATTTTAACAAAATCAAATACTCAATAAAATTTCACAAAGCTCAGAATAAAATAAAGTTCTAGATGTACAAAATATTCTAAGACTATGACTCACAAAAATAGAAAAAAATTCAACAGAAATAGAAGTGACAGAATTAGGTGAAGAAACAGGAAAAACAACTATTTTCAAAGTGTTCAATATGTTCAAAGACTTAAAATGAAATCACAAGAACATGTAAAATCAGGCCTCTGCTTCTTTGGATAGGCACAAAAGCATAGAATACAAAACAAAATCCTCTAGACAGGATTGAAAATAAATCATAAGCTGTAGAAATATAAGGGAATTTGAAAATATGATCTTAGAACATATGCTGATGAAATGCAAGTAGAAGACTTAGAAAAAAAATAATAATTTAAAAAAAAAAACACAGTCACCTGAAGGCCATAGGAAGTGTTTCGACCTCTGTAATTTTGGAGAACCAAAAACAAGAGAAAAAAAAAACCCACTGAAAAAAAAATTGACTAAAAGACTTTTGTTGGTTTTGATTTTGTGGGGTGTTTTGTTTGTTTTTCAAATTTGATGAAAGGTGCAAATGTACAAATTCAAATTCTTATAAACAGAAACAAAAGTTAATATAATAACACACATTTTTGTCACAAACTATGTACATTAAAGACCAATTGAAAGACATATTTAAGTCTCAAGAGTGGGGAAAGACCTCTGGAATTATATGCTGGGCAAATAGAAACTGGTCAAATTTGTTACTAGAGAGTCTATACTGAAAGAAACTCCTATCAGAAGTTCTTTAGACAGAAGAAAAATGATTCAACTAGAAACTTGGGTCTAGACGAATGAAGAATGTTAGAAATAATAAGTATTTTGGTAAACATTATTTTTTACTTCTTAAGATATTTTTCTAAGTCACCTGACTATAGAAGAAAAACAATAACAATGTGCCATGGGGTTTACACTACATAGAGAAATAAAACTGTGTGTTTAAAACAACGGATGGCATTGACAATGAGGTACACTGTTGAAGCTTCTCTTATCATACATAAATTGATTTAGTATTTTAAAGATAAACTTGAACAAGTTAAAGGCGTGTGATATAACCCTTTGAACAACTACTAATAAGAAAATAGTGGAAGTAAACAAAATAAATGCAACAAAGTTAGTAGAATACTGAAGACATGCAAACCAACAAAAACAAAAATAGTAGGGAAGAGTAGCAAAGAACATGTAAAACTGGGACAAATATTTTTAAATGGCATCAATAATTCCATTACATATAAATTTCTAAACCCTGAAATTAAAAGCCAAAGATGTTCCAAGTTATTTTTTAAACATTCAGCTACATGCTATCTACAAGAGGACAAAAAGCCCACTTTAAATATGAACATACATTCAGTCTGAAAGTAAGGAAATATACAGACATTTAAAAAAACAGAATTCATATGAAGGCTATAGTCTTTATCCATTCATTGGTTGAGGGACATCTGGGTTGTTTCCAGTTTCTAGCTATTACAAATAAGGCTGCTATGAGCTTAGATGAGGAAATATCCTTGTGGTTTGATGAGGAATCATTTGGATGTATACCCAGAAGTGGTATGGCTGGGTCCCGAGGCAGGGCTATTCCAATTTTTCTAAAATATCACCATACTATTTCCACAGTGGTTGTACAAGCTTGCACTCCCACCAGCAATGGAGGAGGGTTCCCCTTTCTCTACAACCTCACCAGCATGTGCTGTCATTTGAGTTTTTTATCTTAGCCATTCTGACATGTGTGAGATAGAATCTCAAAGTCATCTTGAGTTTCATTTCTCTGATGATTAATAATGTTCAGCATTTCTTCAAGTGTCTCTCAGCCACTAGAGATTCCTCTTTTGTGAATTCTCGGTTTAGCTCAGTTCCCCATTTTTTTATTGGATTATTTGGTTACTTTGTGTTTCATTTCTTGAGTTCTTTATATATTTTAGATATGAGCCCTCTGTAGGATGTAGGGTACACTTACACAATGGAATACTACTCAGCTATCAGAAACAAGGAAATCATGCAATTTGCTGCTAAATGGATGGAACTAGAAAAGCTCATCCTGAGTGAGCTAACCCAGACCCAGAAAGATGCACATGGCATCTACTCACTTTTAACTGGATTTTAGCCATATAGTACAGGATAACCATCCTACAACCAACACACCAAAGGAACAGGAATATAGACTTTGTTACCTGTTAGTGGAACACTTTGCCCTAGTAGAGCTGCCATATAGGATCCCAGTGCAGGAAGAAGCTGCTGAACTGAGGGGGAGCTGATATGTAGTGGCACCCCACACCTGAAGAGTAGGATAGGTGGGAGAGGGGGAGAGGGTGGAATGGGAGGGTTGGACCAAGAGGGGTAGAGGGGAGGGGACTGTGATGGAAATGTAACTTGAAGTAGTAAATAAACATTTTAAAAAGGCTATAGCCAGTGCTTCATATTATGTAAAATAGACTTTACATCAATTTATATTATTAGCAGGAATAAAGAGGACCATTCATTATAAGCAAGAAGCCTATTTACCTAGATGTTTTACAACTGATCAAAACAAGTAGAAAATCAGCAATATGTCATTTTGCAGGAAGAGCATTTGGGAAATATAGCTAAGTTAAACAGATTTAGAATACAATTCATTTAAATTTAGAAAATGCATGGTTAGTGATGTCATCAGTCACTTTGATACAGTGCTGGAAAGATTGCATTGATTTCCAAAATGCTCATGATCACTCCAAATACAACCCAAGGTAAGTGAAGTGTGCTGGGGTACAGTCACAGGATGGAGGCCGCATCTTAGTTAATTAGATAATTTTCAAGACTTACAAATAGAATCAGCTAAACACTTACTAGGACCCCTTCTAGTGGTCAATGTGACAAATATGATATCACTGAAAAAAGAAGTCTCCAGGAATCCCCGCCAAGGATTATCTTATTTGGGCTAACTAATGTGAGAAGAGTCACGGTAAAG
This sequence comes from Lophiomys imhausi, assembly GCA_907164525.1. Classification (NCBI taxonomy): domain Eukaryota; kingdom Metazoa; phylum Chordata; class Mammalia; order Rodentia; family Muridae; genus Lophiomys; species Lophiomys imhausi. The sequence continues at coordinate 5,943,836 of CAJQZJ010004763.1, forward strand.
ATGGATAACTCCATTCCTTGAGCTGGGAACATGACATACGTAAAAACAGAATGCTACGTGAACACCAGCCTTCATTGTTCTCTTTTCCTTGTTGGTGGGTGCAATGTGACCTGATGCTTCAAGGTCCTGCTGCCTCAACATCCCCAAAACAATGAACAACACTTAGAACTGTGAACCAGAACAAACCCTGTCTCCTTTAAGTTGATTTTGTCAGACTATTTATCAGACCAAGAAGGAAAGTTGACTAAGATAATAGTCATTTCTCACATATGTAAATGTCCACCTAAATGTGCTGCAGAGCTCAAAAGGTCTGACTTGTTCAATCTTTCAATTCCTTCAGTTAGTATAGGGAAATTATGTTAATCCTCTTCCATAACCAAAACTTACCAGAATGCAGAGATATCTAAAATCTCTTCACATATCCCTGGCTTCATATCAGAAACCTAAATCTTCTTAATTAGCTTGTTGCAATTAGCTTCCTACTCAAGGCCCCTCTTAATTATATTTAATTAATTAGCAAGCTTCTATTAAGGATGTACATCCTGTTCAATTTGAATAAAATGACGTAAAGGAAGCCCAGGAGCTTCACACGTCACAGAAGATGGTGATTTGCCAGCATTCATAGTATGGCTTTACAAATCCTTAAAAAACGCAACCTTTGTGTGCTCACTATGTACACTCAAAACCTTAAGAGAACCTGGCAGTTAGTAAATATTCAGGAAACACTTTTAATCAAATAAATAAATAAAAGATCACAGTTGGAGTTTCAAGAGATGACTCAGTGCTTAAGAGTATGTAGTGCTCTTCTGAAGGACCTGAGTTCGGTCCCCAGTAACCTTGTCAGGTGGCTCACAATTGTCTGCAATTGCAATTCCATGGGATCCAACACCTTCTGGCCTATGTAGGCACCTGTACTCACATGCATCCAGGCACACACAAATAAATGCATACATATACACATACACACACACACACACACACACACACACACACCTCTACACACATACACGTAATTAAAAATAATACTTTTTTCAAGAACAAAGTTGGATACACATGGCATCAGCACACCCACACAAAGATAATTGAATGAGTCTTAAAAGGAAAATAAGGCAGAGGAATACAACATTTCACCTGGGCTCCTGGCCAAGCAAACAGAATATAGAAAACCTTGAAACAAAATGATAGTGTGAGAATTGCACAGAGGTGGTTTCTGTGTTGTGACAAAGAGGGGTAGGAACTCATGCTAAAGGAGCAAGATCGGAAAGGCCTTCCCATATCATGCTGCGAAGTTAGGACTCAGTAAGTAGTGGATGGGCTGCTGAAGGGAACCATGCAAGCAGGTCCACTAGCAAGCCTCCCCTAGGAACGTTCATCCTGAAGCGATGTTGAGTGTTAACTGGAGAACAAATCTCCTTATAGAGAAACCAGCTCAACTGCAGTAGTGTGTGAGAGCTGTAAACAGTAAGCTAGTAAAGAATCTACTTTTTCCTTTAAAAATTAAATACTTCCAAACCACAAATAGAACAAGAAACATATCATTTCAATAAAACTGGCTATATAACCACAGTGGAGGGCAGTCTCCCAGATACAGTGACCACCAAGGTCATTCTAAGTAGACAGATGACCAGAAACATACTGCAGACAAACCATAAGTGATAATTGCTCCATTTTGCTCCTTTCTCTACATTTATTACATTTGTAATTATGGATTTTATATCCACATTTCCTGATACACTCTCAGTTGCAGAAGAGTAAGAGCTGTGTTGAACGAAAGAAAAAAAAGGAAATGAAAAGAAAGAAGGACATGATTGCTCCTAGGTATGGTAGAGGAGAAAGATCACTATAGATATGTTGGACAGCACAGCCGGAGGCAAACACATCTGAGAGAGTCCAGAGTGAACATGACCCTGAACCTGTTAGAAAAGGGAAGAGTGAGAACCAAGTATAGCAGCCAGGAGACCGACAAAGGAGCCCAAGAGAGATTATAGCCAAAATGTCTGGATCATACAGGGAAGAGTCTCTAGGGGAAGGGCAGCCCAGAATCTGGGCTGGAAAGTTTAGGGTAGAAGGCAGCCATATCCTGTAACAGGTAGGGACTGAGGGATTATAGGACAACCTAGAGGCCAGGTCCACTTTAATATGTCCACCTCAGCCACTTGCCCAGGGTTTGAAACTTAAGGAGTATCTACAGTGTTCACAGCTCCATTTGTCTCCTAACAAGTAGTCATTGAATAGAAGGTGAGCAATTCATATTAGCATCAAGAGTAAACGGGAAAATTAATCGATCCACATGAACTCCCTTTGTTCCAAACCCCACTTTCTATTCTGTTGCAACGTATAAACAATCTTTTAGCCCCCTTTACATTACACACTCAGCCTCTCCCTTTGAATAGTTCTTTTCTTTGTCTGTGAGAAACCTGTAAGAGATTATGGACTCTCAAGTTGCATCAGTATCAATACCATGTAACAATGACAAAAATAAAGCAACTACCTCTTAAAGTCTTATATCAAATTATCCCTTAGAGAATACCAATATCAATAATAATAGGGAAAACAGTATTTCGAGCAATTTACACACTACACCACACTTAGCAAATACTATTCATAGCACACTGTGGAGAACAGACATACCTATTATTATGCATTTGTGTCCGAGAAGCCAGCCCGAAGACTGGTGGACTCAAATGCACAGGTAGACCTGTGAATCACTTGTAGAACACAGACTGCAAAATGTTCTTTAAGACCTGCCCTCCATTTTCAAAATGTTATTTCAAACATGTTACAAGACTTACAGCTATACTTGCAACTGCATACTGACACTGTTTACTGTCAGAAGCCAAGACCCTCGCCTCTCACCCTCACCCCCTACCTCTCCCCACCTGCACAATGTCCCCTGCAGCTTCATACTGCCTGGCAACCACAAAGTTCCAGGTTGGCAGTTACAGATTGATTCAAAGCAGTGTACCATGTCTTCTGAAGAAAAATGGGTTGGCAGTTACAGATGGATTCAAAGCAGTGTACCGTGCCTTCTGAGAAAAATGGGTAGATCATACAATGTCCAGGGCACAGGCCAAGAAGATTCTGTATTTTCCCAGCACCTGGCCCCTCTCACCTCCTCCCCTTGTAAAGCATATTATAAAAAGGTGCTTTGCGCTCAAATACACGGCTCTTGACAAGCAATTGCTTCCTTGAGTCCTTTCCCTCTCTCGCCCGTTCTTTTTTCAGGTTGAGGTCCTCCTCGCCCCCACGAATTACTAGGACCCGCGGGTCGGGTCAGTTTACTGTTAGAGTGTAGCAAAGTGGGGCAGATTGTCAAGGTTTGAACCAGACTGTCACTTGGAATATGATCTTGGGAAAGTTATTGAACACCTTGGGTGTCTTAGTTTCTTCCCTTGAATAATGGAATGTTGACTCACTAATCCATGTGGCTGTTGTGGAGATTAAATAGCTATGTCTGAGGTACTTGGACCAGAGCTAGACAGTAAGAATATATGGTGTTCTCATTCGGTCATTCACTTAGAAGGAAGAGCTCATCTTGCAGTATTCTACCAGATCATGGACCACAGTGTTTCGTTCTAAGTGTTCATATTCTCTCATCTTTTACAATGTATGTGCAAAATTATTTTTTGGTTTTTCGAGACAGGGTTTCTCTGTGTAACAGTCCCCAAATTTTAATTGGTATGATTTACAACTGTGAAAATACTAGATCAATTGTGAAGAAATTAGTTGAATGGAAATAAATAACAAATCAAGTTCACTGAAATCATAATATATTTTATTATATTTATAAATCTAAAAATACAATTCTATAATTATGTAGGAAGGAAGCTGGTAATTCTCTGATCAAAATTATGAGTCATAAAGACTTGAAAAATGTTGCGCTTTGAAGATACAAACACTGCTCAAGCACATTATAACTTTTAATAGAGCTATTTCCTTATTCTTAAGTCTATAACTTATAAACTAAATAACTTAAAATTAAACAAAATACTAATAAGGCCCATCAAACCCAGGTGGTAGCTAATAATCACTCAAGAGTAAATCCAGGTCATAAAGGAGATTTGGGATCTAAAAGAAAAGAAAAAAAAAAGAGGAAGCTTGTAGATTAAAAGTGATTGTATCATTGCATGCTTTGTATAGGACAATTTCATACAGGACTGGGAATAGTCCTAAAAATAAATCTAAGTCAAGACAAAAGAATAAATCATCAGCTCAGAGAAAATGGGAAGGTGTGGCAGGCTGAGCACATGCCAATAAAGACTGATTTGTGACCCTATGCCAAATCCCCTTCTGTATTTGTACAGACAGCTAAGCTCACTAACCCAACTTCACTTGAACAGTCTGTGGAGGAGTAATCAACTTGGGGATCCCACCCAGGGCCATTACAGTGAGCTCTTGAACACGTTTTGTAGATAATAAAATTAAACCCTATAGGGTTCATATGAACTGGCATAAAATATGTTAATAACTGTAACCAAACTTTTAAATTATTATTTAACACTTATTTATTTATTACTAAATTCA
>CAJQZJ010004763.1:5957338-5971696 GCA_907164525.1 Lophiomys imhausi
GAAAGAAAGAAAGAAAGAAAGAAAGAAAGAAAGAAAGAAAGAAAGAAAGAAAGAAAGAAAGAAGAAAGAAAACTAATATTTGCAAATTTCACTTTCCAAGATAGGAGTTGCTTCCACAGGTTTACATCTCCCCAGATGGAGTAAAATGATGAAAATTAACTTTCAGAAGGGAAGCTTCTCCAGATCTGTGACTAATGGTGAATTCAGGTAAGAGGCATAGTCTGAGTGAGGCTAAAACCAGACACTGTGTCCCATGTAGTCACACAGACTCCCTTGGCTATCACTAAGGTAAGCTTGGTCCTTAGCAACAGGAGGGCTCTAGCTTCCATGGAGTGGAGACTCTAAATCCTAGTGCTCAGGCTTGTTTCTTAAGCTACTGTCAGTGCAGTTATTGGATATTTGGTACAAGATTCTTTATAAATTGGATTTTTGAAAAACTGATGCAAATCGTGAGGTTTTAAAGGCCATCTCATTCATTCCTCTGGAATGCAGCCCAGCCTGTAGCTACCCAAGCTACCTCAGTCCTCACTCAGACCCAGTGGGGACTAATTAAAGCAATTAATTAACATTAAAACTTTACACTTAAATTTGATTACCTTAACCTCTTAAAAAAAAAAAAAAGGCAGAGAGAGACATTGACTGAAAACATCAGCTCCTCAGGAACGTGATTTGGTCAGATGAATCTAGAGTACTTTAAATTTCTCCCTCAAAGTAGCATAATGGAGTAGATCCATAGTGAAATTTGGAGCTGCTGTTCTCTCTTGTTGGCATTTTGCTTCGGCATCATCATATGGTTGTTTAATTCTGTCCAAAGCCTCTGGTAATAGATATAAGTGGGCCTAAATGGGGATCAAGATGAAACAGGGGTTGGATTTCTGGTCTTCATTCATTATTGTAGAGATTCCCCAGCACTCAGCTCACCCAAGAAGACATCTAAAGAAACCTGAGGATCAGGAATATTTTTCAGAGGATGCAATCTTACCTGATACAAGTTTTATCTTAAATATCACAAGGGAGGAGACAACACATTCTTCATGTTTTCATGTGCTTAATATCTTTCAAAATGATGAATATGACTATGAAAAAAATGAGATGGACTAGAATTGTCCCCTTCTATGAGGATCTGAGCCTGCAAATCAGAAATATCTAATCTACCTTCTAACCCATCTCTAGCATGGTGAGAAGGAGCCTGGTGCACGATGGGGACATCAGCAGACACATCAACCTTTGAGGTACTTATAAAATTCCTTTGACCATTCCTCCATGTTAATTAGCTTTTATGTAATAAAGGTCTATTTTGATTGTTTATATCTGTCTCTCAGCTGCTCATCAATTTAATAGGAAGAATATAATATAGTTACAGCATCCAACAATGTTGATTTTAATCAATATAACTTGCAAGGTAAATACAATGCAAATCACTATAGTGTTCCCTGTCCCAGCCCTCTCTATATTTGAGACACTCAAATGTAGCCAAGTGCTCAACATGACCGACCATATGCCTGGCAGATGCCTCATATCCAACATGTCCCAAACCTCACTTTTAATCTTTTGACTTGTTTCTCTCTGTCTCCCCTCACCTAATCATTTCATCCTTCCAGGTGTTTAGGCAGTATCAGAGTACTGAGCTACCTCCATTTCTCTCACACAGCCAATTCAACAGAAAATATCCTCAGCTCTGTCTCTAACCTATCCAGAGGGAACAGGCCTCCATGCTCTCTTTGCCATGTATGTACCAGCCTCCACTGGCATTACTTACACTGGAGACACCTCCACAGCTCCCCAACATTACCACAATTACCCTCACTACTCACTTGAATAGTATAGTCCCCAAATCCACCTCCACCACCTTTCTCAGTGTGCATTCTTTTGAGAATAGTCCATAGATGGACTTTTAACTACGATCAGATCTTGCCATATTTTGGCAGTATGCAACCCAGTGGCTAGTGTCCTTCTAAGCAAAGTAACCAGAGAAGTACAGACAGCCATACAGGAGAATGCCACAAGGTGGTGGGAGCAGAGTGGAGCACCACATCTGCAAGCCAGGAACGCCAAGTCACCAGAAGCTGAGAAGCGGCAACAAAGCATCCTTCCCTGACGCTCTCAGAGGAAACACGGCCCTGTTGACACTTTGATTTCAGGCCTGGTGCCTCTACTGTGCGAAGAGAATAAATCTCTGTTGTTTTCACATAGTTTGTGGTTCTTCATGCCAGCAGCCCTGGGAAGCCGCTCTGTTTTTCCCTCTTCGCCATCATAAAAGTTTCAGCTCAGCTACCAGAGTGGCCCTTTTAGTGTGTTACCTCAAGTCGCTGTCTAGGCCAACCCCTAATTACCTTTGCTTTCACTTGATAAAACCAAGGACACACAAAGCTTCCTGATCACCAGGAACCTTGCTCACTCCTCCCTTTTACTCTTCCTCCACCCAGGTTATTTCATTCTAGTTTTTTCATTTTCCTGAAATACGCCAGGAGTGATGCCAATTTAGGACTTTTTTTCTAGCTCTACCTCCAACAGGCACCTTCTTCTCTGATCTCTACCTGAACTTCAGCCAACTACAAGATGCCTAATATCCCCCTGAATGCTACAGCCTTTACCCTACCCCAAAACTCCTTCATTTGTTCTTCTTTTCCTCTTCCTATACACTTATGATGTCAAATGTTGTGTGTGTTAAACTTACTATTATGTCCAATTTTTCTTGCCTAGTTTACTCTTCTAGAAAGTAATCTCTTCACAAGAAGGAACTTTTCTTCTCTCGGTCACTGATGTAACCCACCCTCCTAAAACAGGGCTCATCAAAATAAATATAATGAAAGTTTTGTGCATAATTATATACTTTCTAACAGTCATGCTACAGAGACAAAAAGAAATGAAGCAAGTAAATTTGATTTTAATGGTATGTATTGTTTAAATCAGTAGATTATAAAATATCATTTAATATGTAATCACAAAATAAATATTAATACAATATTTCAACTCTGTTACACCTGTAAAATCTGTTTTTCATTACAGCACATGTCAATTCAGATAAGTCCTATTTCAAGTACTCTTGGACATATATATAATATATATATATTATATATAATGTTTTGAATGGCTTTTGTACCAGAGAATACAAGCCTGGAGCCATTCTGGGCATGGACGATACTGAATAGATATTACTGAATTAATAAATGTTTGAACAAACCGTCATTTTTGGTACCACTGCCATACTGAACAAAACCTTCAATGGAGCAGGAAAGGTGAGTTAAAAAGAGGAATGGGGCTAGACAAATAGACAAAACAAAACAAAAAACAATCAAAGTTCATGTCAGGAGCTTGGGAGGTGACAAATGGTAGAGTGTTCACCTGGTAAGCCCAAAAGCCCAGGGAAAGAAAGAAAGAAAGAGAGAGAGAGAGAGGGAAAGAAAGAAAGAAGGAAAGGAAGGAAGGAAGGAAGGAAGGAAGGAAGGAAGAAAGAAAGAAAGAAAGAAAGAAAGAAAGAAAGAAAGAAAGAAAGAAAGAAAGAAAGAAAGAAAGAAAAATCTGGGCATGGTGGTACATACTTGTAACTCCAGCTCTTGTGATACAAGGACAGGTGCAGATCCCTAGGACCCATTGGGCTGCCATCCTAGCCTACCATTGTGAGTTCCAGGCTAATACAAGGTGAGCAACATCTGGAACACATGTGAGGATGGCACACAACATGGACATACTCATGAACACAGAGAGAGACAGACAAACAGAGACAGAGAGAGAGAAAGAGAGAGACAGAGAGAGAGACTCTTGACATAGCTATCTCATAAGAAAGCCTAGACACCAGCTAATGCAGAACAACTGACCAAATTTCTTGAATACCACCCTCCTTGGATGGGCAGACCAGACATACTGTGACAGTACTAGTCTGGAATTCAATAATATCCTTCATGGATTTTCTGTTCAAAGAATGATCCAGTTCTTGCCCTAAAATTTCATTTGGAGCCTGAAGTCTACTCTAGCAAATCTACACCCATGAATAAATACAAGGAAAGTCTTTGCCCAGCGAAGACTGCAGCCCAGCTGTTGGGCAGGTCCTCTTGCTTTACAACTTTCTTATGTTCTTTTTAAAAATGGAAAAAAAAAAAACCAAACAAAGAAAAGCACATGGGTTTGTCTGGCAGATGCTAAAGAACAGCTTCTGCTCTTGGACCTCAAATGCACTGGTGCAAATTAAAATATGAAAGGTAGTCCGTGTCTTCACAGCCTCCATTACCACCATGCTGCCCCTCTCTGGTCCTTGGATGGCCACTTCAAAGTTACCCAAGGTTGGCATGTTTACTTAGTGCTGGGAATGTGATTGCGTAAATTAAGAGTTCTGACACAAACACCCCATTAGTTCACTCTAAACTGCATGATCACTAATCTCTTATAATTTACTGTGCATGAATGCTATAGTGCTTCTTGAAGTGCCAAAACAAACTGTCAACAGCTTCAAAATATAGCAGCCCATTAATCTACTCAGAGCAAAGCCCTGGATTTTCCTTTCATTACCAGTATGAGTGAAGAAGCCTATTCTCTTCTTAAATATTCATACTGAGAGGTACCTCTCTCCTGAACCACTTGTCCAACCTGCTTCTCCTTCAAAAACAACTTTGGGGCCACAACTTGTCTTCTAACCATGTCCAGCAATTTCTCCCTTGATACATCTTTATAGGAAGTATCTTGAAGAAATTTCCGATGTTTAAAATTGCAGTCCTCTCTTATGAATAGAGAGGGCCCTTATGAAATTAGTAATTTAAGACTGCAGTATAGACATATGAACTACTCAAACAATTAACCATTAACCTTTGAGCAACCTTGACAAATGACTTACTGAAACAACAAATTTGGTTTGCATGGCCTAATTTCTAGTCTACAAGCAATGAAGATTTATGTATGTCAGAGCTATTAAAACATCCCTTTCCTCTACCCTCCTAAATTTCCCTTTGGATGAAATTTTTGAGAATATAGCATACTAAACTACACTAGAAAGTCAACATCTCAGTATAGCACAACTGTTGTCTCTCTCAACCCCCAAGTGCTATAGAGGGTCCAAGGCAGTCACCACTGATCCTTTGAACAAATTCCCAGACCTCAAAAAGCTGACAGGGTTCTAGAGCTCCATTGAACATGATCTCCATTTTCCTTAATTGCTAGATTTTCCTGCAGTCAGACTCAAGGTTCAACATTAAATATCCAAGATTTATATCATTTAGAAGACAGAGTTAGAGGGTGGGTCATCTGACTTCTTGGAAACTTTCCTTTCAAATTATGGTATATCCTAAGCCACCATAGCCTTGGTTCAACTTCTGTAGAAATTTCCTTCCTGTATGACGGGATGAGACAAGGACAAACCTTGATACATTTTTAACATAACTATCTTCTAGTTAACTTTCCATTTTATTCTATGTCTCTTCAAAAATACTTTTGACAGGCTGAAGATAAACCTCAATGGTAAAGTGCTTGCCTAATATGAGGTCCTGAGTCCAGTCTGCCTCATTTAAAAAAAAAAAAAAATGCTTCCTCTCCACTCAGTATCCCTTGCAGACAACCTTGGAAAATGTAAATAATTTTTATACATTGTTAAGGTCTAGTACTGTTTATAGTCAGAGTAACAGTACTTTACTAAAAAAAAAAAATCTAAAAAGAAGTATCTTATTAATGACTTTCCAGTAATGTAAAGTTCTCTTATGGGCCATTGCCCAGAGCAGTGGTTCTCAACCTTCCTAATGAGGCAATCCTTTAATACAGTTCCTCATGTTGTGGTGACCCACAGCCATAAAATTATTTCATTGCTACTTTATAACTGTAAATTTTCTACTGTTGTGAATTATAATGTAAATATCTGATATACAAGATATCTGATCTGCAACCCCCAAAGGGGTAACAATCCAGAGGTTGAGAGCCACTGGTCTAGAGGCACTTCTAACATGAGGATAAAAATAAAAAATACCTTATAGCAAGGAGGATATTTTTTGCAAATTTTTAAAAATACTGTTCAATCTAACTTGTATTTCATTGCATATTGCATGAAATAAATTTTGAGTTATAATATTACATTTTTAGCTTGAGATTTTACTGCTTTATCTGTAGAAATGAAATATATTCTCAGAGTGTCATTCATTGATAAATAATAACATATACATATATATGCATGTTTATGCACATTCATGGGCACAAACAGCCGCAGATATCAAGACTCACAGCAAATTCTGCCCCCTCCTTTCTTGGTATCCGTGCTCCATCCTTACTCCACCCCAGACTCTCACCTCCTCACTGTACACATTGAACCAGTAACTTTCTAGCAGAATCTACTACTTTCTCTCAGATTTTGCATCGTAATTCCTATGATCCAATCCACAATAAGGAACCTGTAAAATTATCAATTGTTTTTACTTGCCAACAGAAGAAGAACGAAATGTGTAAAGATTATGTTCCTCACACCATTATAGTCCCTAGAATTAGCAAATTGTTAGACCTATGAAAGTTTATTAGTTTTTGCTTCTGTGTGTGTATTTGGGGGGGGTGGGGTTGCTGTGTAGTGTTGGCTTCTCAGAAACTCCCCATGTAGACCAGGCTGGCCTCAAACTTGCAGTGATCCTCCTTCCTCTGCTCCATACTCCCTCTGCTGGTATTTCAGGCATGCATCACAATGGCTGAACGGTTAAAACGGTGCTTTGAGGGGAAGTATAGAAAAAGCATGGAATCTAAAAACTCTTTTTTGCAGAAGCCCTTAAAGCCTTTGGGCCTTCATTCCTAACATCCCTCTTCCTCTAAGCCCTCATCTTCCATCAGTCATTAGCACACTCTGCCACTTCTGGGCTTAGGCTCATTCTCAGCTCCTCAGATGTGATTATTTATCCCTCGCAAGTACTATAAACAGCACTGATATGTAATTAGCTACACTTTGGACCACATTTCAATCTACTGAACTCTTTCCAAATGCCTTGGGACTTAAGCTCCCGCTTTTAAGTATCACATCATTAATGATTATTAATGTGAAAGCCAGAGTGGGTGTTTCTATGTAAACAGCTCCAATGACTATGAAATTGCTAGAGCAAAGGCTCAGACTCCTGCTACCAGAGCAGACTCAGACTCTGTTAAGAATAGCCCCGATCACAGCCCACAACTATCCCCAGAGAATCGGGGATGTGATATATAATAAGGCAGTTTAAGAGGCTCAATTTTTGAGCCTCAACTTATTTATCTTTTCTATGTTCCAAATTTAACTTCTGGTTTTAATTTAAGATCACCATAAACTATTTATAACTTATCAGTAAAATGTACGTCTACAGAAAGTCATTCTCAGGTCACGGAAGAATTCTTTGGTTTTGTTTTAGGAAGAGAAAGGAGAAATGAGTCAGTCCAAAGCGTCAAGGTTAAAAGTCTGTTAAATGTGAGCACATGTCTCTCCATTCCAGAATCCCAAAATGGAGAGTGTTCATTCTCCCTTCCATTTGTATATTTTATAGCAGATCCAAGTTTGGGTTAAGGTTTTGCAGAGACTTACTGGCTTTCACAGACTTTGCCTAGTGGTCAAGTTACAACCTTACTGGAACTTGAATGTGAATGACTTCCCACCCATGGCCTGCACTCAACTGCTGTCTTCAATAAAGCTGTGTGAAATAGTGAGATTTTAAACTTGAACTCAGTATATAACCAGTTGTGAAATAAAGTTTCTTGATCATTCTTGTTTATCCTGAAACTGACAGACAGGTGTGCATTATTCTTCCAGAGGCTTGCAATGAGGTCAGAGGAAAAATACAATGTACATTCCATGAACACGGTACAGTGAATTGTGCTAACACACAGCTGTTCTTAATTTCTAAAACGAAGTCCTACAGTCAGGATCATAGAACTGTGGCTTTTAAAATCAGAAATGAATTAGGATGAGAAGCCTAGGCAGGAGGAGCAGAGCTCAACACAGCTTAGCCTTACCACCATCATTTTTTTTTTCTAGCTAGAGATAAAGGATTCACAAGCTACATAAATTGCCTATTCAGATGGCAACAAACATGGTAGAGAAGTGTGTATTTATAAATGAACAGTTTCAGGGACTGCATGTGACAAGTATTGCTAAAAAACTAAACAAAAACAGGAAATTCTGTAGCAAATATGACAAAATTATTTCTAGCCCTAATAAATCATATAGTCTATTAGGTAGAATAGGCATTAGTGATATATTATTAATTATATATTAATACTGCATACTGTATTAATATTGCATAATGGCCCAGTAGCACCCAGGCAGAATTGGTATCAGAATGCCCAAATCCAAAGATGCTAAAGTCACCTATGTAAATTGGCACACTATTTACATATGGTCTATCTATTCTCCTGTATATTTTAAATACTTTCTGGGTTACTTATTGTAACTGATACAATGTCAATGCTATGTAAATAAATAGTTATACTACATTGTCTATGAAAGAGTGACAATAATAGTCTACATGAGTTAATACTGACTCATTTAATTTTTCAAATATTTTCAATCCACACTTGGCTGAGTGCGGAGAAATACATTCTCTCTGCAAAATGTCATGTCTTAAACTATCGCATTATATGTCACATCATAGATCCTCCAGGACACATAATCTACAGAGGCAACTATAATTACAACACCAATATCAGACCACTACTAAAGGGAGAGAGAGAGAGAGAATAACTGGGAGAACAAAAAAACAAACTGTCTCGGCTAATTGGGGGCAGGATCTTCTAAGGAGATCCAAAGGCAAGGGAGGGCAAGCCAAGTCACAAGTCATGGGAGTCAGGGAACACCTTCCCCAGATGCTGGTCTAAGAAAGGAAGGAAGGAAAGAAGGGAAGAAGGGAGGGAGGGAGGAAGGAAAAGAAAAAAACAGCAAGAATTGCATTCCCAGATTTGGAACCTTAATTTGCATATGTAATGAAAATCAGCATACAAACAAAAACTGGTTCCTTCATTTCCTATTCACATCTTACGTTTGAACACATAGTTTATGATCTGTGCCACAGAGACTAACTTATCTTGAAAGGCATGAGCTAAATTGTACAACACCTCTTCCCACGGCAGAGGGCACAGCTCATTCTGTCATGTGAATCTTTCTCCATCTCACGGAGTTTCCAACCTGGAGAGGTAGCTGCACCCCTTTTCCTGTTGTGATCATGGTACCACAACACAAAGGCTTTTTTCCTAGCAGGGAACATTCACTGTGAGCTACACTCTGCCCATCCAAAACAACATGAAACCCAAAGAACAAATAGGGTTTGAGGAACTAGGTCACACCTATCACATTTTATGTTCCAAGACAATGAATTAGGTTGGGATCTTCCAATGTAAACATACATTTTATTAAACTGGAAACAGAAAACTGATAATGATTCCCGGGCCTTCGCATGACAACAAGGATTATATGTTCCTGTCTGTGTGAGAAATAAAAAATGATTACAAAAGAAAAAATCCATAAACATTGCAAAACATTCTTTTGGACTAGAGCAAGGACTCAAATAATGAAGATTTATATGAGAGCAATGAGTCTGGTATATTCAATGTTTGTTTGCTTATGAATCCATCTTTCAGAGCATATTATAAAGAAGCAGAATATAAATATAACTCACTGCTAAATGCCTGTTCTCGTTTCCCTATCTAGGAGAATTAATAGCAAAATTCATTTTCACTCTAGTATGATGGGAAATTCATATTGCATGATTCAATGATTTCTCTACTTATTTACAGCTGGAACAGAGTAGATATGCAGACAGTTTCTTCTCTATGGTTTTAAATGACAACGTAGATGAAGGAATATTATTCTGATAGTTACTCAATCTACTGTGTGTTACCAAATATCTGAAAAAGACTGCTGTCCTTCTGTCATTTTCTTCTGGACAGCCCTTGTCATTGATAAAGACCATGACCATTTTCTGTGTTTCCTGGAAACTCTATTCAAGTTTACAAATTTCATTTTAAGGAGTGTGACCACATTTGATGTGTTCACTTCCTTTCTGATGGTTTTCGCCCTTCAAACTCCTAACACAAATCAACTCCTTAAAAATAAGTTTAATAGTCATTCTGTGCAAAGATTTTGGAATTCACTAGTGTGTCTAGGTGCCAGGAGGCAGGAGAGCCTGAAGCCAGCTGTGGTGTGGATTTGTAGATCCTGACTTTGTTTAAATCTTGGAGTAGCTCAAAGCTCCCTAATATTGGCCATCTTTAGAGTCTTTTCTACTTATATATTTCATATACATTGTTTTTCCTGAAACTGGGACACAGTATCTGAAAATACCATCATAAATAATTTTATTTGTGCTATACCCAATGCTGCTATCAGAAAAAGGTAGATGTGTCACAGAAAAATGTATTCTTAGAGTCTTCCAGGATGGTTCTACATCCCTCAGAAAATACCAAACTATGGCTCTGTGTCCCATCACTTCTGAGCACTTCTGATTCAGTAAGGTTGAGATGGATATCTCACAAAGAGTAGCTTCTAGAATCATTCCAAACAGACTAGAGAAGTGTCTTAGCAGTCAAAAGTGAGTTCTGCTCTTGAAGGGGACCTGAGTTCAGTTCAGAGCACCCATGTCAAATGGCTCACAACTGCCTATATAGAACTCCAATTCCAGAGTAGGCAATGCCTTGTACTGGCTTCTGTGGGTACCTACTCTCATATGCAAATAACTCACACAGACATACATGTATATAAATAATTAAAATGAAAGCAAATCTTAAGGGAAAGAATCATTCCAAGCAATAGTTAAAATAGATTTTTTTTCCTAAAGTGCAGTACATAGCCATGCCAATTCAACTGAAAAGGTTGTGGTTCTAAGAGTGTGTTTCAGGATGCAAGGACACAAAGAAGATGGCCTTGACTCACAGCTGGAAATGAACAGCTTTCCTTGAGAGGGGTTCAAGTGCTTTGTCCTCACACTCAATAATCTGGTTTGTCAGTAGGTCCCACCTAAAGCAGGAGTGCAAATTTGAGCCTTTGGTGTTTTCATCACTTCCTCTCAACACAGAAACATCCAAAGATTGAGTCTGTGTATAAGGATGGCTTGTTCTTCATTCATGGACTCTCGGGAATACTCTGCACTGTTAAAAGTACCAACCTGCAATGTGCAGAAACTGTTAGTTATAGGTCAGTATCCAATGGGAAGCCTTGGCTTTCATATCCTGAAGCTGCTCACAGAGACAGAGACAACACTGAATCACAGCCATGCATTCACTAATGCAGTGTGCATACTGCATGCTAGGAGCTTTACGTTGCTCTAAAATTTACGCACCACATAAGAAAGACTGATCAATGTACACCGCTGCAATTAAAAGAAGCAAGAAGTTCAAGTGCATGGTTGAATAGTAAGTTGGCTATAGGTAACAATAAGGTGCTACACATTTCACAGAACTGGAAAAGACCTTGAAAGTTTTTACCATAAAAGAAATGGAAAATCTTTTTCCAGGGGTGGAAAGATGAATATGGGCAGGAGAAGGCAAACATAAGGTCTAGTGACTTGTTTGCTCAGCTCCATTGGAACACGTGTCTTCTGCTTAACCCCACTCATTTAATCCTGTGTCATATGCAAGACTGAAAACTGTTTGTCTAGGGTTGCACCAGGCCAGGAACTCTCCTCATGCCCTTTTCTAATCTTTCAAGTTCTCTTTGAAATTGTGAGGCTCTGAGAACACAGATGATCAACAGATGAAAAAGGGGTGGCCATTTTGATAGCAACTGTCATAAACTGTTTAGGATAATTAAGAAATGCAAACTAATAGTCATTTAAGCATGTCATTTTGTTAGGTACTAGCATAGTTAAGCACAAATGTTTTCTAAGTTAACCAGAAATCAAGTTGCTAAGAGATATGCAATATTTGCTTATCCAAATATACAGAGATAGATAGGTGGTCTTCAAAAACCTCAAGAGATCTGTAAAGTATGGCATTTAAAGATGTTTTCTTAATATTTTTTGATATGGAGACATGTCAGCTCCTGAAAGCACCCCCTATTCTACTCCAAGTAGAGGATGAGCATCAAAGAATCTCAATTTGAAGATGGTTGAATTAGTGGCAAGCTAGCCTCTGGGAAAGAAAAATCCCTTGCTTCAACTGCAAATGCTGACCAAAAAGGACAAAACTTGGAAGCATGTAAGTCGACAGCCTAGCTCTGCCAAGACAAGGCTTCTTTGTAGGCAAATCCTTCAAAATTCCTGTGTTACAGTTAATGTCTGTCAGAGATACTGGGCCAAGAGGCTGAAGATAGATGCTCCAATATTATAGAGAGAAACTTGGGATTGCCCAGGCAGCCAGCTCTCTGTTGTTTCTTAGTTTTGGTAGCTGCTGGCTCTGCACTTCCTGTATAATCAGATATATTTATCCTTCTCAGGTCTCTGATGTAGTTGAAGACTAGATCATTATAGTCTCACAGTTAAATTTTAAGTTGTTTAGGAATTAAAAGAATGTTCTAGGTATAAGAAGATGTTTTTAAGTTGGTAATGCAAGTTAGGATGGAAACTGAGTTAGGTATAAAACTTTAAACTCATAGAGATAGATATTAGAATATTAATATCAGTTGCCAAATATGTACAGACTGGACATTGGGAAAGTATGTTTTACCTTATAATTTTCATACTTGTGGCCTAATTATTTAAAAAAAAATTATGAGTTCTGAGAGAAGGGGGAGAGGATGGGAGGGTTGGACCAGGAGAGGTGGAGGGAGGGGGCTGTGATGGAGATGTAACTTGAATTAATAAATAAACATTTAAAAAAATAAAAAGGGGTGGCCAGATGCCTCTCACCAAGGAATGGATAAAAAAAAATTTGTGGTACATCTACGCAATGGAACACTATTCTGCTATCAGAAACAAGGATATCATGAAATTTGCAGGCAAATAAATAGAACCAGAAAGATCATCCTGAGTGAGCCAAGGCAGACTCAAGAAAAAGAAAAAACACAGGATATCTACTCACCCATAAGTGTGTATTAGCCAATAGGTACAAGATCATTATGCTTGCTACAATCCACAGACCCAGAGCAGCTAAGTATCAAGAAGGGCTCAAGGGATAATGCTTGAGTCCCTCTAAGTAAGGAAGACAAAATAGACATGGGAAATGGATGGAGAGAAGGATCCGGACATGAATTCAACATTACTGCCATCTGTGAAACCTTATCCAGCAGATAATTAGGCAAAAATCAGAGTCTTATAGGAAAATTTGAGGAAGCCAGAGGGATCAAGGACTCCACAGAAAACTCGAATAGCCAATTATCTCAGACACAAGGGGACTCAAAGAGACTGAACCACCAATCAAAGAGCTTGCAAGGACTGGCCCTGGGCCCATTACACATATTAAGCTGATGGGCTGCTTGGTCCTCAAGTGGATCCCCTAACAGTTGGAACGGAGTCTATGCTGCATGTAGACAATGTTGCCTGTCTCTGGAGCTCATGTTCCTAGTAGAGCTGCCTTATCTTGCCTCAATAGAAGAGGAGGCAATTTAGTCCTGACGGGACGTGATGTGACAGAGTGGGTTGGTACTGGGTGGGGGGGAGGGTATAGGTGAAGTGGGTAGGAGGGTGGGACTGGGAAGAGGAGAGGGGGGGCGATGGGGATTGGATTGTAAACTTTTTTAAAAATCTTAGATTAAAAAAAGAATATAAAGTAAAAAAAGGGGAGGATGGCAAAAATATTGATCATTTAAAAAATAAATTCAAATATAATGAGATTGAGACAGTTTCTATATAAACTTGGAGCAGTGTGTGATCAATCCGTGTGTAAGGAGTAACTTCTGCAAACACAGGTAGTACATAGAATGCTTACTCAGAGGCATGTGCTTTGGGACTGAGTCCTTCTAAATGTTTTTGAGATTCTAATGAAACTTCACTTAGTCATCCTTTGCAAATGGATTAGAAATATTCCTACATTTCTCTGGTTTGCTTTGAAGTAAACGATTTAACAGACTTTGTCATATTTGAAAATACTACAAATTCACCACCAGGACGGTAGCAGAAAAATAAATTGAGTTCTTTCAAGGTTCTTGCATTTCATTCTGAAAATCATGGAGTAATATCAGGAAGCCCTCATTCCAAGATTTAAAACACATGGATTTGATCCAGCCTGCACTCGAGCCGCACCACAAGAGCAAAGGTAAGTGAGATTATTTTTTTCCGGAGTTTCCAACATGGTGGCACAGTGTGCACTGTAACAGAGAGGCAGAGACCTAACCCAGTCACAGCAAAGAAATTAGGAGCCAAGACTGCCTGCAAACAGAGCCCACAACAGTGTGTTCTCCACAGATACTGGGACGGGTGGGTCACTCACCCTAGCACCCAAGCATCTGAGGCAGTCAGCAACAGGTGCACTGAGACCGGCATCTGTTGTGGGTGGAGTTCCCTGCGTGCATAG
>CAJQZJ010004763.1:5972096-6012055 GCA_907164525.1 Lophiomys imhausi
TCTACAACCAATGTCTGTCAGAGAAATGGGGCCAAATGGCTGAAGATTGATGCTGTAATGTATGGAGAGAAAATGGGAACTGTCCAGGCAGCCACTGGTATGTCATTTTTTAGTTTTGGAAGCTGCAGGCCCTGCACTTCCTATATAATCAGATATATTTATCCCTCTCAGGTCTCTGAGGTGGTTGAAGAATAGATAGCTAGAGTCTCATAGTTAAATTTTGAATTGTTTAGGAATCAAGAGGGTATTCTGGATCTAAGAAGATATTTTTAAAATTATGAGGCAAGTTAGTATAAAAGCTGAGTTAGATATAGAACTTTAAACTCATGGATATGGTTAGATAGTAGAATGTTAAAGTCAGGTGCCAAATACATATGGACTGGACATTGGGAATGTATGCTAAGCCATATAACTCTTATAATTGTGGCCTATTTATTTCTGTTGTTTTGTATTGTATTTATAGTTATAAGAAAAAGAACCACTTTTTGGACTGAAAGGGAGAGCTGTTGGGGGGAAAAAAGAAATACCTTAATCTAAAAAAAAAAAAAGGAAGGGAAGAGGATGGGGGGGTTGAGGGGGAAGAGGGTGGAAGGGTGGGACTGGAGGGGCGAGTAGGGAGGGGATTGTGATTGAGATGTAACTTGAAGAAATAAAAAATAAATTATTAAAAAAAAACACATGGATTCGTTTGCTAAGGCTCAACATATCCTCCCTTCATATTAACAGGAAGTAGGACTCAAATTCTCTGATCCCTGTGATGTTATTATGACCACAGAAGAAAACCTGGGAAAACTGTGCTTCACCCTGCAGCTGTTGGGCCATGCATTTTATTCTGAAAAGACAAACAGTATATTCTGCTAGCCATTTTCAGTTAATGTGTATTGAAGTCACAGGGATGACAAAGGGTAGAAATGGCTTCTCCTGAAGGACATTGTCCCTACATCTCTCTACTACAAGATCTTGGCCATTTAAGTATTGTAACTTCCTTAGCACCATCTTCTGCCCACAAGGTTTGTAGTTACACATCACACACACACACACACACACCACAAAATGGCTTAATTCTTTACTTTTAATCTGTTTATGCACATGCACACATGTGCGTGCACACATGCACGTGTGTGTGTGTGTGTGTGTGTGTGTGTGTGCGCGTGCGCGCGCGTGTGCGTGTAATTACTGGTAGTGGTTTTTGAATAGGCAACAGATACCTCAGCTAACCAACACTCCCACTTGAAATACTACCTCAAAATACATAAAATCATTGAGACTTTGTTGGGTAACGGATTGAAGGAAAGTCTAGGATGTGAATCCAGAGGGCTGTCTCACTGAAATGAAGATGCTCACAAGAGTTAGTAAAGCATACTGTGTTAAGAGGTGATCATATAAACATCCAATGCTATACTTTTATATAATGTAGGATGACTGTTACTGAGATGCATATATTTGCATATGTGCATGTACATATGTACATATATGACATACAGACATGTACTTATACTTTAAATTTATCAGGCTGATGATCTATACATAATTCTTTGTATGAGGATGGAGAGTGAATGGGTGTGTGGTACATGGCAGTGTAGGTGTTGGGTACGTGGTGTGTGTACACATGAGCATATAGGCACAACAAGCACATATGTAGAGGCCAGGGGAGAATATCAGGTATGTTCCTCCACCATTCTGTGTCTTACTCCCTGAAGACAGAATCTCTAACTGAACTGGAAACTGGCTATTTTGGTTAGTCTATCGGACCCACAAGCTCATAGAACAGACCTCTCCCCATCCCACCCCCAGTGCAGGTATACTGACTTATTATGTTGGCACTGGGTACTCAGGGCAATCACACTTATATGACAAGCACTCTTAACTACTGAGCCATTTTTCAGCCTACATAACTTTAATGTCAACATATTTTTACTCTATAAAATATTTTGTTCCTGGGGATAGTGGAACCCAGACTCAACAAAGTCAACTCTTAAGCCCTCAGTTCATTCTACAGGAATGGGTACCTTCATACAGAAAAGATTTTACTTAGATCTTAGATACTTTATTCCAAGTCATAGACTAGCAGAGACGATATTGTGACAGAGAATCCAGTGAGTATGAAGGATGAAACCTTCTAGAATAGGGAGAGGGGCTAAGAGAAAGAGAGGGGAGGGGAAGAACAACCAATACCCTTGTTTTCTCTGAACTATAAATCAAAATAAACCTTTCCTCCCAGAGCTTGCTCCTCATCAGGTATTTTGTCACCATCTATTATGGTTGGTTGTAATGCCACAAATTACAATCACCTGAGAAGGGAACTGTCCTGGTTGCCTTTGTTGGTGTGCCACCTTCAGGAGAAGATAAAAAGGGTATTTCAGAAGGAAGCTTACTTTGCCTTTGGATTGGTTGGATTTTCCTCTGGCTGCATAGGTGATTTCTCCCACTGTTGCTGCCACTGCATTCCTTCACTGACAGCAGAATCACCATTTCCACATTTTCATTGTTGAACAGGGACCACAGGCTCTCCAAGAAGGTTCGGAGCTGCTGCTACCAGTTTGGGATTACGGAGGCTCGCTACCTTGTGAACTGAGTGACGACAGGCCATCTTCCCACAGTGAGAGATAGATATTCATTCTAGGACTACTTCAACTACTGAGGAACTCACTTCAGTGACCCTATACTCAGGGTCTATTGATTTGTCTATTGTAATTGTAAAGTTCAGTTAATATATATAAAATATATGTTATATATTATATGATGGTATAATAAACCATACCATCATATCACAGCAACCTGAAGGCAAATGCAATCTACACTATTAGAAAGTAAAGAATGACAAGTCCCATATTTTATTAACATTAAAAATGCTGACTCAGAAATATAATTATTTTTATATCTAGACAGAAGCCAATGAAGATTTAACAAAGTCATGTTAATCATCATCAATAATCAAGATGGAAACACAACATAAATGACCTAAACGATCCCTGATTGTCTGGAGGCACCAATGAGGCCTAGAGAGATTGTAGCAATGAACAAACAGTGCTTCCTAGGCTTGTTCAACATGCTGCATATTCACAAGGCTTTGTGGTAAACACTGAGGAAAATGGACAAGCCACTTGCAGCCACAGCTAACTATCCCGAGGGCTCAAGCTGCCTCTCAACTATTTTGAAGGCTAAGGCCAACTACAGCTTGAAACCTCTCTCTCTCTCTCTCTCTCTCTCTCTCTCTCTCTCTCTCTCTCTCTCTCTCTCTTTTGCTGGTGTTCTTTGGAGTAAAGTGTAACTGGACTTTAAGGAAATGAGACCTGAGTTTAAAATTCAAAATACAAAGGGAACATCTTTCACAACAACAAACATCTTGCATAAGCCCCTATAAAAGGAAAATAAGCCCCACCTCTCATCCATCATGTATAAACACTACTGACTGCATTTTTCATCCATACTCACAAGATTGTTCTCTATTGTTTTAGTCTTAAATCTTTCACCTCATAAAATGGGCTGTATCCCATATGAGGATTTTCTGGTCACATGGAAGGACATTCCTGGATCACTCTGAACCCACAGGTAACTGAATGATGAATATACTTGGCTCGGATACCACATATCCCATTGCAGGCTTTTTATTTTGCAAGCTGTCCATACTGCAGTGTGAAAATTCCTATTAGATTCCCCAGAGTCTTGAAGAAGATAAAAGATTTTAGCAGCCTTCCACATGTACCAGTCCACAGAAATATGGATTCAACTACAGGAAATAATAGAGAATCACCATTGCAAACTATTTGTGCCTGGGGCCAACCCACAAAGTAATGCAATAATAGAGATTCCACATTAGAGCTGGATGTTACTGTCCAGGTCGGGCTACTCCCAGGAGCCCAACTAGGATTACTTTGGGTGCATAGTAGAAGGCTGCAGCTGGCCCACGTTTCATTGTCTCACATAATGAACTTTCACTATTTCCTTTAATAATCCTCAACCTCTGCCTTGGAGAGTCACATAGAATTTATTCTTTCCTAATATCAGTTTTTTATTCCATCCAGTGCCTATTTCAGACAAAACTAAAACGCAAATAAATAAAACCACATATCCTTATAGAATTACATCCTACATTTTCTGATGTAGCTTTTACCTTTCCTTTGATAACACCATCAAGACATGTTTCTCTGATCCTACCACCTGGTCAAATTCCCTCAAGAAATTCTGAGATCCAAAGTAGACAAATTGTAATAGAAAAATCAGATGATTGAACTAGGTGCGAGAACCTCGTATGATTTTACTGCCCGTATGTTTCTTAAGGAGGAAGGGAAGACCCTATTGCTTTGTCCTGCTTTCCCCTCTCAAAATTACCTAAAACAATACTTCTATGACTTCTACTTGTTTCCGTATAAAATGATTCACCTTAAATCTATTTTAAGAATTTAAACTAGTTTGTCAGTACTTACACAATATTCTCTTTTGTCACAACAAATGAATCCCATAGTACAACTTTATCTTCATCCAAATCCTTTAACTCCACAAACCCATATTCCTTTACATCAATATTAAAGAGTCTGTTGCTGGTGTCAGGAATTGCTCTACAGCAATTATTTGTGCAACTGATATAAATTAAATTTTCCTTTCATGCACAGAGAGGAATTGTAGCCTTTTAGACTCAGCTTGAGGAAGGAAGCAAGAGCCTTGCCTACAGTGGCTTCAGTTTCAACTCATCCCCACTGTAGTCACAGTCTTGAAAAGAGAGTTTATTAACCACAGTGCATAAGTCTCCTGACTTTACCAAAGCTAGAAATTACATATCTTCTGAAAGTTGAAATTACAAAAGAAAACATTATGCCACTAAGGGTGAGAGAATGCCTAATCTCATTCAAAACACTGCTCTAAAAGTCTCTTTCTTCCAGCGCATTAAAACAGCTGCCACATAAACAAGAAACCATTGTCCTTGGGCTATCAATCTCCACTCTTTCAAGTCATACATAAAGAACTGCTGACTAAAGGAATCCTACCTTAGAAATCTAATTTTTGTAATGTGGAGCCAGGACTCAGCCAAAACAAGAGCCCGAACTTCAACCAGTCACTGTTAGCTAACTAATGAGATGATACAAATTAGGAAAAGTCTGTCATAAAAATACTTCTACACTTAATATTAGTGTTCTGCAGTACTCACTGCCCAGAGAGGCAAAGTGGAATTCTAAAATCATCTAGCTCCCAGTGCTCCTTGATTCATGAACTGCTTACTTTGGTTTGGTTTTAGTTGCTGTTATTTATGAGTTGGGGAAGGAATGCTCAAATAAATTCTACCAAATTTGTCAGAATATATTTTTCTTTCTCTTTCTTTTTTTTAATTTATTTATTTGTTGCTTCAGGTTACATGACCATCACATTGTCCTCTTTCCCCCCTTCCCAGCCCCTCCCTCCCCCCCTCTAACCCCTAACCCTTACATCCCACTCCTCTGGAGTGGAGTGTCCCTACATAACAGTCCCCCGCCCCAGTTCAGAAGTCATATGAGGGCCAAGAGCCTCCTCATACAATGGGGACCTACAAGGCAGTACCACCAGATAAAGGTGTCTCATTGCCAGGGAGAGAAAACTAAAAAAAAAAAAAAAAACAAACAAACAAAAAAAGTCTATGTCCATGTTCCCTTTGTTGCGTTGGTTGTAGTATAGATATCCTGTACTATATAGCTAAAATCCGACTATAAGTGAATAGATGCCATGTGCATCCTTCTGAGTCTGGGTTAGCTCACTCAGGATGAGCTTCTATAGTTCCATCCATTTGGCTGCAAATTGCATAATTTCATTGTTTCTGATAGCTGAGTAGTTTTCCATTGTGTAGATGTACCACAGTTTTTTAATCCATTCTTCAGTTGAGGGACATCTAGGTTGTTTCCAGTTTCTAGCTATTACATATAAGGCTTCTATGAACATAGATGAGGAAACTTCCTTGTGATTCGGTGAAGAGTCATTTGGATGTATACCCAGAAGTGGTATGGCTGGGTCCTGAGGCAAAGCTATTCCAACTTTTCTAAGATATCGCCAGACTAACCTCCATAGTGGTTGCACAAGCCTGCACTCCCACCAGCAATGGAGGAGGGTTCCCCTTTCTCCACACCCTCGCCAGCATGTGCTGTCATTTGAGCTTTTGATCTTAGCCATTCTGACAGGTGTGAGATGGAATCTCAGAACCTTTTGAGTTGCATTTCTCTGATGATTAAGGATGCTGAGCATTTCTTCAATTGTCTCTCAGCCATTACGGATTCCTCCTTTGTGAATTCTCTATTTAGCTCTGTTCCCCATTTTTTGATTGGATTATTTGGTTTCTTGGAATTTAATTTCTTGAGTTCTTTGTAGATTTTGGATATTAACCCTCTGTCAGATGTGGGGTTGGTGCAGAATTTTTCCCAATCTGTAGGTTGCTGTTTTGTTCGAATGACAGTGTCTTTTGCCTTACAGAAGCTTTTCAGTTTCATGAGGTCCCATTTATTGATTGTTGATCTCAAGTCCTGAGCTGTTGGTGTTCTGTTCAGGAAGTTGTCACCTGTGCCAATGAGTTCGAGGGTTTTTCCCACTTTCTCCTCTAGTAGATTTAGTGTGACCAGGCTTATGTTAAGGTCTTTGATCCACTTGGAGTTAAGTTTTGTACAAGGTGATAAGTATGGGTCTAATTTCATTCTTTTACATGTGGACATCCAGTTGGATGAGCATCATTTGTTGAAAATGCTGTCCTTTTTCCATTGTGCGGTTTTGGCTTCTTTGTTAAAAATTAAGTGGCCATAGGTGTGTGGGTCCATTTCTGGGTCTTCAATTCGATTCCATTGATCTACTGGTCTGTTTCTGTACCAGTACCATGATGTTTTTCCTACTATTGCTCTGCAGTACAGCTTGAAATCTGGGATGGTGATACCTCCAAAAGTTTTTTTTTTTTTTTTTTTTTTTATTGTACAGGATTGATTTAGCTATTCTGGGCTTTTTGTTGTTCCATATGAAATTGAGAATAGCTCTTTTCAGGTCTATAAAGAATTATGCTGGTATTTTTATAGGAATTGCATTGAATCTATATATTGTTTTTGGTAGGATGGCCATTTTTATTATGTTGATCCTACCTATCCATGAGCATGGGAGATCTTTCCATCTTCTAAAGGCCTCTTCAGTTTCTTTCTTCAAAGGCTTGAAGTTCTTGTTGTACATGTCCTTTACTTGCTTGGTTAGAGTTACCCCCAGGTATTTTATATTGTTTGTGGCTATTGTGAAGGGAGTTGTTTCCCTTATTTCTTTCTCAGCCCATTTGTTTGTTGTAAAAAGAAGGGCTTCTGATTTTTTTTTTCTTAATTTTGTATCCAGCCACCTTGCTGAAGGTGTTTATCAGCTGTAAGAGTTCTCTGGTGGAATTTTTGGGGTCGCTTATGTATACTATCATATAGTCTGCAAATAGGGATAATTTGACTTCTTCATTTCCACTTTATATCCCCTTGATCTCCTTTAGTTGTTTTATTGCTCTAGCAAGAACTCAAGAACTATATTGAAGAGATATGGTGAAAGTGGGCATCCTTGTCTTATCCCTGAGTTTAGAGGAAATGCTTCAAGTTTCTCTCCATTTAATTTGATGTTGGCCACTGGCTTGCTGTATATTGCCTTTATTATTTCTAGGTACGGTCCTTGTATGCCCATTCTCTCCAGAACTTTTAGCATAAAGGGGTGTTAAATTTTGTCAAATGCTTGTTCTGCATCTAGCGATATTATCATGTGTTTTTTTTTTTCATTCATCTTGTTTATATGGTGAATTACGTTGATAGACTTTCGTATGTTGAACCATCCCTACATTCCTGGGATGAAGCCTACTTGATCATGGTGTATGATATTTTTGATGTGTTCTTGAATTCAGTTTGCTAATATTTTATTAAGTATTTTTGCATCTATGTTCATGAGGGAGATTAGTCTGAAGTTCTCTTTCTTTGTTGGGTCTTTGTGTGGTTTAGGAATCAGGGTGACTGTGGCCTCATAGAATGAGTTTGACAGTGTTCTTTCTGATTCTATTTGGTGAAAGAGTTTGAAGAGTATTGTTGTTAGCCCTTCTTTGAAGGTCTGGTAGAATTTTGTGCTAAAACCATCTGGCTCTGGGCTTTTTTTGGTTGGGAGATTTTTAATGGCTGTTTCTATTTCCTTAGGGGTTATAGGGCTGTTTAATCTGTTTATCTTATCTTGATTTAGCTTTGGTAGGTGGAATCTATCAAGAAAATTGTCCATTTCACTTAAGTTTTCAAATTTGGTGGAATATAGATTTTTTAAAGTAGGACCCAAATATTCTCTGGATTGCCTCAATCTGTTGTTATTTCTCCCTTCTCATTTCAGATTTTGTTGATTTGGATTTTTTCCCTCTGCCTTTTAGTTAATTTGGCTAAGGGTCTGTCTATTTTGTTGATTTTCTCAAAGAATCAACTCTTGCTTTCATTGATTCTTTGTATTGTTCTTTTTGTTTCTAAGTTGTTGATATCAGCCTTAAGTTTGATGATTTCCTGCCTTCTGCTCCTCTTGGGAGTGTTTGCTTCTTCTTTTTTTCCAATTCACCCAGTTTAGCTGTTAATTTGCTAATATGAGCTGTCACAATTTTCTTTTTGAAGGCACTTAGTGCTATGAATTTTCCTTGTAGCACAGCTTTCATTGTGTCCCACAGGTTTGGGTATGTTGTGTCTTCATTGTCGTTGGATTTTAAGAAGTCTTTGATTTCCTTCTTGATTTCTTCCCTGACCCAGTAGTCATTCAGTAAAGAGTTGTTCAATTTCCATGTGTGTGTAGGCTTTCTGTTGATTCTTTTGCTGTTGAAGTCCAGCTTTATTCCGTGGTGGTCTGATAAGATACAAGGGGTTATTTCAATTTTCTTGTATCTGTTGAAGCTATCTTTGTGTCCAACTATATGGTCGATTTTGGAGAAGGTTCCATGCAGCACTGAGAAGAAGGTGTATTCTTTTGTGTTTGGGTGAAACATTCTGTAGATATCTGTTAGGTCCATTTGGTTCATGATCTCTGTTAGACTCATTATTTCTCTGTTTGGCTTATGTCTTGATGATCTGTCCATTGTTGTGAGTGAGGTGTTGAAGTCTCCCACTACTAATGTGTGGGGATCGATTTGCAATTTAAGTTTTAGAAGAGTTTCTTTTACAAATGTAGGTGCCTTTGTCATTGGGGCATAGATGTTCAATATTGAGATGTCCTCTTGATGAATATTTCCTTTAACAAGTATGTAATGCCCTTCTCTGTCTTTTTTTATTAACTTCAGTTGGAAGTCTATTTTGTTTGATATTAGAATGGCTACTCCAGCTTGCTTCCAGGGTCCATTTGCTTGGAAAACCTTTTCCCAGCCCTTTACTCTGAGATAGTGCCTATCTTTGATAGTGAGATGTGTTTCTTGTATGCAACAAAAGGATGGGTCTTGTGTACGGATCCAGTCTGTAAGTCTGTGTCTTTTTATTGGCGAGTTGAGTCCATTGATATTGATGGATATTAGTGACCAGGGGTTGTTATTTCTCATTATTTTAGTATAGGTGGTCATCCTCTGTTTCTTTTGGTTTAGTTGCTGTGGAGTTTTCTATTTCCTCTGTTTTCTTGGGTGTAGTTATCTTCTTTGGGTTGAATTTTCCTTCTAGGATCTTCTGTAGGGCTGGGTTTGTAGATAGATATTGTTTAAATTTGATTTTGTCATGGAATATCTTGTTTTCTTCATCTATGTTGATAGAGAGTTTTGCTGGGTATAGTTGTCTGGCTGGGCACCTATGTTCTCTCAGGGCTTGTAGGACATCTGTCCAGGCCCTTCTAGCTTTTGAAGTTTCTGAGGAGAAGTCAGGTATAATTCTGATGGGTCTGCCATTATATGTTACTTGACCTTTTTCTCTTACAGCTTTTAATATTCTTTCTTTGTTCTGTACATTTGGAGTTTCAATTATGTGGCAAGTGGCGTTTCTTTTCTGAGCTAATCTGTTTAGTGTTCTGTAAGCCTCTTGAATTTTTATTGGCATCTCTTTCTTTAAGTTTGGGAAGTTTTCTTCTATGATTTTGTTAAAGATATTTCATGGACCTTGGAGTTCAGGGTCTTTTGTTTCCTCTATGCCTATAACTCTTAGGTTCCATCTTTTCATTGAGTCCTTGATTTCTTGGATGTTGTGCGTGAGAGCTTTTTTAGCTTTCTCATTTCCTTTGTATGATTTCTTCCATTGAATCATCCATGCCTGAGATCCTGTCTTCCATCTCTTTTATCCTATTTTTGATACTCATGTTTGTAATTCCTGTCTCTTCCCTTGATTCTCCACTTCCACTCTTAACTCTGACTGTGTTTTCTTTATTGATTCCATTTCCATTTTCATGTCTTGAATGATTTTATTCATCTTGTACATTTCCTCCTCCAATTTGCTTGTCTTTGCCTGGAAATCTTTCATTGCCCTGTCTTTTTCCTGTTCAAGTTGAGCCACTTTGGCTTGGAGCTCTCTAATGGTATCATCCATTGCTTTCACTTGTGAAATTGTGGATTCTTTGAATTCCTTCATAGATTTAAATTCTTCTTGAAAGGACTCTCTATCACTTTCCATAATGTAGACTTGTCATCGTTTTCATGTGTTTCAGCTGTGGTAAGGTGGTCAGGGATTGCTGTACTAGCATAGTTGTGTTTTGTTGGAGTCACTTCTCTCTGATTTCTGTTGTTTCTGTTTTTCTCTGACCTTTAGCCATCTGGTTGTTCTTAGCTGTTTGTTCCTGGTGCCTTCTGGGTTTGGTTCCAAGGAGGGTGCTTTGGTGTAGAAGTCATATCACTTGGTGATCTGTCGCTTTCAACTGGCTGGATGGGGCCTGGTGTGGAGGTTCTCAGTGTGTCTCCCACAGGTCACCCCTTCCCATTTTGTTTCAATTGGGGACTCAGGTGAGGGGATGTGGTGGGATGTGTTCCTTTCAGTTCCTGAGATCCAACTTGTCTTCATACAGATGATAGTGCAGGTTGGTAGGCCACAGACTGTTGGGTGGGGTTGTAGATCAAAGCAAAATCAAGTGTAACAGTGTAAATAGTTCAATGTCTAATGATTGGGATTCACTCAAGATCTTCTGGACTCCAAAGGCTTGGGCAGCTCTGCTTCCATGACACCTTCAATATTGGGTCTCCACTACAACTTAAGCTGCACCTTCAATAATGGCCTCTTAGCTTCTCTATAGGGCCTCCAACCTCAACACATAATGACAAGTCTCAACTGCTCTCCATGACCCTCCATGTCTTCAAAACTAGTGCATATGAGACACCCTCCCATTTACTAGGCTCTGCTTCCAGTCTGATGTTCAGCCTTGGCCTCCACTGGACCACGTCTTCTGTGTGCTGACCCTGAGGAAATACTTCCAAGAAGATTTCATCTCAGCGATTCTTGTCTCTTACTGAACACAATTGTTTAGCTCCAGCTAATCAGCACCAATTATCCCAGTAAAGTTTCACTTCAGTGCTGGCCTTTTGTGAAGCAGAGCCAGTTTCTTTAGTCCCAGTGGACCAGAGACTAAAGATTCGTAGTTCAAATATATCACATCAACAGCCAAAACAGAAGTCTTTACTGCCCTCTGAAACTTCACACGTCAGTCCTCCATTGTCTGTGCTTCTGTCAACACTCTTATCTTTCAAGTTCCCACAGCAGAGTCCATTAAGGACTGAGCACTAGTGGCTTTTCCAACTCAACTTTCCAGACATTTCCACACTTATAAAACAACATGGTCAGGATTGTCATAGCAATAGCTCCCTCTCTGGTACCAATTCCTAGCCAGTTTTCTTCTCTATCGATGTGATAAAACACCTACCAAAACCAATTTAGGAAAGAAAAGACTTATTTGACTTTGAAGCCCAGATCACAGTTAATCAATGAGGGAAGTCAGAGCAAGAACCTAAACAGGAGTTGAGGTAGAAATCATGAAGGAAAACTGTTAACTGTATGACTTTCAGTCTCACGTTCAGTTACCTTTTTTAAACCTCCTAGAGCCATGGGCCCAGTGGTACCATTATCCACAGCGGGCTAGATGGATCCTCCCACATCAAGCAACAACTAAGATAATGCCACTCAAACACACCTATAGGTCAAATCCTCTAAAGACATTTTCTCAAAGTTCTCTCATCCAAAGGTGACTGTAGTTTGTGTCAGGCTAACAAAAACTAACCAGCACACCTGATTGTCACTGAGGGGTGACAAAAGTGTGTTATAACATGCTCATTTGTACAGAGAGCAGTTGAAGTCCCAAGTGAATATGTGTTGACAGGAACACAGCTGTGTCAAGAACCTAGTGCCTCAGACCTATGGGAATGGCAAGGCTTCCTGGATCAAGCTGATAGGAATGACAAAAACCTTCCTCTGGTCAAGTACAGATGTGTTACAAATGATTGCCCATTATCTAAAACAAAGAAACCACAGCTTCCTCCTCCCAGTTGATTGCAATCTGAAACTGTTCCCTACAGAGGCCTCCTACTTACCTAAATTATCTAACTCAATTCCTCCTAATTCAGCCGCATATAACAAACCTGCATCTTCGTTCAGCTGTATACAGCAAATCTGCCTTCCTGCTCCATGGAATAAACACACTGAGGTTCCAGGTTGCTGCTGCTGCTGTATCTCCATCAGAGCCAACAGTCCACCCAATACCAGCTTTCCTGTTTGTGTGTCTGTGTGTCTGTCCTTTCTTCATCCCCTCATCTCACCTGTCAGGTCAAATTCAAAGTCATTCAGGTCATGGCACTGAAAGAGTTCATTTCTTACACAGCAACACATTCAAAATGCGATATATAAATAGATGTATTCCAAGAAATAAATAGTGCTGGAGGAGCTTCTACCTGGTGCAAGTCAGATAGCTGATAAAAGAGAAACACAGGAAGGAAACTTTGGTTGGACAAATATTGGACTATGGAATAAACCTAAGTTGCTATTACAGAGCATATATTCACATTGACTCTAATGAGTCACCCATCCTTTCCTAGTCTAAAATCATTTCTATGCAGACATCCAGAAGTTTGAGCTCATGAAAGCACCCCCACCCACCATATAGCAAGCAGCCTCCCTGAGTTTTTCTATGCACCAGAGCATGTTGCTTATTACTTAAACTTGTAAGAATCCCACATCTTACAATTTACATTTTTTGTATGCTTAGTCATTTGCCAGGAACAGTGTGAAGGATCCAGGGTCCTAGCACACATGTGAATCCCAAGGTGGACAGCTTGAGTTCACAGCAGGAGATGTGGCCAGTGCATTTCCATACTAAAGAGAAGCAAGCCAACATTGCAATACTAGAATAAAAACAGAAAACATCCTTCTAAAAATCATACTGCTTGGGGATGGAAAGACAACTTATCAGTAAAGTACTTACTTTTCAAGCATGAAGATGTAACTACAACCCCCAGAATCCCTATAAAGGAGCCAAGTGCAGTAGTAAGGATTTTGAATTCCAGTGCCTGACGGGAGGGGGGGGGTGAAGACAGGCAAGTCTGTGGGGTTTATTGGACAGCAAGTCCCATTGGTCACTGAGAGACCTGTCACAAACACATACACACACACACACACACACACACACACACACACACACACACACACAAATGCCTGATGCCTGTGAAACAACACCTGAGATTATTCTCTCTGGCCCCACACACATGTATATAAACACACATGTGTACACATGCATGAATACATACACACAAGTACAATCACATACATGTATGTGTATGTATACACACACACACCATACAAATCATGTTGCTTAGGATTTTATTAAAATATTATGTCTTGCATGTTAATTCTGTTCCTAGTCATGTCAGCCATAGAGAAGCAGTAAGCCATGAGTGAGGAAGACATAAGACAGAGAGAAAGTTCTAGCAATTTCTCTATGTGCCTCACTTGCCTTTTGGAATCCCATCCTCAATTATGCAACTCTTACATTATTCAGTAGGGATTAAAAGTTGATTACTTGCTTACACAAAAGCACCCTTTCTTAAGAGATCATTCACTACTTAAGGACAAAGGGGATATGAATAAAATAATTATTGCACATATTTAGACAAGTATAATATTGCCCTCATAATTTGTGACAAAACTGAAATAATCCATGTATGTGAGGATATGAAAAACACATCATTGCGTTTTTAATTGATTTATAACTATTTATACTTTTTAACTAGAATTAAAGACTTTAATAATATAATTCACAATCAAATTAAGTTTTAGACCCAATTGTGCCAGACTGATTGTTGAAGAATGAACAAGGATTTTCAAATTAGGTGGATTGGAGTTGAATTATATGAGACTGGGGAACGAACCTGCTGGCTGGGGTTTCAGGGTATGGAATGAAGTTCATGGCCTTCACTCAAGTAATAAGCAATGTGCTCTGGTGCATAGAAAAACTCAGGCTGCTTGATATATGGTAGGTGGGGATGCTTCCATGAGCTCAAACTTCTGGATGTCTGCATAGAAATGATTTTAGACTAGCAAAAGATGGGTGACAGCAGTTACTCATTAGGGTCGATGTGAATATATTCTCTGTAATAGCAACAAGGCCAGAGTGATATGTGGAAGGGAATTTGCCTGTGGGAGTCTGTATCAGTGCCAAATAGATCATTTGATTCCTAAAGGCAAGAGGTGTAGACAACCAATGAGAGTGTAGCCTGACCTATGTAATGATAAAAAATCCTAAGCTGGTGAACAGAAGACCAATGCCAAGCATCATATTAGAACATGATAACTTAATACGTAACTGGCTATAACCAGTTCTTAGAACCAGAGGCAGTCAGCAGACAAGAACATATAGCACAGAGACAAGAACACTCAGTACATATTAGGTTCCGCCCCCAAAGGGAAACCTCTGAAGAATGAAAGAAAAGGATATCTGAGGAAGAGACACATGAACACACCTGTTGCATTATAGACAACCTGTGCAAAGTTTGCTTCCCATTCATACCAAGGTATTCTAAGGTAACATGGAAGAAAACACAATAGCTAGCTCCTCTGAGAGCTGGATGAAGTATCAGAATAACACGGACACTAGGAAACACAAATTTCCATTGGTTGTAATGAGAATGTAATTGCCCCATGGTATCTGTGGATCCACATCTGTTGATTTTTCCCAATGAGAGTGAAACATAATCACAATAAATATGTCTAGCAACTATCAGAAGCTTCATGTTTGTTTGTTTTGTCTTTAGAAATAGCTGTCAGGGTAGAAAGGATTGAGACATGCCCTCACTACTGTCCTCCAAAGCTAACAGTAAATCACAAGCTATTCTGTGTCCTCTTGGAATTGCAGATATACTGCTTTCTTCAGGGCCAAAAGACACACGGATGCTGCTTCCCGCTGTGTTTCCATTACAATAGTCAGTGTGGCCTTCCAAAAAAAGAGAAGGAAAGGGGTAACTTATGAGACATCTCTGAAAAATGAAAGAAAAGGTGTCTGAAGAAGAGACACATGAACACACCTGGTACATTTAAGACAACCTGTACAAAGTTTGCTTCCCATTCATGCACACTGAATAGAAAATAACAGAGACACTGACAAGCTCAATGAGCAAACTAATTCCTTGAGTGCACCTGAACTACTAGTTTCTGCTTCCACCCTGCTCAATGCCAACACAATGGATCCAAAAATAGAGTGGCCATAGGGCAAGCTATGCCCAGTCCCATCACCTTGGCACAAGTGACAATCATAGAGTCTGTAGCTCATATCACTAAAACTCCCAGTGAAATTGTTACCAAACAACTTGCTGGGGTCTTTTTATGTGACTCAAATATAAATTGTAAGAAGTCAAAGATAAATTCTTCGAGCGTTAGTCCTTTGACAGTCTTTGAAACTCTTGGCTCCCAACAGTCATGAACAGCAGCAGTAGACCTCGGGGAGCAATATCCACCTAGTGCCCTCTAGTGTTGCAGCCCTACCAAAAACCTTGTCAGAACCTTTACCCCAGCAGTGACAAGTGTATTCTAAGCTCCTGAATAAGCTTAGTATAATAAACACTATATTAGTAAATTATCATTTACTGTTTAAGTTTGTTCAAAGTGGACTTTGGTGGTGAGGGGCCCTCCCTTACCTCAGACTCCAAGCATGTTTATTTAAAGTAGCTTCCTAAACTCCTTATCTTGGGGTGCAGACTGGATCGCCACTCTGTTACAGAGCAGGATAAACAGCAAGCAGCTAAAGGTATTTAAAACACTGTGTCCTTGAGAGTATTGTGTATCCTGTGCTATAAAAATGCCTACAGTGGGGACAGAAAACTGGAAGTCTCTCAACTGGGAGTTTTAGCTAACTGACTCAGTAAGGACTCCCCAGTGAATGACTGCTGGATCCCATAATCAATTTAATGGTATCATCTGTACTGGTTTGAATGTGATACCTCCCCCATATTCTCATGCATTTGAATACTTGGCTCTCAGTTGGTGACACTATTTGGGGAGGCTTCACAGGTGTGGCCATACTGGGGAAAGTAGGACACTGCAGTCAGGATATCAGAGTTTGAAGACTCACAACCATTGCAGTTCAAGATGCAAACTCATAACTGCTCTGCTGCCCCAGCCACCTATTAACTTGCTATCTCTGCTCCACTATCATGGACTCCAACCCTCTGAAGCCATAAGCCTCAAACAAGTTGCTTTGGTCATACTGTTTTATCATTGAATTATTTGGTTAAAGGAGTATTCCTCTCCAGCAAAATGGTCCAATCTAAGCCAGATTAGAATATATAAAAGCAAGTTTATTGGCTGCAGGAGGAGGGAGAGAAAGAGTGGAAGAGCAGACACACACAGAGAGGGGAGGAGAGAGAGGGAGAGACACGGAGACAGAGAAGAGAAAGAGAGAACCCAAAAAGCCCGGATTATTTAGGAATGGGTTTCTAGGGGAGGGGAATTCAGCATAGCGGGTGGGGTGTGCCAGCATGCCCTCTAACAGGTAGGAACTGAGGCATGCTGGGAGAACCTGGAAGCTTAGCCATTTGTTCTAGGTCTGGGGTCTGAGTCTCAACAATTCTAGCAACAGAAATTAACTAAGACATCACCTTTATTTGTTCTATCGGCTCCTTCTGTTAGAGGTTGTTAGTGACGATTTGATGGTGTTTTACCGTCTGTTCTTTCTGTCTCTATGTTATTCATTAGTTGTTCTTTTGCTTTTGTTTGCTACATACTTAATAAACTCACTCATTTAAAAACAAAAGTGCAGCTATCGTAGATTATTCTCCAGAACACACAGAACACAGAGGCAGTCAGAATTCTTCAGTCCTT
Source organism: Lophiomys imhausi (assembly GCA_907164525.1). Lineage (NCBI taxonomy): Eukaryota > Metazoa > Chordata > Mammalia > Rodentia > Muridae > Lophiomys > Lophiomys imhausi. Next base: position 5,989,328 of record CAJQZJ010004763.1, read on the forward strand.
GGCATTTGCTAGTGTTACCGTCCACTTTTTACTGCTGTCTGAGACCCTGGGCCCGTCAGTCCACTGCTATTGCTTCTGTCATTGCCAATACCAGTCCACTCTGAGCTCTGGCTGCCCTGTCACCTTTGTATCTCTGCCGCCAAGGTTCTGCTTCTGTTGTCACCACTATAAACCTGCTGCTGCCACGGCCACCAGCTACTCTTAGAGCTCCACCTCCTTGGTGTCTCTGTCATTGCTTCTGCTGACACCACTTCTGCCAATTCTTTCTTCAAGTTAAGCTCAACCTGCTCTATGAAAAACAAAACAAGAAAAGAACATTCAAAAGAAAACTTTGCTTGGTTCTAAAGCTGTTAACACTAAGGTGAGAGAAAGTAGGGAAAAGCCTCAAACTCATTGGCACAGGTGACAACTTCCTGAACAGAACACCAACAGCTCAGGCTCTAAGATCAACAATCAATAAATGGGACCTCATGAAACTGAAAAGCTTCTGTAAGGCAAAAGACACTGTCATTCAAACAAAATGGCAGCCTACAGACTGGGAGAAAGTCTTCACCAACTCCACATCCAACAGAGGGTTAATGTACAAAATTTAAAAAGAATTCAAGAAATTAAACACAAAGAAACCAAATAATCCAATCAAAAAATGGGGAATAGAGCTAAACCAAGTATTCACAAAAGAGGAATCTCTAATGGCTGAGAGACACTTGAAGAAATGCTCAGCATCCTTAATCATCAGAGAAATGCAACTCAAGACGACTCTGAGATTCCATCTCACACCTGTCAGAATGGCTAAGATCAAAAACTGAAATGACAGCACATGCTGGTGAGGGTGTGGAGAAAGGGGTACCCTACTCCATTGCTGGTGGGAGTGCAGGCTTGTACAACCACTATGGAGGTCAGTCTGGCGATATCTTAGAAAAGTTGGAATAGCTTTGCCTCAGGACCCAGCCATACCACTTCTGGGTATACATTCAAATGATTCCTCACCAAACCACAAGGACATCTCCTCATAGCAGCCTATTTGTAATAGCTAGAAGCTGGAAACAACCCAGATGTCCCTCAACCAAAGAATGGATAAAAAATAACCTGTGGTACATTTACACAATGGAATAATACTCAGGTATCAGAAACAAGGAAATCATGCAATTTGCTGCCAAATGAATGGAACTAGAAAAGCTCATCCTGAGTGAGCTAACACAGACCCAGAAAGATGCATATGGCATCTATTCACTTATAAATGGATTTTAGCTATATAGTACAGGATAACTATCCTACAACCAACATACCAAAAGGAACAGGAACACAGACTTTGTTACCTGTTAGTGGGACACTTTGCCCTAGTGGAGCTGCCATGTAGGCCCCCAGTACATGAGGAAACCCTTAACCATCATATGACTGCTAAATTGAAAGGGCTGATACGTAGAACACCCCACACTGGAGGAGTAGGATAGGTGGAAGAAGGGGGAGAGGGTGGGAGGGTGGCCCAGAAGGGATGGTGAGAGGGGACTATGATGGAGATGTAACTTGAAGTAAAAAATAAACATTAAAATTTTTTTAATTAAAAAAAAACTAAGGTGGGGAGTGAAGGATGCTGTTTCCAGGCCAGCTCGCAAAGTAGACAGCCTGGTTAGATAGCCAAGAGAGGGGTGCTTGCACTAATGAGAGAAGAGTTTCATGCAAATGAAGGATTGTGTTTACACCAATCACAACATTCCCCCTTTTGTGCCAGTCACAACAGTGCTAGGCCACTAAGGAGAGTTCATGCCCTCTACCTGGTGTAAATGGTTGTAGAAAAGTTCAAGCTCTTGGAACAGTCATGAATGGAAGAGCACCCTCGGGACTTGTGCTCCAGGAGCAAGCAGTTCCGGTTGTTGTGCAGTTTGCCCCAGGTACCTGTAGAGCAGTCAAAGTGGCTGTGCTGACATAGGGGAGTCCAGGCAGCTGCCTGACTTATAATCGTTTTTTTCTTTTTTTTTTTTGGTTTGCTTTGGTTTTTCAAGACAGGGTTTCTCTATGTATCCTTGGCTGTCCTGGACTCAGTTTGTAGACCAGGCTGACCTTGGACTCACAGAGATCCGCCTGTCTCTGTCTCCCAAGTGCTGGGATTAAAGGTGTGTGCCACCATGCCCGGCCTATAGTACTTTCTTTAATCAAGACAACAAGTTTGCCAGGGAAAGCTTTAACACAGTCAGAAAGGTAAATCACACCATCTTCTGACATGTTTGCTTGCAGAAAAACAAACAAAACAGAAGGAACACTTACATATAGAACTCATTATTGACATTAATATTGTTTTAGCAATACTTAACAATGTTCAACACCTTACTAGAGCCCTGGAGAGAAGTAGGTCTCCCTAATTTCCCTCAAAGGCAAAAACTATTTTTTATCTTTATTTGGCTCATGTTTTAGCTATTGAGGACAGCTACAGATTGAAACATGAATAATAGAAAAATAACATACAAGACCTGCACATGTCTGTAATGTAACAGACGTTCTATAGCAGATGATCTGTCCTGGCATGTTTGCTGTTGCTGTGACAAACACTACGATCAAAAGCAGTTGGGAAAGTCAGAGTTCATCGGAATCATATGTCCCAGTCACAACCCATCACCGAAGGAAGTCAGGGGAGGAATTCAAGCAGAACATATACAGAAGCCTTAGAGGAACACTGCATACGGCATTGCTCTGTGGTTGGCTCAACCTGCTTTCTTAGACAAGCCAGAACTACCTTCCCAGGGTAACACCGCCCACACTGGGTGGGCCCTCCCACTAACTAGAAAATACCCCGCCCTCCCACTAACTAGAAAATACCCCCACAGACTTACCTGCAGTCCAATCTGATGCAGCATTTTCTCACCTGAGGTTTCCTTTTTCCGAGATGACTCTAGCTTGAATAAAGTTAACAAAATATTAACCAGCACGCAACTGAGTCTCAACCAAATGTCCCCCGACAACAGCCATGGCAGACGACACTCTCTAGCATCAAAGGCTTTCTTCTCTGGCCATAGGCTTTCTCTGACACCTTTGGAGTACAGCTTTATGCAGGTACAACACAGAAATGGGGGAACCATCAAATCTCGTGCGATCTCATCCATTAAAAGATGACTGCTAGCGATTAAAGACTCCAGGGTCTATACCAGCCTGTAGGATGATTTTCTTCTACTTGGTCTCACAGCTAACCCCGTCATCCTTGACCAACTTATCTTTCAATAATGTTTTTTTCCTCCGTTCTCTTGTTTACTGCAGTATTTCCTGAGATCACTTCCCTAACATAGCCTGCATCCAAATCCTCTTGTCAGGTCTTACTTGTAAAAAAAAAGCAAAAAAAAAAAAAAAAAGTCAAAAACATACTGATGGCTTGAAACCATAAAATACTGCCTTGTGTGTGTAAACAAAAATAAAATAAAATACATAATAATAGTATAAATTTTGAAGGATTGTCGAAATATTTTATGATTTCCCAACTATCCAAGAAAGTTGGAATTACCAACTACCTTTAGACTTTGATAAGAGAAAAATTTTTATTATAATCTCTAAAGGGGCTGTTAAAATTTAATTACTACATGTTTTCACTTTTTCTTGGATGCCAAAATAAATTGATGTCATAGAAGAGAGTGAAATACTAGTCATAGGAGAAGAGGAAAGGTAAAAATACACTGGGGCAGAAAACTATTAAACACTGTGTAATAAAACACAGAAAGGAGAGATGAGTTCTGGTTCTTTAAGGTGCAAAAGAATAACTACAGTCAACAGCAATTATGACATATATATGAAAGAGGCTTGTGAAGACTCACAACCTTAGAAATGACAAATGGGAGATGGGGATGCTAATTCTCCTGACTCAATCATTACACATTATACAATGTATCAAGTTATCACACTGCACATTATACAGTGTATCACGTTATCATGCTGTACCTCGTAAGTATATATTAATACTATGTCGACTGCAATTTTTCAAAAAAGATGTGTATTTTCTAAGCCAAAATATGAACTATAATCTAATAAGAACAACAGGAATATAAAAGAGACACTAGATAAGACTTAAAAGTTTTCTTAAAACTTAAAACATAAACTAAAATATTTAAGTAATAACTTTAAAGGCAACTGACCTTAAAAAACAATTAAATGACAGACTAGGAAAGGAAGATATATTGATTTGCTTGATACTAAATACACTGTCTTTGACTGGTTTCCCCAGAAGGCAGAGCTGAATCAGAAACATATGCACAGTTCTAGTGAGCAGGAATGAAAGTCAAGGGATGTGATTCAGAAGAAAAGAAACAATAAAAGGTGAACTAATAAGATACTGCCATTGCTTTAGGGAAGGAGATTAGTGGTCTTAGAGTTCCCCTCTTTTGAGGAGAAGGGGAGGGGGAAATGAGAAGAGGGTGAGAGGGTGGGACCGGGTGGAAAAGAGAGAGGAAACTATGATTGGGATGTAAAATGAATAAATAAATAGAAAGAGAGAAAGAAAGAAATGGGGGGAGTGCTAACCATAGAGGTAAAATTTGACAAACTGGCTTATATAAACACTAAATCTGAAATATTTGTTTATTAAAATGCATCCTTAAAGAATAAAATAACACGGAACTAGAAAAGCTCATCCTGAGTGAGCTAACCCAGACTCACATGCACATGGCATCTACTCACTTATAATTGGATTTTAGTCATATAGTACAGGATAACTATCCTACAACCAATATATCAAAAGGATCAGGAACATAGACTTTGTTACCTATTAATGGGACAATTTGCCTTGGGAGTGCCACCATGTTGGCCCCCAGTGCAAGAGGAAACTCTTAGCCCACATATGACTTTTGAGCTGAGAGGGGCTGATGTGTAGGGACACTCCACATCGGAGGAGTGGGATGGGTAGGAGAGGGAGGAGAGGGTGGGAGGGGTGGAATGAGGTCACTGTGATGGAGATGTAATTTGAAGCAATAAATAAACAACAACAAAAAAAGTAAAATAGCAGAACATGGGGTGAGATGGGATATTTTATACATATATATGATTGTAAAGATGTTTCATTATGTATACAAACACATACACACACACACACATATATATGGAACTCTTTGATATTAATGAGAAAATAACAAAAGACAGCTCAACACAAACATAACCCGAAGAGATTAAAAAAAAAAAAAGTGCTTTAGAAGATACCAAATAGTCGATGACGAATACATACGAGTATCAAAATTAACCCAAAATACAATAAATTATTAGTATTCAGCATTCATGTATCTCAGATGTATGTTCCTGATAAGTCTGAGGCTTGATACACACACAGCTCAACAGGAGTTCTTTTCTTGAAAGTATATGTTTGTCTGCAACATCACCTACTACAGCTGGAAATCTGCATTTTTTTTCATAATTTATTTTTTATTTCTTCAAGTTACATCTCAATCATAATCCCCCTCCCTACTCCACCCTCCAGTCCCACCCTTCCACCTTCTTCCCCCTCAATCCCTCATCCTCTACCCTTTTTTTTAAGTTTAAGGTATATCTTTTCCCCCCAACAGCTCCCCTTTTCAGTCCAACAAATGGTTCTTTCTCTTATAACAATAAATACAATACAAAACAACAGAAATAAATAGGCCACAATTATGAGAGTTATATGGCTTAGCATACATTCCCAATGTCCAGTCCATATGTATTTGGCACCTGACTTTAACATTCTACTATCTAACCATCTCCATGAGTTTAAAGTTCTATATCTAACTCAGCTTTCATACTAACTTGCATCACAATTTTAAAAACATCTTCTTAGATCCACAACACCCTCTTGATTCTTAAACAACTCAAAATTTAACTATGAGACTCTAGCTATCTATTCTTCAACCACCCCAGAGACCTGAGAGGGATAAATATATATGATTATACAGGAAGTGCAGGTCCCGCAGCTTCCAAAACTAAGAAATGACATACCAGTGGCTGCCTGGGCAGTTCCCATTTTCTCTCCATACATTACAGCATCAATCTTCAGTCATTTGGCCCTGTTTCTCTGACAGACATTGGTTGTAGCGCAGGAATTATGAAGGACTTACCTACCCTGTCTTGGCAGAGCTAGGCTGTCGACTTACCTGCTTCCAAGTTTTGTCCTTTTTGGACAGCATTCTGTCAACGGTTGAAGCAAGGGGTTTTTCTTGCCAAGGGATAGGCTTGCCACTAATTCAACCATCTCACACTGGAGATTCTTCGATGCTCATCTTCTACTTGGAGTAGAATAGGGGGTGCTATCAGGTGCTGACATGTCTCGATATCAAAAAATCTTAATTTAAGAAAACATCTTTGAATGCCATATTCTGCAGATCTCTTGGGGTTTTTGAAGATGCCCTATCTATCTCTTATATTTAGATAAGCAAATGTTGCTTGTCTCTTAGCAACTTGATTTCTGAGTAGCTTAGAAAATAACTGTGATACACTGTCATAGTAACTAACAAAATGACACGCTTGCATGACTATTAGTTTGCAGGAAATCTGCATTCTTCACTCCTACTCAAAGGAAGCATATACACATATGGCCCAAAAGACATAAACAAGAATCATACCAGAACTGTGTTCACAAGTTATGAAATGAACAAATAAATTATGATATGTTCCAATGCTAGTCATTTGAAGGGAGGGAATGTCAATTGAGAAAACGCTTCCATAAGATCTGCTATAGGATATTTTTTAAATTAACGATTCATAGAGCAGGACTCAGCCTACTATGGGAGGTGTCACCCTGGGCTGGTGGTCCTAGATTCTTTAAGTAAGCAAGCTGACCAGATCATGATAAACAAGCCAGTAAGCAGCACCCCTCCATGGCCTCTGCATCAGATCCTGCCTCCAGGTTCCTGCCCTGCTTGAGCTCCTGTCCTGTTTCCTTCAATGATGGACAGCAATGTGGAAGCTTGAACCAGATAAACCTTTTCCTCTTCAGTACTTTTGATAATGGTGTTTCATAATAGAAAAATAACCCTAAAACAGTTTGTAAATGGGATAATGTGGTCATTATATACAAAAATGTTGATTATTCCACACAATATCAAAAAAGGTAAATTAGTTATTATATTATTTAGAGAATCATTATTGCATCATACTCTACAAAAAAAGTGAAGACAAATTTTCCATTAAAGTAATGATACGAGTTCTCTTTGGGAAGAGACCTATGTTTGTAAATGGAGGGCCTATTTATGAGCCATTAGTAATGTCCTGCTCCTCATCTGAACAGGTGATGACACAATCCAGCCTGTGCTCATTAGCTGAGGTAATTATGCAGTTGTGTTTTGTATATTTTTTAAACAAAATAGAAGGTTTTAAGGAATGCAGGTGTGCAGGACACATCAGAACAAAATACCCTTCAAGAAACTCTGGCATTCTTCCCTTAATCCACCTTGGGCTTGTAGTCATAGGTTCACTTTCCAGTGCGCTAAGTTGCGGGTGTGTTAGGCTTTCAGTGAGAGTGAGCTCTACTTTGTTCCTGCAGGACAAATGCAACTCCAATGATGTATAAATTGTACTCAAGTTCTCTGCCCCGACTCTTACAACATGTGCTGTCACTGTACCATCAAGTACAATCCGGAGCCTAATAAACACTTCCGTTCTCTTTATCTTCATTGCTTAATTTCCAGCAGTGTCTTCCTAGCAGACAATAGCTCATGAACAGCATGGCTATTGTTTGTTTATGGCCATGAGGCATGTTTTGAGGCTTCTTTTCAATATTCCCTAACGGCCCCCTAGTGGTGATGATCACTTGCATGCCCTTGACACTGCCCACAAACTGCCTTCTTAAAAGTCATGATATGCAACAGCCCAATTATTCTTTTAGGAGTTTTTGTATTTTTCATATTCAGTCTCTCTGGAGAGACAATACTTTTTTTCATGCTGAGTCTCCAAAGAGCAAATCAAATTATGCTTTTCTTCTGCATAAACTCTAATAGTTTTCTATGGAACAGAGAACAAATGTCATCATATCCATGTATTCAAGGACCTCCAAGATCCAGATCTACTCTTTTTCTCCCAGCTTCATTTTCAAAGACAATTAGACCCTCTCAGAACTCATCCTCTTCCACTTAGAAGCGATATTCTTCTCCTGCATATTTGACCTGCCTTTCATAAGCTTATGATCAAGCTATTCAGTTTATCTGTAATACATGTAACAAAACCAGCACCTAAAATGGAAACAAGTCAAATCTCATTTTAAAATCCAGATATAAAGATATATATTATTGGCTAATTTAAAAGAACAGTATTTTCTGAAAAAAAAATTTAATCCAATAAATTAGAAAATAATCATTAGAATTTGTATTAGTATAATTCAAAATTATAACAAAAAAGAGCTGTTGTTAATTTTGTAAAGAATATTCGCCAAAATTTTTTGATGAGCATCAATAAAGAAGTAAGGATAAAGTGTCTACCATACTGCCAACATTCAAAATTATGTCAGTTATATTACCAATGCAATAAAATCAGAAAAAGAATAAAGGTGTATAATCACTTGCACAGAAAACTTAGTTTCTTCCAGTGGAGTCACTGGGAATATTAACTACACTTGAGGATAAACCCCATATTCAGCAGTAGATGGCCAACACAAAATAAACTTAATGGTGTTTTGAGACTTATTTTTTTTAATTCATATTGCTCTGTTTGGGTATTTTTTATCTTTTGGTCTTTTGCTTCTGTATTTGTTTATACATAATATATTATGTATATATATTATGGTTTCCAATTTTTATTCTTTTATGAGTTCTGAGTGTGTGTGTGTGTGTGTGTGTGTGCGCACGCACTCTTGTGCGTGCATGCATACAGGCATGGGTCTGTGGGAATATGTGTGTGTGTGTGTGTTTTCTCACGCGATTTTTTTGTTTCGTTTTTATTCTGGTTTGTTCATTTACTAATTTGCTTGTTTGTTTTCTAAAGACAGAAAGAAGGCATGGAGTTGGACGGGTGGGGAGATGGGGAAGATCTGGGAGGAGTTGAGGGAAGATAAACCAGAATCAGAATACAGTGTATGGAAAAATTACTTTCAATAAGAAAAAATGAAGTCAGATATTAGAAACCAAAAGATAAGCTTTCTTTCTTTATACATAATATATTTATTTGACTGTCAAAGACTAGACTCAACTGAAAAGTCAGAATTAACTAGAAAAGTGGTCATGTGCTAGACAGAAAATCAACATATAAATATATTAATGTTTTTCTATAGGCCAACTTTAAAATGTAATAAAAAAACATATTTGTAACAACAGCCAAAACCTAAAATTATCTCAGGACACTATTTTTTAAACTATATAATAATTATGTGAGAAAAAGTAATATTTTACAAAACTCTAAAAATTTTCAGAGAGATTCTGAGTGTGTGATTCACCATGCTCTGAAAGACACCCTATAATTTTAAAGATGACACAAATGGGAGAAACAACAGCAATCAATGCTCCTATATCAAACTAAGAAGAGTCTGTGCTGCAAAGGAAATATTCAAAGGAGTAGAAAGACAACCTACAAAATATAAGAAAAAGTTTTGCAAAGTATTTGTCTAAACAAAGATTAATCTGTAAGGAACTCAAGAGACTCCAGGATGAAAAATGATTGATTCAATTTAAAATAGTATAGAGTGTCAACTAGACCCTTCTTTGTTTGTTTGTTTGTTTGTTTGTTTGTTTGTTTTTCGAGACAGGGTTTCTCTGTGTAGCCCTGGCTGTCCTGGACTCACTTTATAGACCAGGCTGGCCTCGAACTCACAAAGATCCGCCTGCCTCTGCCTCCCAAGTGCTGGGATTAAAGGCGTGCGCCACCACCGCCCGGCAACTAGACCCTTCTTAACGAAAAAAAAAAATGAATGACCAGTAACTGTATGAAAAAAAAACACAGTATCACTATCTGTCATGGAAATACATGTTTAAACCATAATAAGATGTCAACTTACCCCCAATTAGAATGGTTATCATTAATGGTATGGAAAAGGAACAAAAGCTGGTGAGTATTTGGAGAAAAAAAAAAAAAGAGAACATTGCAGACTCTGTATGCCCGCATTCACTGTAGCCTGACTCACAATAGCTGAGATATGGACTAAACCTAGGTACTCACAGATGGAAGAACAACATATAAGCAAATTGTGGTAGACATTCCCAGCTGAACCCTGTTACATCATAAAAAATAAAATCTCGCCATTTTCAATAAAGTATATGGAAAAAGAGGAGGCTGAGCTAAGTGAAATAAATCAGACTCAACAGCATGTTCTCCCTCAAATGCAGAGCTTAAAGTGTTCATGAATGGAGAATAAAGGATTCCAGATAAAGCAAAGAGCTTTTAAACTTTTTTATTGTAATAATTAGGAGAATATCTTTCTATACTCTTAGAGGAAGGAAAGGAAAACATCTCTAAAGAGTCATAAAAGAAAATAAATAAACTTGCCTATAAAAAAAAAAAACCCGTAAGTTTCTTAACTTAAAAGGCCCTATAAGTAAAGTCTATGGACAAGAAACTGACTAAGAAGTAGTTGCAAGACAGACACAACGACCTGATCATCCATGAGGTTTTGGTTTTGGGTTTTTTGTTTGTTTGTTTGTTTTTTGTGGGGTTTTTTTTTTTTTTTTTGGTGGGGTTGGTTTTTCTTGACAGGGTTTCTCTGTGTAACTATTCTTGGCTGTCCTGGACTCACTTTGTAGACCAGGCTGGCCTAGAACTCACAGAGATCCACCTGCCTCTGCTTCCTGAGTACTGGAATTAAAAGTGTGCACCACCATGCCCAGCCTGATTGTCCATTAGTTTTTTTAAAGCTGCAGAAAGTCAAAAAAATTGATTAATTTTGAAATGGACAAATTGAAGTCTCCAAAATGAAAGGTGTGTCTCTAAAGCAGAACGCGACCTATGTGTTTAACAGCAAACGACTTTGTCACAAATAATCATTCCAAGACATTTAGAATATCAACAAGATGGAAAATTTAACGTATCTATTCTTTGAGAAAACTAAAATTAATAAAGCTTGACACTTATCAGGATGTGGTTTTAATTTTAAACATAAATGTATAAGTAAAATTAGAAATAAACAAACCTATACTAAACCTATAAATGTTTTCTTACTAAAAACTGGAATTCACATTTGTCAAGATCCACAAACATTTAAATAAACAAGAGGGGTTTTAACTGAAAAGTCTCTGTGGCAAATACAGGAAGCAAAGTTGAAGACAAGGACCTTAAGGACAAGAGGACACTGCACATGCACCTCATTGCAGAGCAGACAGACTCAGTAAAGCTGTCCTTGAGAACATGGCAGCCTTTGGAGCAATGGGGTGGTGACACAAATGAAAACAGTTCCCCTATAATATCTTTTTCCAAAATAATATGTTTAAGTCCTTATCTGATTTCCAAATAAACTATAGTTTTCCCAAATATAAAAATTTTAGGAGATGTTCAGGAAAATTTGGATCAAAAGAACTGATCCTAGTACTTGGGGAGGTTTACAGCTATGAACACAAATCACATTATTTTACTATGCCAAACCTTAATGAAATCATTTAAGTCATGAAAGGAAAAAAACAAATGCTGTTACATTTGTTTTCTTGGAAATTATTATTCTGGTCACTAAAGTACTATAATTTGTAAAAGGATATTTATTGAAAAGACAAACAATGAAATACATGTTCCTCTGTAGTTCTTAACTGCCTCACTTTTTTACCCTATAAAAATTTAAACACAATTACACTCTTCCAAAGTTGGAATGTTTTTAGACAATCTCATAAACTTACTAGCTTGCTCTGGCCATTTCTAAGTTAACTTTAACAAGAGAAATGTGTGAGTACAGGTCTAGAAAAAAGCTGATTGAGAAGTTAGAACAGAAAAACAAAGTTGTGTCTTCCTTTAACCTATAATTACTGGGTATATTCTGACCTATATCACTTCCTTATTCTCATTTATCTGACCTCTTCATTGAGGACGTAATTGTGAAACTATTTAGTAATCATTTATTAAGTACTATACCTCATGTTATCAGTTATTGAAGAGGATACAGTAGTAGTAAGTCTGGAAAGTCCCTAATATACAGAAGTTAAGTTTGATGGGAAGACAATAACAAAGCAAGGAGTAAAACATCAAAAACATTGTCTTAGTCCATGTAGGCGGTTATAGGCTGTGCTATAAGCCAAGTAGCTTGTAGATCACAGAAGTTTATTTCTTGTAGGTACTTGTACATGTCTGAGAATAGCCCTATGACTGCATAAGCAATGTCTTCTTACCGTGTATTTGCATAGTTAAAGAGACAAATCTGTTGTACATAGGCATTAACCCCATTCACAAAGACTCTGCCCATGTGACCTAATTACATCCCCAAGTCCTTACCTCCTCATACCACCCCCAGGGGTTTGAGATTTCAACTCATGAATTTTGAGGAGACGCAAACATTTAATACATTTCAAGCTAATTCAGATGTTGCAATAAGTAGTCTATATAAAATTTTGGGTGCAAGTCTTAGGAAACCCTAAAACCTTGCAAAATGTCAGTTATTTTCCCTCTTTTAAAAATGTCCTTAACATGTAGTGTGCAAACCTCTTCAAAGCATACGAAAATGCTGTATGCTTATGTGTAAATCTATAAAATCTTCCACATCTTGGAAGGGATCATTGTTGCCTGAAACTAGCAGGAAGAACTGTGTAGTTTCAGCATGCAGTAAAGTAAGTACAGGGGCAAGAGCAGGGGGTGGGGGGTTCTTAGCTCTAATTTGTTCTCCTCTCGTAAGATTTAACACCTTTTCCTGAAACTGCAATATAATTATTAATTGTATTTATTAGTAAGTATAAACTGTAAGATTAGGCCAGCTGAGCAGCTGGCATGCCTGGGGGATATCAGCCAACAGGCCTGGCCTTCCTTAACCAGTTGCCTGATTTGTCCTGGGAAAAGAGCCCCAGAACCAAGAGTGGCCTATGCCATCTTTAACCTAAACTCTGTTAACTAACATAAGTTGTTATATTAGGCCAGTAGAATTGCCGGTAGCTTGGCAGGAGATTCACCTGGGTTCGAGGGGAGTCTGGGAATCAGGACGGCACTGGATTGCTTCGACAGAGGGCATATAAGCCACCACGGTCCTTTCCCCCAATAATTAAATACACCAAGACCTTTTTATGTTTTAATGCTTAGTCCTTAGCTGGGCAGAATCTCAATTAGCTACTCTAAATGAACCCAGATCACCTAATCCCAAACCACCATGTGCCTGTGATTACCTTCCAGCACTCTCAAAGATGTCTATCTGCTTCCATGTCTCCTGATGGAATGAGCTAATCCGCTGTGTAAAACGCAGGATTCCTGTTCTAATCTCAGGAAATTCTGCCTTCCTATGCTCCATCTGTCCAGCTAATTGGCCATCAGGGACTTTTATTAACCAATCAAGAGAATGCCTAAGAAGGAGCGGTAACCAGATCTCAGCATTGAAATCAGCCTATCAGAAGCAATGTTATTAGACCTTCCCCAACATTTTCCTATTAAATGATTGATATAAAATGGAAGATATGAGTAAATCCCTGGTAAACACATGATGCTATCTACAGTCTGAGGGTTTTTTTATGACTCTTTTTTTCTACAATGCTGTTTTTGGGGATGGGGATAATGGGAGGACAGAAACACATATACAACACAAATCGTATTTTTTGAGACCTGTCATCTCCAGGGGCCATTGAAATAACTCAAAACAATAAAGCCTTCCGTCCCAGACCTAGGCAGGTAGGCTGGAAGTTCATTGTTGCCCATCACCTTGCTTGCCTACCAGGCTGACTGTAGCATCCATGTGTCCATTAAAATTGTCACATTCTTGCCTTCTTTCCTTTTCTCCAGAAACCAAAACTCACTCTTCCTACTGTCTGCCTTTAATATTGGCCCTCCAAGACTGGACATCTAAGAATCTGTGTCAGTTATCCCCCAAGACTGGACATCTAAGAATATGTGTCAGTTATCCCATACAACTTAGCATTCTGCCAAGGCACACTTCGAGTCAACTTTCTACCCAGTTCTTTGCCACATGTTTTACTATGTCTTTGGAACACTCCTTTGTAATCCATCCTTCCTTGTACTCCCCAGGAGTTCAGCAAGAGTACCCAGAAAGCTATTGCCTTAGAGAATTTGTCCTTCCTCAGCACCTCTTTTTGGAGGGGGGATGTTAAGTGAGTTTCCAAGCATTCAGGTAAACTGCCCACCTCCTGCTGAGATGCTTTTGAGGCAGACTTTAAGAGAGTGGAACCCGGAACATTAAACAGCACATTTATTCATCAACCCCGTTTCTGTTTTCAGGAAGTGAGTTGGACCAAAGTCCTGTGACTTGCCCCATCTTGAAGTTTAAGTAATGTGTTCATTGCACGAATGAGTTGAACATGAATGGTCTGCAGAGCTCTTGACGCTCTAAACAAAAACCTGCCAAGTCAATAAGGCATTGCTGTCTGCTGAGGCCCAGAACACCGATTTTATTGCGGGTGGAGTTTTGCTATTTTGTTCTGCCCTCTACCACGTGATTTATGGTCCGGATTCCCAGCACAGCTTGCCGTTCCTGGTGAGGTAGCCATTTGGCTCTTTGCTGGCACCGCTTCTGGAGAGAAGACTGCTGCGCGTGTTCTGTTTCTTCTTTCATACTGACTGGAGGCATGCTGACCACCAATTATTAGCTCTTTGATCTTTTTTATTTCTGAACATATGGTCAGGACCTCACCAGGGCCAGAATGGCAGGCTGAAATTCTAGGAGGCTCGGGCCCATGTGATAAACGGCTTTGCTGTGGAGAAAAGCAGAGGAAAGGCTGGCGCCCATTAAACATCCTCATCAGCTGGAGGGAATGTGCCTGCTGGAGCATCTGTTCACCCAGGGCCGCTGCCTTCCTGGCTTAAAGAGTCATCCATGGAGGGCCTGTCCCACAGGAGGCTTGCAACTTCCAAACGCTGCTAATAACAAAACTGAAAAAGCTGTATTGATGTAAAGCCATTGACTTCCAAATGAAACTGCTTAAATTGACCTGCTCTTTGTTCTTATTTTCCATTGCTCTGATCCTTTCCCTGTTTAAAAACAGTATCTTACACCGTGAGAAAGTAAGTCTTCTCTGCATTCCCCTACAACTCAACAAGCAGTTTCTCCTTTTGACAGGTAATAACCATAATGGGCACTTTTGAAAAAAAAATCCATCAAGCGCTTTATTGAGCAAGAGTAGTGTGTGTTGGGTTTCAGTATGATGTTCTTCAACATTCTGCAGTGCTAACTGAACAAGTTTTTGGCATTCTGTCCTCCGAGCTGAGAATGGGATTCATGGTATCAGTGGCAAACAGCCTGGACCCTTGGAAAACAACAGAGATGCCTATGGTGGCTGATCAACGGTAACCAGATAGTCATGGAAACCCTGGCCTACAGCCAAAGGGATAGAATCCGAGCTGGGGTCTGCCCCTTGCAGACTATAGATAAGTCATTTCCCCTCTTCCTCTAAACTCCATTTCTTCATTTAAAGAATTGAAATAATGGGCTTATCTCATAGGAATTTTTTTATAATAAAGATATGCAGAAATGCATAGCTAATTTCATAATAAAATTTAAATATTGAATCTCATTGACTCCAACAGGAAAAAAAAAAAGAAACAGGAAAGAGCATCTGCAAATTCTTACTCCTTGCTTGCTTTGGATTAAAGCTCTCCATTGCCCCACTGTGGATTCACAAACAGATCTTTGGTCTCAGAAGGGAGGGATAATGTTTTCATTACAGGTATGAAAGTAGAGAACATTAACTCTGTGCACAGCATTTATCATGTCCCTCCTTCTCCCTTTTTTTTCTTAAATCCTCTTCTTTTCATTCTTGTCTTCCTCTTCACTGGAACCACCACAACCGCAGCACTTGGCACTTGAGGTTCCCTCCACCCTCATGTCACCTCTTGACTCTACCCCAGAGCCCTCTCCACAAGCCTCAACCTTCCACCTTCCCCTATCTGAGGGCATAGAAAGTAGAACAGCAGACCTCCTAACTCAAGCTTTGTTTTCATGCTGTGCTCCCAGACACCATGGTCCACATCACCACCCTCCACCCTAGGTGTCACTAGTATTTTTCTCCAACAATTTATAGCTACATCCTCATCTTTCACAAAGATACCAGAACATACACACAGAGTTCACAATGTTCAGATTTTTAAAGCCAACTATGATAGATACATCTGACCTCAGAAATGGCACTGTTGCCAAAATGGTGCTAAAGTTAAAAAGGTAAAAACATTAGAAACTAGACCTTTTTATTTAATTTTATTTAAGGGAATATGGCACAGGCTTGTAACATTGAAACGATGATTATCATGAATCTTTGCCTGAGACTCAATTTTCAAACATAAACCTTTTGTGACCATACCAGATAGGTCACATCAGCTGTATATACTAGCTACTCTGTTCATATAGGGAAAATGATTTTGTCTATTTAAGAGTGGTATACAGATTCACTGTGCTGATATTCACAGAGTACACTTACAGCCTTATTAAAGATCGCATGGCCCTGGCAGCTTTTGTCCCCACTCCATCCCACTCAGATCACAACAGACCGGATCCAAAACACCTGAAGAAGATGGTTTCCCTTAGGCAGGTGAGAGCCTATCTCTTCCTTGTAGAAATATCACCTTGGTCTTAGATAAATCCTGAGACTGTGTTCTTCTGAGATTGCCAGAACAGAAATTCTGGAATAGAGGTGCCATACCTACAAGATCTTGGAGTTCTCGCTAAACTATTTGAGGAGATTAATATCACAGTCTTGTCAGACATCAGTAAGTCATGATAATGAGCTGTGTTCCTGAAGTTGACAGTGACAATGAAAGATGATCACTACTGACTGTGTCCTACCTGAGACAACGCCCCCCTACCCAGGTGTCCACCAGCCCAGTGTTAAGTGTATTCACCCCTTCTCACTGACACTGCCTGGGGTTTCCAGTATTCTACACAGCATCTGGAAGAGGTCTCTCGCTCGCTCTCTTGTTCACTCTATCTCTCTCTCTCTCCCTCCTCTCCACCTCGCTCCCTTTTCCTTCCTTCTCCCCATTGCTCTCCCCTCCTCCTTATCTTCCAAACACCCAGTGATTTCATCCTCTCAGACTGAAGTGTGTTCTTCCCAGCCTGGATACCTGGCTGTGTTCACACTGCCTTCTTAAGAGAGTAGTAAATGTCTGTTGCTAAGAGGGTTTAAAGGAAAAGATGTCCAAGGTTGCTTTGAAGGACATGCTTTACACCTGTCGAGACTCGTCACTGATGTTGCAGAGCAGCACTGTTCTATGTCTACAACTTCTGTCTTCCTCAGAACAATTCTTACAGGAAAAAAAAAAAAACTAAACATCTAACATCCTTATTTGGATATATTTATGGCAACCAACAAGAAAACAAACAGAGTAAACCTTTGGGATTAGAATAGAGTGATTTCTTATATTCTTTTTTTAGATGCTTTTAATTCCTTTGCTACACCAAAGAAAATTACAGACAGTGGAAGCATACTATCTACCATGAATAAAGGGTTAATTTAAGCTTCTTTGTTTTTTGAATATAACTTTCCTGGACATCATTCCTAAACACTGTGTGGAAAAGTCCTAGTTAACAAATGAGGCCATTCCATTTAGATACTAGGAGCCTTGAAAACCTTGTTTCCTCATTCTGTCAAATGCTTAGCAATCTCTATCTTTCTATCTATCTACCTACCTACCTACCTACCTACCTATCTTTACCTCTCTATGTATCTCCCCGTGTCCCTCTCTCTCCTGTTAGTGTGTGTGTGTGTGTGTGTGTGTGTGTGTGTGTGTGTGTTGTTGTTGTTGTTGTTCTTGTTGTTGGGGATGAAATTTAATGTCTTGAACATGCTAGGCAAGCCCTCTACCCCTGAGTTATATCCCCAATTAACTTTTTTTTTTTTTTTGAGACAGTCTAGGTATGTGGCCCAGGCTAGCCTGAAATTTGTTGTGTAGCCAAAGCTGGCCTTGGCCTCTCTCTCAGGCTTCCAAATGTTATGATTACAGGTGTGCACAACCACGCCTGGCCCCTTATTTTTCTCAGATACATAATGGTATGTATTATGCATGTATTTTGTTGGGCACTGCGTAATGGTTTGTTACAAGTCCATCACAGAAAAATCAAACGAGGCACTTGACTCACTTATCACCTCATTCGTGTATTAATTTTAGAGTACTGAGCTTACATCAGATATGGGAGAAGGAAATATGCAGCCTTCTCTCAAAAATCAGTCTTGAGCCAAGCATGATGATTACACACCTGTAATCCCAATGCTCAGGGTATGAAACTGAAGGATTATAAGTTCAAAACCAGCCTAGACTACTTAGCAAGCTGTAGTCTCAAAAACATCAATCTGTGTCCAAGAAATACTTTATGATTACAGATTCCTTGAGTTAAGCTTCTCAGGAAACAGGAAATGAGTGCTTTGCCTCAGCTTCCCAAAGCAAGAGCTCTAGCTTGCGCATTCTTGGTTCTTTCAGATTGTTTCAGTACAAAGCAGGATGTGATGGTGTAGGACTGTAGTTCTAGCACTCGAGAGATAGAGGCTTAGATATGTCAGGTCTTCCTTGGCTGCATACTGAGTTCAAAGTGAGCCCGGGCCACATGAGACCCCCCCAAAAAATATATATATTATTTTGGTAGCTGAGCAAGTAAGATTGAGAATTGGATAAGGAGGCAGGCAAGAATAGAATTCTCACAAGCCTGGGGGAATTATCTACAGAGTTGTTGGTATTTTTCCCTAATTTTTAAATTCTAGATTTATGATTCCATTTTCTCACAGAACACATTTAGAAAAAGACTAATAAGAAATATGAAGGTGATCCAAGGTGGCGGGCCCGCACGGATGCATTTAATCTCGGGGAAAACAGTCAAAAAATGGTAAGTGTTACAAGACACTGTACAAACAAATCTGAAAGACTCGACCCCCTTGGGTCTCACCCAACTACCCAGGGACCATTAAAAGTCCCTGGGCAGGATGCTTCCTCCCACTCTCGGACACGCACAGAAGTTGCTGAATCCAGGAATCGGGATCCCCCTTCCCCCACCAGGAGAGACATGCTGGGTAAGTTCCAATCTAATACCCAGCAGGCAGATTCAAACCCCACACAGGGATACTCTCCAGCCTACTTGGCCACTGCAGGTCTTGCACAGATGATCCAGCTATCTGGCGAAGGGTTGCGGACCCTTGGAAGTGTGCACAGCTTGGCTGCAGATTGCAATCCACTGCGGTATATGGGAACTTAGTCGACCATGAGGTCACTTGCCAGTTTCCAGACCTGGGCCGTGGGAGCGGCAAGGCTATAGGGGGTGAAGGCAGATTTACCCACCACAGAAGCCAACCCTGGGCAAACTGTGAGGTATTAACAATTATTATCGGACTTTTTTGCTAGTACTGGATCTTTCGGCGGGGAACCAGAGCTTACCTGTATACAGCTCCACCCCCTGGATTAGTTAGGTCTCCACCTAGGAGGCGGGGCTGAATGACTCACCTTACAGGGGTGGAGTAAGGGAATTCGACTCCTACAACAAAGTGCCCCCTTTGGACCCAAGTCCAGAAGACAGCTAAAAACTTCCAAATGGCCAGAGGCCCCAGACCAAAAAAAAAAAAAAATCAGAGCGGAATGACTCCAACAAAAGAAAGCAATGTTATTTCATCCAGGCTGGACCAACTCACCACAGCTGAAACACATGAAAACAATGACAATTCTGCATTATGGAAAGTGATAGAATCCCTTCAAGAAGAACTTAAATCTATGAAGGAATTCAAAGAAGCCACAATTGGACAAATGAAAATGATGGATAACACCATTAGAGAACTTCGAAACAAGGTGGCTAAACTAGAACAAGAAAAAGAGAGGGCAATGGAAGACTTCCAGGCAAAGGCAAGCAAATTGGAGCAGGAAATGTACAAAACAAATAAAATCACTCAAGGCATGAAAATGGAAATGGAAACAACAAAGAAAACACAGTCAGAGTTAAAAATGGAAATGGAGAATCAAGGGAAGAGAGCAGGAACTATGGATTTGAGTACCAAAAATAGGATTCAAGAGATGGAACACAGGATCTCAGGCATGGAAGATTCAATGGAAGAAATCAATAGAACATCCAAAGAAAATGAAACAGCTAAAATGTCTCTCACCCACAACATCCAAGAAATCAAGGACTCAAAGAAAAGACGGAACCTAAGAAATCGAGGCATAGAGGAAAGAGAAGACTCCAGACCCCATGGTCTAGGAAATATCTTCAACAAAATCATAGAAGAAAACTTCCCAAACCTAAAGAAAGAGATGCCAATAAAAATTCAAGAGGCTTACAGAACACCAAACAGATTAGATCAGAAAAGAAACTCCTCTCACCACATAATAATTGAAACTCCAAATGAAGAGAACAAAGAAAGAATATTAAAAGCTGTAAGAGAAAAAGGCCAAGTCACATACAATGGCAGACCCATCAGATTAATACCTGACTTCTCCTCAGAAACTTTAAAAGCTAGAAGGGCCTAGACATATGTCCTACAAGCCCTGAGAGAACATAGGTGCCCAGCCAGACTACTATACTCAGCAAAACTCTCTATCAACATAGAAGGAGAAAACAAGATATTCCATGACAAAATCAAATTTAAACAATATCTACCCACAAACCCAGCCCTACAGAAGATCCTAGAAGGAAAATTACAACCCAGAGAAGATAACTACACCCAAGAAAACAGAGGAAATAGAAAACTCCACAGCAACTAAACAAAAAGAAACGCAAGATGACCAGCCAAACCAAAATAATGGGAAACAACAACCCCTGGTCATTAATATCCATCAACATCAATGGACTCAACTCGCCAATAAAAAGACACAGACTCACAGACTGGATCCGTACACAAGACCCATCTTTTTGCTGCATACAAGAAACACATCTCACTATCAAAGATAGGCACTATCTCAGAGTAAAGGGCTGGGAAAAGGTTTTCCAAGCAAATGGACCCTGGAAGCAAGCTGGAGTAGCCATTCTAATATCAAACAAAATAGACTTCCAATTGAAGTTAATAAAAAAAGACAGAGAAGGGCATTACATACTCATTAAAGGAAATATTCATCAAGAGGACATTTCAATATTGAACATCTATGCCCCAAATACAAAGGCACCTACATTTATAAAAGAAATGCTTCTAAAACTTAAATCACACATCGATCCAAACACTTTAGTAGTGGGAGACTTCAACACCCCACTCACAACTATGGACATATTATCAAGACAGAAGCCAAACAGAGAAATAATGAGTCTAACAGAGATCATGAACCAAATCTGTTCATCTAACAGATATCTACAGAACGTTTCACCCAAACACAAAAGAATACACCTTCTTCTCAGCACATCACGGAAGCTTCTCCAAAATCGACCATATAGTTAGACACAAAGATAGCCTCAACAGATACAAGAAAATCAGACCACCATGGAATAAAGCTGGACTTCAACAGCAAAAGAATCAACAGAAAGTCTACACTCACATGGAAACTGAACAACTCTTTACTAGAGGACCACTGGGTCAGGGAAGAAATAAAGAAGGAAATCAAAGACTTCTTAAAATCCAACGAAAATGAAGACAGAACATACCCAAACCAATGGGACACAATGAAAGCTGTGCTACAAAGAAAGTTCATACCACTAAGTGCCTTCAAAAAGAAAATTGTGAAAGCTCATATTAGTGAAATAACAGCTAAACTGGGTGAAATGGAAAAAAGAGAATCAAACACTCCCAAGAGGAGCAGAAGGCAGGAGATCATCAAACTTAGGGCTGAAATCAACAACTTAGAAACAAAAAGAACTATACAAAGAATCAATGAAACCAAGAGTTGGTTCTTCGAGAAAATCAACAAAATAGACAGACCCTTAGCCAAATTAACTAAAAGGCAGAAGGAAAAAACCCAAATCAACAAAATCAGAAATGAAAAGGGAGAAATAACAACAGACATTGAGGAAATCTAGAGAATATTTGGATCCTACTTTAAAAACCTATACTCCACCAAATTTGAAAACTTAAGTGAAATGGACAATTTTCTTGATAGATTCCACCTACCAAAGCTAAATCAAGATCAAATAAACAGATTAAATGGCCCTATAACCCCTAAGGAAATAAAAACAGTCATTAAAAATCTCCCAACCAAAAAAAGCCCGGGGCCAGATGGCTTTAGCATGGAATTCTACCGGACCTTCAAAGACGAGCTAACACCAATACTCTTCAAACTCTTTCGCCAAATAGAATCAGAAAGAACACTGCCAAACTCATTCTGTGAGGCCACAGTCACCTTGATTCCTAAACCACACAAAGACCCAACAAAGAAAGAGAACTACAGACCAATCTCCCTCATGAACATAGATGCAAAAATACTTAATAAGATACTAGCAATCCGAATTCAAGAACATATCAAAAGTATCATACACCATGATCAAGTAGGCTTCATCCCAGGGATGCAGGGATGGTTCAACATATGAAAGTCTATCAACGTCATTCACCATATAAGCAAGATGAAAGAAAAAAATCACATGATAATCTCGCTAGATGCAGAGAAAGCATTTGACAAAATCCAACACCCCTTCATGCTAAAAGTTCTGGAGTGAAGGGGCATACAAGGACCGTACCTAGAAATAATAAAGGCAATATACAGCAAGTCAGTGGCCAACATCAAATTATATGGAGAGAAACTTGAAGCATTTCCTCTACACTCAGGGACAAGAGAAGGATGTCCACTTTCACCATATCT
>CAJQZJ010004763.1:6017345-6045441 GCA_907164525.1 Lophiomys imhausi
AGGCATCCCCCTCCAGGCATCCCCCTCCAGGCACTCCCCTCCAGGCATTCCCCTCCAGGCACTCCCCTCCAGGCACTCCCCTCCAGGCATCCCCCTCCAGGCATCCCCCTCCAGGCATCCCCCTCCAGGCATCCCCCTCCAGGCATCCCCCTCCAGGCACTCCCCTCCAGGCATTCCCCTCCAGGCACTCCCCTCCAGGCACTCCCCTCCAGGCATCCCCCTCCAGGCATCCCCCTCCAGGCATCCCCCTCCAGGCACTCCCCTCCAGGCATTCCCCTCCAGGCATCCCCCAACTCCCTCCCTGCCACACACAGAGAGAAACAGCTCAGCACTTGTGAAAGACCAAAGTGCTGCTTGCTATTTCCATTTCCATTGTGACCTCAGGAAAGGAGGCCACCACGTGTGATAAGCAGGGCTCAGGCCTGCTGAACACCTGCAGCTTTGCTTTATGCCCTGCCTTAGATCTGCAACCTGAAGACAAGTTTGGGCAAAGCTGTAAGGAGCCAACAAGAACTGACGGTGGACTTGGGTATCTTCTGAGTCAAATGTCACTTACCCTTCATCTGGGGCAATCATGGGCTGTGTATATTAAATTGGACACTAAGTGATTTTTATGCTCACATACTGAGTTCTGACAGTGAATACTTTTCTACTTATAGTATCTATCAACTGTTTTGATGTAATAATAAACAGAATAAAATCTAAAAACACAAAAATAAGTCTGTTCAGCTCAGTTGCAGTTTGAGTGAATCACACGTGCAGAGAAACTTGCCTTTGGAAAATAATTATAGGTCTTCACTGTTCAAGTGTGTAAAATATACCTTAAGTGGGGTAAGTGGGGTGAGATCTCTGTCACGTGTTAATGTTTCAAAGAATCAAAAGGAATGGACTTCAAAACTAATTTCTGATTTTGTAGTATCTGATGACCTTAAAGAAGTGGGAGAAAGCTGGGATTACAAGGAATACTCAAGGAGCCAAGCAAGCTCTCCAAGGGCAATGCTAACGTGAGGAGAGAGCACCCAGCCTCCCTTCTGGCCCCGTTGTGCCACGTTATCACCATTGCCACTCTTCCCTTGTCACACTGACACTTAAGCCTTAACACACCATAACTCTGCATTGTACTTATCATCTTTGTGGCCACTGTAGGAGTCCTGGTCAGGATATCTGTGCTTCCTGGTGCATTCAGCTTCTTCCATCTCTTCCATATCTGGGGCTAATTTCCCGTGTCTGCACTCAGCTAGCCTTACGAGATGATTGACAGTAATTGCAGCAAAGGAGTAATTTCCCTTTATGCTCCCGACAAATGTGGTAATTGTTTCATTTCGTCCTTCAAAGCACACAAAGACATCCCATTCCTTCAAGATCTCTCTTCACTGGAAGCTCGTCACCTAAAGATGTGCCCCCTTCACACTCCTATAATGTGAAGTACCACCCAGGTAGGCTTATCATTCTGTCAAGTGGAAAGACAGACACACCATGAGAGCTACCATGTTACCTACATCTCTTCTCCATTGTTCTCCATGTACTATGAATAGGGATCCTCAGGAGAATGATTCTTGGGTCAGATAAATTAGAAAAATGCAACATAGTCTTTTTGTTCTTCAGGCACAAGGCACATTAAAGCTTTAACAATGCTGCAAAGCTCTTTATTTAAAAAAGGGAGAGAGAAAGAAAGAAAACCTACTTAATTTTATGTAATATAATATTTCCGAAATTTGTTTGAAGAAAGAGCCCACAAAGCATAGTTAGTAAATGATGATCTAAAACAATTAAATTAAGAGTGTTTGTAGAAGTCTCACTGAAATTTCTTCCCCTAATCTTTTGTAACCAAATTTCCATGGCATTGTCCTGGCTTGTCTGTGGTTATGGAAGCAATATAGCTGGAGCAGTTAAACAAGCTGAGAGTACACAGCTCTGAATTGGTCTCCAGGTTCTGGTCCACTTTTCTCTGTTTCCATCCTCTCTGTAGTTATCCATAGCCAGGGGATTACTGGACACCATGGTTGCTAAATATTCCAAAAATATAAGTTTTGTGTGAGGAATAAATCAAAATAGACAAGTCCACAATTGCAATTACCTCATTTTTTTATATTAAATTTTTTTAAAAGAATATACCTCACAGATAATCCATGCATTCAGGAGGCAAGATTTTAGTATCAATACTGTTTCTGTCTCAGGGGTATACCATTAGATGATTCTTTAAAATAGGCTTCTGGGTAGAAGCTGTGAGGAAACAGCTCAGTGACTGCGGTTTAAGAAATGAGAAGAACACAATTTTTTTTTTTTTTTTTTTTCCCCATCAACTACTTCTCCAGTTCCAAAACCTCCTTGACCAACAAGTCTCTTCTGCCATTGAACCCAGGAACTTTCTCTGCCATCTGACTGGACTTGCTACTATGTCAGTTGTCAGTGCCACCACAGCAGTGTTTTTACCCCAAGCAAATTGATGAAAAGACTCTTATCCAGAAATCTACAAAAGAGGCTCCATGGGGATTTCACAGTGGGGGTTACTTGTGACTACTGCCAGGGCCACCATCTGTGGGTTCCCAAGCCAGATGAGGGACAGTAAAGTGTTACTCATACTCTGGACTTCTTTCAGACAACATGACAGGAGTAGGGCACCTCCCTATCCAAATCAGACTTGGGCCTACTCAATCCATAGATACAAAGGCCACATCAATATAAAGCCAGTTAGGCTTCTATTTCCCAACCAGAGAACTGGCTTCTCAGAAATGTGACTGGCAGTCTGTTAATCTGATACCTTTGGAAAATTCCTGCCTCCTCCCACATGCTTTGGTATTTGAATTGGTGCCATCATTAAGGGGTGCCTGTCCTCTAAGACAAAGATGTCCACTTTCACCATATCTCTTCAATATAATACTTGAAGTTCTTGCTAGAGCGATAAGACAGCTAAAGGAGATCAAGGGGACACAAATTGGAAACAAAGAAGTCAAATTATCCCTATTTGCAGATGATATGATAGTATACATAAACAACCCCAAAAATTCCACCAGAGAACTCTTACAGCTGATAAACACCTTCAGCAAGGTGGCTGGATACAAAATTAATTCAAAAAATCAGAAGCCCTTCTTTATACAACAAATAAATGGGCTGAGAAAGAAAATAGGGAAACAACACCCTTCACAATAGCCACAAACAATATAAAATACCTGGGGGTAACTCTAATCAAGCAAGTGGAATATCTGTATGACAAGAACTTCAAGTCCTTGAAGAAAGAAATTGAAGAGGCCATCAGAAAATGGAAAGATCTCCCATGTTCATGTATAGGTAGGATCAACATAATAAAAGTGGCCATCCTGCCAAAAGCAATATACAGATTCAATGCAATTCCTATCAAAATACCACCACAATTCTTTGTAGACCTGGAAAAAGCAATTCTCAACTTTATATGGAATAACAAAAAAAAAAAAAAAACAAAACAGAATAGCTAAGTCAATCTTGTACAATAAAAACACATCTGGAGGTATCACCATTCCATATTTCAAGCTGTACTACAGAGTAATAGTAATAAAAACAGCATGGTACTGGTATAGAAACAGACGAGTGGATCAATGGAATTGAATTGAAGACCCAGAAATGAACCCACACACCTATGGTCACTTAATTTTGACAAAGAAGCCAAAACCATACAATGAAAAAAGGGCAGAATCTTCAACAAATGGTGCTGGTACAACTGGATGTCCACTTGTAAAAGAGTGAAATTAGACCCATACTTATGACCTTGTACAAAACTTAAGTCCAAGTGGATCAAAGACCTCAACATAAGGCCAGATACACTAAATCTAGAAGGTGGAGAAAACCCTCAAACTCATCGGCACAGGTGACAACTTCCTGAACAGAACACCAACAGCTGGGGACCTAAGACCAACAATCAATAAATGGAACCTCATAAAACTGGAAAGCTTCTGTAAGGCAAAGGACACTGTCATTTGAACAAAAAAGGCAACCTACAGATTGGGAAAAAATCTTCACCAACCCCACATCTGACAGAGGGCTAATATCCAAAATCTACAAAGAACTCAAGAAATTAAATGCCAAGAAACCAAATAATCCAATCAAAAAATGGGGGACAGAGCTAAATAGAGAATTCACAAAGGAGGAATCCCTAATGGCTGAGAGACACTTGAAGAAATGCTCAGCATCCTTAATCATCAGAAAAGTGCAACTCAAGATGACTCTGAGATTCCATCTCACACCTGTCAGAATAACTAAGATCAAATGATCAAATGACAGCACATGCTGGCAGGGTTCTGGAGAAAGGGGAACACTCCTCTATTGCTGGAGGGAGTGCATGCTTGTACAACCGCTATGGAAATCAGTCTGGAGATATCTTAGAAAACTTGGAATAGCTTTACCTCAAGACCCAGCCATACCACTTCTGGGTATACATCCAAATGATTCCCCACCAAATCACAAAGAAGTTTCCTCATCTATGTTAATAGCAGCCTTATTTGTAATAGCTAGAAACTGGAAACAACCCAGGTGTCCCTCAACCAAAGAATGGATTAAAAACTGTGGTACATCTACACAATGGAATACTTACTACTCAGCCATCAGAAACAATGAAATTATTCAATTTGCAGCCAAATGTATGGAACTAGAGAAGCTCATCCTGAGTGAGCTAACCCAGACTCAGAAGGATGCACATGGCATCTATTCACCTATAATCGGATTTTAGCTATATAGTACAGGATAACTATGCTACAACCAATGCACCAGGGGGAACAGGAACATAGACTTAGTTTCCTGTCAGTGAGACACTTTGCCCTACTGGTGCTGCCTTGTAGGCCCCCAGTGTATGAGGAGGCTCTTGGCCCTCATATGACAGCTGAACTGGGGCGGGGGACTCTTATGTAGGGACACTCCACTCCAGAGGTGTGGGATGGAAGGGGTAGGGGGTAGAGGGTGGGAGGGTGGGACTGTGAGGGATGGAAAGAGGAACACTGAGATGGAGATGTAACCTGAAGTAATAAATAAATATTTTTAAAAGGGGGGTTTGCCTCTCCTCAATCTGGTCTGCATAGGCAAATTAGGTCCATTTCCTCCTTTGTTTTTGTTTCCTCCCCTCCCCCTGACTCGAGCTATATAGGCTAGTTCCACTATTTCAAAAAAAATTGATCTGTTCTATCCAGTTGTTTATATGCACCCCTGTACTTACTGCCACCTGAGACCCTGATCTGCTCCCCAGACCCTGAGACTGCTGGTGCACAACTGCTGGTGAGGGTCAGGGTACTCACAACCATCAGTGTGCAAACAGAAAGAGCAAAGCTACATGAACTATGGACACCTCACAGCTCTCAGCTGTTCCTGACACCATGGGGTCTCAGCAACCTCAACTGGACAGTTTTCTTGGGCTGTCCACAGTCCATAGAACAGTCAAGAAAGCCTCACATGCAAGGGGTGGTGGGAGCCCACATGAGAGGAAGGGTAACAATAAAACTCAGGTTCAGAGAGACAAGGCAGCTTATCCATGAGATTAAAAAAATAAATCAGTATTCAGGTCAGTGACCTTATTTTCTTATATCTCTACCTGACTCTCTTCTCTCACTACAGGGATTCTTGATCTGCCTGACAGTCCATTATCTTCTACCTGAATCCAGCTGCCTCTCTCTTCACAGCTAAATCTCATCTATACAGTAGGGTACAGAGGGAGGGTAATACTATCCCTAGGTTAGTAGCATTTAATGATTCTCTGTCTCTGTCTGTCTATCTCCACCTGTCGTCTCTGTACGTCTCTGCTCTCTCTGTGTCTCTGCCTATCTCTGTCAGTCTGTCTCTGTGTCTCTGTCTAGGTCTCTCTCTCTGCCTCTCTGTTTCTATCTCTGTCTCTGTCTCTCTCTATGCCTCTATCTGTATCTTTCTCTATCTCTACCTCTATCTCTCTATATTTCTCTGTATCTTTCTCTGTCTCTGTATTTCTCCATCTCTGTCTCCCTCTGTCTCTCTCCCTCTGTCTATCTCTCTTCCATTTCTCTCCCTTTTCCTTTCCTTCCTTTCTCTTTCTCATATCCATTCCTCTTACTGTCGCATTTCCTGAAGCTCAGAGACTGACCTGGTTTACAATATCTGGGCACATATCCTTACCTCTGTTTTAAAGTCTAATGCTACTCAGTTCAGTCAGAGTGGGCTAATTATGGGGTAACAGAGTGGAGTAACTGTTGCTTCAAAGCACTCACCCCACAGGAGCAAACGAGAGACAGCCTGCAGACTGGAACACAGGTCTACTATATGAAAATGTCAGCACAACTGTACCTACTATTCCTCTGTCATATTTCTCAAAGGCAAAACCGGAAACAACCCAGATGTCCCTCAACTGAAGAATGGATTAAAAAACTGTGGTACATCTACACAATGGAATACTACTCCACTATCAGAAACAATGAAATTATGCAATTTGCAGCCAAATGGATGGAACTAGAGAAGCTCATCCTGAGTGAGCTAACCCAGACTCAGAAGGATGCACATGGCATCTATTCACTTATAGTTGGATTTTAGCTATATAGTATAGGATATCTATACTATAACCAACACACCAAAAAGAGCATGGACATAGACTTTGTTTGTTTGTTTTTTGTTTATTTTTTTAGTTTTCTCTCCTTGGCAATGAGATCCTTTTCACTGGTGGTACTGCCTTGTAGGCCCCCAGTGTATGAGGAGGCTTCTGACCCTCATATGACTTCTGAACTGGGGTGGGGGACTGTTATGTAGGGACACTCCACTTCAGAGGTGTGGGATGGAAGGGTTAGGGGGTAGAGGGCGGGAGGATGGGGCTAGGAAGGGAGGAAAGAGGACAATATGATGGAGATGTAACCTGAAGCAACAAATAAATAAATCTTAAAAAAAAAAAAAGGCCAGAGGGAACTACCCAGTCATTCCAGAATAATCTAAACACATCCACTGAAAAAAGAGAGACATCCTGAATTAAAAGAACAAAAGTAATAACAAAAGGCTTAAGCAATTATATAACCCAGATCCCAGAGCAAAAACACAAGTAACATGAAAACCAAGAAAATGTGTTTCCTCCAAAAATTACCAACCCCATACTAATTACCACTGATTAAAGTAACTTACCCAAAATTCTAGATAAAGAATTCAAAAGAAAAGTTATAAATATGTTTCAAAAAGAACAACTCAAAGAAGATTCCAATATTTTCTAAGAAAACAGTTGAATGAAATGAGGAAGTCAGTTCATGATATAAAAATATGATTTAATAAAGAGATAGAAATACTGAAGAAAACTCAAAATGATGGTGGAAATGGAGATCACAATAGAACAAATAAAAAGCTGAGTGGAAAGCCTCTCCAATAGAACAGATCATTTGGGAGATAGAGTCAGGCTGTGAACACAAAATAGAGGAATTCCACAGATCCAAAGAAGCTAACAAGGAGGGCCCAAGGAAGAGTGCTTGGAGCGCACTCAGAAAGGAAATATAATGGACATCAGAAGTAAATGCAGAGAGGTAACTGAGTGGGAGAGGGTGTGGATCAGGTGGATGAGAGTGGAGGTGAGGGTTGAGAGGGCTGGGAGAAAGAAGGAAAACTGATGGGGAAGGCACCTCTGAAAAACTGAGAGACCCGTGATAGAGTATGGTCCTGGGAGGATATGGGGGTGACCCTAGCTGAGACTCCTAGCAGTAGAGGACATGGATATGGAAGTGGCCACCCTGGCAGGACTTCCAGTAGAGGATGGGGGACACCAACCCACCAACAAAACCTTTGACCCATAATTAACCCTGCATACAAGATTTATAGGGATAAAGACGGAGCAGTGATTAAGGAAATTGCTGACCAATGACTGGCACAACTTGAGACCCACCCCATGGAAGACAGCCAACTCTTGACACTATTAATGATACTCTGTGATGCTTGCAGACAGGAACCTAGCATAACTATCCTTTGAGAGTCCTCACCCAGCAGTAGATCAAACATATGATGAAACACACAGCCAAACATTAGGTGGACCTCAGGAGTCTTGTAGAAGAGTCACAAGAAGAATAGAGGGTTCCAGAGGGTACAAGAATGATACAAGAAGACCAACAGAGTCAAGTAGCTTAGGCCCCTGTGGGCTTACAGAGACTGAAACACCAATAAAAAAAGCATATATAGACAGGATCTAGGCTCCCTACACATATGTAGCAGATAGACAGCTTGGTCTTCATGAAGATCCCCTAGCAAGTAGAGCAGGCACTGTCTCTGGCATGGACTCTGTTGCCTGTTTGTGGAACACTTTATCCTAACTGGACTGTCTTGTCTGGCCTCAGTGGAAGAGGATGTTCTTAATCCTGATGCAACTTGAAGAGTCATGGTAGACTGATGGGGAGAGGGTTCCCCTTTTCTGAGGAAAGAGTGGGGAAAGAGGGAAGAGGGTGGGAGGATGGGACTGGGTGGAGAGGAGGGGGGAGGTTGGGATCAGGATGTAAATGAATATATAAATAATAATAGAGGGATTTATCATTAGTAATGGTCAATCAACTGTTCCTAGAGGCATTGCAGATGTGGCTGCTGTGTCACAAGATCATCAGTAGGTGGCAGAGAGGAGAGAGGCTATGTCTACATTGAGTGTTCTAACCTATAAACATCTGAATGAATAGTAGCCTAACATTCCCAGAAAAAAAGCAAGTTGGATACCAACACCACTTTGGTGCCATGGGACCCAGAGAGGGAGCTAGTCTGTGATGACCACCAGTCCAGCAGCAGGCAAGCACTAGATTGGCTCCCAGGACAAAAAACAAGCCAAAGACTAGAAAAACCCTGTCTGGTTCTGGATGTGGGGGTTGTGAGTGAGCCAGCCCTGTAGGCATGAGTGTGGGAGAGA
Source organism: Lophiomys imhausi (assembly GCA_907164525.1). Lineage (NCBI taxonomy): Eukaryota > Metazoa > Chordata > Mammalia > Rodentia > Muridae > Lophiomys > Lophiomys imhausi. Next base: position 6,026,182 of record CAJQZJ010004763.1, read on the forward strand.
AGATCCTGTCTTTTGACAGATTTGCAGTTGTGTTAATGAGAGAGAGATCCTCCCACACTGTTTTGCCCTCTCTACAGGTGGCAGGTGGGAGACTTGGCCCTGTGGGGTCATTCGAGCAGGCAAGTGGGCCAGACTCTTACCTGCTGGAGCACTCAGTAGATCAGGTGCTGCACCTTACCTGGGTAGCACAGTAGAACTGGCCCTGGATGTAGAGTTGCAGGCCTAGAACCAGGGCTTTGAGTTGTCCCACTCTAACATATACCCCATGGATGAACTGCTGGAATGCATGAAGAAGTCAGTTCCACAGACCCAAAACTACAGCATATCCATATCCATGACATAGGACAATAACAGTATGTCTGAGAGGAGTCCCAGAGAGGTTCCAGTATTGACAAAGGAGCAGAAACCAGAGGCCTTGTACTAAACCAAGGAGTCATTATGACGGACATTTGCAAGCAAAGGGGTGTGGACAAAAGGGAATATTGTGGGAAATACTGAGACAAACTGCAGCTTCCACAATGAGATTTTTTTTCCTGTTGGGAGAGATTGCAAGGGTAGAGGGTAAGCCTATGGAGAGGTGGGAGCTGAGTGAGAACAGGGTACATGATGTGAAATTCACAAAATAAAAAAAACAATAAAAAGATATAATAGTCAATCATAAACTTTTAAAATGTATGAATATAACGTGTAAGAAACCTTGTACTCCATGAAAAGGCCAAGCCATATAAAAAGGGGATAAAGGAGCTAGAGAAAATGCTCAGTGGTTAAGAGCATGTATTCCTTCCAAAGACCAGGGTTCTATTCCCAGCCACTACACAGTGGTTCACAACCATCTGTAACTCCAGTTTCAGAGGAACCCATCTTCTGACTTTCTGGGCACCAAGCACACATAGGCTACACATACATACATGCAAGAAAAACACATAAGAAACAAAATTAATAAATATAATAGGAAAAATTCAAAAGGGGAAGAATTTCATTTAAAATGCCATAGAAAATATATAGTAAAATCATACAAGTTCCAAGGCTCTGGGACCATCAGAGAAGAAGAGGTAGAAATATTATATAACCCAGAGACAAGGGAAGATCCATAGAAAAAGTGTTTTATGGATATAATAGAACCACTGAACTCATGATGTCCCAATAGCTGTGGTTACCTAAATAAGACATGCATTAGATCAAGGCAGTTAATATTCTAGCATGGAGTGGGAAGAACTCATGAGCCCCACCCTTAACTGAGGAGCTATGGACAATTGATGGCCGATAGGAGAGGGAAAGTTAGTTTTCTTCAAAAATATGACTCTTGGTAAGTGAACTAAACTACAGTCAATGGTTTGCCCCACAGCCAGAAGTGTTTATACAGACAGTACAAATTGGAGTTGATGAGTTATTAAATTTTTTAAAATAACATGAAGTTTGAGAGGTAGGGAGGTTGCGATCGAACTGGGAGGTTTAAAAGAAATGAGATGGGTGGATATGATCAAAATATATCATGTAAAATTCTCAACATTTTAACAAAATATTTTTATCATAAAATAAAAATTTTCAAATCTACAGAAAGAGAAGACCATCCAGCTACAAAAGGTATACAAAACACCAGTCACCCAGAACTAGAAAAGAAAGTGTCTGTGTCATATTATAGCTAAAGCATTAAATGTATAGAACAAAGAAAGTATACTTAAAGTTGAAAAGAAGTATGGTCAAGTCACATACAAAGGTAGGTTCATCGTGACAAATGCTGACTTTTCAACTCAAGCCATGAAATCAAGAAGGGCTTAGAGTGATGTCTTCCAAATTCAAAAAGATCATAATTGCCAAGCTAGTCTAATATACCCAGCAAAACTATCTGTCATAGTTACAGTTAAGAAAAAAAAACTTTCCATGATAAAAGCAGGTTAAAAGAATTCATGACCACCAAGCCAATCCTATGGAAGATACTGGAAGAAATACTTTAGTCTGAAGAGAAAGATAAACAAAATGATGCTATTATACTAGTTAAACAAAGACAATGAAACTCCCAAACACTACCAAATCAACAAAATAACAGAGAACAATACACATCTTTCAATCATAACTCTTAATAGTAATAGTAGCATTCATCCATCAAATGACACAGACTAGAAGATTGGATTAGAAAACAGAATCCTTATTTTTTTATGCCTCTAGAAAACACACCTTATCACTAAAAATAAACACATCTTAAGGTAAGGGGATGGGGAAAAAAAGTGCTCCATGCAGACAAAACCAGGAAATAAGCAAATGCTGATGCTATAATATCTGACAAAAGAGGCTTCAAACCAATTCTTGTCCAAAGAATTGGTTAAAAATGGCTAATTTCATTATCTCATTCTCACAATTAAGCTGATAAATTATACAAGAATGAAACTGGATAAACACTGTAATTAAACAACATCATAAAAAAATATACCTTGATATTTACAGAACACTTTACCCAAACATCAAAAATACACATTCTTCTCAGTACCCCATGGAATCTTCTATAAAATAGATTACATATTAAGACACAATGTAAGCCTTAACAAATACAGGGACATTGAAATAATATCCTGTGTTCTAGTTTACCACAATGGGATATCAAGCAAAAAAATCAAATGCAATGAAGAAAAATATATCAATGTATAGAAAGTAAATAGCATGTTATTGAATGAGAAATGGGTCATTGAAGAAATCAAGAAGAAAAACACAAAATTCTAAGAATTAAATGAAAGTGAAAACACATATATCCCAAAGTATTCAATACAATAAAAGTAGTCAAAAGAAAAGATTTATAGTTCTAAATGTATAGATTAAAAAAGAGAGACAGATGCCAAATACATAATCTGATGATTAAACTTAAGGCTCTGGAGAAACAAAAGCAATCCAATCCCAAAATCAGTAAATGGAGAGAGATAAAGATGATCACAGCAGAAATTAATGAAATAGAAATTTAAAAAAAAATAAAAAGAATCAAGGAAACAAAGAGTTGGTTCTTTTAAAAGATAAAATTGCCACACACTTAACCAAATTAACCAAAAGAGAAAGAAGATCCCAATAAATAAAATTAGAAATTAAAGGAAGACAGTATTACAGACATTGAGGAAATTTAGAAAATCAAGGGTAGTTTAAATTTTTATATTCCACTAAATCAGAAAATATAAAAGAAGAAATTGAATTTCTAGAAGTATATGACTTACTAAAGTTATACTAAGATGAATCAAATAATTTAAGCATCTTTTTACTACAAAGGCCAATGAGATACAAGTGGTAATTTAAATATCTCCCAACTGAAAAAAGCTTATGGTTTCAGTGAAGAATTCTACCAGACCTTTGAAGAATTAACATCAATATCTTCAAATTATTCTGTACAATAGAAACAAAAGGAACATTTCTAAATTCTTTTCTTTTTTTGAATTTTTATGATGAGGTTCTTTTTTTAATAATTTATTTTTTATTTCTTCAAGTCACATCTCAATCACAATCCCCTCCCTATTCCCCTCTCCAGTCCCACCCTTCCACCCTCCTCCCCTTCAAACCCCCATCCTCTTCCCTTTTTTCTTTTTTTTTTTTAGTTTAAGGTATTTCTTTTCCCCCCAACAGCTCTCCCTTTCAGTCCAACAAATGGTTCTTTCTCTTATAACTATAAATACAATACAAAATAACAGAAATAAATAGGCCACAGTTATGAGAGTTATATGGCTTAGCATACATTCCCAATGTCCAGTCCATAAGTCCTTCACAATTCCTGCTCTACAGTCAATGTCTGTCAGAGAAACGGGGCCAAACGGCTGAAGATCGATGCTGTAATATATGGAGAGAAAATAGGAACTGTCCAGGCAGCCACTGGTATGTCATTTCTTAGTTTTGGAAGCTACAGGCCCTGCACTTCCTATATAATCAGATATATTTATCCCTCTCAGGTCTCTGAGGTGGTTGAAGAATAGATAGCTAGAGTCTAAATTCTTTTTATGAAGTAAATATTTTCCTGATATCAAAACCAATTAAGTTCAACAAAAATAAAAAAGAATTCTATGACAATCTCCCAGAAGAATATAGATGACAAAATTTAAGAATGGATCCAAAGATCCAGGCATGCTGGCACATGCCTTTAATCCCGGCACTCAGGAAGCAGAGACAAGGGGATCTCTGTGAATTTGAGGCCAGTCTGATCTACAAAGAGAGTTCCAGGACAGCCAGGGATACAGAGAGAAACTCTGTCTTGAAAATCAAAACAAAACAAAAAAGAATGTATCCAAAGGATCATTTGCCATCAAGTTGGCTTCTTTTCAAGGATGCAGAGATGGTTCAATGCACATAAATCAATAAATTAACTCATCATATGAATGGACTCAGGGACAGAAATCACATGAACTTTTCTTTTTTTTTTTTCCTTTATTTTTTATTTCTTCAAGTTACATCTCAATTGCAGTCCCCTCCCTATTCCCCCTCCAGTCCCATCCTCCCACCCTCAACCCCCCATCCTCTTCCCTATTTTTTTCTTTTAAGTTTAAGGTATATCTTACTTCCCCCTACAGTTTCCCCTTTCAGTCCAACAAATGGCTCTTTCTCTTATAATAACAAATACAATACAGTACAACAGAGGTAATTAGGCCACAGTTATGAGGGTTATATGGCTTAACGTACATTCCCAATGACCAGTCCATATGTATTTGGTACCTGACTTTAACATTCTACTATCTAAACTTCTCCATGAGTTTAAAGGTCTATATCTGACTCAACATTCATACTAACTTGCAACACAATTTTAAAAGTATCTTCTTAGATCTATAACACTCTCTTGACTCGTAAACAACTAAAAAAAAAATTATGAGACTCTAGCTATCTGTTCTTCAACCACCTCAGAGACCTGAGAGGGATAAATATATCTGATTTTATAGGAAGTAAATGGCCTGCAGCTTCCCAAACTAAGAAATGACATACCTGTGGCTGCCTGAACAGTTCTCATTTTCTCTCCATACATTACAGCATCAATCTTCAGTCATTTGGCCCCGTTTCTCTGACAGACATTGATTGTGGAGCAGGGGTTATGAAGGACTTACCTACCCTATCTTGGCAGAGCTAGGCTGTCGACTTACCTGCTTCCAAGTTTTGTCTTTTTGGACGGCATTCTGTCTACAGTTAGGGCAAGGGGCTTTTCCTACCAAGAGATAGGCTTGCGTCTAATTCAATCATCTCCCACTGGAGATTCTTCGATGCTCATCTTCTACTTGGAGGAGAATAGGGGGTGCTGTCAGGAGTTGACATGTCTTGATATAAAAAAAAATCTAAAGTTACGAAAACATCTTTGAATGCCATATTCTGCAGATCTCTTGAGGTTTTTGAAGAGGCCCTATCTATCTCTTATATTAGGGTAAGCAGATGTTGCATGTCTCGTAGCAGGTTTATTTCTGATTAGCTTAGCAAGTAACTATAATAGGCTGTTATAGTACCTAACAGAATGACCGGCTTGCATAACCATTAGTTTGCATTTCTTAATTATTCTAAACAGTTTATGACAATTAGTAGTAAAAGGCCGAAACATCACATTTCATTTTTTTTCCTTTACCTCCTAACACTTCCATCCCATTTCTCTGGGGTGGGGTGTCCTTGTATAACAGTGCCTCATCTCAGTTGAGAGGTCATATGAGGGCCTAGAGCCTCTTCATTCATTGGGGGTCTACGAAGCAGTACCATCAGTGAAAAGTGTCTCGTTGCCCGGGAGAGAGAACTATTAAACAAACAAACCAATAAGCATACAATAGATAAAAAAGACTAAAAAATAGAAAAAATATATAAAAAATAAATAAAGAATAAAAATTAAAAATAAGAAGTCTATGTCCAAGTTCCCTTTGGTGTGTTAGTTGTAGTATCGATAACTTCTACTATATAGCTAAAATCCTACTATAAGTGAATAGATGCCATATGTGTCCTTCTGAGTCTGGGTTAGTTCACTCAGGATGAGCTTTTCTAGTTCCATCCATTTGGCTGCAAATTGCATAATTTCATTGTTCCTGATAGCTGAATAATATTCCATTGTATAGATGTACCACAGTTTTTAGACCCATTCTTCGGTTGAGGGACATCTGGGTTGTTTCCAGTTTCTAGCTATTACAAATAAGGCTGCTATAAACATAGATGAGGAAACTTCTTTATGATTCCATGAAGAGGCATTTGGGTGTATACCCAAAAGTGGTATGGCTGGGTCCTCAGGCAGAGCTATTCCAAGTTTTTTAAGATATCGCAAGACTGACCTCCATAGTGGTTGCACAAGCCTGCATTCTGACCAGCAATGGAGTAGGGTACCCCTTTCTCTACACCCTCGCCAGCATGTGCTGTCACGTGAGTTTTTGATCTTAGCCATTCTGACAGGTGTGAGATGGAATCTCAGAGTCGTCTTGAGTTGCATTTCTCTGATGATTAAGGATGTTGAGCATTTCTTCAAGTTTATCTCAACCATTAGGGATTCCTCCTTTGTGAATTCTCTATTTAGCTCTGTCCCCCATTGTTTGATTGGATTATTTGGTTTCTTGGCATTTAATTTCTTGAGTTCTTTGTAGATTTTGGATATTAGCCCTCTGTCAGATGTGGGGTTGGTGAAGATTTTCTCCCAGTCTGTAGGCTGCCGTTTTGTTCGAATGACAGTGTCCTTTGCCTTACAGAAGTCTTTTCAGTTTCATGAGGTCCCATTTATTGATTGTTGATCACAATTCCTGAGCTGTTGGTGTTCTGTTCAGGAAGATGTCACCTGTGCCAATTAGTTCGAGGGTTTCTCCCAATTTTTCTTCTAGTAGATTTAGTGTGACTGGCCTTATGTTAAGGTCTTTGATCCACTTGGACTTAAGTTTTGTACAAGGTGATAAGTATGGGTCTAACTTCATTCTTTTACAAATGGACATCCAGTTGGACCAGCACCATTTGTTGAATATGCTGTCCTTCTTCTATTGTGCCATTTTGGCTTCTTTGTCAAAAATTAGATGGCCATAATGTGTGGGTCTATTTCTGGATCTTCAATTCGATTCCATTGATCTACTGATCTGTTTCTATACCAATACCATGCTGTTTTTACAACTATTGCTCTGTAGTACAGCTTGAAATCTGGGATGGTAATACCTCCAGATGTATTTTTATTGTACAGGATTGATTTAGCTATTCTAGGCTTTTTATTGTTCCATATGAAATTGAGGCTAGCTCTTTCCAAGTCTATAAAAAATTGTGTTGGTATTTTGGTAGGAATTGCATTGAATCTATATATTGCTTTTGGTAGGATGGCCATTTTTATTATGTTGATCCTACCTATCCATGAACATGGAAGATCTTTCCATCTTCTAAAGGCCTCTTCCATTTCTTTCTTCAAGGGCTTGAAGTTCTTGTTGTACAGGTCCTTTACTTGCTTGGTTAGAGTTACCCCCAGGTATTTTATATTTTTTGCGGCTATTGTGAAGGGGGTTGTTTCCCTTATTTCTTCCTCAGACCATTTGTTTGTTGCATAAAAAAGGGCTTCTGATTTTTTTTAATTAATTTTGTATCCAGTCACTTTGCTGAAGGTGTTTATCAGCTGTAAGAGTTCTCTGGTGGAATTTTTGGGATCGCTTATGTATACTATCATATCATCGGCAAAAAGGGATAATTTGACTTCTTCGTTTCCGATGTTTATCCCCTTGATGTCCTTTAGTTGTCTTATTGCTCTAGAAAGAACTTCAAGTACTATATTGAAGAGATATGGTGAAAGTGGACATCCTTGTCTTGTCCCTGAGTTTAGAGGAAATGCTTCAAGTTTCTCTCCATATAATTTGATGTTTGCCACTGGTCTGCTGTATATTGCCTTTATTATTTCTAGGTATGGCCCTTGTATGCCCGTTCTCTCCAGAACTTTTAGCATGAAGGGGTGTTGGATTTTGTCAAATGCTTTTTCTGCATCTAGCTAGATTATCATGTGATTTGTTTATTTCATCTTGTTTATATGGTGAATGACGTTGATAGACTGTCGTATGTTGAACCATCCCTGCATCCCTGGGATGAAGCCTACTTGATCATGGTGTATCATACTTTTGATGTGTTCTTGAATTCAATTTGCTAGTATTTTATTAAGTATTTTTGCATCTATGTTCATGAGGGAGATTGGTCTGAAGTTCTCTTTCTTTGTTGGGTCTTTGTGTGGTTTAGGAATCAGGGTGATTGTGGATTCATAGAATGAGTTTGGCAATGTTCTTTCAGATTCTATTTTGTGAAAGAGTTTGAAGAGTATTGGTATTAGCTCCTCTTTGAAAGTCCGGTAGAATTCCGTGCTAAAGCCATCTGGCCCTGGGCTTTTTTTGGTTGGGAGATTTTTAATGACTGTTTTTATTTCCTTAGGGGTTATAGGGCTGTTTAATCTGTTTATCTGATCTTGATTTAGCTTCGGTAAGTGGAATCTATCAAGAAAATTGTCCATTTCACTTAAGTTTTCAAATTTGGTGGAGTGTAGATTTTTAAAGTAGGATCCAAATATTCTCTGGATTTCCTCAATATCTGTTGTTATTTCTCCCTTTTCATTTCTGATTTTGTTGATTTGTGTTTTCTCCCTCTGTCTTTTAGTTAATTTGGCTAAGGGTCTGTCTATTTTGTGGATTTTCTCGAAGAACCAACTCTTGGTTTCATTGATTCTTTGTATAGTTCTTTTTGTTTCTAAGTTTTTGATTTCAGCCCTAAGTTTGATGATCTCCTGCTTTCTGCTCCTCTTGGGAGTGTTTGATTCTCTTTTTTCCAATTCACCCAGTTTAGCTGTTATTTCACTAATATGAGCTTTCACAATTTTCTTTTTGAAGGCACTTAGTGGTATGAACTTTCTTTGTAGCACAGCTTTCATTGTGTCCCATAGGTTTGGGTATGTTGTGTCTTCATTTTCGTTGGATTTTAAGAAGTCTTTGATTTCCTTCTTTATTTCTTCCCTGACCCAGTGGTTCTCTAGTAAAGAGTTGTTCAGTTTCCATGTGAGTGTAGACTTTCTGTTGATTCTTTTGCTATTGAAGTCCAGCTTTATTCCATGATGGTCTGATAAGATACAAGGGGTTATTTCAATTTTCTTGTATCTGTTGAGGCTATCTTTGTGTCTAACTATATGGTCGATTTTGGAGAAGCTTCCGTGATGTGCTGAGAAGAAGGTGTATTCTTTTGTGTTTGGGTGAAACGTTCTATAGATATCTGTTAGGTCCATTTGGTTCATGATCTCTGTTAGACTCATTATTTCTCTGTTTGGCTTCTGTCTTGATGATCTGTCCATAGTTGTGAGTGGGGTGTTGAAGTCTCCCACTATTAAAGTGTTTGGATGGATGTGCAATTTAAGTTTTAGAAGCATTTCTTTTATAAATGTAGGTGCCTTTGTATTTGGGGCATAGATGTTCAATATTGAGATGACCTCTTGGTGGATATTTCCTTTAATGAGTATGTAATGCCCTTCTCTGTCTTTTTTTATTAACTTCAATTGGAAGTCTATTTTGTTTGATATTAGGGTGGCTACTTTAGCTTGTTTCCTGGGTCCATTTGCTTGGAAAACCTTTTCCCAGCCCTTTACTTTGAGATAGTGTTTATCTTCAATAGTGAGATGTGTTTCTTGTATACAGCAAAAAGATGGGTCTTGTTTATGGATCCAGTCTGTGAGTCTGTGTCTTTTTATTGGAGAGTTGACTCCATTGATGTTGATGGATATTAGTGACCAGGGGTTGTTATTTCCCATTATTTTGGTATGGCTGGCTGTCTTTTGTTTCTTTTTGTTTAGTTGCTGTGGAGGTTTCTATTTCCTCTGTTTTCTTGGGTGTAGTTATCGCCTCTGTGTTGTAATTTTCCTTCTAGGATCTTCTGTAGGGCTGGGTTTGTGAGGAGATATTGTTTGAATTTGATTTTGTCATGGAATATCTTGTTTTCTCCTTCTATGTTGATAGAGAGATTTGTTGGGTATAGTAGTCTGGCTGGGCACCTATGTTCTCTCAGGGCTTATAGGACATCTGTCCAGGCCCTTCTAGCTTTTAAAGTTTCTGAGGAGAAGTCAGGTGTGATTCTGATGGGTCTGCCATTGTATGTGACTTGGCCTTTTTCTCTTACAGCTTTTAATATCCTTTCTTTGTTCTCTACATTTGGAGTTTCTATTATTATGTGGCGAGAGGAGTTTCTTTTCTGATCTAATCTGTTTGGTGTTCTGTAAGCCTCTTGGATTTTTACTGGCATCTCTTTATTTAGGTTTGGGAAGTTTTCTTCTATGATTTTGTTGAAGATATTTTCTGGACCATGGAGTCGGGAGTCTTCTCTTTCCTCTATGCCTATAATTTTTAGGTTCCGTCTTTTCATTGAGTCCTTGATTTCTTGGATGTTGTGGGTGAGAGATTTTTTAGCTTTCTCATTTTCTTTGGATGTTGTACTGATTTCTTCCATCGAATCTTCCATGCCTGAGATCCTGTCTTCCATCTCTTGCATTCTATTTTTCATACTCACATCCGTAGTTCTTGTTCTCTTCTCTTGATTCTCCATTTCCTCTTTTAACTCTGACTGTGTTTTCTTTATTGTTTCCATTTCTATTTTCATGTCTTGAATGGTAGTGTTCTTTTTGTACATTTCCTTCTCCAGTTTGCTTGTTTTTGTCTGGAAATCTTTCATTGCTTTATCCTTTTCCTGTTCAAGCTTGGTCACCTTGGCTTGGAGCTCTTTAATGATGTTATCCATTGTTTTGACTTGTAAGATTGTGGCTTCTTTGAATTCCTTCATAGTTTTAAGTTCTTCTTGAAGGGACTTTATCACTTTCCATACTGTAGAATTGTCATCGTTTTCATGTGTTTCAGTTGTGGTGAGGTGGTTCAGGCTGGACGGAATAGCATTGTTTTCTTTTGTTGGAGACATTTCGCTCTGCTTTTTTTTTTTTTTGTCTGGGGCCTCTGGCCATGTGGAATTTGCTGTCTTCTGGACTTGGGTCCAAAGGGGGCACTGTGGTGTAGGATTTGAGTTACCTTAATCCACCCCTATAAGGTGAGTCATTCAGTCCTGCCTCCCAGGTGGAGACCTAATTAATTCAGGTGGCGGAGCTATTTACAGTAAGCTCTGATTCCACGCTGGAAGGGCCTGTACTAGTACATAAGACCGATATACGACCGTTTCAAATATCTCACAGTTTCCCCGGGGTTGGTTCCTGTAGCGGGTAAGTCTGCAGTTCAGCTGCAGTAGCCTTGCTGCTCCCATGGCTTGGAAACTGGCCAGGGACGTCACAGACTGCCATCTGTGGTCTGAGGGCACTTTGCAGTGGATCTCCCGCTCACTTCCAAGGGTCGCAACCTTTCGCTAGATAATTGGATCGTCTGTGTGAGAACTGGGAGTGCCCAGCAGGGTGGGGATTATCTCTGCGTGGTTTCTGAATCTGCCGGCTGGGTATTAGGTTGGAACTTACCGGGGATTTCTCCTTTTGGGGGGATGGGTTATCCCAATTCCTGGGTCCAGAGGCTTCCTAGCGTGTCCAAGATTTAGAAGGGGTGTCCTGCCCAGGCATCTTCCGTGGTCCCTGTGTAGCTTGGTGAGATTTAATGGGGTCGTGCCCTTTTTACAGCGTCCTGGAAGACTTGCTGCCTTGTGATTGTTGACCCCGAAATCAAAATACGTCCGTGCTGGCTGCCACCATCTTGGATCCCCCACATGAACTTTTCAATTGATACATAAAGAACCTTTGAATAAATACAATATTCCTTCATGTTAAAAAAAAAAACCCTGGAGAGACTAGTGATAAAGGGAACATTTCTCAACATAATAAAGGTATAGGACAGTCCACTAACTACTATCTTGTTAAATGGAGAAAATCTTATAACATTCCCACTATGATTGAGGACAAGACAAAGTTCTCAACTTTCCCCACTGCTACTCAGTATAGTAAGGAAGTTCTAGCTAGAACAATAAGAGAAAGAAATATAAAAGGAATAAAAGAGTTTCTAATAGGAAAGAAAAAGCACAAAGTGTCCCTATTTGCAGATGATACAATACTCTACATGAGAGATCCTAAATACTATGAGACTCCTAGAGCTGATAAACACGTTATCAAAATGCCAGTTTACAAAATTAATATACCCAAATCAGTAGCATACTTGTATACCAAAGACAGGGTGAGAAGAAAACAAGGAAAAAAATCTCACTCACATTAGCCTCCAAATAAATACAATACCTTGGAATAAACATAACCAAAGAACTGAAAGACCTATATAATGAAAACTGTGAAACACTGAAGAAAGTAGCTAAATAAGACACTAGAAGATGGAGAGGCCTCCCATGCATATTAACGTATAGGTTAATATTGTGAAAATGACCAACCTACTGAAAGCAATCTACAGAATCAGGGAGATCCTCATCAAAATTCCAATGCAATTCTTCATATAAACTGGAAAAAAATTGAAAATTCATATGGAAACACAAAAGATCCCAGACAGCCTACATATCTATATATAGAAAAATGAATAAAACTTGATTCTTCCCTCTCACCATTCACACAAATAACTTAAAATAGATCAAAGTAGATTTTAGTGTTAGATCTGAGCCCCTGAACCTGGTAGAGGAAGAGTAAAGAGTACACTTGAGGACAAAGACTGAATAAGGGTGATCTGAAGAGGACTCCAGTTGCTCAGGAAATATAACCAACAGTCATTGAAACTGTAATTTAATCATCAGTTGTATCTATTAATAAGTATAAACTGTAAGATTAGGCCAGTGGAGCAGCCGGTGGCTTGGCAGAGCAGCAGGCGGCCTGACAGGATATCAGCCAACGGGCCTGGCCCACCTTAACCAGTGGCCTGATTTATCCTAGGGAAAGAGACCCGGACCAAGTGTGACCTACACGACCTGTAACCTAAACTCTGTTAAGTAATATAAGTTGTTATATTAGGCCAGTAGAATTAGAGGTGGCTTGGCGGGAGATTCGCCGGGGGTCGACCAGAGTCTGACGGCCCTGGATTGCTTGGACTGATGGCCTATAAGCTTGTCACACTCCTTTCCCCAATAATTAAATACAACAAGACCTTTTAATGTTTCAATGTTTAACCCTTATCTGGGCAGATTATCAATTAGCTACTCTAAATTAACCCAGATGACTTAATCCCAAACTACCATGTGCCTGTGATTACCTTCCAGTGTTCTCAAACACATCTATCTGCTTCCATGTTTCCTGGTGGAATGAACTAATCCTCTGTGTAAAATGCAGGGTTTCTATTCTAATCTCAGGAAGTCCGGCCTTCCTATAATCTTTCTGCCCAGCTAATTGGCCATCAGTGACTTTTATTAACCAATCAAGAGAATGCCTCAGAAGGGGTGGTAACCAGATCTCAGTATTGAAATCAGCCTATCAGACCTTTCCCAACAAGTTATCAAGTTGGAGTTTATGTAAGTACAAAGCTTCTATACTATAGGAGAAATTGTTAAATGACTGAAGAGGTGGTCTACAGAATGGGGAAAAAATCTTTGCCAGCTGTACATCCTTTCAGATTTATCTAGAATAAACAAAGAACTCAAAAACGAAACATCAGGAAAACAAACACCCCAATTAAAAGTGGGCTAAGCAAATGAACTCATAATTCTCAGTAGAAGAAACATAAGCAGCTACTGAATGTTTTTAAAAAGAGTTCACCATCATTAGTCATCAAGATGTGCAAATTAAAACTACCTTGAGATTTCATCTTATCCCAGTCACAATGGCTAAGATTAAGCAAACACAAGACAACAAATATTGGCAAGGGTCTGGGGAATGGGGTGCCTTCATGCATTGTTGGTAGGAGTACAAACTGGTAAAGCCACCATGGAAATTAATGTGCAGGCTCCTAAAAAAACTAGAAATAGGTCTACCATATGGCTCACTTGTACCACTCCTGGACATATTCCCAAGAACTCTACATTCTAGTACAGGGACATATTCCCAAGAACTCTACATTCTAGTACAGGGACATATTCTCAAGAACTCTACATTCTAGTACAGGGACATATTCCCACGAACTCTACATTCTAGTACAGGGACATATTCCCACGAACTCTACATTCTAGTACAGGGACACAGGCTCATCCATGTTGATAGCTACTCTGTTCAAAATATCTAGAACATGCAAATGGTATAGATGTCCATTAACTGGTGAACAGATAATGAAAATATGGTAGCTATGTATAATGTAATTTCATCCATATGTAAAATTAAATATGAAATTTGCAGGTAAATGGGTAGAACTAGAAAACATTCCTGACTGAGGAAACCCAGACCCAGAGAGACAAATATCCCATGTTCTCAATAATGTGTGGATCCTAGCATCAAATCTTTTGATGTGTGTGTTTAACAGGGAGTACTTATAAATATATGAAACTAGAAAGGAACCATCGATGGAGAGTGGAAGGAAACATGGACAGGAAGAGGTATAGTAAAGCACATGTGATGTGAAATGGAAAACGAGCAGGAAGGCAGAGAGGCTTAGGTGTGGGGGGTGGGTAGCTAACCCTAAGGATGTGCTAAATGACGGGTAGGCAGAAAAAGTCCCAAAAACTGTCTTTGCTCCCTGGCATTGGATGTTTTTTCATGATTGGTTCATGATCTGTGCCTTAGCCCAGTGCCTAGAATGTAGTATGTGCTCATCAATTATTATTCATTGAAGGAAGGACAAATTGAGGACTCAAGCATCTACACAAGTTTTCTTTTTCTAAGAAAATATTTCAAAACTGCCATTAATTAATTAAAAATAAAATTACCAGCCCATAATGGCACATGCCTTTAATCCCAGAACTCAGGAGACAGAGGCAGGTGGATCCCTGCCTCAAGGCCAGCCTGATCTATGGAGTTAGTTACAGTGTTCCAGAATAGCCAGGACAGCACAGAGAAGCCATCTTGAAAAAAATGGGAAAAAAAAAAAAGAAAAAAGAAAGTTACAAGACAGGGAAGATGAGGACATGCCAACACAATGAACACATCACTACTGCTATTCTGTGTGGGGGTTCGTATGTGCATGTGTATACGACAGGTGTATGCATGTGTGCTGAGGTCAGAGGTCAGCCTAGGGTATAGTTCTTCAGGACACATTCACCTTATTTGTTGAGACAGGGTTTCTCACTGGGACCAGGTGCTTTTGGACTAGGCTAGGCTATCTCATCTGGGAACTCCAGTCACCCACCTGTCTCCCCCGTATCCCATCAGCGCTGGGATTACAAGTGCACATTACCACATGCCTGGCTTTTTACACAGGTGCCAGGGACCAACCCAAGGTCCTCTTGAGTTGATGACAAGCAATTTACCCACTGAGATGGCTCCTTGGCTATCTTTTTGATAATTAATAAACGTTTGACTTTAAATGAAATTTAATAAATACTCCTAAAATTTATATTAAAAAACAGAGATTACCTGACAACAACACAAAGACCAACCATGACAGAAGTACCCTCAAAGATAATCATGTCATAGACATCTTAGACAACAAAATCCACCACCACCACTACCATTTTGGTCTACAACAAAAGAGAAAAAAACAAACAAACTCCACAGAACTGGAACCTAGAGCTAAAGCCAAGATCTGGCAACTTACCTCTTTTCAGTTAGAATGAACCACTGCACTCAAAGAGGAAATTTCAAATGAATGTGTGTTCTAATGTCACAACTAGGCAAAATGAGGGAAAAGAAATAGATAGGAATTTAACAGACTAAGTCTTCAAAACAAATGTGGCTGTAAAAAGCAGTCATTGTTTGAGTAGCTAAGACATAGCAACATTGTTAGGGTCACTACACGACCTCCAGGCCACAAAACATGAGAACACTCACGGCCCAGTTCTGAAAAAAACTGAAATGGGAGGGGGAGATATGTGTAACCAAAAAACTTTAAGTTCAAAGTCCCAAGGCATTATTGACTCAGGTGTTTACCTCTTAAAAGATATTAAAGCCAAAGGCTTAATATGCAAAAATATAAAAAGGAAACTTACTTTTAAACTTTAATGGAATTTTCTGGGCCATGTACACGTTTCATATATTTTTATTAATAAAGTATAATGTACTGTTAATCCATTAAATAGTATGTTAGTATGTAGGCAACTGGGGTTCCTTATTCCCATATGTATTAGTGTTTCTATTGCTGTGATGCAACACCAGGACTAAAAGCAACTTGGAGAGGAAAAGGTGTATTTGGCTTACCGTTTGCTGTTCATGTTCACCACGGGAAGCCACGGCAGGAATTCAAGACAGAAACCTGGTGACAAGAACCTGGAAGCAAGACCTGAAGCAGAGGCCCTGGAGGAAAGCTTCTACTGACTTGCTCTGAATGGCTTGGTCAGTTTCCTTTCTTATTCTACCTCGTGAGGAACTGGGTGTCACCCTCAATGGCCTAGGCCCCACCCAGGTCAATCATTAACCAAGAAAATGTCCCACAGGCTTGCCCTACAGGCCAACATGATGGAGGCATTTTCTCAACGAAGGATCCTTCTTCCCAGACGATTCTAGCTCGTGTTGATACGAAAACCAGGCAGCAGAGCAGATGACCCTTTCGATCTGGTCCAGTTAACAATAAAAACTAAACAGCACAGGGTGAGAGGGTGAATCTGAATGGCACAAGCAAACCCTAAAGCTGTGAGGAAGGCCTTATTCCAGCACTCTGAAGCTCAAAATACTAATAAGAAGTCATTTTACTGGCACATAGCCAAGGGTAGTCACATGGCAAATGTGGGCTTCAATTCTGTGTAAATCTCCAGTATCTTCATATCGTGGCTTTGGTACAGCAATGAATTCACCAAAGTAAATTCCTAATGACAGAAAAAACAAAAACCAAGTTTATGAGTTTCCATTAAGATCCCAAATACACATCCAGCTTAAATATTTGAGATATTTGAGCACGAGTTGTCTGCCATTGGATGTTACACATTTTTATTTTATTTTTCACAATGCTTTAAAATATCACTTCAGTTTAACCTTAAGGCAACAACAATAACCCAAAAACTCCTCCATTCTAATTACTCCCAAGTTCCTCACAAGCAGTCAACTTTGTCATCAAGGTTGTCCTGAGGGTCTAAAATTCTATTTCTAATCTATTTGGTGTGTTCTTCCCACTTCTGGGTGTTTTTCTCTCTGTGCCCTTATCCCTTTCCTCCAAAAATTATTTCACTTAGTCAACACTGACTCATTTTTCAGCAAGACTTTTATCCTCACTTGGCTGAAACAAAAGGTCACTTTAGTTCCACCTGTTGAAGATTTTCAGTTTCTACAATGTCCCCTCAATAAGGTGTTTACCAGAATGACAATAATTTTGAATGTGCTCTCACTGGCTCTTTGGTTAATGCTAGGGTAACATACCACTGATGTAGTATTTCTTTTAATATCTGTACATTCCAAGACCTTGCAATTTACTACTGCCAAATGGAATGCAGATGGTTTCAATGTAGAAGTCACCGTCTACCCGGGTCTCCTTCCTGACCTGAATTCTTCATGAGGCTTTCATTTCAGCCTGTTGCTCCCAGGAGTTTCTGGTCTTGTCTTTATGAGTTAATCTCCATACAAACTGGCATTCCATCTTAAAGGGCCTAACGCTGAGATTATTGCAAAATCAACCTTGTACCATCCTAACCACCAATATGTCATCACCCACATCCTGTATATCAAGTGCCTGTCCCTAATACATCATGCAGACATCATCGGATTCGGTGTAACATTTCTTCTCAAGCACTTGAACTACTTCCTCTCCCAGAAAACCACTTGTCAACATTTCCTACCTGTGGTTGAAATGTTGATGCATCTCACCACCCCCTATCTTTTGTTCTAAATCAGACCTAATCATAAACCATATCTTCAGCCTTCTTAGTTAAAAAAAAAAAAAAACTCAACAAAATCTAAGCCTAGAGCTGAAGTGAGGAAAATAATCAAAGAAATAAACTCTTCACTACTGTAAGAGCTGAACATTTCCATGAATCCACTGGAGTTGAGAGTGGCCCTCCAAAACATAGGATCGCAACCCAGAACCTATGAGTTGACTTCATGTGGAAAGGAACATTCTTGCTGTATGGATTACAAAAGTTCCGTTCAATAATACCCCTGGTAACTGTCCTTATAAGTGATAGAAAAGGGAAAACCATGAGAGAAGGCCCTGAGAAGAGGCAGAGAATGGAATTATGCAGTTACAGCCAAGCCACGACACCAGGCCCACCAGAACCTCTGACGGGCAATGAAGGTTCTCCCTACCAGCCAGCAGAGAGAGTGCATCTCTTAGTTTCAGATTGCTGGACTCTAGGGCTATGAAAGGATGGGTTTCTATTGTGTTTTTATCTAGTGAAATGTAGCAGGTTCAGGAAACTGACAAACCCATTATAATTCTTATTTATATTTTCTTAAGGAGGGAAACGACTCTTTTAAAGTCAGGACTTGGGAGTGAGAATTCAAGAATCACAAACATTAGAGCCATCAAATGCTTTGTTCATCCCATAAATACAGTGCTTCCTGTATGCCAGACCTCATGGTAATGACTGGGATATGCAGTAATCAAACAACAACAGCTACAAGCAGTGGCCTGGCTGAGGAGACCTAGCATGCTTAAGGCTTCAGTTCAGAAATAAATCCAAAGAAACTGCAAGTTCTAAAGGGACATGAATCTGAAATTCTTTTAACTTGTTGGAAGGCCTTAATTATGTCTAGAGTAATTAATAGCATGTGGAATAAGTTTCTTCCAAACACGCAACTTGAAACACAAGGCATTTGGCCAAATAGATTTTGGACATTGCTTGCCTTAAGTCTTTAGGAGAATGGTTAGAAGTTTCTGATGACCCCTTAAACTGTAATGGTGATGGACACCAGTGTGCAACTGTTTAGGTAAGGTTTTCCTTTTCTTTGTTTTTCTGAAGACCTCAAAACAATTTACATGTGTTATAGAAACCTTGTTTTTTATTTGTTTTTTTTAACAGTAGGCTAGACACAGTTGAGAAATTCTTCAGATGAAACAAAGCATAGAGAAGCATGCCTCAGCCACTCCATGAGTATGAATAATAGTAACTATCATTTACTGTGATTATTAAAATCCCAGCATATTACTAAGTGGTTTACACACACTTAGGTTAACCACTCCACTTCCAAAAAAAGAAAAACACAATCCTAAATGTTATATACCAGAGCCCTGCATTCTTGGAAGACAGTTGTCAGCCTGCATTCATGAAAACCTCTTGGATCTTTCTGGTGAGTATAGTGGGTTTGGGAGTTTTTTGTAAAAAGTGCTTTCCTAATTGTCACACACACACACACACACACACACACACACACACACACACACACAC
>CAJQZJ010004763.1:6045451-6063187 GCA_907164525.1 Lophiomys imhausi
CACACACACACACACACACACACACACACACACACACACACACACACATATCATGCCTTCCCATGGCCTTGCTCTCTCATAAGCTCTGAAACAATTGTCACAATCTTAGAAATAAAAATGAAAATGATTGGGCATTTACAAAAAGTCCCTGTTTCTCATTAAGTTGCAGAAAGAAAAGAACAGGGAAATTTTCTGTGAGAAGCCTGACAAGAATCCCTAACCCTCAGCATTGACTTCCATGTTACCTAGAGACATACTGATATTCACATGCCAACCTATGGTCATTCTTATCCTCCTCCCATCCTTTCCTCTTCTATTTTCTTTCTGTTGTGTCTTGCCCATGGCCCAGAGAAGTAGCTATGCTACATGGGTCACACAGTAGAGTTTATACAGAATTTTCAGATGGTCTGGAGTATAAAGATTGGCTCATAGTGAGTACTTAAAGGGTTTCTATAAAACCTCAGTGGGTGTGCTGTTACAGGGCTGTGTCTTAAAGTGTCTTAAAGTGTGACCGCATAGTCTCAGAGTCCTCTAAGGTGGCTTTGTTAGTATGCTAGTTTTTCTGTTTTGAGACAAATTCCCTCTAGCCCAGGCTGGCCTCCAACACTATGTAGTCAAGGCAAGCCTTGAATGTCTGGTCCTCCTGTCTCTACCTCCAAAGGACTAGGATTACAAATATGTCCTACAAAGCCATAAAGGACTGTAAAGCATTTATGGAGCTTTGTTTGTGGTTGGGGATTGCATCCAGGGACTTGTACATGTTATGGGAGCACTTTACCACCAAGCCACATCCTCAGCCTCACAACGGTGTTTTCAATGTAGCTTCTCTTCTGAAACCTCATCTCAAACTTCTGAATAAAGAAAATATTCCAGAGGCCTAGAAACCTGCAAGGCTGTGGTCTATTTTACTCAATGGACTGTGAAACATGGAAGCCAGGACTGAGTAGCTGGCTCCATTCATAAAGCACTTACTACCACACAAGCATGAGGACCTAGAACCCTCAAATGCCTAGAACCCACGCAAGGGGTACTAGCATATGTCTGTTATCCCCACTGCTCCTATGCTTAGATGGGAGGCAAATATAGGACCATCTCCAGAGCTACACAGGCCAGCTATCTTGGGGTAACCAGAGGAACAACAAGAGGAAAGGCAAGGGCCAACCTCTGAGGTTGTCCTCTGACCTCCACATGTGCACCATGGTACACACATGAACATACACACAGGTACACACACACACACACACACACACACACACACATGGGAAACTATCCATCCTAGAAATCTTCCCAGGATGTGGCTAGGCAGTGTGTTTCTACTCACAAGTGTAGATGAGAAGTAGCTGTACAGAATGTTGCAGAGAAGAGAGACATGGTGTCTTCAGGACATGAACACAAAGCTATACGAAAACTGCCTTGAAGGATAAAAAGAGCAATACCTTAGATCTCCCAAGACCAAAAGTTCCATGCTCAATTCCATCAGTCAAAATGCGTTTACTATGCATGTACTGTATATAAAACACTGAACTACTTAGAGGGCATAAAAGTAAATCCCTGAACTCTAATAACCTACAAGAGAAACAATGGAAATAAGTAAACACATTTTTCAACAACATATAAGTACTCCAAAGAAAAATGCCAAGGATAAAGAATGATGGGGAGGATACTATGGCAGATGAGATGGGCATATCTGATAAGGGAACAGCATGAGAGAGATAACCCTACACATGTTCAAATATAAAGCACTTGAGCTAATGGAATGGCAAGGACCTTGAAGGAAGGGAGCAGGTTTGATGAATGCAAAGAAGAGAAAGAAGCTAAGCTAATGTGGCTTGAATAATGGGAATGAGCCTGTTGAAGGGGTCTGGCTCAGTTCCTCCCATAAGCTTAGCTTCCTCAACATGCATTTATAGGTCAAATTTAATTCCCTGTGTTGTGATCCATAACAGACTCTGTTTGTAAAGTTCTGATTTAATTTCTCAACCTAAGGGTGACTTGAGAAAGGTCCAAGGTTTTTTTAAGTAAACTAATCAGCTAGGTATATGCACAGCTGTGCTGCCATGCTGCTGTAACTGGTCCCTGGCATCTCTACCTGGAAAGTCATCCTGTTGAGACACAGAGTGTCTAAAAGACACAATGTACCTATAAGGCTCAAGTCTCTAAAACTCTGAAGCATCACCAACATATTAGCATAGATTTGCTTATTCAATTAGCCAAGAGCCAACACCTTGATGTCTACCTTGGTGCACAGCAGTTGGGATGAGAGTCAGGGTGAGGAGAACGAGCCTTAATGACAACTGGCTGAAAAGAGAAGTAAACTGGAGAGATGTCTTCCTGTGGTCACAACTTAGCCCCAGAAGTTGAAAGCTCTAACAACTCATAGTTCATGTCAGGGCAGCATGAGGACCAGAGGGCCCAGGCCATGAAATTCTGGAACTTCTTAAGTGGACTTCCAAGATAAAGCTAAAGAAGGAAAACCATAATAAATGTCTTTTTCACATTTTCAAGACTGATGATCTTTTCCCCACACACTACACCAATCTCATTTCCAATTTAGCTGCTTCCTTCCCTACTTCCCTAGCTGTCTCTTCTGCTTCTAATTCCTTGTGAGGAGGTTTATCAGGTTCCCTAATTACTAGCCACACAGAATCTACCATTGTAACAAGTTTAAAAGCCAGTGCTCATAGTTACTGTCATTTACATTTGGACCTTCCCTTTTTATTTTAATAAAAGTAAGTCCCTGTGATACTCAGAGTAGCTCATTACTCTGAGGGAAGATTGCTATGGTTCATAATGGATTTCACACCATTTTGGGGGGAAAGAGAGAGGGAAACGGTAGATTCCACCATGACCTCCAGGAAGCAGAAAGAATTCTTATGCTGGATATGCTCCTTTTCATCTGACATTTCATCTAAGTCCCGGTCACCTATATTCCAAGTTTGCCTTCCCCCAGTAGTGAATCCTGTTAGAATACCCTGCAAGGCACAGCTAGGGTATGCTTAACTAACATCCTGGGTGCTTCTCAGTTGATCAAGAGTAACTAGTAGACTCCCAAAAGAGACACTGGACCAAGTAGACCTGGTAGAACAGAAATGAAGTTCTCCTGAACAGTTCTTCCTGTGTAGAGAATGATACTGAACACACACTCACCAAGGACAGCAGCCAAAAGGCAGCTACAAAGTATGGTCCATTGGACATGGGAGAGAATCTATTCAGATGCTAAAAATAGATCAACAGGGCATATCCTGTGCTGTGAAGATGATAACCATGGTCAGCCTTACTTATTCAGAATTCAGCTTTATTAGTAGGTATAATTTTAGAACTAATAACAGCCAGCAATTTAGCTGCCCTTTTTTTTTCCTTTTTCTTTTTTCTTTTCTCTCCTTTTTTTTTTTTTTTTGGCTTTTCTGTTTGGTTGATTGTTGGTTGGTTTTTGTTTGTTTTTATGGTTTATCTCAAAATTAGGTCTTTACAGTTTGTTTTAATTTGTTTCCAAAGAGCTGCTTGGATGTTCATCAAGCACAAGTCTGAGTATCCAATGTCTATACACTCGCTGAAGTATGAAGCTAGAAATGTAACATTGGTGCTATGCTGAAAACAGTACAATGGCTGGTAAGGAGGTGTGGGCCTGTAATCCCAACAATTGGGGTATCATGAATGCAAAGTCAGCCAGGGATATATAACAAGAAGATATCTCCAAAGAGGGAGGAGGAGGAAAGAGGATAAGAATGGGAATAGGAAAGAAACCAATGCATTTTAATAATTTACTTGCCCACTATTAATAATGATTTGCTTCGGAATTCAGTAATTTGGGGGGAGGCAAGATGGTGGCGATTGGTAGGATGCATTTCGATCATCAGGAAGACAGATTGGACAACAGCAGAGATATACTCCTGCTGAAGGGCAGTTTGTGAGCCTATCTGGGCTTGCCCAGCAAAACTAGGGACAACAAAGAACTCAGAACTGGAAATATAGACACTGAAGGATCGGAGTCACCAGTCACACTCACGGAGCACCTCAAGTCAGGAAACTGCACTCCCTCCATACTGGATCCTTTTAGGACTACAACTGGTGGTTTCAACCTTCAAACATAGGAGCTCCTGAGTCCACAGCACCTGTGCAGTGGCTAGGCGTGGACACTAGGAGCATACCAGCTGAGCCGCTACATGCTGAATACCCTGGCTATAACACAACCAGCCCTGATTCAGGAGCAATGAAACAACCCTGGAACATTGCTTATTTCCTGGGTGCTGTGGGCTGTCACAGGGCTTCTGGCTATAAGACACATTGAACCTGAGAACACCCTGAGAGCAGCTTGGGAGGACCACAAACATGGTCCGACATGCAAGCTGCAAGGGAGCTACAGTCCCAGCCAATAGTCTGTGGCCTGCCAACCTGCACCATCATCGATACAAAGACCAGTTGGATCCCAGGAACCTACAGGAACACATCCCACCATAACTCCTGACCTGACCCCCCAATTGGGACACAACATTAAGGGATGAGCTCTGGGAGACACACTGAGAACAAACCTCCACACAAGGCCCCATCCAGCCTGTGGAGAGTTACAGATCACCAAGCTATACGACTTCTAAACCAAAGTGCCCTTCTTGGCACCAAACCGAAAAGGCACCAGGAACAAACAGCTAAGAACACCTAGATGGCTAAAAATCAGTGAAAGAACAGATCCAATAAAAGTCAGGGAAATATGACTGCAACAAAATGCAGCTATACTAGTACAGCAAGCCCTGACCACTCCACCACAGCTAAAACACATGAAAACGATAACAAACCTATATTCTGGAAAGTGATAGACTCCTTTCAAGAAGAATTTAAATCTCTAAAGGAAGTCAAAGATGCCAAAATTTTACAAGGGAAAGCAGCGGAGAATACTATTAGAGATCTCCAAGACAAAGTGGCTCAACTTGAACAGGAAAGAGGCAAGGCAACAAGCAAATTGGAGCAGAAAATGTCAAAAGCAAATAAAATTGTTCAAGACTTGAAATTGGAAGTGGAAGCAATAAAGAAAACACATGCAGAAATAATCTGGGAGGTGGAAAATCAAGGGAAGAGAACAGGAACTACAGACATGAGTATCAAAACTAGGATACAAGAGATGGAAGACAGAATCTCAGGTATGGAAGATTTTATGGAAGAAATCAGTACAACAATCAAAGAAAATGAGAAATATAAAAAAGTTCTCACCCATAACATTCAAGAAATCAAGGACTCCATGAAAAGATGGAACCTAAGAATTCTAGGCATAGAGGAAAGAGAAGACTCCCGACTCCAAGGTCCAGGAAACATCCTCAATAAAATCATAGAAGAAAACTTCCCAAACCTAAAGAAAGAGATGCCAGTAAAAATCCAAGAGGCTTACAGAACACCAAACAGATTAGATCAGAAAAGAAACTCCTCTCGCCACATAATAATTGAAACTCCAAATGTGCAGAACAAAGAAATAATATTAAAATCTGTAAGATAAAAAGGTCAAGTAACATATAATGGCAGACCCATCAGAATTACACCTGACTTCTCCTCAGAAACTTTAAAAGCCAGAAGGGCCTGGGCAGACATCCTACAAGCCCTGAGAGAACATAGGAGCCCAGCCAGACTACTATACCCAGCAAAACTCTCTATCAACATAAATGGATAAAACAAGATATTCCATGACAAAATCACATTCAAACAATATCTCCTCACAAACCCAGCCCTACAGAAGATCCTAGAAAGAAAATTACAACACAGAGAAGATAACGACACCCAAGAAAACAGAGGAAACAAAAAACTCCACTGCAGCTAAACCAAAAGAAACACACAACCACAAACCTACACTAAAATAACAGGAAATAACAACCTTTGGTCATTAATATCCATCAACATCAACGGACCCAACTCCCCAATTTAAAAAAAAAAAAGACACAGGCTTACAGAATGGGTTCGTAAACAAGACCCATCATTTTGCTGCATACAAGAAACACATTTCACTAATAAAGATAGACACTACCTCAGAGTAAAGGGCTAGGAAAAGGATTTCCAATTAAATGGACCCAGGATGCAAGCCGGAGTGGCCATCTTAATATCAAATAAAATAGACTTTCAACTGAAGTTAACCAAGATAGAGAAGGACATTACATACTCATTAAAGGAAATATTCATCAGGAGGACATCTCAATATTGAATATCTATGCCCCAAACACAAGGGCACCTACATTTGTAAAAGAAACTCTTCTAACGCTTAAATCACACATGGATCCCAACACATTAGTAGTGGGAGACTTCAATACCCTACTCACAACAATGGACAGGTCATCAAGACAGAAACCAAACAGAGAAATAATGAGTCTAACAGAGGTCATGAACCAAAAGGACCTAATAGATATCTACAGAATCTTTCACCCAAATGCAAAAGAATACACCTTCTTCTCAGCACTGCTTTGAACCTTCTCCAAAATCGACCATATAGTCAGAAACAAAGCAAGCCTCAAAAGATACAAGAAAATTGAAATAACCTCTTGTATCTTATCAGACCACCATGGAATAAAGCTGGACTTCAACAACAATGGAAATAACAGAAAGCCTACACACTCATGGAAACTGAACAACTCTTTACTGGATGACTACTGAGTCAGGGAAGAAATAAAGAAGGAAATCAAAGATTTCTTAAAATCCAACGAATATGAAGGCACAACATATCCAAACTTATGGGACACAATGAAAGCTGTACTATGAGGAAAGTTCATAGCACTAATTGCCTTCAAAAAGAAAATTGTGACAGCTCATATTGGTGAATTAACAGCTGAACTGGGAGAACTGGAAAAAAAAAAGAAGCAAACACTCCCATGAGGAGCAGAAGGCAGAAAATCATCAAACTTGGAGCTGAAATCAACAACATAGAAACAAAAAGAACGAGGCAAAGAATCAAAGAAACCAAGAGTTGATTCTTTGAGAAAATCAACAAAATAGACAAACCCTTAGCCAAATTAACTAAAAGACAGAGGGAAAAAACCCAAATCAACAAAATCAGAAATGAAAAGGGAGAAATAACAACAGACATTGAGGAAATCTAGAGAATCTTTAGGTCCTACTTTAAAAACCTATACTCCACCAAATTTGAAAACCTAAGCCAAATGCACAATTTTCTTGATAGCACCTTCCAAAGTTAAATCAAGATCAGATTAACAAATTAAACAGCCCTATACCCCTAAGGAAATAGAAACAGTCATTAAAAATCTCCCAACCAAAAAGAGCCCAGGGCCAGATGGTTTCAGCACAGAATTCTACAAGACCTTCGAAGAAGAGCTAATACCAATCTCTTCAAACTCTTCCACAAAATAGAATCAGAGGGAACACTGCCAAACTCGTTCTATGAGGCCACAGTCACTCTGACTCCTAAACCACACAAAGACCCAACAAAAA
Organism: Lophiomys imhausi; assembly: GCA_907164525.1. Classification (NCBI taxonomy): domain Eukaryota; kingdom Metazoa; phylum Chordata; class Mammalia; order Rodentia; family Muridae; genus Lophiomys; species Lophiomys imhausi. The sequence goes on from CAJQZJ010004763.1 coordinate 6,052,868, forward strand.
AAAGAGAACTTCAGACCAATCTCCCTCATGAACATAGATGCAAAAATACTTAATAAAATATTGGCAAACCAAATCCAAGAAATCATCAAAAGTATCATACACCATGATCAAGTAGGCTTCATCCCAGGAATGCAGGGATGGTTCAACATAGGAAAATCCATTAATGTAATTTACCATACAAACAAACTGTAAGAAAAAAAACCACATGATCATCTCACTAGATACTGAAAAAGCATTTGACAAAATCCAACACCCCTTCATGCTAAAAGTCCTGGAGAAAATGGGCATACAAGGACCATACCTAGAAATAATAAAGGCAATATACAGCAAACCAGGAGCCAACATCAAATTAAATGAAGAGATACTTGAAGCATTTCCTCTAAACTCAGGGACAAGACAAGGATATCCACTTTCACCATATCTCTTCAACATAGTACTTAAAGTAAAGTTCTTGCTAGAGCAATAAGACAGCTAAAGGAGGTCAAGGGGATACAAATTTGAAACGAAGAAATCAAAGTATCCCTATTTGCAGACGATATGATAGTATACATAAGCGACCCTAAAAATTCCACCAGAGAAATCTTATAGCTGATAAACACATTCAGAAAGGTGGCTGAATACAAAATTAATTCAAAAAAATCAGAAGCCCTTCTTTTACAACAAATAAAGGGGCTGAGAAAGAAATTAGGGAAACAACTCCCTTCACAATAGCCACAAACAATATAAAATATCTGGGGGTAACTCTAACAAAGCAAGTAAAGGACCTGTAAAACAAGTCTTCAAGCCCTTGAAGAAAGAAATTGAAGAGGTCATCAGAAGATGGAAAGATCTCCCATGCTAATGGATAGGTAGGATCAACATAATAAAAATGGCCATCCTGCCAAAACCAATATGCAGATTCAATGCAATTCCTATCAAAATACCAACACAATTCTTTATAGACGTGGAAAAAGAAATTCTCAACTTCATATGGAATAACAAAAAAAAAAAACAAGAATAGCTAAACCAATCTTGTATAATTAAAAAAAACATCTGGAGGTATCATCATCCCTGATTTCAAGCTGTACTACAGAACAATAGTAATTAAAAACAGCATGGTAGTGGTATAGAAGCATATCAGTGGATCAATGGAGTCAAAATGAAGAACCAGAAATGAACCCACACACCTATGGTCACTTAATTTTTGACAAAGAAGCCAAAACCATACAATGAAAAAAGGACAGCATCTTCAACGAATGGTGCTGGTACAACTGGATGCTGACATGTAAAAGAATGAAATTAGACCCATACTTATCACCTTGTACAAAACTTAAGTCCAAGTGGATCAAAGACCTTAACATAAGGCCGGACACATTAAATCTACTAGAAGAGAAAGTGGGGAAAACCCTCGAACTAATTGGCACAGGTGACAACTTCCTGAACAGAACACCAACAGCTCAGGATCTAAGACCAACAATCAATAAATGGGATCTCATGAAACTGAAAAGCTTCTGTAAGGCAAAAGACACTGTCATTTGAACAAAAAGGCAGCCTACAGACTGGGAAAAAATCTTCACCAACCCCACATCTGATAGAGGGCTAATATCCATAATTTACAAAGAACTCGAGAAATTAAATGCCAAGAAACCAAATAATCCAATCAAAAAAAAATGGTGAACAGAGCTAAACAGAGAATTCACAAAGGAGGAATCCCTAATGGCTGAGAGACACTTGAAGAAATGTTCAGCATCCTTAATCATCAGAGAATTGCAACTCAAGAGAACTCTGAGATTCCATCTCACACCTGTCAGAATGGCTAAGATCAAAAGCTCAAATGACAGCACATGCTGGCAAGGTTGTAGACAAAAGGGGAACTCTCCCTCCATTGCTGGTGAGAGTGCAGGCTGTGCAACCACTATGGAGGTCAGTCTGGTGATATCTTAGAAAACTTGGAATAGCTCTGCTTTGGAACCCAGCCATACCACTTCTGGGTATACATCCAAAGGATTCCTCACCAAATCACAAGGAAGTTTCCTCATTTATGTTCATAGCAAATACAAATAGTTGTAACAAATGATAGAAATGATTCCTGAAAGTATAGTCTTAGCAGCCCTATTTGTAATAGCTAGAAACTGGACACAACCCAAATGTCCCTCAACCGAAGAATGGATTAAAAAACTGCGGTACATCTACACAATGGAATACTACTCAGCCATCAGAAACAATGAAATTATGCGATTTGCAGCCAAATGGATGGAACTAGAGAAGCTCATCCTGAGTGAGCTAACCCAGACTCAGAAGGATGCACATGGCATCTATTCACTTATAGTCAGATTTTAGCCATATATTACAGGATAACTATGCTACAACCAATGCACCAAAGAGAACATGAACATAGACTTTTTTTTCCTGTCAATGTTACACTTTTCCCTAGTGATGCTGCCTTGTAGGCCCCCAGTGTATGAGGAGGCTCTTGGTACTCATATGACTGCTGAACTTGGGTGGGGGACTGTTATGTAGGGACACTCCACTCCAGAGAAGTGTGATGGAAAGGATAGGGGGTAGAGGGTGGGAGGGTGGGACTGGGAGGGGCGGAAAGAGGATACTGTGATAGAGATGTAACCTGAAGTAATAAACAAATATTAAAACAAAAACAGGGGGGGGCCAAGATGGCGGCGACGAGCACTGACACATTTTGAGCATGGGAGAAAAGAGCCATAAAAAACACAGTTATTGGACACTGTGCAAAAACTGGAGAGGCTAGACCTTCCGGGAACACTCACAGCTCCCAAGGGACTGTTAAAAGTCCCAGGGTAAGGCTCTCCCCCCATCTCTCTCAGACACAGAAGCCACTAAATCCGGGATTCGGGAACTCCCATTTGGAGAGGAGCCTGGTAAGATCGAGCCCAAAACACAGCAGGCAGAATCAGAGGCCACATGGCAATCGCCCACTAGCCTACTGGGCTCCCCACACCTCAGGAGGACCTTATAGCTACTTAGGAAACTTTGCAGGATAGTTGAAGTCTTAGCAAGGAAGAAACAGGGTGCTCGGCGGGAGGTCTGCAGCCGCTCAAGCCACGGAGGATTCGAGAGAGCAGGAAGCCGGCAGGCAGAGCAGTCAGGGTGGGAAGCAGGCACAGGCGGGAGGGGCCGAAGCTCCGTGCACCCATGGCAGAGCAGCTGGGGAGGGAAGCCGGCACAGACGGCAGGCGGGGCCGGGGCTCCGCGCACCCGTGGCTGAGCAGACAGGGAGGGAAGCTGGCACAGGCGGGTGGGGCTGAGGGGCCAGGCCTGTGCTGGAGAAGCCTAGTGGGAAACCAGAACCAGGGGACCATAGCTATATTCTGGAAAACCCAGACATATTAGGTGTGGAGCCGGGCCCTGTCAGCCTCCGTGACGACAAACAAAGCCCACAAAATCTGTGCCTGGGCAAACAGGTCCATACCATCAGAACCATTACAGGCTGATCACTCAGTGTGCAACATAGAGAAGTCTGAATTGGGAGCAGTGAAACAATCCCGGACAATTACTCACTACTTGGGAATAGGCTGCACCAGCTCACAGTGCTTCAGGCTATTAAAACCACAGTAACCCTGAGATCCCCCTGTAAGCAACGACATATAGCCAAGCAATTCGACTCGTTCACCAAAGCATCCTCTGTGGATCCAAGCACAGAAAATGAAGAGAACAGAGAGCTAAACATATCCATATGGCCAAAGGTCCAAGAAAAAATAGAAATCAAGGAAATATGACTCCAACAACGCAGAATTATCCTAGCTCATCCAATTCGGATGACGTCACACCAACAGAAACACATGAAAACGTTGACAATTCTGCATTATGGAAAGTGATAGAGTCCCTTCAAGAAGAACTTAAATCTATGAAGGAATTCAAAGAAGCCACAATTTTACAAGTCAAAACAACGAACAACACCATTAAAGAGCTCCAAGCCAAGGTGACAGAGCTTGAACAGGAAAAGGACAAAGCAATGAAAGATTTTCAGACAAAAACAAGCAAGCTGGAGAAGGAAATGTACAAAACAAACAATACCATACAAGACATGAAAATAGAAATAGAAACAATAAAGAAAACACAGTCAGAGTTAAAAGAGGAAGTGGAGAATCAAGGGAAGAAAACAGGAACTACGGATGTGAGTATCAAAAATAGTATGCAAGAGGTGGAAGACAGGATCTCAGGCATGGAAGATTCAGTGGAAGAAATCAGTACAACATCTAAAGAAAATGAGAAAGCTAAAATGTCTCTCACCCACAACATCCAAGAAATCAAGGACTCAATGAAAAGATGGAACCTAAGAATTATAGGCATAGAGGAAAGAGAAGACTCCCGACTCCAAGGTCCAGGAAATATCTTCAACAAAATCATAGAAGAAAACTTCCCAAACCTGAAAAAAGAGATGCCAATAAAAATCCAAGAGGCTTACAGAACACCGAACAGATTAGATCAGAAAAGAAACTCCTCTCCCCACATAATAATTGAAACACTAAATGTACAGAACAAAGAAAGAATATTAAAAGCTGTAAGAGAAAAAGGTCAAGTCACATACAATGGCAGACCCATCAGAATTACACCTGACTTCTCCTCAGAAACTTTAAAAGCTAGAAGGGCCTGGACAGATATCCTACAAGTCCTGAGAGAACATAGGTGCCGAGCCAGACTACTATACCCAGCAAAACTCTCTATCAACATAGATGGAGAAAACAAGATATTCCATGACAAAATCAAATTTAAAAAATATCTACCCACAAACCGAGCCCTACAGAAAATCCTAGAAGGAAAATTCCAACCCAGAGAAGAAAACTTCACCCAAGAAAACAAAGGGAATAGAAAACCCCTCAGCAACTAAACCAAAAGAGGCACAGGACCATCACCTACACCAAACTAATGGGAAATAACAACACCAGGTCACTAATATCCATCAACATCAATGGACTCAACTCCCCAATAAAAAGACATAGGTTTACAGAGTGGATCCACAAGCAAGACCCGTCCTTTTGCTGCATACAAGAAACACATCTCACTACCGAAGATAGAAACTACCTCAGAGTAAAGGGCTGGGAAAAGGATTTCCAAGAAAATGGACCCAGGAAGCAAGCTGGAGTAGCCATCTTAATATCAAACAAAACAGACTTCCAAATTAAGTTAATGAAAAAAGACAAAGAAAGGCATTATATACTCATTAAAGGGAATATTCATCAAGAGGAAATCTCAATACTGAACATCTATGCCCCAAATACAAAGGCACCTACTTTTGTAAAAGAAACACTTCTAAAACTTAAATCGCACGTCGATCACAACACATTAGTAGTGGGAGACTTCAACACCCCACTCACAACAATGGACTGATCATCAAGACTGAGGGCAAACAGAGAAATATTGAGTCTAACAGAGATCATGAAACAAATGGACCTAACAGATATCTACAGAACGTTTCACCCAAACACAAAGGAATACACCTTTTTCTCAGCACCTCACGGAACCTTCTCCAAAATCGACCACATAGTTGGACACAAAGATAGCCTCAATAGATACAAGAAAATTGAAATAACACCTTGTATCTTATCAGACCACCATAGAATAATGCTGGTCTTCAACAGCAAAAGAATCAACAGAAAGCCTACACACACATGGAAATTGAACAGCTCCTTACTGGATGACCACTGGGTCAGGGAAGAAATAAAGAAGGAAATCAAAGACTTCTTAAAATCCAACGACAATGAAGACACAACATACCCAAACCTATTGGATACAATGAAAGCTGTGCTACGAGGAAAGTTCATAGCACTAAGTGCTTCCAAAAAGAAAATTGTGACAGCTCATATTAGTAAATTAACAGCTAAGCTGGGTGAATTGGAAAAAAAAGAAGGAAACACTCCCAAGAGGAGCAGAAGGCAGGAAATCATCAAACTTAGGGCTGAAATCAACAACTTAGAATCAAAAAGAACTATACAAAGAATCAATGAAACCAAGAGTTGGATCTTCGAGAAAATCAACAAAATAGACAGACCCCTAGCCAAATTAACTAAATGGCAAAGAGAAAGAACCCAAATCAGCAAAATCAGAAATGAAAAGGGAGAAATAACAACAGACATTGAGGAGATCAAGAAAATATTCGGGTTCTACTTTAAAAATCTACATTCCACCAAATTTGAAAACCTAAGCGAAATGGACAATTTCCTCGATAAATTCCACCTACCAAAACTAAATCAAAATCAGATTAACAGCTTAAACAGCCCAATAAACCCCAAGGAAATAGAAACAGTCATTAATAATCTCCCAATCAAAAAAAGCCCAGGGCCAGATGGCTTTAGCATGTAATTCTACTGGACCTTCAAAGCAGAACTAACACCATTACTCTTCAAACTCCTCCACCACATAGAAACAGAAAGAACACTGCCAAACTCATTCTATGAGGCCACTGTCATTCTGATTCCTAAACCACACAAAGACCCAACAAAGAAAGAGAACTTCAGACCAATCTCCCTCATGAACATGGATGCAAAAATACTTAATAAAATACTAGCAAACCGAATTCAAGAACACATCAAAAGTATCATACACCATGATCAAGTAGGCTTCATCCCAGGAATGCAGGGTTGGTTCAATATATGAAAGTCAATCAATGTAATTCACCATATAAACAAGATGAAAGAAAAAAAACACATGATAATCTCACTAGATGCAGAAAAAGCATTTGACAAAATCCAACACCCCTTCATGCTAAAAGTTCTGGAGAGAACGGGCACACAAGGACCATACCTAGAAATAATAAAGGCAATCAATATACAGAAAGCTGGTGGCCAACATCAAATTAAATGGAGAGAAGCTTGAAGCATTTCCTCTAAACTCAGGGACAAGACAAGGATGTCCACTTTCACCATATCTCTTCAATATAGTACTTGAAGTCCTTGCTAGAGCAATAAGACAACTAAAGGAGATCAAAGGGATAAACATTGGAAATGAAGAAGTCAAATTATCCCTATTCGCAGATGATATGTTAGTATACATAAGCAACCCCAAAAACTCCACCAAAGAACTCTTACAGCTTATAAACAACTTCAGCAAGGTGGCTGGATACAAAATTAACTCAAAAAATTAGAAGCCCTTCTTTATACAACAAACAAATATACCGAGAAAGAAATAAGGGAAACAACCCCCTTCACAATAGCCACAAACAATATAAGATACCTGGGGGTAACTCTAACCAAGCAAGTAAAGGACCTATACAACAAGAACTTCAAGCCCCTGAAGAAAGAAATGGAAGAGGCCTTTAGAAGATGGAAAGATCTCCCATGCTCATGGATAGGTAGGATCAACATAATAAAAATGGCTATCCTACCAAAAGTAATATATAGATTCAATGCAATTCCTATCAAAATACCAACACAATTCTTTATAGACCTGGAAAAAGCTATTCTCAACTTCATAAGAAACAACCAACAGCCCAGAATAGCTAAATCAATCCTGTACAATAAAAAAGCATCTGGAGGTATCACCATCCCAGATTTCAAGCTGTACTACAGAGCAATAGTAATAAAAACAGCATGGTACTGGTATAGAAACAGACCAGTGGACCAATGGAATCGAACTGAAGACCCAAACATGGACCCACACACCTATGGCCAACTAATCTTTGACACAGAAGCCAAAACCACACAATGGAAGAAGGACAGCATCTTCAACAAATGGTGCTGGTCCAACTGGATGTCCACTTGCAAAAGAATGAAATTAGACCCAAACCTATCACCTTGTACAAAACTTAAATCCAAGTGGATCAAAGACCTTAACATAAGGCCGGCCACACTAAATATACTAGAAGAAAAAGTAGGAGAAACCCTCGAACTCATTGGAACAGGTGACAACTTCCTGAACAGAACACCAACAGCTCTTGACCTGAGATCAACAATCAATAAATGGGACCTCATGAAACTGAAAATCTTCTGTAAGGCAAAAGACACTGTCATTCGAACAAAACGGCAACCAACAGACTGGGAGAAAATCTTCACCAACCCCACATCTGATAGAGGGCTATTATCTAAAATCTACAAAGAACTCAAGAAACTAAATGCCAAGAAACCAAATAATCCAATCAAAAAATGGGAGATGGAGCTAAATAGAGAATTCACAAAGGAGGAATCCCTAATGGCTGAGAGACACCTGAAGAAATGCTCAACACCCTTAATCATCAGAGAAATGCAACTCAAGACGACCCTAAGATTCCATCTCACACCTGTCAGAATGGCTAAGATAAAGAGCTCAAATGACAGCACATGCTGGCGAGGGTGTGCAGAAAGGGGAACCCTACTCCATTGCTGGTGGGAGTGCAGGCTTGTGCAACCACTATGGAGGTCTGTCTGGCGATATCTTAGAAATCTTGGAATAACGTTGCCAAAGGACCCCTCACGGAGACATAGGGAAGTCTCCTCATCTATGTTCATAGCAGCCTTATTTGTAATAGGTAGAAATTGGAAACAACCCAGATGTCCCTCAACTGAAGAATACATTAAAAACTGTGGTACATCTATACAACGGAATATTACTCAGCTATCAGAAACAATGAAATCATGTAATTTTCAACCAAATGGATGGATCCAGAGAAGCTCATCCTGAGTGAGCTAACCCAGACTAAGAAGGATGCACATGGCATCTATTCACTTATAGTAGGATTTTAGCTATATCATACAGGATATCTGTACTACAACCAACACACCAAAAGGAACATGGACATAAACTTTTTTTTTCTTTTTCTTTTTCCTTTTCCTTTTTTTTTTCTTTTTCTTTTTCCTTTTCCTTTTTCTTTTTCCTCTCTCTTTTTTTGTTGTTCTTTGTTTTTGTGGGTTTGTGTTTTGTTGGTCTTTTTTTAGTTCCCCCCCCCCCATTGCAAGGAGACACCTTTCACTGGCAGTACTGCCTCGTAGGCCCCCAGTGTATGAAGAGGCTCTTGGCCCTCATATGACTCCTGATCTGTGGTGAGAGACTGTTTTGCAGGGACACTCCACCCCAGAGGAACAAGACGGAAGGGTCAGGGGGTAAGGCATGGGAAGGTGGGGCTGGGAAGCGGGAAAAGAGGACAATATGATAAGGATGTAACCTGAAGCAACAAACAAATAAATTTATTAATTAAAAAAAAGCAGGTAACAATGTTAACACACTGTAAATAAAATAAAGGATACAGCCGTTCAACCTGGTTTTATAAACCTCCAAGTGCCGAAAAAACATAGAGCTAAGGTAAAATACATGAGAAATGTGGTGTTAACCCATGCCTTTAACTTCAGCAGAGACGGGAGGAGCACCATAGAGTTAGTGGTCTTATAAATCTAGAGTTACACGGAACAGGGTGGTGAGGGTGCACACCCTTATTCCCATCATTCAAGAAGAGTACACCCTTAATCCCAACACACTAGAGACAGAAACAGGCAGATCTCAGAGCTCAAGGTCAGCCTGATACAAAACAAACTCTAAATAGAGAAAAACTTCGATCCAGGAGTGGTGGAACACATCTTTAATCCCTTCAGATGGGAACCACAGGTCTCTGATCCCAATAATTAGAATGCAGAGACACACACATAGGATTTGGAAGGACCTACATTTAAAAGCTACTTACAAAAGGCCTACTCAATACAAACAAATTGTCCTTTGAGATCTCAAAATATATACACTAAAGCTGGTTTAGCTCCAAAATAACAAAATAATTTCTTCTTTAACCCAGATTGAAAGATAACATTTTATATATTGTCAAAAAACCAAATTTGCTTAGATCTAGAACACCCTCTTGATTCCTAAACAACTCAAAATTTAGCTATGAGACTCAAGCTGTCTATTCTTCAACCACCTCAGAGAGCTGAGAGGGATAAATATATCTGATTATATAGGAAGTGCAGGGCCTGCAGCTTCCAATACTAAGAAATGACAAACCAGTGACTACCTGGACAGTTCCCATTTTCTCTCCATACATTCCAGCATCAGTCTTCAGCCTTTTGGTCCTGTTTCTCTGACAGACATTTATTGTAGAGCAGGGATTATGAAGGACTAACCTACCCTGTCTTGGCAGAGCTAGGCTGTCGACTTCCCTGCTACCAAGTTTTGTCCTTTTTGGACAGCAGTCTGTCTGCAGTTGAAGCAAGGAGTTTTTACATGCCAAGAGATAGGCTTGCCACTAATTCAACCATCTCACACTGGAGATTCTTCGATGCTTATCTTCTACTTGGAGTAGAATGGGGGTGCTGTCAGGAGCTGATATGTCACGATATCAAAAAAAAAATCTTAATTTAAGACTACATCTTTGAATGCCATATTCTGCAGATCTCTTGGGGTTTTTGAAGA
>CAJQZJ010004763.1:6063587-6109363 GCA_907164525.1 Lophiomys imhausi
TCTTCAAAAACCCCAAGAGATCTGCAGAATATGGCATTCAAAGATGTGGTCTTAAATTAAGATTTTTTTTTTGATATCAAGACATATCAGCTCCTGACAGCACCCCATATTCTACTCCAAGTCGAAGATAAGCATCGAAGAATCTCCAGTGTGAGATGGTTGAATTAGTGGCAAGCCTATCTCTTGGCATGAAAAAACTCCTTGCTTCAACTGCAGACAGACTGCTGTCCAAAAAGGACAAAACTTGGTAGCAGGGAAGTCGACAGCCTAGCTCTGCCAAGACATGGTAGGTAAGTCCTTCATAATCCCTGCTGTACAATAAATGTCTGTCAGAGAAACAGGACCCAAAGGCTGAAGACTGATGCTGGAATGTATGGAGAGAAAATGGGAACTGTCCAGGCAGCCACTGGTATGTCATTTCTTAGTATTGGAAGCTGCAGGCCCTGCACTTCCTATATAATCAGATATATTTATCCCTCTCAGGTCTCTGAGGTGGTTGAAGAATAGACAGCTAGACTCTCATAGTTAAATTTTGAGTTGTTTAGGAATCAAGAGGGCATTCTAGATCTAAGAAGATTGTTATAATAGTGATGCAAGTTAGTATGAAAGCTAAGTCAGTTATAGAACTTTAAACTCATGGAGATGGTTAGATGGTAGAATGCTAAAGTCAGGGGCCAAATATGTATGAACTGGACATTGGGAAGGTATACTGGGCCATTTAACTCTCATATATGTGGCATATTTATTTCTGCTGTTTTATATAGTATTTACTGTTATAAGAGAAGGAATCGTTTGTTGGACTGAAAGGGGAAAGTGTTGGGGGGAAGAGGGTGGAAGGGTGGGACTGGAATGGGGAATAGGGAAGGGTTTGTGACTGATATGTAACTTGAAGGAAAAAAATAAAGTATTTAATAAAAAAAACAAAAACAAAAAAAATTCAGTAATTTGCCTCTATTTATCTTCTTCTACATTTATTTCTCTAGATTGATTGTCTTATCCATTTCTGTAGGTGAAACAACTATCTAAATCTTGATTGGATGAAGACCCGTTTCCAACCCAGATTCACTTGTGATACCTGCTAAGTATCTGCAGATGTTCTACAGGGGAAAGAAACGGGTAACAAGAGTGAACTGGCACTCATGGGACATCTACAAAGCTACAGACACCTCGGATCTAGGTCATCACCATGAATTATACCCCAAACTTTATCTTATGGATACTTCTTGACTTGAGCAGCCCATCTTCCATCCAACCACAGTAAGAGGTAGAAATAAAGCAATAAACTGGGCTTGTCACTCATGCTAGTCCACATCCAACCAGCTATATTGTAGATCCAGCCCCCAAATAATCTGTAGTATGTATGGTCCTTGGTTTCATTTCTGGCAACGTTTCAGTTTTTCACAATGTTACTATTTTTCACATGGGTTTCTGTAAGAAATTCACCTCTTCTCTCATATTCATCTGGTCTTCAGCAGGCCAAATTATTAAAAATCCAAAAATCCATGTTTTTCTCTTAAAATCTAACTACTATCAATTTTCCTCACAAAATATCTAAGCTCACCTGTCTCCAGGCCTCTTGCCCAACACCACCACCGACCTGCGCACATTTCCCAGTATGCAACTCTTAGACTACAGGATGCCTCCCTTTTGGCCTCTTCCTCTTCAACTTTTCAAATACCCATGGAAGTTTAGCTCTTAGATCCAAGAACTCCATGGCAATTTAGCTCCACAGTCACCTTCCATGCTGTATGGTTTCTCCGGAGTTCTGTCTCTTTCATTCAAAGACAATCATTCACCCATTTATCCCCACAGCACCTGCAACACTAGGTTCAGATGAACTGCTGGCAGGAAAACAATCCGCAAGAAGGGAAGAATGAAACTTGGTTCAGCTAGAATTTGGCACTGGTGCCTGGCCAGGGCTTCTAGAGTCTGACCTCAGCTTGTATATTTTTGCCATATTTAAGCACAGCACAATTTTGGAAAAACTAGTTTCAGAAAAACTAACTCAACCCCATGAGTACAATAAAACCCAAGACATTGAAGCTCTTTGCAACATAAATATGGCTTCATTCATAAGATTGTTTTTTATTGATTTAGAAACAATGCTCAAGGTAAGGATTTCAGAAGAAAGACGGAAGTAAACATAATGCCTGGCCCTAAAGTAACACAGACGTCACTTAGGCTATTGTAAAGTACAATGACCTCTCTCACAAGGGTGAGATTGCTTTTTATGGTTTTCTTCTGAATTCTTTTCTGTCTCTTTGATGCAAAGACAATCACTCACCCATTTCTCCCCGCCTCCACAGATTCACTTATGATGCCTACTGGGCAACTGCAGATATTCTATAGGGAAAAGAAGCAGGTAGCAAGAATGAACTAGCATTCTTGGAAGTGGTTTCTACTTTTTATGGCCTAGACACAATGCTCAAATTTCTAGGGGAGGGGGAGATCTGGGGTAAATAAACATAATGTTATGGGCAATATGGGCAGAGCCTGGCTTATCAGACAACAAAGGATCAACAGGTTGTAAACTACATGTATCCCCAGCATCCCAAAGAATGCCTGCCAGTTTAGATTTCATGGCTTCTCCAGTGCTTATCTGTGTGCACAAACATTTCTTGCCCTCTACAAGTGTGTATGAAGAAATCTACCCTAAAGTCCCCTTGCCCATCTCTACCAAATCTTCAGTGCAGGTGCGGCAGAGAGGCAGTGAGGGACACAGGAAAAAGACCTAACTACAGCATAAGTACTTCCTGCTCCTAACTGAACCCTTTGCCAGGTGCTCATTAACTCATGGATGAGAACTGTCCCCTTATCTTTCACACAAGCCTATTTCTAATTAAAAGACAAAAGTTGGATAACTAAAATAGGTATGTTTTACATACATAAAAGGGGAGCTTCTATGACAAGAATATGTAGAGGAAACTTTAAAAAAAATCACAAGAATTTGAGGTAATCATACAGAAGACTTTGGCAAATCCAGGAGGATGCAAAATTGGGGTTCATTCTCTAGCCCACACTGCCTCCCGGTGGGAAGTTTTCTAGACAAGGATGCACTAAAGGCAAGTCCACTGTATAAATGATTATAGCCAGCTTCTGTGTCACTCTACACTGGAAGTTCATTTCCAAACACTGGGTTATGAATACTGCCCATGAGTGATTGGGTTTTTTGTTTTGGTTTGGTTTGGTTTGGTTTTTGTTTTTGTTTTTGAAAGACAGATGCACATTGTAATGTCGGAATAAAAAAATTTTTTTAACTTAAAATAAGTAACCCTGAGAAATGACTCTTGTAAATGTTAAGATGAAGAAATGAAATAGCCACAGTGAGATGATTTTGTTTTTATTACTTTGAAAAATTATGTCCTAAAGGCCTTCATTGTTTGTGTTATTTGTGTGGACTATTTTCAGCTAAGGTTCCCTAAAAATCCCAAACTGAAAAGGCACCAACCACTTCCACTTGGAATGTGCTCAAATGACCCTCTTAACGTGATGATTATGGTACCTGGATATCCTCCTCAAGTGGGACTTTTAAAAGCTGGACGATGTCAAGTGAACTTCTGAGAGTTAAAAATGTCTGCCTGGTTTAAGAAATGTGTAGGAGAAGGGACTGGAGAGACGGCTTGGTAGAGCACTTGCTGCTCTTTAAGAAGACCTGGGTTTGGTGCCCAGCACCACATGGCAGCTCACAACCATCTTTAACTCCAGTCCCAGGGGATCCAATGCCTGCTTCTAAATGCACCAGGCACAGATGTACATGTAAAAAAAACACCCATACACGTAAAAAAAATAATAACAATAAAAATAAAATAAGTATCTCAAGGGCTAGGGAAACAGCTCAGTGGTAGAGCCTTTGCCAGGTATGCAGAAGATATGTGTTCAATTCCCTACTATCATCAAAAGAGAAAGGAAACAGCTCAGAGATTACTTTCATTTACCTGGTAGAGAAGGGCAGTCGGGTAATAGTCTTTTCCAAGAAAAAACATCCTGCTTCAGGCACAGAATACACTTCTCAAAGCACTAGGATGTGTTCTTTCTAATTTATCCCAAGTCCCAAACAGTACAAACACATCAAAAAGCAGAAGAAAATGGTTTTCCTCTTTGGTTTCCATAAAAGACTCTGAGCAATTTCCAGAGGTGAAGTAATCATAATCGCTCAAGATCCACCTTAATGCAGCTATCTGAAGATTCTGCCTACAAGTTCCTGGAATCTCAGAAGGATTCAAATTCATTACTTGTGTATTTCCTGGCCAGCTCCCTTTGAAGTGGTTCTAGGATCCATGCTATTATTTGAAATGCCTGGCTGTCAGAATAGTTACTTTTTCCTTGGTGCCTGGAAAGTTGCTTTCTTTCTTGTGACCTTGAACTGTGTGCTTGCCCGGTCTGCAAGTCCTGGCACACACAATCCTCCTTATTCTTTGGCTGCTTTATGTCCATAAGAAAGAAACTGTTGCCACATTGTTGACACTAGATGAAACTTCACTTCTATTTTCCAGGCATCCAGTTGTTATATTTACTACATACATATGCAAATAAAAACTTGAACAACTTATTTTTAATGATGGACAATGAAAGTCTACATGTCATCCATATGACAAGCACATGGCTTTTTGCTGTTTTGTGCTGGTATTAGTGAAGTAAATACCACGAAGATTAATAATTTTTAAAAGGATACAGTACATGATACTTTATTATGAGCAATCAGAGACATAGGTCTAGGACTTACGGAGACAAAGTTAGCCTGAGGAGAGGATTAGGAGAAAAGGAGAGGAAAGCTGAGGGAATCTGCCTAGCTAAATGTCAAAATGAAAGGCAGAAACATCCAAACTATAAGCACTGGCTAGAGGGGAAAAGGAGGCTGCTACCTTGAGAAATGTACAGGAAGTAACGTTAGGATCCTTCACGGGGGTCAAAGCAGACATGTACTAACAGAAGTCCGCATGCCCAGATCTCATCTCCAGATGTAAAATAAGTATGTTTCCGTTTTCTCTTTCTGACTCAATTTGGCTTTAAAACCAGCCCTGGTTATGTGGCCTGTAATGATAGCTCGCTCAAGAGGTTGAGGCAAGTTCAAGGCCAGCTTGTGTAACAAAGTGAGACCCTGTCTCAAAATAAAAGATAAAAAATAAAAATTTTTTTAAAAGGTCTGGAGTATACTTCAGTGATAAAGCAATTGCTTAGCATATGCAAGTTCTTCACTATCACTAATTGCCTACAAAATCTTGGTCAAATTTACCTGTCTAGGATGGAGTTTCCTTCAAATGGAGGTAGTGCATTAGGTAATTCCAAGGGAGGTTTTGGTTCTGAAAATTCTAAAATGAGGAACACATGGTCAGAAGGAGGCCAGAAAGCTTTTCAAAGATAACCAGATGGATTTGCTGTTTCCCCCAAAATCAAATACTGTTGTGGTGTGAATGTTGTCCCCTCTGAAACTCTTTGAAATTTGATTACCACTGTAATAGTACTAAGAAGTGAGATTTTTAAGAAACGACTGAGCCTGGACCATAAGGGTCCTGTTTTTGTAGATAGGATTAATGAGATTATGAAAGGGAGATCGGAGGGGATCTCCCTCGTTCCATCTCAAATGAGAGTTGAAACACAAGCTAAAGGGAATAAGAAGATTGCCGGCCTGTCTTGCCCTCCAACCACGTGAGGACAAGTGTACTCCCACTGCAGAAGACACAACAGGAGGACCTGATGCTTTCACAGTGGTCATGGGTTTCTCATCCTCTAGAAATATGAGTGATAAATGTCTGTTCTCTACAAATGCCAGGCTACGCTGTTCCCTCACAGCCTCACGATAGACCCTCATGTGCTGGAACACAGTATTCTGCTTCCCTTCAGTACAAACGGAGGAGTGAGTGGGTGGCCAGAAGGAAGAACTGGGCGCAAGCAGAAAAACTAACTCAGGAAAGAACTTTTATGTGAGAAAAAGTGGACAGAGAGAGATGGAGGAAGGGAAAGAGATCACCAGCTAGACAACAGAGGAGGGTGGTAGGGAGATCTAGAAAGATATATTAGACTATCTGAAGGTCCAGGCATATAGACAGGGTCTTTATGCCATGTGGAAAGATCAGAAGGCACCAATAAATCTGACATGTCAAAAGGTAGAGGGGAATGTGTTCTGGAACATTCACTTTATCCAAAAAAAAAAAAAAAAAGGGATTTACAGAGGGCTTTAAAAGGTACATCAGAGAAGCCAAAGTCAGACTTGTGGCCAAATCTTGATGCTGGCTTTTGCCATTTTAATGATGTAAGATATTTACCATCCCTTGCCTCACTTTCCTCATCTGTTGAGTGGGAATAACAATACTTATCTCACAAAGGAGTTTTGAAATCTGTCTGAGTTAATGTACACGAAGCACTCAGAAAGTGCCTAGTACAAAGAGGGCCTCTGTAAATGTTAGCTGTGGCCATCACAATCAGACTTCTAACTTAAACGGGCAATTCTATATTTCTTAAAGTTATATGCACAGTTCACGTGGATTGAAACGTAAATAAGAGGCAAGTTTTGGACTAAGTCTGAGAATTTTCTATGAATACTTTTCTCCTCCTGAATGAATAAAGCAAAGTCACAATGACCTGTTGAAAACTAAGAGTGACTGTTTGGAGTTGAAATACACAGTGAGTTAGAAAGCATTCATTCATACAAGTCAGTGAGACCTAGCCAGATAAATGTTTTATATCATCCATCACAAAAGCTAACTGCCTAAATCAGCTTAATCAGATTAAGAGAAAATTACTAATGCCCATTAATTCCCCTGTGTGAGTTCCAGGATAAACAAGCCAATGAAATGAAGACTTTCGTCTGATGCCCGACTTCAGAACAAAAGGTCCAGTGCAAAACTAGCCTTGGGCTGCTAAGCTGAGCTCAAGTTGAAGAGCCATGGAAGAGAACTGGTTCCCAGTCAGCCAATGGGTCTCCTGTAAAGGATAGTATAGCCAAATGGTTGGAGTGACATCCCATCCCCTAACCCCATGCCTCTTTATTTCTCTGGCCAAGAAATGCAGGAACCTATACAGTGAAACCCATGGGCTATGAAGACTAAGTCTGTTGCTGCTAAGAAAAATTCTGTAGGGAAAAACATGTATGCTCGGCCTGGAATCACAGCTGGCAGAATGGGAGCATTAAAAGGAAATGGTGACTAATAGAAATGTGATGTCTTCCCATTTATTTGTTGAATCTAGAAAGCACATCTCTTTTTTTATCCTTAGATTCCTGGACTAAGATAACTCAGAATCAGTCAAGTCATGCAAAAAGGCTAATTCTTAAGGGGTGAAACTCAGTCTCAGCCAGGTCTCAATCATTTCAGTTCCAGAGGAACAACTCCAGCAGTACTGTGGGTCACAGCTCCAACAGAAGCTGTGTCAATGAAAGATCCGTTTTTTTTTTTAATCGCAGTAGCCAAAGGAGTAAAGCATTAAGTGGTAGAAATGAAAAGGGGGGACTTAAGAATGAAGTAAAAGGTCAAAGGAACAGGATATTGCCAACGAGTACTGGACCCTGGGGTCAGATTGAGAAATTCCTGGTCTGAACTCTGTCATATAGCACTTCTATGAGGTAGGAAATTCCTCGATTTCCTCATCTATAAAATGGGTGTGATGAGCAGCAGAAATGGAGCTGGAGTGAAGCAAGAGGCACATGTCCTTTCATGATCCTCAGAGTGAATGCCTACTCCAATTCTGCATCTCTTGGTGACCCACTCCTCAGTCCAAGCCATAAGAAAGGGGAACTTCAATGGTATTGACCCTTGTATATTAATGTAAAATTAAGATTGTATTGGGCTACATCGGTATTGATCTTTGTATATTGATACAAAATTAAGATTATATTTGGCCACATTGGTATTGATCTTTGTTTATAGATACAAAATTAAGGGTAACGCTTCTTAAAGGTATTGTTCGTAGTAATACTTAAAAATGAAATGTCAAGTTTTGACCTCTCGCTACCAACCGACATAAACTGTTTAGGATAATTAAGAAATGGAAACTAATAGTCATGAAAACGTGTCAATTTGTTAGTTACTATTACAGTCTATCACAGTTATTTTCTAAGCTACTCAGAAATCAAGTTGCTAAGAGACAAGCAATATTTGCTTATCTAAATATAAGAGATAGATAGGGCATCTTCAAAAACCTCAAGAGATCTGCAGAATATGGCATTCAAAGATGTTTTCTTAACTTAAGATTTTTTGATATCGAGACATGTCAGCTCCTGACAGCACCCCCTATATTACTCCAAGTAGAAGATGAGCATCGAAGAATCTCCAGTGGGAGATGATTGAATTGGTGGTAAGCTGTTCTCTTGGCAAGAAAAACCCCTTGCTTCAACTGTAGACAGACTTCTGTCCAAAAAAGGACAAAACTTGGAAGCAGATAAGTCGACAGCCTAGCTCTGCCAAGACAGGGTAGGTAAGTCCTTCATAATTCCTGCTCTACAACCAATGTCTGTCAGAGAAATGGGGCCAAATGGCTGAAGATTGATGCTGTAATGTATGGAGAGAAAATGGGAACTGTCCAGGCAGCCACTGGTATGTCATTTTTTAGTTTTGGAAGCTGCAGGCCCTGCACTTCCTATATAATCAGATATATTTATCCCTCTCAGGTCTCTGAGATGGTTGAAGAATAGATAGCTAGAGTCTCATAGTTAAATTTTGAGTTGTTTAGGAATCAAGAGGGTGTTCTGGATCTAAGAAGATATTTTTAAAATTATGAGGCAAGTTAGTATGAAAGCTGAGTTAGATATAAAACTTTAAACTCATGGATATGGTTAGATAGTAGAATGTTAAAGTCAGGTGCCAAATACATATGGACTGGACATTGGGAATGTATGCTAAGCCATATAACTCTTATAATTGTGGCCTATTTATTTCTGTTGTTTTGTATTGTATTTATAGTTATAAGAAAAAGAACCATTTTTTAGACTGAAAGGGAGAGCTGTTGGGGGAAAAAAAGAAATACCTTAAACTAAAAAAAAAAAAAAAAAAAAAGGGAAGAGGATGGGGGGATTGAGGGGGAGGAGGGTGGAAGGGTGGGACTGGAGGGGGGAGTAGGGAGGGGATTGTGATTGAGATGTAACTTGAAGAAATAAAAAATAAATTATTAAAAAAAAGAAAGGGGAACTTCATCACAGCCAAATAGTAAGGATATTAAAAGTTCTTATGAATATGTTATATATAATAATAAGTGCTAAATAATTGCCTGACCTTGTTAAACAGACTTGAATGGTTAAGCAATTGAAATAGAATTTCCATCCTTGTTTCCAACAGGGGTGAAGGATTAAATGTTGTGCCACCAAAGACAGAAGTAAAAGAAAGAACAAGATAGAATAAGGGCATGAAATTGAAAGATAGACTTGAGGTGCCAAGTAAACATTTAGGTGCAGACAGCTAATATTGTTATGCACCTATCCTGATGTAATTCTTTGGTGCCTTGAAGTAAGGATTAGTGATATATTGCCAAACAGAACAAAAGATGTATTCATGACAGAAACAGGGATGTGTCTTATTAACCAGGAAACCAAAAGGGCTAGCTATTCTTCCTGGGAAGAGACCCCTTATAACTTCCTACCAAAATCTCCATGAAGTAACAAAGACATAAATCTTTGGGCTCAATAATCTATCCATCTTACAATGAAAAGTATGTGTCTTAGTTACTTTTTTATCACTGTGATAAGACATCATAACCAAGAAAATTTATAGAAGAATGTGTTTGGTGTTTACAGTTTTAGAAGGTGAGGCTATCACCACCATAGAGGGGAGTATGGCAATAGGCATAAAGGCATAGTGTGGGGGGCAGTGGCTAAGAGTTTACATATTAGAGAGCCAAGGAAGGAAGGAGGGAAGGAGGAAGAGAGAGAGGAAGGGAAGGAGGCAGACAGAGAGAGACAGAGACAGAGAAAGAGGAGACTGGGGATAACATAGGCTTTTGAAAACTTCAAGCCTGCCCCCAGTGATGCTTCTCCTCCAATAAGAACATACCTCCTAATCCTTCCCAAATAGTTCTACCAACTTATTCAAAACTATGAGCTTATTGGAGCCAAAATCATTCAAACCCCAAGAGAGCGTCTCCTTAAAACCATATTAAACATTCAAAACAGACCACCCAAATCTGACTTCCCTCTACCTGCTTGCACAAAGGTCAACACCATCCTTTCACCCCAAGTACAAACTAGAAAATTAAAAAGTCAGCTCCTGAACCATGGGTTCTTACCACTTCTAGCAACTAATCATGTTTCCATAACTGAATAAAGAAAGAAACTTACAAGAATCCACAGAATTAAAGATCAAGAAAAGTCTTAATTATGGCGCATGTTGGGAAGTGTATCTCTCTACCTCTGCCACCATGTCCTGTTTACCTTCAGAGTACTTAAGCTTAGCAGATATGAATCTCTTTTCAGAAAAACCAGTAAGAGTCAATAGAGCAAAGCCTAAAAGTCTTAGTAAATGGGATTAGCTAAGCACATTAATTTGCCCCTGCTCATCGGTGGAAGGGGGGGGATCTTCTAGAACCACTGGCCAGAAAATAAGACCAAAGGCAACCCACAAAAGTTACTTTATGAATGTTTGTTTTTTTCATTAGAAAGACCTATAAGGAATACCCTGTGATTTGTGGAAAATGAGCTTTTTAATGATGATTTAGAAAAAACATATACAAATATTTTAAATAGTTGTATATCCTTCATAGAATATAAGTAGATATTTGTCTTAGTTGCTATGCTATTGCCATGTTAAACACATGACCAAAGCAACCTTAGGAGGAAAGGGTTTACTTGGCTTACATTTCATAGCACTGTTCATCGCTGTAGGAAGTCAGGACAAAAACTCAAACAGGGCAGGAACCTGGAGGCAGGAGTTGAAACATAGGCCATGGAGAGGAGTGCTGTTTGCCGACTTGCTCCTCATGGCTTGCTTAGCCTGTTTTCTTATAGCATCTAGGACCACCAAGCCCAGGGATGTCATCACCCAATGGGCTGGGGGCCCACCCACATCAATCACAAATTTTCAAAATGTCCTACAGGCTTGCCTACAGCACAATTTTATGGAAACATTTTCTTAATTAAGGTCCCCTCCTCTCAGATGACTTCAGCTTGTGTCAAGTTGTCATAAAATGATCCAGCCTAATATTGTTTGTGCCAAACAACAACAAAAAAAAAGAAAGGTGTTCAGACTAAAAGACAATAAAATAAGAAAGTACATGTGAAATAAAGGACTAAAACATTAAAATTCAATAATATAAATATAGCCTTATAAAAGCCAAAAATATATCACTTAACTTATAAAAATAACAAATCATATTGTAAGCAACAAATTTGGACTGCTTTATCAGGGTTTGAGTTTTTAAAAAGCAAAAAGATTAGAGAATGATATGCCCAATGAAGACACTGAGGATTTAGATTAAAAGTCCTCAACTTTTTGTTAGACTTTTCAAGTAAATGGTGAATGCCAAAAGGGAGGGGGGATTGTAAAAACAACAAGCAAAAAACAAAACAAACAAACAAACAAAAACCCTCAGCCAATTTGAAAAGCCAACAAAACATACTCTAGTCTAGAGGAGCTTAGAAACACACTGCTGAAAACTCTTTAATACTCAGTCAGTGTAAGTCAATAAAATATTTCAAGGACACAGAGCTAAGAAAAATAATTTCTGAAAATTATTTCTTGAAAAATGTGACTCAGAGAATTTTCCCAAAAATCATAATTTGATCAAACAAAAAGGTCACAATTGTGTTCTTGTTCAACAGAACAGTCGGAGGCACAGTGCCATGATTAATCTTTTCTATCAACTTAATTGGGTAAAAAAAAAATACACCTAGCGCCTTAGTGAAGTACACCTTTGGCTCTGTCTATGATGGTGTTTTCTAAGAAGATTAACTAGAAAGAGGAAGTCCCCCTGAATGCACTTTGCATTAAGCTGGAGCCCAGACTGAATAAAAGGGGGAAGAGGGAAAAACAGTCTGAATACTGTCAATCCTCTTTCTCTGCTGTCAGATCTCTCCTGATGTCAACAAGATTCCTCACAGTTCTGACACCACCACAGTCATTCCAACAGATGAAAGCCCCAAAACTTTTTATTACACTTAAATTGCTGTTATACAAGTATTTTTTTCCACAGTGAGGAGAAAAGTAACTAACAGAGAAAACTGGTATCTGGAGTGGGGTTGTTGCTATAATTACACAACCAGAGGTTTGTAGGTGTTTTGAGGGGTTTCTGTGAAGAGTGTGGAGGTGTTTGGAGCTGTAGGTGAGAAAAGTCCTACAGTGTTGCAAGCAGAGCTTGTGGGTCATTCTGATGGGAACTCAGAAGACCAGAATGCTAATAGAAATATGGCCAGAGGAGGCCATGCTAAAAGACATTAGAGAGAAATAAAGACTATTGAATTAAAGGTCTCCATGTTATATTTTTATAAATATATGACTGCATTCTGTCTGTATCCTGAAATTTCGGGGAAACTGAACTAAACTTTTAATGGGCTAAATTATTTCGCAGAGGAAATTTCAGGACTGTGTAACATTAAGGTTGTGGCATGTTGCTACTTGCCACCCTCAGCCATATTTACAGTGTGAACAAGCAACAAGTGGAGCAGAAAGATATGGAAAGTATGTAGGGTAATGAGAAAAGAGTCTTGAACAGGTTTAAAGCTGTGAAAAAGGTAAGGCAGCCAAGCATCTATATTGTTAAATACATTAGCATAATTAAAGGAAAAATCTCAATGCTTGCACTGGAACCCATGTATCTAAAGTACCCTATTGAGCCTACTAGAAAATTCTTGGACCTAATAAACACAGTAAAATTTCAGGATACAAAAATCAATGTAAGAGAGGAAAAAACTAACCTTCACTTATAGTACCAGTCCACCCTCTGAAAAAAAGATTAGGAAAATATTCATATCAAAATAATCCCTCCCCCAAAATTAAGTACTTAGGAATAAACCTAACTAAAACACTGAAAGACTTCTATAGTGAAAACTTGATTGATTAAGATATTGAAAAAGGAGACCCTAGAAGATCAATGTTTCTGGATAGAGAGACTTCATATTATGAAAATGTTTTATACTACTAAATTAATATATAAGATTAATTCAATTACTAATCAAAATTCCCATGTCATACTTTACAGTTTTAGAAAACCAATATAAAAATTCATGCAGAAGACAAGATATCATGAATATCCAAGGAGTAAGA
This sequence comes from Lophiomys imhausi, assembly GCA_907164525.1. NCBI lineage: Eukaryota > Metazoa > Chordata > Mammalia > Rodentia > Muridae > Lophiomys > Lophiomys imhausi. Next base: position 6,076,769 of record CAJQZJ010004763.1, read on the forward strand.
ACAATGACAGAGATGTCATAATACCAGACCTCAGGCTTTACTATAGAGCTATGGTGACGAAGACAGCCTTGCACTGCCATAAAAATAGACAAGTAGATGAACTGAATAGAATAGGTAACCTGAAAATAAAATGACAAAGCTATGTCACTTAATTTTTTTACAAAATAGGCAAAAACAGACTTTGGGGGGGAAAAAACCTATTGGACAAACCATGCTGGCAAAACTAGATTCCCACCTGGAGAAGAAAGAGCTTGGGTTCTTATCTTTCACCTTGTACTAAAAATGTGTCAACGTGAATCAAAGACCTTAAATTAAAACTAAACCCCTGGAAACTTTAGACAAAAAACAGGGGACAACCTTCAAGAAACTGGGTTAGGCAAGAACTTTTAAAATAGAACACCAACAGCACAAGAGTTAATCCCAAGTATCAACAGATGGAACTACATACAAATCAAAAGGTTTCTGGAGAGGAAATCAAACAATAGACACACTTAACAGTTGGCCCACAGAATGTGAGAAAAGCCTTTATCAACTACCCTTCAAACAAGGGACAAATATATAGAATTTGCAAAGCATTGCAGAAATTAAATAACACAGGGATAAAACTGCCAATCAACAAGAGCAAATAAACGAAAAAGATGGTTTAAATAAATGAGTGAATAAACAAATAAGCTAATTGATATTTTAAAATGTACAATATTCCTAGCCATCAGAGAAATGCAAATTAAAACTACTTTGAGATGCTACCTCACCCCAGTCAGGATGGCTGTCATCAACAAATCAATCGGATGCAAATGTTGGAGAAGATGTGGAGACAAAGAAACCCTTATTCATTCTTGGTGGGAGTGAAAATTAATACAACCATTGAAGATATCAGTTTGGAGATTTCTAAATCATACATAATAATATTTGTTATGGAACAAGAGTTGGTGTTCACCAAAGGTGCTGAGTTGGAGGCCTGGTCCCCGGTGTGACAGTATTGGGCTCTGAAACTTTTAAGAGATGGGGTCTGGTGTTAGGTCTTAGCTCAACAGGAAAAAGAGGCCACTCATCTGAGAAAGATAAAGAGGATGGAGCAGATTGGAAGCAAGAAAGAGATGGGAAAGAAATGGGAGTAGTTATATTTTAATTTCAGAAAATAAAGGTTGGAGAGTGGCTTAACAGTTTAAGATCACTGGTGGCTTTCCCGGATGAACCAGGCTCGTTTCCCAGCACCCACATGCCACTCACAACCACCTGTAACTTCAGATCCAACCCCCTCTTCTGGCCTCCATGGTGCACAGACATACATTTGGGAAAACACCTGCAGTCATAAAATAAAATAAATATAAACAAAAATTTTCAAAAGATTTTATATATATTTAAATATATATTTATATTTATATATATTTATAAATTTATATATTTATATATTTATAAATTTAAATTTATATATTTAATATTTATATATTTAAATATATATATTTAAAAGGGGGGGTATAAAGGCAATTTCTTGACAGACCCTAGTTAGTTCTTGAGTGAAATTGTTAGAAAAGCTTTAGCCAGACCCCACAGGGCTTCTCTGCTTTCCTGAATCAAAATGTAATCACTTGCTCCCACATATTATCTCAAAACTGCAATCCACATGGATGTGACACAGTCTAGAATGCCGTTCCAACCAAACCAACGTCAAAGCCATTCATTCCCTTGAACCTCTAAAATTTTGAATGAATAAGCCACTTTTATTCCTAAGTATCTTGCCTTAGTTATTTCATTATAGTGATGAAAAGATGGCTTATATAACATAAAGCAACATGAATATTGTATGTTATATAATTATTCTATAATTTTCAGAGGAAAACTTTATTCAACTGAGTAGAAAGAATGGAGGGGTTTTTTTTTTTTTAATGTGTACTCATTAGAGAATGGGTTAAGCACTTAAGTAGCTATGAACGACACCCCCCCCAAAAGTCATCAAAGTAGATCATGACTAGAAATGACAACAACACTTGTTGAGGGAAGGTCTAATATTGTTTCTGATACGTTGAATTCAATCCTGAGATCTAGTTACCGCCCCTTCTGAGGCATTCTCTTGATTGGTTAATAAAAGTCGCTTATGGCCAATTAGCTGGGCAGAAAGAGTATAGGAAGGCGGGACTTCCTCAGATCAGCACAGGAACTCAGCACACACAGAGACTCTTGTCTTTTCTGCCGGGAGACACAGAAGGAGACAGACATCTGGAGAAGTCTGGAAGGTACTCACAGGCACATGTTGGTTTGGGGTTAACTTAGAGTAGCTAATTGAGAGTCTGCCCAGCTAAGGGCTAAGCATTAAAATAATAAAAGGTCTTGGTGTGTTTAATTATTGGGGAAAAGACTGCAGCCACTTATAGGCCCTCAGTCCAAGCAGTCCCGGGCTGTTGGATTCCCAGACTCCCCTTGAGCCCAGGCAAATCTCCCGCCAAGCCACCAGTAATTCTACCAGCCTAATATAACAACTTATATTAATTAACAGAGTTTAGGTTATAGGTGGTGTAGGCCACCTTTGGTCCTGGGGCTCTTTTCTCCAGGGTAAGTTAGGCAACCGGTGAAGGCACTCAGGCCAGGCAGCCTGCTCCTCTGCCAAGCCGCCAGCTACTCTGCCGGCCTAATATTACAGTTTATACTTACTAATAACTACATTAAATAATTAATTTGCAGTTTTCAAACACTGTCAACAGGGAAGTAATATTCAAATTATCAAGCACCAAAGAGGCCAAAAACATCCAGGAATCAGAGGCTTCCCATGGATCCAGGCAGATGAGAGTTGTTTCAGTAGAGTAAGGGTACATGCCAAGTGTAGTAGGAGGGTGTAAGGAAGAAGAGGAAGTGACCATGGAAAGTATCAAAGGGCTTGAGTGTTCCAAGCATCTTTTGGATAGCAAAAGGAAAATTCTTAGTGGGTATGGTAATGAGAACTTATAACTACAATGTCTGGGGGGCAGCAGGCAGGAGGGTGAAGGGTTCAAGTCCACCCTGGGTTTACAAGGTCCTGGCTCAAGAAACGTAAAACAAAACAAAAACAAAATCCAGAAAGGTCCTGTCCCAAACATCTAATTACTCTTGGGTCCCCTCTGAAGCTATCATCATGTACTTACTTCTTCAAAATAATACTGATCTCCATGCATGTACTTCCCAGGCCTGGCCAAGCCAGGCACAGAAGGACGGATGCCATGTCACCTCACTCACATCTGGAATATGGAAGCATTGGCCTCACAGAAGAAGAATAGTGCTTTTACCGGAGGCTGGGGATAGGTTGGACCACAGATCCTAAACAACAATTAGGAAAAGTAAGCTATGGCATGGTGTACAGACACAACAGAGGGATCAGAGAGAATAGTGCACCGTGTATCTCCAAATGCTAGAAAAGGGGATTCTGAATGTTCTTACCACAAATGTATACTGGATATGATGGATGTTTTAACTGTTCCTATTTAACTACTGCATAATATATGCATGTATAAGAAACAGCATACCCTTTAAACATGTAAAATCACATGCCAACAAGAAAATAAAACGTAAGGGAATTTTTAAAATTATAAACAACACCCAGTTTCTTTTAGCTATCCAAATTGTTCCCTCAAATCTGCTTCATTTTTCTATAGGGCTGACCCCCAGATATCTATACTAAACCAGTCAAAGCATTCCATTGCCACAACACAGTGAGTGATTCACAGGTGGATGTGGGTCTTATGTTGGGACCAACATGGTGATGACCCAGTTAACTTTTTCTAGGAATCCTGGGATACAGACATCAGTGTTTGCAACTCCTATGAGATCCACAGTTCATGTCCTAGCCCATGTGAACTGTGCCTGTGGTGTCAGGGCACACAGTGGCCATGGCCAGTGTTCTCCCCTAGTCGGAAAAACTGTACCAAGGATGCAACATCTAGAAACTGAAGCCATCCTATGATCACAAAGACAGGAAGTGTGAGCGCAAAGCCGAATATTAATAAAGCTGTAGCAAGGGATGAACTTGCACCACAACCAAAGCCCAAGCCAAGCATCACCTCTGCCTGTTCTGCTCCTGCGCTTCCTCGGTAACGCCAATCCATCGAGCCTTTTGTTTACTAACCCTGTCAACGTTGAGTTTTCTATTATGACAGAAACCATTCTTAATGTACAGCATCCTGCTGTAGACAGTCTGTACGGGCTTGGACTTCTTTGTTCTTTCTTATTTCTTTTTTTTTTTTTTCCAGACAAGCCACCAAAGTTGCTTACATTCTCCAAAAGATAAAAGGTGAAATTCAGTAGGACAGTTCAGGAATTTGCTGTTGCCTGGGCCAAGGAAGACAATGAGCCACAGTGCTGAGGTCCGGACGGCTGCTGTGGCATCAGATGGGAGCTAGGGAGGATACTGTCATTTTCTTGCTCCTTCAAGCACTGAGTGCCCTGAGATGTTTTCAGATGTGAACCCACTGCAAGCCCTGCATTCTGCATTCCTACCAGAGCAGGCATGGGTCATTTTAGGTATTTCCTAGAGGATTATTAAATAAACTTTCCCTTTTTTATTCTGGACATGCACTATTTCTGAGTATTAACTTTGCTCATCCTAAATAATGGAAAATTTGTAGACTAAAATGAAAATAAGCTCTAAACCCTGGAGCCTTTCCATTAGGGCACCATACACAGATGAGTCTCTTTTCCACTGAACAGAATTTATTGGGTATGTCTCAGTTTGCAGAATTCAAAAAAAAAGGAAAATACATGTTAAACCAAAAAGAATTTAACAAAAAAGGCAAGTCTCAAACAACAAATAAGACTCCCTGTACCACATTCTGGAGGGCATTAGCTTAAATCCACTGTACTCAGCTCATGCCTTTAATCATACTTAGTCTAATGTGAGGTTCTCTCCTCATGTGAAAGTTGTTAAGAACATACAAGGTAAAACCAGCCCATATTTTTTTATCCTAATAATTCCCAGTAGACCAATTTGCAGAGACACAAGACCATATCCAACATGAACTATAATGATTCCTTCCCTCAAGAAAAAAAAAATATATATATATATTTCAAAAAAAGTGTTTTTCTCAGAGAGAAGAGAAAGCATTAGGTTTCTTCCTAGTTTATATATCTATAGAATACCATATTACCCTTCTACAAGACACATATATACATCCATACATACCCAACTACAAATCAAATACACAGGAAATTCTATTGAAGACCCAGTAAAATAATAATTAAAGACATAAAGGACAACAGAAATAGGGAATGTAATGTGCCAGACATGTAGATGTCCAAGAGGAAGTTCCAACTACTCAATCTCGTCTGTCATTATGAGCTGTACTGGTTATTTTCTATGACCTTCAGAAGTTCAGTTACCAGCCAGACTGCTAGGAATCTACTGCCTATTAGGTAGATCTTGGGAGAAACATCTATATATAAAATCACACATAGAAGAATTTGTGTGTGAAAAATGCAGAAATAACTAATGTGTATTATCCATCTATGGCTGCTTGAATGAGAATAGCCCCTACAGATTCATAGACTTGAATACTTGGTTGTCAGGGAGCAGCACTATTAGGAAGTGTGACCTTGTTGGAGTGGCTATGACCTTGGTGGAGGAAGTATGTCACTGTGGGGTGGGTGTAACCGAACTTTTAAATTATTATTTAACATTTATTTATTACTAAATTCACTTATAACAAACACCAACAATTTCTTAACTATTAATCCTATAAATTCCTACAACCCCTTTAACCTATCCACTAAACCTATTGATAATTATAACAACTACTTTCATAACCTTTTAGAATGATACAGTCTCTGGGGCAGGTCCTCAGTCGTCAGGACACAGTCTTTGTTGTAGATTCTTTAACGCACTTAGCAGTCCTTTTTCTGGATCTCTCAGATGTAGATTCGTCAGGGTAAGTTGGTTATTGCACTCTCACCTTAAATAAGGCTTGATGCTTTCTTCTCTGTGGGAGACCCCAGCCCCTTCACATCAGCAACTCTTCTGCTCTACCTCAGAATCCTTAAAGCCAGCCACAGTTTCCTTTAGGCCACTGTTTGGACAGATCAAACACCTCTAGGCAAAAGCTGAGCCACAGGGTTTAGTCCTTGGCCTTTTTGGTATCTTGCTCAGGCTTTCTTTGCTCACCAGCTTCTTTCTGCCTCAGGGAGATCTGGCCATCAAATGATGGCCAGCACTTTTTTCAGCAGGACTCTCGGAGCTCGCTAGCATCGGGGGCCTCTTCTTCTTCTGGGCTCCATGCACTGTCCTTAAATAGGAGGAACTCTGTTTCAGCTTAATTTGGGCTCCGCCCAGTTAGCAGCTGAAAACAATGTCAGGCCAGATACTTTGTTTCTTCAAGTCTATTGAGTCTTTCCTGTTTTTCCTGACTTCATGCTGATAATGCTCTTCAGGCCCCGAATTAAGAGACAGTATCAGAAACCACTATATATTTTCTAAATCTAATTTATCTAACCACTACAGGTGGGCTTTGAAGTTTCAGATGCTCAAGCCAAGCCTAGTGTTTCTTCTCTCTTCCTGCTGCCTACAGACCCAGATGTAGAACCATGTCTACCTGCATGCCACCATGCTTCCCACCATGATGATATAGATTAAACCTACAAACTGTAAGCCAGCCCCAAATAAATGTTTTTCTTTTTTTTTTGTCTTTTTTCCTTTATTTTTTATTTCTTCAAGTTACATCTCAATCACAGTCCCCTCCCTACTCGCCCCTCCTTTCCCACCCTCCCACCCTCAACCCCCCATCCTCTTCCCTTTTTTTTTTTCTTTTAAGTTTAAGGTATATCTTATTTCCCCCTACAGTTTCCCCTTTCAGTCCAACAAACGGCTCTTTCTCTTATAATAATAAATACAATACAAAACAACAGAGGTAATTAGGCCACAGTTATGAGGGTTATATGGCTTAGCGTACATTCCCAATGTCCAATCCATATGTATTTGGTACCTGACTTTAACATTCTACTATCTAACCATCTCCATGAGTTTAAAGTTCTATATCTGACTCAACATTCATACTAACTGGCAACAAAATTTTAAAAGTATCTTCTTAGATGTATAACACTCTCTTGACTCCTAAACAACTCAAAATTTAATTATGAGACTCTAGCTATCTGTTCTTCAACCACCGCAGAGACCTGAGAGGGATAAATATATCTGATTTTATAGGAAGTACAGGGCCTGCAGCTTCCCAAACTAAGAAATGACATACCAGTGACTGCCTGGACAGTTCCCATTTTCTCTCCATACATTACAACATCGATCTTTAGACGTTTGGCCCCGTTTCTCTGACAGACATTGACTGTAGAGCAGGGGTTATGAAGGACTTACCTACCCTATCTTGGCAGAGCGAGGCTGTCGACTTACCTGCTTCCAGGTTTTGTCCTTTTTGGACAGCATTCTGTCTATAGTTGGAACAAGGGGCTTTTCCTACCAAGAGATAGGCTTGCGACTAATTCACTCATCTCCCACTGGAGATTCTTCGATGCTCATCTTCTACTTGGAGGAGAATAGGGGGTACTGTCAGCAGTTGATATGTCTTGATATAAAAAAAATCTAAAGTTACGAAAACATCTTTGAATGCCATATTCTGCAGATCTCTTGAGGTTTTTGAAGAGGCCCTATCTATCTCTTATATTAGGGTAAGCAGATGTTGCTTGTCTCTTAGCAGCTTTATTTCTGATTAGCTTAGAAAATAACTATAATAGGCTGTCATAGTACCTAACATAATGACCGGCTTGCATAACCATTAGTTTGCATTTCTTAATTGTCCTAAACAGTTTATGACAATTAGTAGTAAAAGGCCGAAACATCACATTTCATTTTTTTTCTTTACCTCCTAAACTTGCCATCCCATTTCTCTGGGGTGGGGTGTCCTTATATAACAGTCTCTCATCTCAGTTGAGAGGTCGTATGAGGGCCAAGAGCCTCCTCATTCATTGGAGGTCTACAAAGCAGTACCATCAGGGAAAAGTGTCTCAATGCCCGGGAGAGAGAACTACTAAACAAACAAACCAATAAGCAGACAATTAGATAAAAAGGCTAAAAAATAGAAAAAAACATAAAAAATATATTAAAAATAAATACAAAATAAAAATTAAAAATAAAAAGTCTGTATCCAAGTTCCCTTTGGTGTGTTAGTTGTAGTATCGATACCTTCTACTATATAGCTAAAATACTACTATAAGTGAATAGATGTCATATGTGTCTTTCTGAGTCTGGGTTAGCTCACTCAGGATGAGCTTTTCTAGTTCCATCCATTTGGCTGCAAATTGCATAATTTCATTGTTCCTGATAGCTGACTAGTATTCCATTGTGTAGATGTACCACAGTTTTTTAACCCATTCTTAGGTTGGGGGACATCTGGGTTGTTTCCAGTTTCTAGCTATTACAAATAAGGCTGCTATAAACATAGATGAGGAAACTTCCTTATTCCGTGAAGAGGCATTTGGGTATATAACCAGAAGTAGTATGGCTGGGTCCTGAAGCAAAGCTATTCCAAGTTTTCTAAGATATCGCCAGACTGACCTCCATAGTGGTTGCACAAGCCTGCATTCCCACCAGCAATGGAGTAGGGTACCCCTTTCTCCACACCCTTGCCAGCATGTGCTGTCATTTGAGTTTTAATTCTTAGCCATTCTGACAGGTGTGAGATGGAATCTCAGAGTTGTCTGGAGTTGCATTTCTCTTATGATTAAGAATGTTGAGCATTTCTTCAAGTGTCTCTCAACCATTAGGGATTCCTCCTTTGTGAATTCTCTATTTAGCTCTGTCCCCCATTTTTTGATTGGATTATTTGGTTTCTTGGCATTTAGTTTCTTGAGTTCTTTGTAGATTTTGGATATTAGCCCTCTGTCAGATGTGGGTTGGTGAAGATTTTCTCCCAGTCTGTAGGCTGCCATTTTGCTCGAATGACAGTGTCTTTTGCCTTACAGAAGTTTTTAGTTTCATGAGGTCCCATTTATTGATTGTTGATCTCAAGTCCTGAGCTGTTGGTGTTCTGTTCAGGAAGTTGTCGCCTGTGCCAATTAGTTTGAGGCTTTCTCCCACTTTTTCTTCTAGTAGATTTAGTGTGACAGGCCTTATGTTAAGGACTTTGATCCACTTGGACTTAAGTTTTGTACAAGGTGATAAGTATGGGTCTAATTTCATTCTTTTACAAATGGACATCCAGTTGGACCAGCACCATTTGTTGAAGATGCTGTCCTTCTTCCATTGTGCAATTTTGGCTTCTTTGTCAAAAATTAGGTGGCCATAAGTGTGTGGGTCTATTTCTGGATCTTCAATTCGATTCCATTGATCTACTGGTCTGTTTCTATAGCAGTACCATGCTGTTTTTAAAACAATTGCTCTGTAGTACAGCTTGAAATCTGGGTTGCTGATACCTCCAGATGTTTTTTTATTGTACAGGATTGATTTAGCTATTCTGGGCTTTTTGTTGTTCCATATGAAATTGAGAATACCTCTTTCCAAGTCGATAAAAATTGTGTTGGTATTTTGATAGGAATTGCACTGAATCTATATATTGGTTTTGGTAGGATGGCCATTTTCATTAGGTTGATCCTTCCTATCCATGAGCATGGGAGATCTTTCCATCTTCTAAAGGCCTCTTCAATTTCTTTCTTCAAGGTCTTGAAGTTCTTGTTGTACAGGTCCTTTACTTGCTTGGTTAGCGTTACCCCCAGGTATTTTATGTTGTTTGTGGCTATTGTGAAGGGGGTTGTTTCCCTTATTTCTTTCTCAGCCCATTTGTTTGTTGTATAAAGAAGGGCTTCTGATTTTTTTTTAATTAATTTTGTATCCATCCACTTTGCTGAAGGTGTTTATCAGCTGTAAGAGTTCTCTGGTGGAATTTTTGGGGTCGCTTATGTATACTATCATATCATCTGCAAACAGGGATAACTTGACTTCTTCATTTCTGAAGTTTATCCCATTGATCTCCTTTAGTTGTCTTATTGCTTTAGCAAGAACTTCAAGTACTATATTGAAGAGATATGGTGAAAGTGGACATCCTTGTCTTGTCCCTGAGTTTAGAGGAAATGCTTCAAGTTTCTCTCCATTTATTTTGATGTTGGCCACTGGCCTGCTGTATATTGCCTTTATTATTTCTAGGTACAGCCCATGTATGCCCATTCTCTCCAGAACGTTTAGCATGAAGGGTGTTGGATTTTGTCAAATCCTTTTTCTGCATCTAGCGAGATTATCATGTGGTTTTTTTCTTTCATCTTGTTTATGTGGTGAATGACGTTGATAGACTTTCGTATGTTGAACCATCCCTGCATCCCTGGGATGAAGCCTACTTGATCATGGTGTATGATACTTTTGATGTGTTCTTGAATTCGGTTTGCTAGTATTTTACTATTAAGTATTTTTGCATCTATGTTCATGAGGGAGATTGGTCTGAAGTTCTCTTTCTTTGTTGGGTCTTTGTGTGGTTTAGGAATCAGGGTGATTGTGGATTCATAGAATGAGTTTGGCAGTGTTCTTTCAGATTCTATTTTGTGAAAGAGTTTGAAAAATATTGGTGTTAGCTCCCCTTAAAGGTCCGGTAGAATTCCGTGCTAAAGCCATCTGGCCTTGGGCTTTTTTTTGGTTGGGAGATTTTTAATGACTGTTCTATTTCCTTAGGGGTTATAGGGCTTTTTAATCTGTTTATCTGATCTTGATTTAGCTTTGGTAGGTGGAATCTATCAAGAAAATTGTCCACTTCACTTAAGTTTTCAAATTTGGTGGAGTAGAGATTTTTAAAGTAGGATCCAAATATTCTCTGGATTTCCTCAATGTCTGTTGTTATTTCTCCATTTTCATTTCTGATTTTGTTGATTTGTGTTTTCTCCCTTTGCCTTTTAGTTAATTTGGCTAAGGGTCTGTCTATTTTGTTGATTTTCTCGAAGAACCAACTCTTGGTTTCATTGATTCTTTGTATAGTTCTTTTAGTTTCTAAGTTGTTGATTTCAGCCCTAACTTTGATGATCTCCTGCCTTCGGCTCCTCTTGGGAGTGTTTGCTTCTTTTTTTTCCAATTCACCCAGTTTAGCTGTTAATTCGCTAATATGAGCTGTCACAATTTTCTTTTTGAAGGCACTTAGTGCTATGAACTTTCCTTGTAGCACAGCTTTCATTGTGTCCCATAGGTTTGGGTATGTTGTGCCTTCATTGTCGTTGGATTTTAAGAAGTCTTTGATTTCCTTCTTTATTTCTTCCCTGACCCAGTGGTCCTCTAGTAAAGAGTCATTCAATTTCCATGTGAGTGTAGACTTTCTGTTGATTCTTTTGCTATTGAAGTCCAGCTTTATTCCATGGTGGTCTGATAAGATACAAGGGGCTATTTCAATTTTCTTGTATCTCTGGAGGCTATCTTTGTGTCCAACTATATGGTCGATTTTGGAGAAGGTTCCGTGATGTGCTGAGAAGAAGGTGTATTCTTTTGTGTTTGGGTGAAACGTTCTGTAGATATCTGTTAGGTCCATTTGGTTCATGATCTCTGTTAGACTCATTATTTCTCTGTTTGGCTTCTGTCTTGATAATCTGTCCAGAGTTGTGAGTGGGGTGTTGAAGACTCCCACTACTAAAGTGTTTGGATCAATGTGCGATTTAAGTTTTAGAAGCGTTTCTTTTATAAATGTATGTGCCTTTGTATTTGGGGCATGGATGTTCAATATTAAGATATCCTCTTGTGGATATTTCCTTTAATGAGTATGTAATGCCCTTCTCTGTCTTTTTTTTTATTAACTTCAATTGGAAGTCTATTTTGTTTGATATTAGGGTGGCTACTCCAGCTTGTTTCCTGGGTCCATTTGGTTGGAAAACCTTTTCCCAGCCCTTTACTCTGAGATAGTGTTTATCTTCAATAGTGAGATGTGTTTCTTGTATACAGCAAAAAGATAGGTCTTATTTACAGATCCAGTCTGTGAGTCTGTGTCTTTTTATTGATGTTGATGGATATTAGTGACCAGGGGTTGTTATTTCCCAATATTTTGGTTTAGCTGGCTGTCTTGTGTTTCTTTTTGTTTAGTTTCTGTGGAGTTTTCTATTTCCTCTGTTTTCTTGGGTGTAGTTATCATCTCTGTGTTGTAATTTTCCTTCTAGGATCTTCTGTAGGACTGGGTTTGTGAGGAGATATTGTTTGAATTTGATTTTGTCATGGAATATCTTGCTTTCTCCATCTATGTTGATAGAGAGTTTTGCTGGGTATAGTAGTCTGGCTGGGCTCCTATGTTCTCTCAGGGCTTGTAGGACATCCGTCCAGGCCCTTCTAGCTTTTAAAGTTTCTGAGGAGAAGTCAGGTGTGATTCTGATGGGTCTGCCATTGTATGTGACTTGGCCTTTTTCTCTTACAGCTTAATATTCTTTCTTTGTTCTCTACATTTGGAGTTTTTATTATTATGTGGCGAGAGGAGTTTCTTTTCTGATCTAATCTGTTTGGTGTTCTGTAAACCTCTTGGATTTTTACTGGCATCTCTTACTTTAGGTTTGGGAAATTTTCTTCTATGATTTTGTTGAAGATATTTTCTGGACCATGGAGTCGGGAGTCTTCTCTTTCCTCTATGCCTATAATTCTTAGGTTCCGTCTTTTCATTGAGTCCTTGATTTCTTGGATGTTGTGGGTGAGAGATTTTTTAGCTTTCTCATTTTCTTTGGATGTTGTACTGATTTCTTCCATCGAATCTTCCATGCCTAAGATCCTGTCTTCCATCTCTTGCATCCTATTTTTCATACTCACATCCGTAGTTCCTGTTCTCTTCTCTTGATTCTCCATTTCCTTTTTTAACTCTGACTGTGTTTTCTTTACTGTTTCCATTTCTATTTTCATGTCTTGAATGGTATTGTTCATTTTGTAAATTTCCTTCTCCAGTTTGCTTGTTTTTGCCTGGAAATCTTTCATTGTTTTGTCCTTTTCCTGTTCAAGCTGAGTCACCTTGGCTTGGAGCTCTTTAATGGTGTTATTCATTGTTTTGACTTGTAAAGTTGTGGCTTCTTTGAATTCCTTCATAGTTTTAAGTTCTTCTTGAAGGGACTCTATCACTTTCCATAATGTAGAATTGTCATCATTTTCATGTGTTTCATTTGTGGTGAGGTGGTTCAGGCTGGAAGGAATAGCATTGCTTTCTTTTGTTGGAGACATTTCACTCTGTTTTTTTTTTTTTTTTTTTTTTTTGGTCTGGGGCCTCTGGCCATGTGGAATTTTTTTGCTGTCTTCTGGACTTGGGTCCAAAGGGGGCGCTTTGGTGTAGGAGTAGCATTGCCTTACTCCACCCCTATAAGGTGAGTCATTCAGCCCTGCCTCCCAGGTGGAGACCTAACTAATCCAGGTGGTGGAGCTGTGTACAAGTAAGCTCTGGTTCCCCGCCGGAAGGGGCAGTACTAGCACAAAAGTCCGATATACGACAGTTTCAAATATCTCACGGTTTGCCCGGGGGTTGGTTCCTGTAGCGGGTAAATCTGCAGTTCAGCTCCAATAGTCTTGCCTCTCTCGCAGCTTGTAAACTGGTCAGTTTTGTCACAGACTGTGATCTGCAGTCTGAAGGCACTTTGCAGCCGAGCTGCGAGCTGTGCTGCACTCACTTCCAAGGGTCACAACCTTTCGCCAGATAGTTGGATAGTCTGTGCGAGACCTGGGAGTGCCCAGCAGTGTGGGGATTATCTCTGCGTGGGATCTGAATCTGTCCGCTGGGTATTAGGTTGGAACTTACTGGGAGTCTCTCATGGTGGGGGATGGGTGATCCCGATTCCCGGGTCCAGCAGCTTCCTTGCGTGTCTGAGAGTGGGAAGGAGCGTCCTGCCCAGGGATCTTCTGTGGTCCCTGGGTAGCTGGGTGATATTTAGAAGGGGTTGTGCCCTTTGTACAGCATCCTGCAACACTTGCTGCCTTGTGACTGTTAACCCCTAAGTCAAAATACGTCCGCGCAGGCTGCTGCCATCTTGGATCCCCCATGTTTTTCTTTATAAGAGTTACCATGGCCATGGTTTCTCTTCACGACAATAGAAACCCTTAGTAAGACATCTTCCTTCAATATCACTTTCTAAGTTATAAATAACCTTACAGAATTAGAATGCTTGCTTAGTGCTAGACATACTATTTAGCTACTTATTCATGTTCATTTTGCGAGGAACATTCTTCTGTAGAACAGTGGATACTATATGAGGAAATAATGAATAAATTCCAAATTTATGAAGAGATTATTGTAAATTCTATAAAATAAATTAATTGTTCACAATATTACATAATAAACTGCACTTGCATCCATCTAATTTACAAATGTCTGGATTAAGACCAACTATTTAAGAGATTGTTTTAAAATGTTATTGATTCCATATTTGTGATAACCCAGGGACTCATTAACATTTCTTAAAGCCAAAAAGAATTACAAGTAACATTTGCTTTGAAAAAAATGAACCAGTGAATATTTATGGAGTAATCCAAAGAAATTCTTCATTATCCATTCCAAGATTTAACATTAGGGCTTGGGAGATGGCTCAGTGAGGGAGTTGGGACACGAACACTGAAAAAACATGAGACCCTGAGTTGGCACACCCAGAACCCACACAGACTCATCTGTGACACCCATGTGCATTTAGTGAGATGAGAGATAGAAACAGGAACATCACCAGAGGCTTCCGCATCAGCTAGCCTGGAGCACACATGGAAAACAATAAAGAGACTTTGCTTCATGTAAGGTGGAACATACATAGGGGCAGATACCCTAAGCTGTCCTCTGACCTCCCCACACACCCTCATAGCATCCATATACATGATCACACATGTACACACAGATTTTTTTGAAGACTGAACATTAGATGCTGATAATGATGCCTTTTAACTTTCTAAACCTTCATAAGAACATTATTATGACACTCAAACATGAAATTCTTCTGTCTTCTACTAAAGATGTTTTCTAGCCCTGGGCTTCCAGGAAAACACATTTGGAAGTCTCTTTTAGTAGTTAGTGGTCGCTAAAATATGAAACAACTTTTAAATGGGAAGAAACCAAATTTACTGCACCCATATGTTGGGACACTACATAATGTATGCACAGGCAACCCAGTCACCTTGAGTTAACCCTGATACACCATCAGAGAATATTTATGTCATTCCCACTGGCATCTTAGGAATCTGGATTTCCCATGTTACCTTTTCTAATGTTCTTACTGATTATTGGTTCCAAAAGTGACATCTGCTTACTTAAGCTAGAAGTGGCAAGTCTGCACTTTGCAGCACGACCCCTGGATGCCATATTTTCTGGAAGGGAAGACCCTGGATCTTCACATGGTAGAAGATAGAAAGCGATGTAGCCAAATGTTGCAGGAAACCTCTTTTCCTCCCCACTCGATCATCATCGTGTCCTAATCTCCCCTCTAGGCCCTCTCGATGCCACTGGATTGTAAGGACCACAGGAAATCCACAGCAGACCCTCTTGAAAGGACAAGTGGCTCACCCAAGGTCACTGAATTTGTACACATTCAGTCATTTTTGTGTACGTTTTAATAATTTTTAAATGGCTTTGAATATAAACTTTTCAAAAATCATCAATAAGTAAACAAGTCATAACCAAAATTAATCTTTTTTTTTAAATATGTTACATAACAGCTTAGGTCCACAGGACCTCTCCCATTTCACTTCACCTTGGCATTTGTTGACTCCAAAAGGAAAGAGTTAAATACGGTGCACTCATTCCCATCTTATGATATAAAGTGAATAGAACTAAAGTTTCCTCATGCAGCCAACGGCAGGAGGAGGGTGGGTAGTCATTGACTACAGAACCTACAGCTACAACCAAATAAAGCCTGATGTTTTTTGTTCTGTTGTGCACAGTCGTTTTCTAATTTTTGAAGCTTGTTGATAGAGTTTATGGTAAGGCTAATGCTTTGCAGATTTGCATATTATGTTTTAAATCTTGAAATATGTAAAGTCAAGGAGCTCAGACTATGGCCTAAGGTACCCTAGATGAACAGAGTCCTAAAGTGAACATATGATTTCATTTGAACAGCAGCATATCAAGTGGGCATCACACTTTAATACTTCCACTTTAAATGCACTTACCAGACACATGCCATAAACTATGCATAGCCATGTGCCTATGGAGGTAAGAAATATATGAGAAACTGTGCTTTGCACAAGAAAGTTCAGGAAAAAAAAATATGTGTGTCCATGACAGCTTTGATAACGCTGTTCTGAGCTGACATCTGTGCAAGGAAACAGCTGTGTCATATAGGGGGCTTTAAGCAGAGTCCCCAAAACAAACTCTCAGAGTTTCAGCTGTTTCTGTTAACAAGTAATGTGTGAAACAGACATCATTTTCCCATTCTCAAGCCTCTGTATAGCCTTGAACCTCACCATTTGTAGCTCCCCACTCCCTGGGATAACAAAGCTGGGACTAAGCAGGGGTCCAGAATGAGGCTGTGTCAGGGATGAGTTGAGGATGAGGGATGGGGTGAGGGGAGGCGTTGTCTGGCAGACAAACTATACAAGACGAGAAGTTGTGTGTTTACCACACTTACTCATCTTCAAGAGGGCCATTCGTCATCCTTCACAAAGTGCCTGCTCATACTCTGAGAATTCACTTGCATCCTAAGCATTCTGTGCAGTGCAGAGTGGACACACTCCTTTGCACTCGTGAGTAAACAGGATCGAGTAAGGATGTCACTTTGTCTGTTTTACATTTGACCCTCTAGAGACCTAGCTGGTGCATGCCTCTGAGCTTCCAGGTTTACCTAATTATAAAAACTTGATTCAGCAGGATGTCTGTGTTATATCAAACTGGAGGAGGGTAATTGAACGGTATGATTCCCACATGGGAATGTTAGTTCTATTTTCTAACAGTTTTCTCAAATCTCAGCATTTTTTTTTAATTTATAGCAGTAATGCATACTTAGAGAATTTCCAAGATTTGGTCAAATAAAAAAATGGAGAAACAACATTTGGGGATATCTGTGGTAGCCACTATATTACTATATTACTACAGGGATGTGGTGAGTACAAGGGACCATTTACACTGCTTCAGAAAAGCTACAGGAGCGCATTCTCCTGGGGGAATGACTGCAGCTCATCCCTCAGAGTTCCTTTAGCAAAGTGAAAACATGGCTTTCTGTCTTACAGTCCAGTCCCTTATGAATGTTGCATTCAATTGCTTTATTGATGTCTACTAGGAGAGGAATCAATAAATTATGTCCTTCTTCTACAGAATATTCTGATGATTGACATTAGTCCTAAATTAATGCATACTTTTCATTTGGTTAATTACCTAATAAAAGCACTGATATGAGTCAGGGGTGCCTACCCATCTTTCATAACAACAACTTGTATCTCTGAGCTATTGTGGAAGTCAATTGTGTGTCCATTGCTCTGTGTGGAAGATGGTTACTCTAAATGACACCCGCCCTTTTACTTTTGAGGAGCTCTTGCGAGCCATCTGGATTCAGTTTTTTTCATGAACTCTGAACCCCAGTGAATGTGTGCAGATCTGCTTGTGTTTTCATAAACTGTATAACCTATCCCCAAACACACCATTGTGGATTTATACATGTGTGTGCATGCATGCACAAATGTGCATGTATGTACCCATTATTTTAAAGGTAAACTCATACATTATAGGGCATTCATAAGATGAAATTGAAACATGAAGAGACAATGTACAATCTAATAAAATTAGAATTTTGCTTACAAATTCTGACTATTGAGCTATGGAAATCAACGATATGGCTTCTCTGTGTTAAATTAATGCAGAGCATTGTCGTATTACATGGCTCTGTTGAGATCATAAATATTCAGCACTTAAGTAAACATTTTTAACTCCTTACTAAATCCCAGATAACCTTCCAATAATTGAGGATACAACAATTCATGAGATGGCCTAGTCATCCACAGCCCTGAGAAGCATATGGTTTAGCAAAAGTAGACAATGTAGGTAAACAAACAATTATATAACTTGAGATCATTGTCATTTTCAAAGAAAATACAACAGAGTAAGAAAATTCAGGATGTCGCTGGGTAGGAATAGAGCAGTGGTTCTCAAACTTCCTAATGCTGCAACCCTTTAATGCAGTTCCTCATGTTATGGTGACCTTCCCTCCAATCACAAAATTATTCTGTTGCTACTACATAACTGTAATTTTGCTACTGCTATGAATCATAATATAAATGTCTAACATGCAACTCCTGTAGGGTTCATGACCCACAGGTTTAGAATCACTGGAATAGAGCGAGGCTATAAATTAGTGAATAGATTGAAGTGTAGCAAAGAAGCTAGATTTGCACGCATGTGAGAAAGGGGCTAGGCAAAGAGGAAAGAAAATGAAGAGATTCAATGTGGAACATGGATGTGTGATCAAGAATCAGCAAGGGAGGGATGATGCAGGAGGGGGGGGGAGAAGGAGAGGGCTTCATAATAACAGGGTAGGTGAATTGGGAAGAAAAAAATGGATGCTGGTCTCTCAAGACAGGGGGGCGGGGAACAAACAAGGAGGAGGAGGCCAGCTAGGCAGGGGTGCACCATGGAAGTCCGGAGAAGGAGGTTCCCAGAAGGAAGAAGGGTTGCACTGCATCCAACAAGGCTGAGAAACATAGTAGAATAAGAACTGAGAATTAACCTCTGGGTCTGTTCCCAAGTTTGATGGAGCCCCCACTTTGTTTTCCATCACTATAGTTCTCCAGACTTCCCCCAGAATTCTCCCTTTGCACAGACATGGATGGTATGTGGTGAGATGTCAGGTCCTAGAAACCGATTTCCCTCACTCACTGGAGCTGATAACCTGTGAGAAAAACTGTTGTCTCTTAGATGGTGACTATTCGTTCCTTCAAAAAGGAGGTGGAACCAGGCATGGAGGTCAGCTGGCACAGTGTTGGCCCAACATGCAGGAAACCCTTGGCTCAGTTCCCCAGTACCACATAAACCAGATACACTTGTATTACCAGTGCATGCCTGTAATCCCAGCCCTTTGGAGGTGGAACCAGGATTATGAGAAGCTCAAGGTCATTCCCAGCTACACAAGATCAAGTCCACCCATAATATATAAAGCTTAGCCTCCAAAACCAACAAAAAGACAGATGGACAGAAAGGAGGAAGGTAAAGGAGGTACACAATAAACTTCTTGTCAAAACGATAGTCTGGGAAATGGTTAAATAGGAAATTTATCTTTTTTAGAGACCTGAATAGCTCTGAAGTAAATAAATGAAAGTAAATGAATAAAAATTTTTAAGTAAGTAAAACAAAATGTCCCAAGGTCATTAATATGTGCCAAAAGCCATGCTGTCATCAAGGCTGGAGAGATGCTCTTGGCAGTGGATGGGGGCTCATTTCTTCATTCAAGACTGTTGTCCTAACAATGGACAGATCATCAAGACTGAGGCCAAACAGAGAAATATTGAGTTTAACAGAGATCATGAACCAAATGGACCTAACAGATATCTACAGAACATTTCACCCAAACACAAAGGAATACACCTTTTCTCAGCACATCACGGAACCTTCTCCAAAATCGACCACATAGTCGGACACAAAGATAGTCTCAAAAGATACAAGAAAATTGAAATAATACCTTGTATCTTATCAGACCTCCATGGAATAAAGCTGGTCTTCAACTGCAAAAGAATCAACAGAAAGCCTACACACACATGGAAATTGAACAACCCTTACTGGATGACTACTGGGTCAGGGAAGAAATAAAGAAGGAAATCAAAGACTTCTTAAAATCCAACGACAATGAAGGCACAACATACCCAAACCTATGGGATACAATGAAAGCTGTGCTACGAGGAAAGTTCATAGCACTAAGTGCCTTCAAAAAGAAAATGTGACAGCTCATATTAGCGAATTAACAGCTAAACTGAGTGAATTGGAAAAAAAAGAAGCAAACACTCCCAAGAGGAGCAGAAGGCAGGAAATCATCAAAGTTAGGGCTGAAATCAACAACTTAGAAACTAAAAGAACTATGCAAAGAATCAATGAAACCAAGAGTTGGTTCTTCGAGAAAATCAACAAAATAGACAGACCCTTAGCCAAATTAACTAAAAGGCAAAGAGAAAGAACCCAAATCAACAAAATCAGAAATGAAAAGGGAGAAATAGCAACAGACATTGAGGAGATCCAGAGAATATTTGGGTCCTACTTTAAAAATCTATATTCCGCCAAATTTGAAAATGTAAGCGAAATGGACAATTTCCTCAATAGATTCCTCCTACCAAAACTAAATCAACATCAGATTAACAGATTAAACAGCCCAATAACCCCTAAGGAAATAGAAACAGTCATTAAAAATCTCCCAACCAAAAAAAGCCCAGGGCCAGATGGCTTTAGCACGGAATTCTACTGGACTTTCAAAGAGGAGCTAACGCCAATACTCTTCAAACTCTTCCACCAAATAGAATCTGAAAGAACACTGCCAAACTCACTCTATGAGGCCACAGTCACTCTGATTCCTAAACCACACAAAGACCCAACAAAGAAAGAGAACTTCAGACCAATCTCCCTCATGAACATAGATGCAAAAATACTTAATAAAATACTAGCAAACCAAATTCAAGAATACATCATGATCAAGTAGGCTTCATCCCAGGAATGCAGGGATGGTTCAACATACGAAAGTCTATCAACGTAATACACCATATAAACAAGATGAAAGAAAAAAACCACATGATAATCTCACTAGATGCAGAAAAAGTATTTGACAAAATCCAACACCCCTTCATGCTAAAAGTTCTGGAGAGAACGGGCATACAAGGGCCATACCTAGAAATAATAAAGGCAATATACAGCAGACCAGTGGCCAACATCAAATTAAATGGAGAGAAACTTGAAGCATTTCCTCTAAACTCAGGGACAAGACAAGGATGCCCACTTTCACCATATCTCTTCAATATAGTACTTGAAGTTCTTGCTAGAGCAATAAGACAACAAAAAAGAGATCAAGGGGATACAAATTGGAAATGAAAAAGTCAAAATATCCCTATTTTCAGACGATATGATAGTATACATAAGCGACCCCAAAAATTCCACCAGAGAACTCTTACAGCTGATAAACACCTTCAGCAAGGTGGCTGGATACAAAATTAATTCAAAAAAATCAGAAGCCCTTCTATATACAACAAACAAATGTACTGAGAAAGAAATAAGGGAAACAACCCCCTTCACAATAGCCACAAACAATACAAAATACCTGGGGGTAACTCTAACCAAGCAAGTAAAGGACCTATACAAGAACTTCAAGCCCCGGAAGAAAGAAATGGAAGAGGCCTTTAGAAGATGGAAAGATCTCCCATGCTCATGGATAGGTAGGATCAACATAATAAAAATGGCTATCCTACCAAAAGCAATAGATAGATTCAATGCAATTCCTATCAAAATACCAACACAATTCTTTATAGACCTGGAAAGAGGTATTCTCAATTTCATATGGAACAATAAAAAAGCCCAGAATAGCTAAATCAATCTTGTACAATAAAAAAGCATCTGGAGGTATCACCATCCCAGATTTCAAGCTGTACTACAGAGCAATAATAATAAAAACATCATGGTATTGGTATAGAAACAGACCAGTGGATCAATGGAATCGAATTGAAGACCCAAAAATGGACCCACACACCTATGGCCAACTAATCTTTGACAAAGAAGCCAAAACTGCACAATGGAAGAAGGACAGCATCTTCAACAAATGGTGCTGGTCCAACTGGATGTCCACTTGCAAAAGAATGAAATTAGACCCATACTTATCACCTTGTACAAAACTTAAGTCCAAGTGGATCAAAGACCTTAACATAAGACCGATCACACTAAATCTAATAGAAGAAAAAGTGGGAGAAACCCTCGAACTCATTGGAACAGGTGACAACTTCCTGAACAGAACACCAACAGCTCAGGACTTGAGATCAACAATTAATAAATGGGACCTCATGAAACTGAAAAGCTTCTGTAAGGCAGAAGACACTGTCATTCGAACAAAACGGCCACCAACAGACTGGGAGAAAATCTTCACCAACCCCACATCTGATAGAGGGCTAATATCCAAAACCTACAAAGAACTCAAGAAACTAAATGCCAAGAAACCAAATAATCCAATCAAAAAAATGGGGAACAGAGCTAAATAGAGAATTCACAAAGGAGGAATCCCTAATGGCCGAGAGACACCTGAAGAAATGCTCAACATCCTTTATCATCAGAGAAATGCAACTCAAGACGACTCTGAGATTCCATCTCACATCTGTCAGAATGGCTAAGATAAAGAGCTCAAATGACAGCACATGCTGGCGAGGGTGTGGAGAAAGGGGAACCCTCCTCCATTGCTGGTGGGAGTGCAGGCTTATGCAACCACGATGGAGGTTAGTATGGCGATATCTTAGAAATCTTGGAATAGCTTTGCCTCAGGACCCAGCCATACCACTTCTGGGTATACACCCAAATGTCTCCTCACGGAGTCATAGGGAAGTTTCCTCATCTATGTTTATAGCAGCCTTATTTGTAATAGCTAGAAACTGGAAACAACCCAGATGTCCCTCAACTGAAGAATGGATTAAAAAACTGTGGTACATCTATACAATGGAATACTACTCAGCTATCAGAAACAATGAAATTATGCAATTTGCAACCAAATGGATGGAACTAGAGATGCTCATCCTGAGTGAGCTAACCCAGACTCAGAAGGATGCACATGGTATCTATTCACTTATAGTAGGATTTTAGCTATATCGTACAGGATATCTGTACTACAACCAACACACCAAAGGGAACATGGACATAGACTTTTTTTTCCTTTTTCTTTTTCCTTTCTTTTTTTGTTGTTGTTCTTTGTTTCTGTTGGTTTGTGTGTTTGTTGGTCTGTTCTTTAGTTTTCCCTTCCTAGAAAGGAGACACCTTTCACTGGCGGTACTGCCTCATAGGCCCCCGGTGTATGAAGAGGCTCTTGGCCCTCATATGACTCCTGAACTGTGGCGAGGGACTGTTATGTAGGGACACTTCACCCCAGAGGAACAAGAGGGAAGGATTAGGGGGTAGAGGATGGGAGGGTGGAGCTGGGAAGCAGGGAAAGAGGACAATATGATGGAGATGTAACCCGAAGC
The DNA here is from genome assembly GCA_907164525.1 of Lophiomys imhausi. Taxonomy (NCBI): domain Eukaryota; kingdom Metazoa; phylum Chordata; class Mammalia; order Rodentia; family Muridae; genus Lophiomys; species Lophiomys imhausi. The sequence continues at coordinate 6,099,807 of CAJQZJ010004763.1, forward strand.
AAGAAATAAATTTATTAATTTAAAAAAAGCAGGTAACAGGTTTAAAACACTGTAAGTAAAATAAAGGTTTCAGCCGTTCAACTTGGTTTTATGAACCTCCAAGAGTCGAAAAAAACTTAGAGCTAAGGTAAAATACATGAAATGTGTGGTGTTAGCCCATGTCTTTAACTTCAGCAGAGACGGGAGGAGCACTATAGAGTTAGTTGTCTTATAAATTCTAGAATTACTCGGAACAGGGTGGTGATGGTGCACACCCTTAATCCCATCATTCAAGAAGTGTACACCCTTAATCCCAACACACTAGAGACAGAAACAGGCAGATATCAGAGCTCAAGATCAGCCTGATACAAAACAAACTCTAAATAGAGAAAATCTTCGATCCAGGAGTGGTGGAGCACATCTTTAATCCCTTCAGATGGGAACCACAGGTCTTGGATCCCAATAATTAGAATGCAGAGACAGACACATAGGATTTGGAAGGACTTAAGTTTAAAAGCTACTTACAAAAGGCCTACTCAATACAAACAAATTGTCCTTTGAGATCTCAAAATATATACACTAAGGCTTGTTTAGCTCCAAAATAACAAAATAATTTCTTCTTTAATCCAAATTAAAAGATAATACTTTATATGTCAAAAAAAACAAATTTTCTTCAGGAGAAATATTACCTGACCCCCCCCCAAAAAAAAGAAGGGTAATTGTCCCAGAGTTAGGATTAGGGCAGGGCTCTCTTCTTATCTTTCAGGAGATTTAAAGCATCCATTCAAAGAATCCAGGGACAACTGGACAATGGAAACCTCAACAGAAAACAGAATCAGACACCAAATAAGACGAGTGGCCCAGATGATCCAGCCTTGCAGACTTCTTCAATAGCTGTTTCCTCAAAAGTCTACAACCACAACAACTCAAAATCGCTAAGATCATTCAGCTCCACACACTGCCCCATCCAGAACTTCAGCAAAGCCTGGAAGATCAGCTTCTGCCTACAAACTTCTTAGGACATTTAAACAGCTGAGCATAAAAGAATTGTGTTAACATTTTTAACCATTTTTCCATTCTGGTTCAGGCCCCAAACAGGTTTACTACGACCCAAATCAGCAGGAAGTCATTTTAAGAGAGCGACGTCCCATGCCCAGAGGGTGGGGAGGGTGTTTCTCCCCCCCCCCTTCTGGTTATTTGATGGATAACAGAAAACTTTCTTATTTAGGAGAAAAGACTACAAGCTGTTAAATGGACTTGTTAAATGGGTTTTGGAGGTTAGACCCAGGGACTTCCTTCTTTTTCTTTTCTGTAACCTTCTTTCTCTCCTATGTAGGAGTGCACAGACTTGAGAAAAAATGGGACATAGACATAGTATGGGAAGGACCAAGAAGAAGGGACAGATTATTGAATATGCCCTTATACCTTTGTATATTGATACAAAATTATTATATTTGGCTAAAGTGGTATTGACCATTGTATATTGTGCAAAATTAAGATTGTATTGGGCTACATAGGCATTGATGTTTGTATATTGCTACAAAATTAAGAGTATATTTGGCCACATTGGTATTGATCTTTTTATATTGATACAAAATTAAAGGTAATGCTTTTTAAAGGTATTGTACCTAGTGATACTTAAAAATGGAATGTGAAACTCTGGCCTCTTGATACCAACCGTCTTAAACCGTTTAGGATAGTTAAGAAATACAAACTCCTAGTCATGCAAGCGTGTCATTTTGTTAGCTACTATGACAGGCTATCACAGATATTCTGTAAGCTACTCAGAAATCAAGTTGTTAAGAGACAAGCAACCTTTGCTTATCTAAATACAAGAGATGGATAGGGCATCTTCAAAAACCCCAAGAGATCTGCAGAATATGGCATTCAAAGATGTTTTCTTAAATTAAGATCTTTTTGATATCGAGACATATCAACTCCTGACAGCACCCCCTATTCTCCTCCAAGTAGAAGATGAGCATCGAAGAATCTCCAGTGTGAGATGATTGAATTAGTGGTAAGCCTATCTCTTGGCATTAAAAACCCCTTGCTTCAACTGTAGACAGACTTCTGTCCAAAAAGGACAAAACTTGGTAGCAGGGAAGTCGACAGCCTAGCTCTGCCAAGACAGGGTAGGTTGGTCCTTCATAATTCCTGATCTACAATTAATGTTTGTCAGAGAAATGGGGCCAAACGGCTGAAGATTGATGCTGTAACGTATGGAGAGAAAACGGGAACTATCCAGGCAGCCACTGATATGTCATTTCTTAGTTTTGTATGATGCAGGCCCTGCACTTCCTATATAATCAGATATATTTATCCCTCTCAGGTCTCTGAGGTGGTTGAAGAATAGATAGCTAGAGTCTCATAGTTAAATTTTGAGTTTTTTAGGAATCAAGAGGGTGTTCTGGATCTAAGAAGATGTTTTTAAAATTGTGATGCAAGTTAGTATGAAAGCTGAGTTAGATATAGAACTTTAAACTCATGGAGATGGTTAGATAGTAGAATGTTAAAGTCAGGTGCCAAATACATATGGACTGGACATTGGGAATGTATGCTGGGCCATTTAACTCTCATAAATGTAGCGCATTTATTTCTGTTGTTTTGTATAGTATTTACTGTTATAAGAGAAAGAACCATTTGTTGGACTGAAAGGGGGAGCTTTTGGGGGGAAGAGGGTGGAAGGGTGGGACAGGAAAGGGGAGTAGGGAAGGGATTGTCACTGAGATGTAACTTGAAGAAATAAAAAAATAAAGTATAAAAAAAAAAGACTGCTTTCCTTTACCTGGATATATAATGGAAGGCACATGAAAATGGCATCTGAAGAGAAGGCTCCTAAGCTAAATGTAGATCCAGAATCATTGCACTAAACAAGGGTTAGCGGCCCTGTAAGCTTCATCACTCAAGTCCTTTTCATAGCAATGCCACAAGTCAACAAGCTTGACTCAAATAATGACCAAAACCAGACTGAAAATTAAATTACAAGCACAATGCGAAGTCCAAGTTGGAAGTGAGGCTCAAATTTTGTGGCATCAAGGAAAGAGATGATACTTACTTCACATTGTTTATTCACGGACCACCACAGCACCGAGGACATAGTGAAAACCTGCCTGGCTCCCTGTGTTACACACTGTCCCATATGCTAGTGAGATTTTTTTTCCTATTCAGCCATGCCCAGGATAATGGGAAGTTGGAAAATTAACTCTAGCTTTCTTCTTTTCAAACATTCATAACTCATCTGACCCTAGAGGGAAAATTCTCGCACATCCTGTCAGGGTGAGGGCCATGTGATTTTCATCATTTTTAATAGAAATCACACTTCTGAAACCCTGAATAAAGCTTCAGTAATTTAGGTAGTCATGTTTCCATAGCCAAATCTGTTGCTTTCAATTTCTTTCAGGAGTTTCATGTCCACCATTAAAATATTGAGAATATTTATGGTGTTTGTCAATGAACAGGACATGTGCAGCTTCCCATTCCTTTCCCATTGGTGTGTGGACAGAGGACAAATTTTCAGCATTCTGATAACACATGTTTGGTACATGAAGTGTGGACCGTGTACCAGTCAGTTTATTTGGACTAGCATGGTTCTGCTAACCGTGGATGCTTATGAACCCACGTGACTCACTTATGTCTAAATCTTCTCACATAATATCAAAATTCATCATGCACGTTTACATTAGAATAACTGTATATCTGAGCATTGAGAAATTGGGCAAAATTGAATGTAATTATCTTGTATATCTCTTGACAAACTTATATGTTCTGAACTACAAGAATTGCTTTCTGTATGTCAGTCATAAAACATCTGAAAAAGTTGCACATTTTGTGTGAAACATACCAAGGCAAGGCTTAGCACACCATTAATTTGTGGAATCTCTACATTAAATGTGGCCTATGCAGAGAACCCTAAATGTGGCAAACCATAATAGAACAACAACAACAAAATGTACAATCTCCAGAGTGAGCAAAATAAGTTAAATTATACATCAAGGGTCTAGAGAGACAGTTCAGTGACTACGAGAGGACTGGAGTTCTGTTTCTAATACCCATTCAAAGATTCACAACCACCTGTAACTCCAGCACCAGACAACTTGATGTCCTTTTCTGGACTACACATGGATACCCACACTCACATGTGAAATTACCAGCATACAGACACGCTCATATGCACACTAATAAAATTAAAATTAACCTTTAAACCACAGTTGGCCTCTTAGTACCTACATGAACTTAACCAAGCTAAATAATTTCTAGTGTCCCTAGCTATTAATTCTAATTTTAGGGTGATGGTTTTATATAGTAACATATCATAATGCTTAAGATACAATGTAATAATGATAGATGAACCAAGTCGCTGTTGTATCCTCTTCTCATTCAGCAGTATACAGAATGAATACTCTGGGGTAGAGCTAAAGCTTCTAGCTAGGAATCAGCTCAATTTCTCCATGTTCCTAAAAGACACATTGGTGCAACAGTGGCCAAAATGTTATGGGAGTAACTCCACACTTTTTTAAATTGGATTTAAGGCCGACTCCATGAGCTGGAACTCAACCTGACATTGCTAAAGTGGCCCAGAACCTGAAACTAAATAGGTCATGGACCTAGGAGAAAAGCTATAGCTATTATTCTGCTAAATTAATATAGAAATCGAATGATTCCTAATGACATATTGCTGTACCCATAGAGCAGAGTCGTGTTCAACCCTCACCACCGAAGTTGCTTCTTGCAGTAGATGGTAATCAACACAGAGACTCACAACTGGACAATATATAGAGAGGGAGAGACTTTGGAGCACTCAATCCTGAATGGCACACCTTCATCAAACCCCTCTCCTCAAGGATCAGGGATCTATGTAGAAGAGGAGGCAGAAAGATTGTAAGAATCAGAGGAGATGGATGGTTACAAGGAAACAGGGCCTTCCATTTACAAACTGATGCACACATAAACAAAGACTATGAAAACATGGGTAATACCTGCGCAAGGTTCAAACCAGACAAAAATTCCACCATGGAAAACAGGAAGTGGACACCAAGCCCCATCCCTAACCAAGAAGCTATTTGCAATCGATTCCTGCTGGGAAATGGAAAATCATTTTTCTGCGATGGAGTCTCACCAGGTATATCACACTTCAGGGAAAGCCCCATGCCCAGGCGTAGTTAGTCAACACCAAATGAACTCTGTGCTTTCTTATGCTTTGCTTTGTGGGATTTTGTTTCATTTTGCTTTGTTTTATCTTTTTTATCTTATTGGGGTTTTTTTTGTTTGTTTGTTTTGATTTTCATTTGTTAAATGTTTGTTAAGGGAAAGAATGTGAAGTTGGGTGGTGGGTAGGATCTGGGAGGAGTTAGGGGGAACTGTGATCAATTTTTTTAAAGAAAAATGAGACAAAAGTAACAATAATAATATATATCAATTCTCAACACAGTGCCTGGCACACGATGAGATTGTAAATATTATATAATCTTATTTTATGGATTAGGCAACAAGGTTCAATAAATTAGTTTGATCAAGTTGTATAGTTGCTAAAAGTCTAAACTGTAATTGCAATTTAGTCTTATCACTCATAATCACATTTTGTAGGTGTTGGGTTCTTCCTACCTCCATTCCCCTTTAGCCCAGTCTACTTGGACTCCTAGGTGATGGGAGACGAGCAGCTTCTCAGCAGGAGGCTTCTGTAACGGGTCTAATCACAAGACAGCTTTCCTCCACCATCATCACTAGACCTCACATCCCACCCACACACTAAACTGAATTCTCTGGAACTAATACTGGGGACAATGAAGAGAGCTAAAGCAAGTAAAGTAACATCTTTGCTGCCAGCCCTTGATCTCTTGTACTGATTGCAACCCAGCAGTTAGTGGAAAGGAGTAGCAGGCACCGTGCCCAGGAACACTTGAGCACACACTCAATAGATGTCCTAACACACAGTGCAGACTATAATTTCTCATTTTCCTCCTTCTCAGTAGGTTTTACTAAAGTTTCCTGAAGGCTACTGCTTGATTCTATCATCTCACTAGTTGATATATCATTATGAGAAATTAAATTGTCATGTGGAAGACTTTATTGTATTCCATGTTCAATGTAGCATTATTCACAATATCCAAAATATAGAAGCAACTCAAGTGTCCACTGGCTGGTGATTGGATGAAGATATGTGGTGCATATATACTATGAAATATCATCCAACCATTGCTGGAGATGAACTCCTATCACTCAAACCAAATGGATGAATTGGGGGATAATATGTAAATAAATAAACAGAAACATAAAGATAAATAAATCTCATTGACATGTGGAATTGTTTTTAAAAAACGGATCTTGTAGAAACTGAGATAAGAATTGTGGTCACCAGAGACTAGACAGAGAGTACAGAGAAGGTGGGGTGGGAAAAGGTTAGTCAATAAGTACTAAGTTACAATTAGATAGAAAAATTCACTGGGGGATACTGTTGTATGAATTATACACAATATGGACTTACCATATATTTTAAAGGAGCTGGAAGAGGGCTGGAGAGACTGCCCAATGGTTAAGATCACTGGCTGCTCTTCCAGAGAACTGGGTTCAACTCCCACAACCACATGATGTCTCACAACCATCTGAACTTCCTGTCCCAGGGAATCCAATGCCTTTTTTCTGGCCTCTGTGGGCACTGCACTCACATGATGCACATACATACATACATACATACATACATACATACATACATACATACATACATACATAAAGGGAAAACACCAATACATATAAAAAATGATAATAATTCTTTAATTATTTTTAAAAGACTAAATGAATTTTAATGGTTCTGCTACAAGAATACCATATTTGAATAAATACATACACTGACTCCAATTTAAATATTATACTATATGCACACATATCAAGACATCACACAAATATGAATGACACAACTCATCACAATTTTTTTCAAAGTTTGCTTTAAGGTAGAGGTACTCTATCACTTTTTTTCAACCTCTCCTTGTATTCTTTTTCTTCACACAAAGATTACCTTCCCCATAGTATGGCAAAATGAAGAAAATGCCCTCAGTTGGCCAACTCAAGACTCAGCTTGGTTGAGAGCCACACATCCTTCTTAGGATGCAAGTTGGAACAGGGCATATTTCATTGGCCAGACTTCTTTGAATCTCCAACTCAATATTCTCTATTGCTAATTCAACTGGAAGTTCAAATTGACAGCACAGTTCTCAGATTCTTTCTTAAAGCCTTCCACCACATCCATTGTTAATAGCTATTACCATTTTCAGCTATTAATTCCTGTTAACTATTAATGGTAGCTATTAATCCTGATACTATACTTCAGTTGGATTCTTTAACATATTTATGTATTTATTCATCTTTTATTTATTTTTTGAGAGAGAGAGAGGGTACATGCATGGGTGAGACCTGCATAGCATGCATGTGAAAGTCAGAGGACAACTTGCTAAAAATGGCTCTTCTTCCTCTACCACAGGGGCCAAAGGGATCAATCTCAGGTCAACAAGCTTTACAGTCAGCATCTCTCCCCAGTGAGCCACCTCACTAGCCCCTATACAACTATGCTAAAACATTACAGTAATACTAACTAGTCTCAGAATATATCTCTCCTCTAAGTGTAATGACATCTGATTTTCATTGATACTACACGGGACTTTCTATTTAAACTTCAGCTCAGAAATACCTGAAAAAAAAAAAAAAACCCAGGTACAAACTGCAGAATGTTCAGCACACTGAGGGCTAATGGAATCTTAGTAGCAGTAAACTTTTCTAAATTTCTATAACAAAAAAAGCTAAATTGTATCAAATGACCCCTTCACCACACAAAAGGCCTTCACAATCTACTAATTTTATACATCGAAGATATCTGCATTTTTCTGAGAAGTTTCTTCTCAAAATTAAAATTTGAGACTTGGCTTTAAGTTTGTAAGTTTGAACACTCCTCAGAAGTCCTCGTTTTCTAAACAATGTCTTCCTTGGCATTAACAGCCATGTTTTCTGGTCAACACCACAGGCGTGTCTGTTACACACTTTCTTAAGTAAAAGCAAAGTGGATGGGTGGGTCCTCAGCAGATATAAAGACATAATCTTTTTCCTTTTAAATGGAAAGTTCCATTGGAAATTCAAAGTTCTCTTTTCCAAATTGAAAGGGACAAAACAAGTTCAAAGAGAATTTCCAACTTTTGCAAAGGTTATTATGAACAATGGGAGTTTTTCAAATTATTTTTAAAATATTGCTGGCATTGCCCACTTGAAACAAGTTGAAAGGGAAAATAAGCTGAAATGTGAGCCTTGTAACCAGCACGCTCAGGCAGAGATCCTGGCAGATACGGTCTCAAGCCATAATTCTGTTGCCTTCTTCATGCCTTTCACGTCTGATGAATTTTCCTTTAAGTCCTATCCGCTGTGGGCCTCAGCAGTGAGCTTGGGAACTGAGTCAACTAGGGTAGGCAGTTTCCTAGGGACCTTCGAGAAGAAACTGACAGATGAGCCCAGTTTCTGGCTGTTTTCTTCTTCCAACACATGCAAAGAAGAAGGGTAATTTTCAAAAGATTTTAACTCTGAATTTTCTCCTTGTATATACAATGACTAAATTTAACTCCAGACTCAAGACATGGTGGGTGATTAAGCCAATCATCACTACTATTATTGGTAACACACTACTACTGTTTAAGCTGTCTGTACAAACACTTAACTGGAGCCAAGGAGCTAGACAAGATAAATTGAGATGGTTCTTTTTCTTTTTCCCTGTTTTTTAATTAAAAAAAAATGTAAGTACTTCATACATGAGTACTGTGTCTACACTGCTCCCAGTAGGAGTAACATCAAATGAACTCAGTAGGTTGTATACGCATGGGGCCAGCTATGTGCTTGCAGATATACTAAAGACATCTTCAAGAAGTTCAGGAAAGAAACTGTCCTTCTTGTGGGGAAGCAGGTTCTCAGGTGAACTCACCTTGTAAAAGAAGAGTAAGGCTAGTTTGACAGTCTCATTTTCTCACTGATACTTTCTTAAAGGTTGGGGAGACACAGTACGAATTTATTTCTAGCACTCCAGCAGGCATTGACCTGCTAAAAGGAAGTAGAAACAAGAGCTGTGGTCTATAGGAAACTGAAGAATGAGCAAAATGGCTTCCTATAAAGGTCTTTTGTTTTGTTTTGTTTTGTTTTTACTGTGTATTGATTCTTTGTGAATTTCACATTATGTACCCCAATCCCATTCATGTCCCTGTCCCTTCATATCTGCTCTCTGCTCCTGCAACCTCCCCTACAAAAGAAATTAAAAAAAAAAAAACTCATCTTGGAAGCTGTAGTGTGCCACAGTGTGTCACACAGTATACCTTTCTGTCCATACATCTGTACTTGCAAATGCTCATTGCAATGAGTCATTGGTCTGGTTCGAGGCCTCTGGCTTCTGATACACTATCAATACCAGATTCTCAACAGGACTTCTCTAGGATATCCTATTGTTGCCCTATGTCATGGGGATCCTTTGGATCTGCAGGACTGGCCCCCTCACACACAGCAGCAGTTCATAGATTGTGTAGATGTTGGGGTGGGCCAACTTGTAGTCTTGGATCTGG